>CP073212.1:1200000-1800000 GCA_020342235.1 Saccharomycopsis phalli
TAAATCCAAAGGATCGACAAAGCGTTGCACCACACTAGTGGTTACCAAGTACACTGCTGGACATCGATGTGGTCCGGAGGCATCTTCAAATTATTATAAACGGTGTTGTATGCGGCCAAAAGTGTCCTGGTAGCCTGTTCTCCATACCAAGAATCTTCCTGCACCAGTGTATGCAATATATGCTTGATCGGGAATATGAATTAGGGCGTGAACAATGGCTCAGTATTCGCATGATCTCTTGATGTAGAACAGATTGACCCAAGAATTGTGGCACCATTACTTAATATGGGAACAGTCAGCCAATTTGAGGTTACATTGGGAATACGTGCAACTTGGCCAGCCAGTGGAAGTTGTGTACAATGTTGCGCAACCAATTGGCATTATTTTTTTTTAATCATCAGGGCGGACTAAAATTCACTAAAGCCGGCCGTCGAATCTTTGCGTGGGATATGAATAATCAAGTGGGTTTGTTGGATAATAAAGTGGGCTGTTGAATCATCGAGTCGGCAGTAAAATGCGTCGTGAAATTGTATTGGCCTACAGCTACCATTTAAGAGCTTTATTTGTCCAGGCTTGTTTTTTTTTTATATATATAATTATTATTATTATTTGCTACTTTTTTCGCCGCTTTTTCGCGGCTTATTTACTACTTATTTGCCGCTTATTTCACCACTTTTTTGCTGCTTATTTGCGGCTTATTCATTTGCCGATTTCCATTACCATTGCTATTGCCTATTTGGCCCATTTGCGTATTTATTTTTCATCTCTTGCTTGTCGTATTCCTTACCCTCTTATCGTTTTCCTTCTTTCCGCCTGACAGGAACTTGAGCCCTGGCCGATGATATTGTGACAAATGAAATGGGCTCGTGTCGCTGATGAGTGGGAAACAGACAATTGCAAATTATGATACAAACCATGACCCATTGGATATTTTATCCCTCGCTCATCGGGTCAAAGATCACCATCCCAAGTTTGCCAAGCGAAATAAGACTGGTGCTTCGTGGAGTATTTTCAAAGACACCGTCAAAGTACGCGAAAAAGCACATAGAAGCGAAGCAAAACAACGGGGAAATGAAAAGGTAAAGGAACAGAAAAAGGCAAAGCAAAAGCAAACAGGAAAGCAAAAGCAAACAGGAAAGCAAAAGCAAACAGGAAAGCAAAAGCAAACAGGAAAGCAAAAGCAAACAGGAAAGCAAAAGCAAACAGGAAAGCAAAAGCAAAAGGAGACAAAACAGAAAAAGAAAAATGGAAGGGGTGATGTAAACAAGGCCATCCAGCAGCCAGATGGTACACCCAAGAAAGGAAAACGCACTTTGGACCAGCATATGAATATTGACAAGTTTAACAAGTCTGAAATCATCAGACAAATTGAGAGTATTGGGAGGGATAAACGATATAGAAATACAGTGGAGGTTCGGGAATATGTGCAGTACAGAAGAGGCACGGATAGAAATGGAGAGAAGATTGGCAGTCGGCAGGTACATGGGCAATTGGAGCTGACCAAGCGGAACCAGGTACTGGATAGTCATGTGGTGGAAGGACGAGTGTTGGAAGAACGAGTGTTGGAAGAACGAGTGTTGGAAGAACGAGTGTTGGAAGAACCGGTATTGGAAGAACCGGTATTGGAAGATCAGACGCTGGGCAATCACACGTTGGAAAATCAGGCATTGGAAAGTCAGACGTTGGAAGATAGAGTACTAGACAATCAGATACTGGACAATCAGATACTGGACAATCAGATACTGGACAATCAGATACTGGACAATCAGATACTGGACAATCAGTTGCAAAACAAACAACAAAAAGTCATCAATCTACATGATCTTGATAAACACTCTGACAAGGTCATGAATCATGAAATAGTAGACACTAGTCACCCAAAAACAGACACCATCTATTCTACTAGTATAGAAATTAAAGTAAATCATAATGATACTAAAGCAACTAATGTTAACCAAGACAATGAAAATGCCCCATCTTATGCCACAATTCAAGAGAACCATTTTGAAATTGAAAAGAGCATACCCAAAGGCAATACTAGTATCGACAGATATACTATGGATATGAAAGTGACCAATTCTGAACTTGAAATTGAGGCACAATTCAAACGTGAGCATGATTCACAGGCAGATGCTAATCAAATTAAAGTCGACCAATCTAGTTTTGAGTCTTTTGTACCAGACTCTGTTAAAAGGGCGTTCAATCCCAAAAACGTCATTGATATTACTGGTGATGATAGTGATGTGTCGCTGCCGGAGCCTTTTTCAGTAATACAATCTGAACCAAATAAACTAAGCCAAATTAGTGATTTAACTCAAATCAGTAAATCAAGCCAAGCCAATGATCCGGCTCAAACCAATAAACCAAGCCGAACCAATTATTCGGCACAAACCATTCAACCAAGCCAGGACTCAACTCAGGTCAATGGAGAATCAGACACTTTGGAACATGTGCCAGACTCCCCATTAGACCCGTCCAAAACCCCCGATCCTTCCAAAATTCCCGACCCACTCAACATCTCAATAAGACTTAGCCAATCGCCCGACTCGGATATCCGTCACGCTGAACAACTCGACAGAATCGATGTTCGTACCCTATTCACTCTGCCAATGGACAAATTCCAAATCCCCGCATCGCCGTCGTCGGTGCATGTTTCGCACGAAGCTCTAACTCCACAAACATCACCGGATTCCCGACCAAGACTCAATGCTGGTGATTCACTGATGAGGTTTCACGACGACTCGCCTCAAAAGTACGTTGCCAGAAAAACCACGTGTCGTGAGTGCTACATGGCATACATGCTGACACTTAAACCCGACGTCGAGCTCCATCAAAAGTACCATGTACGGTACTTGGACGGATTGCTGTGGGGCATGGCCTGGGGCACAAGGATCACAAACGTAATGGGCAACAAGAACGAGATACAACGACTGGGGTACATTTGCAAGGTGAATCTTCAGAATGTGCATGAAAACAAAACTGTGCTCAGTCTTCTCAACATGATCAACAACGAGTTGAACGCTCCTGATGACAAGTGCAGTGTCACGGGAGAAGGCGACGTGTTTGTGTTTGTCTACAAGCAGCGGATTGCTGGCATGGTGGCATTGGAGAAATTGGTTCCCCAGAACGGCACATGCCTCATGGACACTGAGACCTTGCACGTGCACACGTTGGATCTGACGCGGAACTCGGCCTTGTTACAGAAACTCCCGCGTGCTCTTTATGGTGTCTCTCGGATCTTGGTGCTTAAGAAGTTTCGTCGTAAAGGAATTGCTCTGGCACTTTTGTACTCGGCATTGCCACATTTAGTCTATGGGATGTCGCTCTCAAAGTACGAAGTAGCGTGGTCCCAGCCCAGTCTGGTAGGATTGAAGTTGGCGAGAAGCTTTAACTTGATTACTGACACCAGGTCGAAGCGACAATATCTTAATGTGTATCTAGAGGATGAGCTGGGGCTGGGTATAAAATCGTGACAGAATAGGAGGTGATATGATATACGTGATGTGATATGATATAAGTTATGCAATTTGCATTTGTACTTGCTCCACTCTATTGTGGCATTTTTAACCATTAATGTTCACTTAGGCATTCCCTTGTGTGTATGCCTTTCATTGAATTCAAGCAGTAAGAGAGTATCCAATAGTCACACATCTTAGTAAAGTCAGCATCAATCTAAAGAGCATCAGATGAACGCATAATTTCATTTTCATTTTGATGTTTATAGTGACACGACGACGTAAAAGAAGAGTGGTGACTCTTTTTTGCCTTGTCATCATTGAAAAATGGTATCAAGGGAACAATGAATTTTAGACTTTTATATTGTAGTTTGAATGAGAATATCAATCCCATTTGTATACTAGGGACCATTGCTATTACACTGCAAAGTAACATCTATTCTTTTACCATGGAAATCGGTCAATACTACTTTTGAAGTCAATATCACACCTCTTTAGAACCATTGGCCAATTGTGTAAGCATCATTGGCCTTCTACATATATTTTAGATTTGGATTTTGGACAGTTTTGTAATCAAAATTAAAATGATATATTATACTAATTTCCACATTCTATACGATTTGTAGTTCTCTAATTTCTTTTAAATAGACGGTACTCTTATTATCCATTTATTTCCTAGTCTCATTCATCTGCAAGTCTCATAGTATTTTATTCACACTCATCTTCCAGTCACCTTGTATGTTACTCTTCCATTTTTCATATAATCACCACATCATTCACTCCATATATGCATTCTTAAAGGTATCCATGACAAAAATCAAATTATCAAAATCAGTATCATTAACCGACGCACCATTGAAAATACGACTGCTTACACTCACAATTAGATCCCGTGTCTCCTTCTTGTCTGTGGTCAAGACCAATGCCATCAATTGTGTGACAAAAATCTTCAACTTCAAATTACTCGAGTCGCCTAGTAAGCAAACCGCAGAAAGATTGGCAGTTTGATCAAGCAAATCCTTCTTCAATCCGTGTTCTTCATCGTACTCGTCATCAGAATCCTCCACAAGCCCTTGAATGCTACTCAAAGCGTTCTTATCAGGAATGTTTACTCGATAAGTGGAGTCTATTTCGCCATTGTAAGAGATGAGAACAACCAATTTGTCAAGAAAATCAAGTATCTTTACGTTTAAGATATTTTTGCCGTCGGGAAATTTCCTGGTGGCCTCTTTAATTGGATCGGGAAGTTGGATATTCATTAGAGTATATTGGCAGCAGATGAACATATATTGTGCGGGCACATAACGAAGACCTGGCTGCTGCAACATGCATACAGAGTGTGAGCTTGAAATGGCAAAATAATCGACATTGAATTGAGAAAATTATATTGTTACTTTGGAAATGTTTGTCAATTGAATAATGTTCTTGTTTGAAGCTTGAAAAACTTTTCTGGGGGTATTTGCGTGAGCTTGCTCATTATTTTCTACCCGATTTCTCATGGGCAATTGGCAAACTGGTTCCTGCCCAAGGGCTAAACTACGAGAGTATATTACATTAGTATTAATTAAATTTTAAATATCGTATAGTAAGTTCATTTAACCTTCATCTTGGTGGTAGCCAAGAGATAGGTCTCAAAGATGTCAAAACTAGCACGCTTCCGATTGAAGGTGATAAAGTCCTGATTGAATTTTGTGTCGTCAAACACCAATTCAATGTCATCTTCTTTAAAAGTTTTGTGCTCTGACAATACAGGGCTCCGTTTAAGCTGAGTATTGTTGGCGACGCAAAGGTTTTCCATAGACTCAGAAACGACTGAGGTTGCGCTAGAAGTCTCTGAACAGAGAGACAATATGCTATCGCTGTCAGAGTCGCTTTCCAAGACGATGCCCAACGCGCTGTGTTTACGGATTGACGGACGTGACTTTCGAGACGTCCGGCTATCAACACGAAGAAAGTCCTTGTTTTCAATTGTGCCTGCAATTGATTCGACAGTAACTAAGTCGATACGCGAGTCGAACGACGTGGCAATGGAGTGGGTAGATTCCCGAAGTGGGGAGTGGATAGGTTTGACTGGAAGAGATTTGGAGATTTTTGGAAGATTCTCTATATCAGAGGAGGTAGAAGAGATTGCTTTGGGGTCTGGTGTATTGCTTTTCGAGTCTGTCTGTGACTCAGACTTTGAGCTAGTGTTTTTTCCACTATTTAGCGCAAGATTTGATCTAGAATTGGGCAATTTCCCGTTCAAAGACCGCATGGTGGTTAGCCGGAGCTCGGCCTCCATGCTTTTGACAGACAATGATCTGGTGGCTTCGGCAATGGAAGAAACCTCAATGATTGGCTCCAATGTTTTCACCGGCTGCTCGACATTGCATTCGGCAAGATCATCAAAATCAAAGAGTTCTTCGCTACTGATTGACATGGAGAGCTTCGAGCGGTGCCGGGAGGCTGCCGGCGACTCCTGGTGAGGTCCCAGGGACTCCTGATGAGGTCCCAGGGGGCTGCACATTGACTGGGAAGCGGGCGACACAGATAGAGACGAAGAGATCGACAGAGGGGCGGAATTTGATGAGAATAGCGACAAAGGGTCCACCTCCAGTATGTGACGTTTCAAATACTTGACAGAGCTGATCAATTCCTGCTCCCTGGCCTCTGCTAGAAGCGCCTGACTGTACCGAATTTGCCTGGAGTTTCTTACATCCTGTCTTTTTGAATTGCCATGCGAACCCATTGGCTGGTGCTGCATTCCCCCTTTTAACATATTTACAGGAACTCCTTTTCCTGTTTTGCGCGACAGTGCCAGATGTCGCTTGTGTTGGTCTGAGCCAACCAGCCAGCGTACGGACCCGCCCATAGACCCGCCCATAGACCCGCCCATAGACCCGCCTATCGATCCGCCTATCGATCCACCTATCGATCCGCCCATTGACCCTCGCATTGACCCTCGCATTGACCCTCCCATGGACCCGCGTGAGCTGAGCGGGGTCGGCGTAAGGCTGTCCGAAAACAGGCGGGCTGTGCCCAACCGGACGGTGCCGCATTTGCTGTCGGCAATATATATACTAGCAACATGGTGTTTTGCGTGTCTTGCAGTTTCCACATGATCGCTGGTGATCTCAGTATCAGCATTGGGGATAGGTTCCTTGTTGAGGTCTTCTTTGGAGGGACGGTAGAATGGAATGTAGCTGTGCAAAAGGATAGGGCTTTTGTCATTCTTACTGGATGGCTGATCTTGCTGAGCATTTTGAAAGCTATTATCCAGACCCAGGCCGCTTGTTTCAAATTCGTTTCTCTTTAAAAACTCATTGTGCTTCTGGGCCAAGTACTTGTTTCGCTGCAACTCTTTCAGCATGCAATGGGCATACTGCAACAAAGCTGTGCTTGTCATTACCTTTGGGAACTTTTCCACAAGAATATTCGCCCCCTCTTCCTCCAGGTGTGCTTCTAACCGGCGCACATCTTCCTCATGCTGAAAATACTCTGTTTTCTTGTACCCAAGCTCGTACGACGGAAGAAGCGGGTTTGGGTTCAATTTAAGATCAATTCCCCCAATAGGCATTGTATGATATTCTGGCAGCTGATAATTCTTGATAATCTGTTGGCCATTCAGAGATAGCCTCTTGTAAATATCCTCAAATACCTTGTCAATCTCACTTGCCTTGCTGTAGTCGTCATAGGCCAATTTCTGTGAGTGTGCAGAGTCCTGGTGCAATTTGAGTTTTTTTGATATTTTGATCTTCTTGTCGATTTCTTCTCCCAAAATATCAGCTAACAACTCCTCCTCCAGTGACCCATACCGACTGGGTGTCTCGAAATAGTAGCCTTTCCGTCCTACGGCAATTGAATGGGACATGATCAGAAACATGGAATTGCTAGGCTTTTATGGGACTTGACCAGGTAATTCGAGGCAAATTCCAAGGCACCAGAGGATGCATGTTGAAGTTGAGCTCATGTCTGGTGCAAGCAACTAGTCCGTGGTAGAGATATTAATAGTAGTCCGAGTAATATCAAGAATAGTTCTGCAAGGTTTTGTAGGGAAGTAAACATAAATTGTGGGTTAGTGATAAATATTGTCATATATAGTTTTAGTGGAAGGGCCATGGTTTGTACATATATATACAATGTTGATGGTTTATTGGGAAATACTGCTTGATCAACATGCATAAAGAACAGGGCCGCCTTATATTTGTCACGCTAGTCCTAATTGATTACTCTAAGATTTTCCTATGCCCCCGTAATTGATATTTCTTATTCTTGCTCTCGTTCTTGCTCTCGCTATTTATTTATTTATTTATTGTTATTGTTCTTCTTGTTGTTTTTATCCAATCACTATGACTACATCGTCCACTTTTCGTCATTAATCTGACAAGCGGCCAAGAGAAGGGCTTAGGTACATTACCCGGGTAAAAAAAATTGCCTTGAATATTTTCTAAAAGGAGCAATTAAACTCTTTTCCTAATATGCCTATACTCCATGGGTAAATGTTTCCGGAATTGTGCATTGAACTCAACCACTCTGTCGTAGGGCACATGCCTCATTGATAGAATTCAATTTTCCGGGGAGAATTTGAAACGACTGGGTAGTATTTTACTATTAGTATATTTAATAGGACAAAAATGACTCGCCAGGCTCAATTTCAATTTCTCCTAAGAGTTTTTTACGTGTAATATCATGTCAGGGCAATTAGGATAGAGCCTCACGTAAACCTGCACCGTGCACATAACTCATTTACCCAGAAGCGTCTTCCTCATGAGAACCTAAAGAAACTGTATTATATATATCGTTTATGGAATTATAGGAATGCTATAAATGTTTATTACGCCGCTTCGTATGGCTCGCTTCAAATATTACCATGAAGGTCTGGCAATCTTCAATGCCGTTCACGTGCCCTGGAGCCGTGCGATATTATCTTGAGCTATTCTAGGACTTGAAATACGCTGTATTACTAAAATCAATTGGCTTAATAGGCATTGAGTAAATGATATGACGTCATTTGTCGCAAGAATATGAATGACAATATATTATTTACTGTAATTACGATAATTGGAAAAGTTGTGCATTTTTTTATCAACTAATTAGATGCTAATACGTCCACCAGTGAAATTAGGCTAGACAAAAATAATCCATGTATATTATAGCAATGAAAACTATCATTTAGAACCCAGTTGATATTTAAATTGGCCAGGGCAGTTTGGCTCGTATAAAGTCGTAAAGGCATGTTTGCAAATTTTGGGATAAAAGGGTGGGCCCCGAACTGTAGCCAAATTAGCGCAATAGCTTCATGAATACCTATAGGCACTTGGAGTAGCTATAAATTTACGTTGAAGATTTTGATTATTGTTTTTAATTAAGCTAGGCCATTTTGGTGGGTACAACCTTGGATCGACTCAGATGTAGTCTAATAAGAGCATTAGATAAGTCAAAAATAAGCCAAATACAAGCAGGAATTTATTCATAATATAGACTAAACGAGTCATTTATTTATGGAAGAGCATAGACCGTCAATATATTGAAAGAGAGAGAGAGAGAGAGAGAGGGTGTGTGTGTGTGTGGATGATGGTGTGTGTAGGTTAAGATTGAATACCGGCATAAAAGATACAGGATGCGAAGGAATAGTACGAGCACTGTTTTGATTTTGCTAATCCCTGTTCCACTGAAATTAGTACAGGCAGTTGTTCTTTATGATAATTGCCGGCGTGGCAAGGTACTTTTAGTATGATGCAAATGTCGAAACATCGACATTAAAGCACCAGCATAGCATGAATCGTACTAATCTTACCAAAAGTAGAAATAATACTACAACACAAGGGTCTCAGCATATTGCTAGGTTAGAATATTGGCATATGTAAATGCAGTAGGAATCTTTGGTACGTTGCTGTTTGGAAGATCGGTACATGGCCAATCTAAATGGTAGTCGATCAATGTTGCTAAAGACAATTAAACCCACAATCTGCTAATCTCGTATACAATGCTAATCTTTGTATAGCACCGCCTGACGACGCACATCTTAGGGGGTGTCGGACCCCAGACACTCTATTTCCCACGTCACCCCACAACAATTGCTACCACACAATAAATGTCTACCAAAGCGATTATCTTAGTAAGTACGCTTCAGAGCACATCATTACTGACTGCAGGTTGGCGGTGATACCAGAGGTACACGTTTCAGACCTCTTAGTCTTGATACTCCAAAGGTTCTCTTTCCAATTGGTGGAAAGCCATTGTTGGCCCACATTATCGATCCGATTAGCAAGATCAGCTCCATCAAGGACGTGTTGATTATTGGATTTTACGAGAATTCTGTGTTCAATGAGTTTCTCTTTGACTCTAAGCACAAATACCCACACCTCAACATCAAATACTTGCGCGAGTACAAGGCATTGGGTACTGCTGGTGGGTTGTTCCATTTCCGGGACGAAATCAAGCGCAACAACCCAGAAAAGATCTTTGTGGTCCACGGGGATATTATCTGCTCATTTCCATTTGATGATATTTTGCAATTTTTCAACAAGAAGGAGAACTATTATGAGGACATTGAGCCAAAAGCTGTGATTTTTGGAATTGATGTTCCAAAGCATTTGGCAGCCCACCCACACTCTTTTGGTGCAATTGTGTCGGACTCAGACAGCAAGGTGGTCCACTATGTTGAAAAGCCAGAGTCGAAGTTGTCCAATGTGATTAATGGTGGTATCTACTTGTTCAACAGCAAGTACATCATCAACATTATTGCCCAAACAAAACACGCCAAGGATGACGACTCAGAGAACTTGGATGCTGCTGACACCGACGTTGTCAGTTTGGAAAATGACATCTTGTCGAAGTTACCGGAAGACGGCGCCTTCTTTGTCTACAAGGCAGCCTCTTATTGGCGACAAATCAAACGGGCTGCAAGTGCACTTCCAGCCAACGATTTGGTCTTGGAAAATACAAAGAACGATAACTCCGAGCAACAATGTGAGATTGTTGAGCCGGTTTTCATCCACCCATCAGCACGTATTGAAAAGGGAGCCAAGATCGGACCTCACGTCTCAATTGGACCAAATTGCACCATTAGCAGCGGAGTCCGGATTAAGGACTCGATTATCTTGGACAACGTCGAGATATTCGAGGACTCCCTTGTGCTTAATTCGATTATTTCGTCGCATTGCCGAATTGGAAAATGGACAAGAATCGAGGGCGACAAGATTCAGCCAAATGACCCAGTAACTTACTTCCAGGTCCATGACATTAAGTTTTCCAAGGCCACTATTTTGACTTCCAATACTCAGGTTTCCGATGGAGTCTATGTGAAGAACTGTGTCGTCTTGCCAGACAAGACGATTAAAGTGGACACAAAGTTGGAGATTATCATGTAGGCCAATTCACTGATGCAGTGACGGTGCCTACTTGACAGCTTTCTTCGGAAGTGGCTGTTTCCCCAGCACCAGATAAGATATATAGATAAATAGTCATGATACGTCGTTGACCAATTGATGATTATTATCCTGTGTATCTGGTTCCATGATTAAATACCTGATTGAAATTCATGTATTATCATCCATGAGTAGTATTTTTTTTTTATTTGTCTAGTTTATTCATTGTATTTTCTAGAGTAGATTCATAGTGGTACTGACAGAAATTCGATCCAGCAGATTAATCAGATGCAGAAATTTTGTAAATTTTTCATGGATTATAAACTCTCTGAATAGTTTTGCATTATTTAGAATAAAATAGAATTTTTTGCTTCAATTTTCATGAATTCTGATAATCTTTTTTACGCTTGAAGGATATTAGCGTGGTGGATATGTCTGACAAGTACCGCTAACATGACTCCATACGATATAAATAGTTTTCCCTGCGAGAAATTCCGAGAGTTGCATCCAATAGTTTAGCATTTCCTGATTACTCTAATTTAAAAATAACAATAAAGCTTGTAAATAGCACTCGTTTGTACCCAGATTTGGTAAGTGACCGTCGATCTGAGCCAGTTGTCCAAGTCAAACTCTTTAGATATTTTTGGTGACTATCAATCTTGATAAACAATCCAAGAGCAAAAAAGCTTGAAATATCGCGGCGGCGAAGTTTGCTGAATAGCAACAATTACAGAAATGGAAAAACCGTAAATTATTGGTTCCGTAGAAATTCTAATATTCTGACTGTACTTATCCAAGTAATAACCGCATTGAATAGCTGTAGACATCAAAAGAATTACTATATTTCAGTTTCTAAAGATACAGAACAAAATCGCCTTGTCTGCGGAAGTACCATGAATTGTCGGGATTTATTAAACCCTATTTAATTAAATACACAACAAAAATATTCTTAAAAAACCACATTATTCCTTAGAGCATTCTTGTACCAATAATAGTCGTTATTGTGTGAGACCTGCTCACGAATAAACGACTCAATATCACTATAAACTGGGCCTGGACTTGGACTAAGAGTACGCAATTTAGCTGGCCTTTGAGAAGATTTAAGTGACGATTTGGTAGATTGAACTGAAGGACTCTTGACAAACTTCTTACAAGACTTAGCTTTTCGGTTCACGACATTGACTAGTGATCCTTCAATAACTGGGGCATCTAATTGGCAGATTTTGGAAGTGAAATTCAAACTTTCAGGTAGCTTTTTGGAGTAACGAAGAATTATACCATCACCCGGAAAGTTACTCGACTTCGAATTTTTTTTGCTGGCCTCCTTAATTTTCCGTTTGCATCGAGAATTCATATAATTAACATGGATCATGCCACTCATTGTTTCAAAATTTACGCACATCGGCTTGTCAACGATTAAATCATCTGTTGCTTTGGTGTCTGATTTGCCCATGGCCACCTTTTCTAACTTACTCTTTGAGTCTTTTGGCTTAACCTTTTGTTTATAGTTTGATTTATCCTTTAGTTCAAACATTGGCTCGACCATTGTCTCGTCCTTCGAATTGTCTAAGTTTAATTTTGGTTTGCAATCATCTATAGAATTTACATTATTAGACAACCCAATTTTTCTCGAGTTTGCCATTTCCAAGTGCCTCTTTCTTTTCTTATTTCTCTTGGAATTCTTTTTCTTCTTCTTCCTTATGTCAACTTTTTCAACTTTTTCAACTTTTTCAACTTTTTCAACTTTTTCAACTTTTTTGGGTATACTAGCAAATATTTCGATAGGAATGTTGATTTCTTTGGCTTTCTTGGCTTCATTATCCAATAAATCAAGACAATCATTTACGGTTTCCTCTTTAACATTTTGTGTAACGTCCACTAGTACAATAGGTCCCCAGGAATCAGCATTCTCCGATTCAGTGTCCATTGAGTAGTTTGAAAAATGAATAGATAAACCTTTCATACTATTATGAACTGCTAGTATACAAACAGTAATGACTGCAAAAATCAAAGTAACGATAGTTTGTCGTTCGCAATTAATGCAAGGTCTCTCATTAAACCTTTGACCAATTGTCATTAAATTCATAGGTTCAGTCAAGGGGTTGTTCTTTAAACAATCGGACACATATTGTTGAGTCCATTCCAGTTGAGAGTGCGTATAGTTGAATTGATTGAATAGTGTTTCTGGAACGTCTGTAATGTGACATGAATATGACACTTTATGCCAGGAAGTGTCTTTTTTGATACGTTTGAAAGCGTCTAGTTCGATATCTTGAATATATGTTAAAAAGCAAGTCATAATGCGCAATTGAAATGTATACAAAAACTTGCGGAAATCGCTTTCTTTTCTTGGTTCTGGTTTCAAGCACTAGTAAGCTTACTTAGAATGAAAATGTGCAATTTACTAAATAGAGCTTAGAGTTGTAAAGGCATTACGTGATTGACCAGTAAGAAAAGCTGTTCTTTCTTTTGTTAGTAAAAGTCACAAATGGCAGTGGCACAGAAGTCCATTTAGAATGAGCAATGCTGAGTATGCGGTCTTGAGAAGAACGGAAGTAGCTATATTCTAATCTTCTGTTTGTTGTGGTTGCAATTACTAACTTGTTTCAATGGTTTGTTTCTCGGTAATAGTATGCCTTTTTCACTTTAACATATCATGAACACGGAAACCTCAAAAGCTCTGTCAAACCAAAACTAATAGTCTGCGTGCAGGAATTCCGTTTGAATTTATCTGAAAAATGAATGGGTCAAATATCCTGTTGGTTATATAATGACCAGGTATTTTTATGAATGAAAATGCGTATGCATAATTTATATACACTGTGACATGTGGCAATGTACACATGTATTCTTATAACACGTGGTAACATGCAGCACGAGACTTACAATGAACCAAAATATTGATGAGTGAATTAATGATGGCGATATTATTATTAATATTCTATATATCCATGGAAATATATAATTGAAGATTGCTTTACCATTTACTGTCAGTTGCGGCATTATCGTAGATGAAACATTGGCTTCCCGTCAACTGCATTCAGTAGCATGGTATCAAACTGACATCCAATACAAGATCGACTTGATATTGGTTGGCGATCGCATTCTAAGTTCCATTGTCTTATTTAGCAACAAATCAAGTGGCTTCTAAAGGTTAGAAGAACAACAGTGACGTATGAAGCCGTCGTGATTACCAATGCCGTGCTATGTGCCACTACAGAGAATGACTCTGTTGTATCAGATGGATAAATTATGGGACTGCCGTTTGATTATAACAGTAAAATGATGACTATAAAAGGGTATTATTTTTGTTATATAAGAACAAGATTTGCTAATAATCACCTAATCATTCTATTCAAAGGAACAATGGATGTGCATTTGGAGGGGCTGATTAAGGGAAGAGAGTCGAAAAGCAATAAAGTCAACGATAGGCAATGCATCTATTTATAAGTAGCATAGATGGCATGGATATTGAACATTTTCTGCTTCTTAACCATGCATGGTGGACTTGGGATTATTTAACTAGTCAGAACCATATTTTCAGAGACAATAGTTGAATACAAAAATAAAGATTGTTAATATTAACCAGAAAATGGTCTAGCAAGGTTCCTAGAGTAGCAAGATGAAAGATGGTGCCGAGGTTAAATGAGTTGCTGAAGCTTCTATTATAAATAGACTACATTATGTAGTATTTTTTGTTCCTTTGGGATTGAATAACGAGGTGAGTAGGTAAATTTAGTCATTAAATTGTGGGAGAAGTTCTGCTCTTATACTAATTGACAAACTCAATCTAGTTACTGGTATCACCCATATCTTATCATTGTATACCTTGGACAAGTTGCCTTTCTACATGATGCCAGTTGTATGATTGTAAATTGCTTCAGTTGCATATTTAGCCTGCCACAACAGAATGTAAGCCATGGGCTACATGCAGAGCTTTGTAGAATCAAGTTCCATATGAGAATTCGAGAAATTGACGATTCTTATGATCCAATACTGGTGCACAAATGCCTGCAGTTTATAAAAACAATGGGCCAAGAGAATGATGATATATACAATAAGTTAATGATTTTATTAGCTAAAGGGATACTGAAACTTATGTTACGGGCATCTGGATACAACCCAAAAGACAGTGTCTGCCAGAGAAATGTACTGCAATTGAATTATTCAAGTAGTGAAGAATGGTAATGCTAGTAAAATGCAAGTCATTGTCTACGGTAAATGGCCCAGTGGGGTATGGTGTACCAATAACCTGGTTTCATAAATGTTGAGCAGCGCCGATCATGGGAAACTAACGAGGGGCTTGTAGCATTTGGATGGATAAACATAATAAGTACGATACGTGGCCACAAGGTATATCTTTTCTGGATATATTCTTAAAGGGGATGCCTGTTTGGGAAATGTCCTAGAACATGGACCATGCAATGGTACTACTGTATTGATGAAATTACCATGTATGGAGATGATGGAGGTGGGTGGAGATAGACGGAGACGAATGGATCAAGATATCTTAATGAAATGATTAACCCACCAATATTATTTATACTACATTTTGAAATACTAAGTTTGAAATATGCATTGGTCTACCGGCCACATACTAAACCGGCCTACTAGAAATGCAGCATGAGACAAGGGCAGATTTCAACTGCAGGGATTCAAGTCCGGGGCATGATGGAACGTGACTGGCACTTTTTGGGAAAAGGGACCAATAATTCATGGTTGAAAAATGGTAGAAAAAGGGAAATGAATCATGATCGAAAAAGTATTAATAGAATGAGACGATATAGTTGTTGCCCATTGGCATTGTGTAGGAGGCAGCAATTTGTAGCGAAAGGTGTTTGAATTCAGCGATGAAACATGTCTCTGTATGTTTCAGTACACGGGGCCCAAATTCTAGCGTAATATACAGTATATTCTATAGGGTATATAACAACAAACAAAACAAAACACCAAACAATTTTCACTAGGTACTCTACTGTACACGGTACATACACGGATCCACACTTGTAATGGAATGTTAGTCGTCTACTTGAATATGCCAACACACCTTCTGGCATTGCAACACATTAAGTTTCGCAAACTTTACACCAATATCCCATACCCCCAACCTTCCACAATGTAGTCCCCAACCTGCCACAATGTAGTCCTTTTGTCTTGACAAATGTAGTGTTTTAGTACACTAGTCTGCTCCAGGTTATTAGTACATTGAGTAGATTTCTCTATAGTCACCGCCACGCGAATAATCAGACAACTAGTCTGGCATGCTCCGATTATTGGCATGCTCCGACTAGGCCTGTTTGTCGACTACTCTGGCGTCGTCAGGCCTCTTTGCCGGCTACTCTCTGGCATCGTCCGACTGGGCCTCTTCGTCGGCAATGATAATCAACTTCAACTTTGGATCCTTGCCAATCAACTGCCGGAGAAACTCGTCGCTGTCAATCTCCTTGGACAGGTTATCGTCGTTAAACTCGGCCAAGTTCTTTGACTTGACAAACAACTTGATTTTCTCGCCCGGCTTGTTGATCCGCTGACCGATCTTGGACTTCAATTCCAAGAGGCTGGTGGTCATTGGCACGGAAATGGCAAAGATGTCGTCCTCGTAGTAGAACTTGATCTTGGTATTCTTGTTTGTCGAGACCTTGAGCGCGGGCTTGGAGTCTTCGTTGATGGTGGTGCTCTCTGAGCCTGTAGAAGTGGCGTTGGTGGATATCAGGTCGGTTTTTACGTTCAACTGCACCATCTGGTAGCTCAACTGAGACTCCTTTGTGTCTGAGCTGGACCGTGCGCTGCTCAGATTGAGCGATGGCGGAGGCTGTGGCATGGACGATGTGGATCCGGTTTTCAGCTGGGGCTCGTCATACTCGCGATCTCCGTCCTTGAGCTTGAAAAACGCCTGGACGGCCGGCCGGACCTCGGCAATGGCCAAGAGCGACTTCAAATACTGCTCTGTTTCGGCAGAACGCTCGTTGGACCCGGGAAGTGCCGGGTGGTTTTCCAACGTCTCCAGGACCTTGGCTTGGAGCTCGTGGAAGTCGTCATGCACACGCGACAAGGAGCGACGTCTGTCGTTGGAGAGCGTGGCGACAATATGGTACAACTCTGCATCGTGAGTGACGGCGACGTCGGTGACTGTCACCTGATACGACAGTCGTTCTGATGCAGAGTTGTCGTCGTATTCGTACAAGGTGCGTTGCTGGGGCAGTTGCACGTGCTCGTCGTTCAACAGGATTGATGCGGCCTTGTACTTTGCGGCCTTGCTTTTCCATTCGGCGACGGTGGGAAGGCCCGAGTCTCTAATTTCTGCGACGACGTCGCCGCTGCTCAGTTTCTTGGTGGCCCAGTTGAGGGTCTTGATGTAAGCCACCGGCACGAGTCCCGGCCCGCCAAGCCGGTTGATTGGCTTGGCGATAAACCACTCAAACTCGTGGTGCGCGCAGAGAATCAAGTATTCTCCTTTACGCACGTCCAACTCGTCCGAGTCTGGGCGTGCGTCAAAGTCGTACATGACGAGCCCATAAAGGATGCCGCCGCTAAGCGGGTTCAGGGGCGGTCTGCGGACGGGTTGCCCGGAGAAGCGGTCCGGGGAGGCAGCTCCAGGGGAAAGGTGGAGGTTGCTGATGATGTAGCTGTTATTCTGGCTGAGGGAGTCTGGTCTTTTGCGCTGGTTGACGACCTCAAAGTGCGACACCGGCACCACGCCTTTGGTGTCGGTGAGCGGGTTGGTGACCTCGTAAAAATCGGGGTCGTTTTCACGGGCCATGACCCAAAAGAAGTCGCCCGTCTTGAACGAGAGCTGGTTCTGCCCACTGGCAGTGTAGTCGGACGTTGCACGGATGATCTTCTTCGGCGTGTCCTTCAAGCTAGTGGTGCTGGAAATCGAGGTGGATGACGACGCCAAGAGCTGGGCCGTGAAGTTGCTGGAGGATCCGCCAAGAGACGAGACCCGGGTATGGCTCTGAGCCGAGCTGGACTGGCGTTTTTCTTTCTCGCTTTTGAGCGACTTGCGAAGACCCTGGAGGTTAGTGGACATGGCCCCAGCAGCACCAAACGGCAATACTTACCCTCATCATGTGTACCTGGAAAATGCAAATTGCCCGCTTCCAATCCCGCTCCCAGCACCAAAGGCCGGGTAAGTTACCCGGCACGCATGCCCCTTAACTGCTGCGGCCTGGCCAGCTCACCTATGGAGAAGTTCAAGAAGTTGCCTCCTGGCACCCGGCTCAAGGTCGGATCACACGAGCTGACCATCGTCAGCTACATCTCCGAGGGCGGCTTTGCTCACATCTATAAAGTGCGCATCTCGCCCCCAGAAAACAGCCTGGACATTGCCTGTTTAAAACGTGTCTTGGTCAAGGACAGAGCTGGTCTTAACCAGCTTAGAACAGAGGTCAAGGTCATGCAGCGGCTCATTGGCCGCCCAAACATCGTCCAATACTACGACTCACATGCCCTGAGACTCCTGACCACAGAATCACACGAGGACATTGGCTACGAGGTATTGGTGCTCATGGAACTTTGCCCCAATCGCCTGCTCTTGGACTTTATGAACACGCGTCTCAAGGAAAAATTGTCCGAGCCTGAGATATTGAAGATCATGTACGACATCTCTTTGGCCGTGGCACAGCTCCACTACCTCCCAAAGCCGCTTATCCACCGTGACATCAAAATCGAAAACGTGCTTATTGACAGCGCACGCAACTTCAAATTGTGCGACTTTGGCAGCACATGCCGCCCCATTGACGCGCCCCGCTCCCAACAGCAGCTCCAAGCTGTTTACCAGGATATCGTCCATCAAACCACACCCCAATATCGGGCCCCAGAGATGATCGACTTTGCTCGTGGGTACCCAGTGGATGAAAAGTCAGACATATGGGCTCTCGGAGTGTTTCTCTACAAGCTCTGCTTCTACATTACTCCGTTTGAACAGCAGGGCGAAATGGCGATTCTCAGCGGCAGCTTCCTGTTCCCAGCCATGCCCCGTTACTCGCTGAACATCAAAAACTTGATCATCATCATGCTCCAGATCAACCCGTCCTTTAGACCAAACATATTCCAAGTGGTCGATGCCGTCTGTCGCATCCAGGACATTACCGTGCCGATTCTGGACATTTACGAATTGGGCCTGTACAAGATCCCGGAGATTGGCGATCTCCAGCGGACTTCTTCGAAAAGAAGAGATTATCAGAGGAATGCCCAGTCCCTGGGGCAATGCGTCTCGGGAAATGCGCAAAACATGCCTCAGATGCCGCAAGTTCCCCAGATGCCGCAAGTTCCCCAGATGCCGCAAGTTCCCCAGATGCCTCAGGTACCCCAGAACATCCCCCAGATTCCCCAGATTCCCCCAATCCCTCATATGCCGCAAAAGACCCCGGGACACAGCACACAAAACACCCATCTGGCACCTCCAAACACCCAGGCACAGTTTCCAAATGCCCCAAACGGGATCGACTATCCTGCTTCATACAACTACGGCTACTCAAAGACCGGGCCTGATTTCAGCTCTCTCACGCATTCTCTCCTTGTCAAAACCACAGAAATGATCGAAGACTCTAAACACGCCCAAATGGACGCCCCGTTCCCAGACACCCACAAGGATCTAAGGAGAGCCCATCTGCACAAGGCAAACAAAGTCACAGCAGATCTTGCCGACAATGCTGCAGTCAGGTATCCTTCCGTCGACCAGCTAGCCGTCATAGACGTACCAAATCACTCTCAAGATGATAAACCCCAGGTATCGTACCTTGCCCCTGCGAAAAGCAGCACCTCTCTAGGATTGGACACCACAAACTACTCCAGTACCTCTATTGACTTGACCAGCTCCGAATTGGGTGCGTACGAAAACCGCCCGCCTTCCAGTGATGATCAGCCCCTTGATGGTGTTGCTGCAGACGACCAGTTACCAGAAACGGAGTTTCAGGTGCCTGCACGTTCAAAGACCCCGTCTACGAATCCATTTCCATATGAAGAGCAAAGCAATGACAGGAATCCGTGGGCAAGCAAGAGTCCATTTCCAAAGAGCGACGAGAAGAGTCTGTTTGCAACGGGCGAGGAAAGAAGTCCTTTTAATGGTGACGGGGACAGGGTCCCATTTCCACGAGATGATAAAGACCAGTTTGCAAGTAATGAGAAGTCGCCATTTCCAAATGAGAAGTCTCCATTTCCAAATGAGAAGTCTCCATTTCCAAATGAGAAGTCGCCATTTCCAAATGAGAAGTCTCCATTTCCAACTAATGAGAAGCCTCCATTTCCAGTTAATGAAAAGTCTCCATTTCCAGTTAATGAGAAGCCTCCATTTCCAGTTAATGAGAAGCCTCCATTTCCAGTTAATGAAAAGTCTCCATTTCCAGTTAATGATAAAGTACCATTTCCAGTTAATGAAAAAGATGCATTTCCTACCAACGAAAGAACACCATTTCCAGCCACTGAAAAAGCTCCATTTCCTTCCAACGAAAGAACTCCGTTCCCTATGATCTCAAAGGAGGAAAAGCGCCCCTTGCCAGACGACAGAATCCCGTTCCCAATTATAACAAAGGAGGAAAAGAGCCCGTTTCCAAAAATCCCTGCCGAAAAGTCTCCGTTTCCCACCATTCCTTCTCTGGAAAACACCGTCGCGGTAAGTACCACCGGAGAACATATAAATGCACTTTTAATCAAAACCAGCACCATTGTCAATGGGTTCATTGATAACGACGAGCTTACGTCGCCTGAATTGACACGGTATCTGAGCCAAAAAGCCTGGGAGTCCGGCAAGGCATCAGCAGAAGCAGCCCAGAGTCCAGAGGCGCTTCAGAGTTATCCGAACCAGAGTTCGCCGCATCCGCAAAGTAGTCAAAACCCGCTACAGTTGCCGGATTTCAGCCAAAAGGACAATTACTTCTTGCATAATTCTGCCTACAAGGACAAGTCGAATTACCGCAAGCAGCCGGTATACCTTGAAAAGCATTCGCTTCAGGACAAGTCTGGTTACCAGAATAGCTTTGCTGACACCAGCCTTCGTGATACCAGTTTTCAGGACAGTATACAGTCTCAGAAGGAAAACCAGTCTGACCTCTCTGGCTATCAGAACGTTCTGGCTAAGCCTGGGCAGAAAAAGTTTCCAGGACACAAGCCGCTTGATGTCGGGCTTGCAAATCTTAGCATTGATAATAATAACTTGCTTGAACTAGACTCTCCGGTGTCGCCATATGGTCATAAGCCGGTGGTTGATTTGTCAAAGTCGCACAAGATTCGGGAGTTGGTACACTCTACGCAGGAAGTGGAGGTTGATTTGTCGTCCAACTCTACGTTTGACGACGAGATTGCAATTGAGGAGGAATCTGCTGATAAATACTTGACAAAAATTGCCACTTCAAAGAGCAAGTCGTCGACTCAGTCTCGGCCTGAGTCGGAAATCAATCCTGTGGATGCATTGTTCTATAAGGATCCACCAAAGAAATCCCGGTTTTCTCGATTACGGAAGCACAGCGATCCCAAGCCGGACTTTCATACGCCGTCAGAACTGGTCGAGTCGCCAGTTAGCTTTGACATGAAGAAGAAGTTGGGGAGCATATTCAGCGAGTCAGATAATGACAGTGATAACAAAGGAGAGGTGGATGAAGACACAAAGAAGAAGCACCGGAAAAGTAAAGTGCGGTCGTTTTTGGGCTCTTCATTTCATAGATAGGATGGACATATACACACGCAATACGCATGAATTAGTTTTTTTTTCTCTTGTAGATGCCGAGGCATGAATTAGTTTTTTTCTCTTGTAGATGCCGAGCTTACATGTATTAATACATTAATTTAGGCTATAGAAATGAAAATTCGTAAAATACACATGCTATGCGTTGACCAACTTCTCCAAGTACTCTGTGATGTTGAACCAGGAAAGATCGATTTTACTCAAATAGTACTTTGAGATGTAAGGCAAATGGTCCCTGATGGAGTCCAACAAGTCCTCGCCGGTGATGTAATAGTATATTCTGCTGGATAATTTCCATGAATAGTTTGGAAGATAAAACCCGATTCCGTACAAGATCAGTGAGAGAAACAAAAACATTACCAGGTCTAATGTTAGTAAATGGATGATATGAGGTGTTGAATAAGTAGAAATCAGCACAAGAGAACAAGTTGAACTTGAAGCAAATGGTGAATCAAGCAAGACGACGAGATGCTGAGTATAGAATTCTCAATCAGGATTAAGTACGCTATGTATTGTTCAATAGCATATGAAGTCATTCAATAGCATATGAGGTCGTTCAATAGCATATCAATAGATTGATCCATGTATCATATCAAGCACATCAAACTCAAGATATCAATCACATCAATATACGATTGTGCCATATATCAATACATCACATATCAATATACCATATCACACCATCATACAATATCAAATATCTCATCAATACATCAAAAATACCCCAGGATAATCACGTCAAGAATTCATCAATCTCCATACTTACGCAACACAAAGGCCTCGCCAGTTGTCATTAAATAAAAAGGCAAGTGAATATAATACGCCCAGTAAATTCGATCTAATAACGAGAGCTTGCGCTCCTTCTCTAAAATCTCAGGATCATTCAACGTCAAATGTATCATGGTTGTCCATTTATGCAAACGTACTCACCAATGACCTTTTCTTCCGGGCACATAACCAAAAATCGAGAAGGTTCCACGGAACGGGGTATATAAGCACCTGGTAATGCCCTGATGTTGGGAAATGAAACGACCGTTAAATGACGACGATGGCTTTGTGTTGCGGCAGGGACGCAAGAAGCGGTTGATTGACTCCTTTAAGAACTTGAATTTGGTGCTGCTGTGTGAGTCTAAGAAAGAAGAGGAGCCGTTGGAGGTGAAGAGATGGTTGATACCCAAGAATTTTTTGGACCCGGCGTTTTCTCGAGACAACATTGATGAGAAGGTGAAGCAGTTTTACTATGATCAGATGAAACAGGATGATGTGGAGTGTGTCAGTGACGTGGATGCAATGGAGATAGATGGGGAGCGCAAGGAGCAGAGGACGGTGAGTAATGGGGAGATATATTATCGGATGTACTTGCTGAGGTTTTATTCTGTGATCCGGCACTATGATCCGTGGAAAGTGGTGTATGAGGTGTTTATTAGATGGTGGAATGATAAGTTGTGTGGACGGATGGATGATCGGATAGAAGAGGTGGATGATGTGGATGATGTGGATGAGATGGATGAGATGGATGATGAAATGGATGATGAAATGGATGATGGAGTTGAACGCATAATGGAAAGCGGGATACAGGATGACAATGACTTAAATTACGAAGACAATGAAATGTACGATTAATGCTATAGAATAATGGAGACAACAGAATGATCAATGTATGATACCGTAGAATTATTAATAACGACATGAGAAGGTGATATTAGTATTATAGTTTATAATAACTATCATGCGTTGGAAATTTAAAAACACGCAATTGGCACTAGGAGAATGAAATTGATATTTCACTGTCTACAAGCCAATACAACTCTGCCAAGTGGAATTCGCAGGAAAACATTGAGGATAAAAAATCACGACTTGGTTTTGACTTGGGTTTTAGGATGGTAGTCATAATATGAATTACATGTCGTGAATATATCTTTGACAGTGTTTTGCACTGGGTAGCTTGATATATTAACATTGGCATGTCAAATGATGATGTATAGGAAGTGTATTTGGATAGTTTTATAAGCAAAAGAAAAGTAATTATTCGAGTATCATCTTGATTGCAAATAGATTGGAGTCCATTGAGTAGATAGTATGTATAATACCAATTGAATGTCTATAAGACAGCTGATTTCGCCCAAGACAATAATTCCATCAAACTAATTCCATCAAACTAATTCCATCAAACTAATTCCATCAAACTAATTCCATCCTATCCATCCGATCCATCTACAAGACCAATTGCACAATATACCCAGATACTAAAACACATGAACCAGGATACTTGCTAGACTTGAAAACTTACGTCAACCAGCACCGATTAATCCAACTATACTCAAAACGTTTCTTGTAGTCACATCTCGATAGCTGCATATTGACTCCAGCTGGTCCCGGAACGCGGCATCTTCGATATCAACCACCAGGCAATAAATATGCAAATTTCATTACAGCTGGAACTCGGCCATCGTCATCAAAAGCAACAAATAGAATGCGCAGTTGGATACTCTACATTGGAATTGACACGGTTTGATTGGCTCGCTTTTTGCTTGGCTTGATGCTGCGGAATACTCAGCTCATCAATACATTGTAGCAACCGTGCCGATTGCAGATGGAAAGTTAGAATCTAGCGAGCAACGTCGCATAAGAAAACAGCAACCGACAATGTACCAAAATAAAAGCAGCGAGTTGCCGCAGTCAACTCACGTCACACACCACTCTTTATCACGTGACCACGCTAATTTACCGGATCGAGCGACTTTCAACCTACCAAAGTGAACAGAAGGCAAGAGCAAGAAATTTGAAGGATCGCAGAAGCACAGTTACAGAGCGATTTTGGAAAACACCTAGCTTAATACAACACTACTTTTTTTATCATGACCACAACCGTTCCTAAGATATATGCCTTCAAGGAGCTCGATGAGGTGGCAGATGCAGTGGCAGACCATATAATCTCGGCACAGAATTCTGTCTTGTTTCCTAGCAATACCATGGGATTCAACAAGCGGACCAGCTGGAACGGCGAGCCGGGAAAGGACGAACATGCCGAGGATGAGAGGAGCAACCTGACTGTGAGTCTTGTGAAAAAGGGCAGCAAGAAGAAGAAGAAGGAAAAGAAGGAGCAGAGCGAGCGGCGGTTCAAGATTGCAATTTCCGGCGGCTCGCTTATCCATGTGTTGAACCAGGGGTTGTTGAAACGGGAAGACATTGCCTGGGACAGATGGGACGTCTACATGGTGGACGAGCGGCTTGTTCCGTTTTCTGACGAGGAGTCGAACTACGGGTTGGCCAAGCGTCAGTTGTTTGACTTGATTTCTACCTCGCCGTCTGGCGAAAAGTTTGGCTTCCCAAAGGTGTACCACATTGACGAATCGCTCATTGGCGACCCCTACGAGTGTGCCGACGCTTATGAGAAGATCCTCATCAACAACTTTGCGAAAAAGGACTCGGTCAAGTTGCCAATGTTTGACTTGTTTCTCCTTGGATGCGCTCCTGATGGACATATTGCCTCTTTGTTCCCAAACCGCGAACAGCTACGCGAGAAATTGGCCTGGGTGATGCCAGTCGAAAACGCGCCTCGCCCGCCGCCAAACCGTATCACGCTTACAGTTCCAGTCATTTGTCACTCGGCCAGAGTGACGTTTGTTGTTGAGGGAAGCACAAAGGCTCCTATTCTCAAGACGGTGTTTGAGCGGCCTGATAAGGGTTTGCCAAGCAGTATTGTAAACGAAGGGGCTGCTGGACGAGTCGTTTGGTTTGTGGATCACGATGCATTGGACGATGTGCTGGTTACCAAGAAGAAGTACAAGTACGAGGTGGATGTGTTTAAGAATCAGTAGACAGAATGCAGGTTCATAATATACATGTAGAAAGTGTTGGTCTGGGCCGAATGTCTATGGTATTTGTTGCTTATCTTTTCAGTCTGCTTTTATTTTGTCATTTTGATTTTTCACTTTTGTATCTGCTCTCACCATCTTACTATTTTACCCATACTATCGTACCATTTTACTATCTCACCATTTTACTATCTCACTATCTTACTGTCATACTATCATACCATCCTACTCACACTACCTACTACACTACTCACACCATATCCTTTCTTTCTATAGTACCATTTATTCTGCATGTCACATTGTTCAACTGAAAACATGTGCCCTACACGCACTTTCTTATTATTAGATATTCTGCGTTGGCATACATACTCTATTCACTCCACTATCATCTTCCAAAATTTCCATCCTCACCTTGTAAACTCATCCTCACCAACATTCACTGAAAATACCATGCTCATACACCCCAGACTCCTCTCAGACTCCCCTTTCTTTACTGCACTCATCTCCAATCCACTTACAATATTCATACTTCTTTTGGACTCCGGTACCAGTATTCACAACCACCGTATTCAGACTAAATTTCACATTTACATACGTTACTCATTAGGTGAGTACCGTTTTTGATCAAACCATTCCAGGGTCACTTCTAGGCGACTCATTGTATCCAATAATACACCAAGAAATGCGACTTCCTGCTCGCTCGCTGACAACACGTACGTTTACTTGAGCAGAAAATTGTCGTACAAGTCGTGATGACTGAGGATTGGAAGGAGAGCTTGGCTTAATCATAATTGGTCAATGTTTATAACAGGCTCTTTTGCAGTACCCTTGGAGTGAATTATCCACTATTATGACGCAAAACAGGCAACCTCCTACACTTTGAACTGCCCAATGGATAGTCAAAAACTCAATACATGGCATCAATAAAGATTCCATGGCGCCTAATGCATTTTGTTTGAGATTGCAATTGTTTATGAATGCAGTTGTGTATGAATACATTGTCTAAGTTTGAGTAGCTCGGTTATCGCGAGTCAGCCGTTCACTGGTACTCAATACATTTCACAGTGAGCTGGCACTCAATACATTCCACGGCGGAATGGTAAACTAAACCATTTACACAGCATCCACACATCTTGCTTGCAAATCAAAATAGACCATCAGGCTTTTTACTGCGGGTAGACTGGGCCATGATAGAAAGCATTGCACAATACAAAATACCAAGCCATGCTACGAATCGTAAACTAGATATAAATCATTTGCTTTCCCTTACTCACCAAGAACAAGCTTCTTTTGCTCTAACGGAATGTTAATAGTTATCAATCTGCCACAATGCACAGAGAATGTACCATGGCCGGCTATAGAGCTGCAAGAGCCTTGCAATCGGTCCGCTAATGAATTTTTTTGATCAATAAAATCACTGGACACATGATATTCCATAATTCTGGGAACCCAGTGTTGTTCAGCATCCATTCAATTCCGTTGCACCCTGAAAATAGTCTCTAGCAACTCAGTTGATGATCAGGCAACACGCAGACAACATCTGCAAATTTAAACTGGACCAACCTCAGCTCCTCCAACACAAAACGTCGTCAGATCATTTATAAACGTTTCACATCCAAAGGCAAGCACTTTTTTACTCCATCCAGTTGTTAGGCAGAGCTTATCTGACAACATCAACGTGCAGGTACGAATAGCGTGATACACACATAAATAATGGAAACGGCCAACAAAACCCACTCGGCAAATAAAAAAGCAACTAAAACCAAACGCCGATGAACACGCCAAATACAAATACGATTCATTATAGAACGGATGTAATCAGTGCGCTATTGCACGTGATGCGAGGAATTGGGTGATTTGCGAAAACTGATTTCTTGTCGTCATGACTAAACAACTTCCACAACTCTCTAGCGACGTCTTGGACCTTATTGGGAACACTCCAATCGTGCGCCTCAACAGTATTCCGCAGTCGCTCAACATCAAGCCACAAATTCTTGTGAAATGCGAGTATTTCAATGCTGGTGGGTCAGTGAAGGACAGAATCGCCAAGCGAATGGTCGAGGAGGCGGAAAAGCAAGGGGAAATCAAGCCAGGGTTCACTTTAATCGAACCTACATCTGGTAACACCGGTATTGGACTTGCTCTCTTGGGTGCAGTCAAGGGATATCGGACGATCATCACCCTTCCAGAGAAAATGTCAAATGAGAAGGTGGCAGTTTTGAAGGCTTTGGGTGCTGAGATTGTCCGGACTCCGACAGAGGCTGCCTGGGACTCTCCAGAATCGCACATTGGAGTGGCCAAGAAGCTCAACAAGGAGATCAAGAACTCGATCATCTTGGACCAATATGGGAACCCAAACAACCCATTGGCACACTACTACACCACCGGATACGAGATCTACGAGCAGACCAACGGGAAATTGTCTGCCTTGGTTGCTGGTGCTGGTACTGGTGGAACTGTCAGCGGTATTGCCAAGTACTTGAAGGAGAAGAATCCACGTATCCAGGTTGTCGCTGCGGATCCAAAGGGATCTATTTTGGCTCTCCCAGAGACGTTGAATGACACCACGGTGAATTCGTATCAAGTCGAGGGTATTGGGTACGATTTTGTGCCAGATGCGCTTGACCGAAGCTTGATCGACAAGTGGTACAAGACCGAGGACAAGGAGTCGTTCTACTATGCCAGAAGATTGATAAAAGAAGAAGGGTTGCTTGTTGGTGGTTCTTCGGGATCCGCTCTTGCTGCCGCAGTGAAATACGTCCAGGACCATCCTGAGTTGACCAAAGACGATATCGTTGTCGTGGTGTTGCCAGACTCGATTCGGTCGTACCTCTCGAAGTTTGCCGACGACGAGTGGATGAAACTCAACGGGTTCTTGGACGAAAGCGAGCAGCAGGATGAATTTGACAACAAGACAATTCGTGAATTGAAGTTGACGTCTGTTGTCTCGGTAAGCTTGAACGAAAAAGTTTCCGAGGTTGTGCGCATTCTCCAGACAAATGGCTTTGACCAATTGCCGGTCTTGGATGGAAACAACAAGAAACTTTTGGGTCTCATTACCTTGTCGAACCTCTTGAAGAACTTGTCCAAGAAAACTGTCTCCTTGGACGACACAATTGCGCATATCTTCTTTGATTTCCGCAAGTTGACCGACTTTGACAAGTCGTACGATATCAATGAGAAGTCCAAGTTTTCAAGACGCAAGTTCCAGTCTATCACCCTCAACACCAAATTGTCTGACTTGAACAAGTTCTTTGAGAAAAATTCAGCGGCAATTGTCACCGATGACGACTTGGTGCCTATCCATGTCGTCACAAAGGTCGATCTCTTGGGCTACTTGACCTCTATTTCTTTATAATCAATGTCCGCATAATATAAATGTAGGTTAGAACTGGTTGCAAATAGGCTGAAAGTTTTTTTTTTTTTTTTTGATTTAGTCTGTATCGTTGGGTAACTTGATTCTTGTCAAATATAATTCTTTGGCATCCATACTTCTCTACCGTCTATAATTCTCTATCTACTGTAATTCCTTGACATCCATAATTCTGTAACTTCTATAATTCTTTACCAACTGGTTACACAATTTTGCCTAGTGATTTACAAAATACTCAGAGATATTCCAAATTAGTTGCGTTCCAGTAGTCAGTAGTGGAAATAAAGTTACCAAAAATGATCAGGGCACTACGTAGTTGATGAATAATTCATAAAGGCAGCAATCACCACTACCCTCTAATCTTTTGTTACGAGCCCGGGGACAACTATTACTATGAGACTTGAAAATAAAAATCTTGTTTTCAAGTAAGCCTAGTTAGCACAATCGGTAGTGCATTCGACTCTTAATCGAAAGGTTGCGGGTTCGAGCCCCGCATTGGGCTTTTCTTTTTGGATTTCAAAACTGTTTATTTTATAGTATCAAGTTTTAGTAGCGTTGTGCAACTAATTATGGTACCAAAAGGCATATTATGACTTTGATTTTGATACATTTTGTCCTTGAATATGGCTTTTTATAACCAGAAATATGATTTGCTATAAATATAAATTATCAAAAAGATCCAGTGGCACAATATGTACTTGGACTTTAGAAATCATCAATTAATCTCAAGTATAACATCATAAAAGAGTAAATAGCATACCTAGAGGGTTATTTTTCTTGGGAATATTTAATTGAGCACTTTAGCTTTGCATGAAATTGTCCTTTTGAAATATAAAATGTTTCGAATAGCTTCAAGGACCATAGTAATAAGTGGATCAGCACGCCAACTGTGTCCATTTGAGCAAAAATGATACAAATGACGTGTTTGAAATTTTCCCTGTCTTAATATTAGCAAAAGAATGCTATTTATATTGGTGTCAATTGCCGTGTAATTCTTGGAATCTTGAGACTTGCCAACGTCGTGTCACGTGATGATAGTATGATGTGCATCAATAGGAGGAGGAACCAGGCAAGCATGAATTGGAGAACAAATTGGACCAGAAAATTAAAAGGAAAGGTATTTTACACACGATTACTATGTCAATTGCAGAAAAATAATAGGCCTATTAATGGAAAAATTGGCGGAGTGTGCTGGTTGCGAGCGCTGGTGGTGCAGCAAGTGACAGTACCAAGGTTGACGTGCCATTGGATTCCAAGCGATTCAGTGTGAATTTTCGCGATATTTTTAGGCAATTTGACTTTAGTAATCAACAATACAAGAGCCAGTACAAGAACGTAATAATGTGGTAGAGTACATTGAGATCAGGACAATATTCAACTTGCCCAGTCAGCTTCTAGAAACAAGACTATAATGAATGAATTACGGCACTAGAGATTGAGTTTGTATAGTTGGCTCAATTCTAGTCGACAATGGTGTTTAACAAATATATTAATGAGTACATTGACCAGCATGAGCGGCATTCACGCTTCGGTCAGCATATATTCAACATCAATTGTATTGTAACATCAACTGTATTGTAACATCATCAATTATACTATACCAATACCAAATCTACATCTCTGCCAAATTGCACGTTGCAGCTGCGCACACCCTCCAGCTGCCTGGTTACGAGCCCTACATTATAGGAAATTCTTGCCACTGTCCATTCCAATGAACAACAATATTGCGAGTTTACAACGGATGTTGGGCCAGGGACTTGGCGGATCCCCCGGCGCAGACACGCCGATTAGCGACGACAAGGAGACGATTTACATCTCGAGTTTGGCGCTTCTCAAGATGTTGAAGCATGGAACCGCGGGGGTGCCTATGGAGGTTATGGGGTTGATGTTGGGCGAGTTTGTGGACGAGTACACGGTCCATGTTATCGACGTGTTTGCAATGCCACAATCTGGAACTGGGGTCTCGGTTGAGGCTGTTGATTCTGTGTTCCAGACCAAGATGATGGACATGTTGCGTCAAACCGGCCGGGACGAAAAGGTCGTGGGGTGGTACCACTCGCACCCGGGCTTTGGATGCTGGTTGTCGTCGGTTGATGTCAACACCCAGCAGTCGTTTGAGCAGTTGAATTCGCGTTCTGTTGCCGTGGTCATTGATCCAATCCAGTCGGTTCGGGGGAAAGTGGTCATTGATGCGTTCCGCTTGATTGGATCCGCCACAGTGATGATGGGTCAGGAGCCGCGGCAAAGTACCAGTAACGTGGGCCATTTGAGCAAGCCAAGTATCCAGGCGTTGATCCACGGATTGAACCGCAGCTACTACTCGTTGAACATTGACTACCGCAAAACAGACTTGGAAGTCAACATGTTGCTAAACTTGCACAAGCAAAACTGGTCCAGCGGGTTGGTTTTGAACGACTACGAGAAGAAGGACGAGAAGAACTTGCAGGATTTGGAGAATATGGTCAAGATTGCAAAGTTGTACTCCGAGCGTATCAAGGAGGAGTCGGAGCTCACCGAGGACCAGCTCAAGACTCGTTATGTGGGGAAGCAGGATCCAAAGAAGCACTTGGGCGAAGCTTCCGACAAGAGAATCGAAGACAATATCGTGAGCATCCTTACAGGGCAAGTCAATTCTGCAGTGATACAATAGGTATGGGCAAATTCATAGTGGGTTTGTAGTCGACCGTCGTCATAATGTATAAACGTCCATTCTGTAGTGTCTGGCAATGACATTACGCTGGCACCAATGTTTTAATTTTGTTGTATTCGGCGAATATTTAAGATACAGTTGATGGTATATTTTAGAAACGTCTAGAAGCAGTTGTTGATGAAATCTTGGCTGGCCACTGGATCTCATCATGCACTGAATGAATCATGTTCTTCATGTTTGGTAAAACTCAATAAGTATGCACTGAGTTGTGATTAGAAAATGCCATTGAATATTGTATAATCCACTCAAGTCTTGATATCTTGTCAATTGTAAGAATTGAGCTCCCAAGAACTTGGTCAATAGAGATTATGTATAGTGGGAGTTATGATAGTGGGAGTTATGATAGTGGGAGTTATGATAGTGGGAGTTATGTATAGTGGGAGTTATGTATAGTGGGAGTTATGTATAATAGAGGGATTGCCTCAGTCATGCACCAATATTTGCTCAAATTCTAAGATAGTACATTAATAATAATATTTATCCAAGGCCATGCTATAATAGGCCCCCAGAGGAAATTTATGCTTTGCCGTCTATGACTAAGGATGGCTATGTAGTCGTCGAAAGAACTCTGCGACAGAAAAACATTCGACTAGAGCTAGTGAATATATAAAGTAATGGACATTCAAAGGACAATTCTAACATAGTATATAAAGTACATTGGAATATTTCATGTAATCAGCACCAAAATATATACAACAAATAATATGCTCTTGTCCTAACTTGCAATTTCTAGTTTCTGGTGCCATTACTTCACGTACTCAATTCGTACGTCAATATTTCTCCCTGCTTCATTTCGCAATTTTACTAATTAGCTTACTCCTGCTTATATATGCCAATTCTTAATAGCTAAACTGCACCATTTACAGGCGCAACCATCGGCTATACCAAATTTAAAAAGACCAATCTTCTAAATATACAACCATCAACCGCCAAACGTATACTTATCCTATTGAATTACGTAGAGTATCACTCGATTATCAAACAACACTACTCTTCAAGGACGACGATAACCAGACATTCGTCTATAACCCATTTCTTGCATTACTCGCAATTCTATTGTATGATACTCTTTACACACTTCACACAGGGCTATTCTTTTTATGTCCCCGGACTCCTACAAATTCCCCACCTGATAGAACCTATATTGCGGCCACTATCTTGTTAAACAACGCCTTCTTTTCAAATTGTTCTCTTGCCAACTCCCTTGTATACTTCATAAACTGCTCCAATGTGATCCGCCCCTTGTCATGCAATTGCGTCAAGCTGTGGATAGTATCCTCGCCACTTTTGATTTCAGCCACTAGTCTGTACATTTGGTTGTACACCACGGTCTCTGCGCAAATTAGCTCATCCAATTCTGGCTCCTTCACTTGCTGGCCCATGACAGCATTGATTTCGGCGATTTTTCTCGTTAGCAACTGGTCGTTCTGTGCAATTTCCTGTAAATAGCTGGCAAGAACCCCTTTTTCATAGCTGAGAATCTGCTCAATCTGGTCCACCGCCTGGCCCAACTGCGCGAGATTGGCACTAGAGCTCTGTAAAAACGGCTGAAGCGAGGTCGAAACCTGGCCCAAGGCGTTTTGGATATCAGCAAGCTGCTTTCCCAGGCCATTTGACTCCTCGACGGTGTTTTGGTCGAGCAAATCAGGAGCCTTTTGCGGAAGCGGAGGCAAAGGTGGGGGAGTAGGCCCGGTCAAAATTGTGTTTCTGGCAGATTGATAACGGTCAATGGCCGTTGGGGGTTCTGGAACAGGCGGAGGCGCGTTTTGTACTACAGGAGCCTGTCTTGGCTTGCCATAGACTGGGGGTTCCTTGGAGAAGCATTCTGACAAAAGAGAGCACAAGCTGGCCAAATTGCAGCCGCTATTCCACTGGTTCAAATACGGATTGTAAAACTTGCCGTTGCCGTCTATAAAATTCCCAGGCTGGATCATCATGTCTTGGGTCGGCGTGACAAACACCATCGGAGGTAGCAGGGGGTATTGCTTTGGAATCCAGATTTCCACGGGAATTCGGTATGTAGCTCCCTGGAAATACGACGGGACGGTGCCATGGATCGACAAGAGAAGCTCAGAGACCCCAGTTTCGCTGGTGTATATTTTGGTCCGCACTTTCAATGTCGGGTACGACTGGAGGGCAAAAGCCACGTCCTGGTATGTATGTTGGACATTTATATATTCCTAGAGTTAGAGGAGTGTGTTTTGAGTGGCTATAGCACAACTTACTGGCTTTAGGACTTTATATAGCCATTGTAGCCACTCTTTTGAGACTGCCATTGAGGTGACAATCCGGAATTTGATCCGCCCAATTGGTGTGAGTGGCATGTAGATACTGCAAATAGTAGAGGAGACGGAGTATAAATGGTGTAGTGAGGTATAAATGGTAATGAGGTTGTAATGGAGTAGTGGAGATATATATCATAGCTATAAATGGCAGTGAGGTTGTAAATGGCGGCTATAAATGAGAGTGACATACAATCTGATAAGGGGTTGTCACCTTTGGCGCAGTTGTTTATCCCGCCTGATAGGAAGGCACCATCACGGGTTCAATTCGATGCTTAGTGACAACCCTACGGCAGGCTACCGAGTTAGTACCCGTGGCGAAACCTCACAGCCTGTCCCATGCACAAATTACCAGCACAACTACCAAATCCCGCTTGGAGTTTTTCTACCCACTTGAAGGGTTTTCTCTGAGCAACATATATAGCGGCGCCGTCCCTAGTCTTAGACGGTGAAATATCAATCTCTCTGGAGCCAAAGTATAGCTATAGCCTTAAATAAAATAATAATAATAATACAATCTGATAATAGCTTGTACGATAATCCATCTACATGAGCTATGCAATTTTAAATCTTTTCAAAATCTGCAGTCAAGCAAATATAGGTGAGCCAGTGGTTAAGAGCAGTAAATGTTTAGACTAGTGTGATTCCATATTACTCGAAATTCACCTAGCTAATAAAGACTTGTATCACTCATTGGCAATACTAGTATAAAGGCCAGTCTAGGCCGCCAGTTGCACAGCTATGTATTTGTAGCCTGGTTTTGTCCCTCTTTAGTAATATAAATGAGACTGTTTCATCGACAGTCATTGGAATACGGTAGTCTTTCAGTTTCCTACATTTATGAACCAGAGCCATTATGCTGATATGTTCAAGACCTGCGCACTGTCTCTGGGCACTGTGAATATCAAAGCAACTCTTTGAGAATACCCGACATCAAACAGGTCGTTTTGATCCAACTAATCTTGATGTATGTCGATAGAAAGTAGACCCAGGAAACCCACTTTATGAGCACGCAGTATAGTGTTGAATTAAAAACCAAGAGTAATATTCATACTCTGTGATTCAAGAGGCTTGGAACTCGACATTGGCGTAACATACCAAGGATACTCAAAGAAGTCACTCAAAGAAGTCACATTAGGCTAAAATGATACACCAAGCCCGAGCAAAAGGCCCATTACTGGCCATCCCTGCTCCAGAAAACCCCGAGTCCAAACCAGATAAACAAGAGCCAACTGGTAAATGGCAAAAACTAGTGGAAAAGTCCCGCATCAAGACTCTGATTAATGCAAGCTGTGACCCATCTGAGACAGAGATATCAAATCGTTTACTGGAGCCTGGTATAGCTAAACTGCAAATGAGCATTATTTGTAAATTTATGTGATACATTTCTTTCCTGTAGCTACATTAATCCGTTGGTTTCTCAAATGCTTCTTGGTTACGTATAATTTCCGCATCTTTCCGATACTTGCGGTAGTCCTTTATCAATTGTGTTTGTCGTTTGATGCTTGTGCTTCTTTCTTTTATTACTGTGCTTTATTTCTTTCTGAAACTGCTGTCTTTGTAGATAAGACATAATCCCAATAGGTCTTAATTCTGCTACTCTGTATAAACAACTAGAAAGTCTCAAGACAGTACGACTTGTATAATCAGCAATTGGTGGTTTCAAAGTAAATCTCAGTATACATCATTTGTAGGCTATGACTTGCAGGTGTGAACCATACGACGCTTTCAGCATCAGAAGCAGCAAACATACAATAAGACCTAGGCATGACTAGCGAAGATCAAATCACCAGTCTGTGAGAATACATTACAACGACTAATGTCAAGGATGAATTTCCTAGCACTACACGGTTCGTGATTGCATATTACATGTTGTCAAATGTCTAGTATTTAATACACAAGATCCCTCATTTGCTACTCTTCTTCTTCTTCTTTGGACTCTCTCCTGCATCGCTCTTTCTCTTCTTGTCCTTCTTGTCCTTCTTCTCTTTCTTTTCCTTCTTTTCTTTCTTCTCTTTCTTGTCCTTCTTTTCCTTTTTCTCCTTCTTTTCCTTCTTCTCCTCGGTCATGGTCACATCTTCATCGCCATCTTCATCGTCATCAAGCCCAGCCATCTTCATGGCCTCGCTCATAGCCTCGGCGTTTTTGATTGGAGCCTTGCCGGTGTCGTAAAACTCCAAGCGGTCCTCGACCTGCTTCTTCATCACCTTACCAAACGCGTTGTTTGGCTCGTCGGAGTAGTTGTCGATTCTCGAAGCAATCGAACATTTGTTGGCAAGGTATCTCGAGATCCGGCCCTTGTTCTTGGAATTGGCCTTGCCAATGAACGACGAGTGATAGATCAAGCCGTACTTTGGAGTGTTGCCCTTGGTCTTCAAAGCCCGGAACAACGCCTTCTCGGCTCCAAGAATCTGCACCGTAGACGCAGCCTGCTTCGACAAGTTGGTAAGCGAGCCCGCATGGCTAATCAACCGCGCACCAATGACCTCACCAATCAACTCAGACAAGTTAGGGGCCACAGTGTGCATTTTGTCGGTCAAGTAGCCGTACAACTGCCGCCGGTAGTCGGATATGCTCACCACGCGCTCGGCAAACGTCAAGACGTTTTCCATGTCCTGTTCGCTGATATCCTGTCCCATGGAGATTCTCGCGGCGTCTATCACCGACTGGGCAACAGCAGCGTCGTCGCTTAAAATGCTGGTGAGCTCATGAAGCGACTCGTCGTCGATCGAAGCTTTATCCTTGATGTGCAACACCAATTTGGCAAACGAGTAGTTGTCCGGCACAAGTTTGGCCAATTCCGGGAAATGCCAGCCGTACCACTCCTTGCAGCGCATTGCAAACGTATTTATGTCCTTGTCCAACTGGTCCAACAACGCAATGGCCTGGATGATATGGTTGTCGTTCTTTTGTACCAGGAACTTGACCTTGGCCCGCGAGTAAGCATGGCCCAATCCCAATTGCGCTCGCTCGAGATCTCCGTCTTGCAAGTCCTTGAGCAACTTGCCAGAGTGCAACCGCACTGCCCGGAGCAAGTCCTGTGCAATGTCGTTGGAGATACAGTCAATATAGCCAAACGACTCCTTGATGGACGGCCCCAAGTTCTTATCGGAAATCGCAAGTGACACTTGCTTCTTCTTGGCCTTTGGCACATTCAATTCAATGACAGACTTCAAGTAGTCCGACACAAGCCCCTCGGAAATATCATTGGCGTTCTCAAGTGCCTCGGCGGCTCCCTTGAATGGCGCAAACGACACAAGGTCAACCATCTTGGAAAACTTGCCAAGATCATTGTATTGGGCCTGCACTTCCTTCAAGTCCGCCGAGACGTCGTCCGGCTGGATCTTTACCTTGAATATCGCATACCCGGTCGGCTCCTCAAAGAGAAGGTAATCAATAGCCATGGTATATAGTGTATCTTGTGTGGACGCCCAAACAAAAAAAAAATTTTTCTCTGCTCTTCCTCGGGGCTCATACCGTACCTTATCACGTGAAATATCACCACGTGCACAGCTTAGATGTTCGGGCGTGCCGGGTAATATCATACGCCTTGACATGAGTGACTCCCTGAATAGTTTCCTGAAGCAAGCCATCGCTTATTTTAAGCAGCAGCATATATTCGCGCACCAATTGGCTGAGAGCAGCACACAAGCAGTATGAGCGACCAGTCTGAGAGCAAACTTCCCCAGGTTCTGGCCAGAACCAAGGGCAAGTACTCGTTGAATGACTTCCACATTCTCCGGACCTTGGGCACTGGTCTGTTTGGACGGGTCCATCTAGTGAGGCTGGTTCACAATGGCCGGTTCTACGCGATGAAGGCGTTGCGCAAGTCTCAGGTTGTGAAAATGAAACAGGTTGAGCATACAAACGACGAGCGGCGGATGTTGAAGATTGTGGAGAACCCGTTTGTGACGCGGATGTGGGGCACGTTCCAGGACGTGAAGCACGTGTTTATGATCATGGACTACATCGAGGGCGGCGAATTGTTCCTGTTGCTCCGAAAATCCACCAAGTTTCCCAACCCCGTGGCCAAGTTTTATGCCGCTGAGGTGTGCCTTGCTTTGGAGTACTTGCACCTCCACAATATCATCTACCGTGACTTGAAGCCCGAAAACATCTTGCTTGACAAAAACGGACACATCAAAATAACCGACTTTGGCTTCGCCAAGGAAGTCCCTGACGTCACCTACACTCTCTGTGGTACCCCAGATTACATTGCTCCAGAAGTGGTGGCCACTAAACCATACAACAAGTCGGTCGACTGGTGGTCCTTTGGCATTTTGATTTTCGAAATGCTAGCGGGTTACACGCCCTTTTGCGACCCGTCCCCCATGAAGACTTATGAGAACATCTTAGCGGGTCACGTGAAGTACCCGTCGTTCTTCCATCCCGACGTCTTGGACTTGCTACAGAATCTCATCACGCCAGACTTGTCTAAGCGGCTTGGTAATCTCCAAGGGGGAACCGAGGACGTAAAGTGTCATCCGTGGTTCTCAGAAGTTGTCTGGGAGAGACTCTACAACCGTGATATTGAAACCCCCTATGAGCCTCCGATCCAGAGCGGAGTGGGTGATACCAGTCAGTTTGACAAGTATCCGGAGGAGGAGCTTAACTATGGCGTGAACCAGGGGGTTGATCAGTATGCCCGAGATTTTGAGGAGTTTTAATAACAAAGGGGAGATTTGGAATGTGATATGAGGAATGTACTATGAAGAATTAATAAAAGAGATGCACTGTGAAATGTACAATGAAGAATTAATAAAAGAAATGCACTGTGAAATGTATAATGAAGAATTAATATAAGAAATGCACTATGAAATGTACTATCAAGAAATTATTATAAGAAATGCACTGTGAAATGTACAATGAGGAAGTATAATATGGAGAGATGGCTATGCAGAAATGCACAAGAAATGTACAAGAAATGTACCAAGCAATGTACCAAGAAATATACTATGAAAACATAACAAGAGATGTACTATGAAGAGGTGTATGAGGAACTAAGATGGGCGAGGATGATCAAAATGGAAAGTCTGACGTATATTTGAAACTAGCCTTTTGATAGCAGATGGCAAATCGTATTGCAACTACTTGGTATATCTGTCATGGCGCATGCAATAACCAGGAAATCAAAACAATTGTCCCGAATCCATATAAATACACACTTGCTATACTATATATCCATGTCAAACTGAGGTTAGAATACACTACCAAGCCCATCTATGACGCCTCGCCCATCTTTGACGAAGTTATTTGTATAAATGAAACAATGATGTGAATGGTCCAGTAGCCCAAATCTAGTGCTTATCTTGAATTAGTATCCCAAATCCTATGCTTATCTTGAATTAGTATCCCAAATCCTATGCTTATCTTGAATTAGTATCCCAAATCCTATGCTTATCTTGAATTAGTATCCCAAATCCTATGTCCTGAAATGTTTCAGTATCCCAAACCTAATATGGTCGGCTCAAATTGGTTTGCATACAACGCACGACTCTAGTAGACTAAATTCATAATCCATTGTTTCACGGAGTTGTGCATGGCAAGGTAGCAATCATGTAAAATATTGCTCTGCAATTCTTGATAAATTGCTCATCTAGCTGGATTAGTCATTTAAAAATCGCAAAGCATAAACACCAACTTTAAAAGTCGACTCTTACATCAACACTGATGTAACAGGCTCCTGCAGAAAAATTATATATACGAAATTCACAATCCCAATAGCGGGTGTGATTATGAGTCTGTCCATGGAGGGATTCAAAAGAATTGATTAAAAGTTGTGGTATTTTACACGAATCTTGAAAAGTCAGTAGAGTGAGGATTTAGAAAATGAGATTTGGACCAGAGTCGAGAATCATACTGAACGCTGAATCATACTGAACGTTGAATCATACTGAACGTTGACTAATATATCCAGCTATTTGAGCTGAACAATATCACATATCCATTAATCTAATTAATCACATATCCACAATTATCTAATTCATCACTATCAAAATTCATGCCTCGGTGGTACCTCACAGGGCACATAATCCAATACAGGTGAAGTTTGATTACTTACAGAATGAAAATCATGCGTAGTCAATGTCAGCAATTATTATTTGCATAGATGATAAAATATACATAGAACCAAGATCAAGCTGACTGTAAAAATAATTGGAACCAACACCAGTGACCCACTCTTTAATGTGAGTGTCTATACTCACCGAGTCGATTCCTCCCTGTCCTTGTGAAGTTTTCCAAGTCTCGATATTTTGGTTCACTTGAGCCGTTTTTTCAACTTTTTCCACTTGAATCAATCCATTTTACTGGATCAATCCATTTTACTAGATCAATCCATTTCACTGAATCAATCCATTTCACTGAATCAATCCATTTCACTGAATCAATCCATTTCACTGAATCCATTTCACTGAATCAATCCATTTCACTGAATCATATCCGAATCAATCCATTTCACTTGAACCTCTCTCGTTTCCTTCTCATGGCTCTTAGACTCGGACTAAGCTTCGGAGTAAGCCTCAAGGGAGAAGATCCCACCAACGACGAATTAAACACCGACTTTCGATAAGGCGTTCCGTCACCGTCGTCGGTCAAAAACGACGAGCTCATGAGCGGGGGAGAGGAGTCTGTAAGGAGTTTATTAGGGCTCTTTTGCGGCGACTTGTCGTATTCTGTATGTGCCAAATTCTTATGCCGGTAGCTGTCAAAGATTGCGTTGTTCAATATCAAGGAACCAACAATGCCCACGGTAAAGAAGATGATACTCTTCCATGAGATTGGTTTGATAAACCCATTGATGATCTCAGCAAACGTCTCAGCACCGATTTTAGCTCTTCCCACCACCTTGGGATCGCGGCTCATGCACTTTTCCCAGGTCATACACGAGACTTCCAAAGCAGGTACTCGTTTCTCTGGAGAACAGTGGTTGCGCTCGTACTCACGTGCACACAATGCAATTTCCTGGGTGATTTCAATGAGCTGGGTGTCGATTTTGTTGTTGATGTCGGTGCGGATCGTCAAGAGGAAGATGCTGATGAAGTATAGTACCACGGATATGAGGAGAAGGTTCACAAGTAGCTGGAGGTACAACGAAATGACAAACGGGATCTGCGGATCGACAAATACCCTCTTAAAAAGCGGCACTGTTTCCTTGGTCTCGACGTCCTGGACATATTCGCGGTAGCTTGGTTCGTCCCGCGGCGAATACACGGTCTTTTGCTTGGAAAACAACACCGATGCGGTCATGACCGGATTCACTGTTCCGTCGGAAATCGCTTGTTGGATTTCCGGATGCGTCCGGAGCGTGTTGCTGGACAAGTTGAGGCGGTGCGGCGAGTTTTTCAAAATCAGCTGTGGCGTGTTCCTCAAGTTGGGGCGTAACTGCAACTTGTGGTTATTTTTCGTGTCAATGTCCGCCTTCAGCTGGCGAAGCTTGCTCAAAATCCTGCTATTCCGCTCGCCACTCGTCTCGTTCATCACTTTCATCACACTGCTATCCTCAGTCCAGTCGTCGTCGAGCACAGACCCGTACTTTATCTGGCCAAACGTCTCGCCAACAAGCGCCTTTTTCTTGGTCGATACATAGTCGTCTGCCGTGATTCCTTTGCTCGCGTCGTCGAGCTTGATGGGCGTGAACGACGAAACGTTGTGGATCGAGCCACCCGAATCATTGTATAAGCTCATACAAAGGATGGAGAGATTTGGTTTGCAAACATAAACAGCTGACTAATACGGCGGGAATACTGACTAATGAATATGAAATGCTGACTAATGAAATGATGACTAATGAAATGATGACTAATGAAATGTAACATACTGACTAATCGGCATGGGTTGTACAGCCTAGTGGTTTTAATGTGTAGTTTGATGGTGGTATATTCAAGTTGATGTAGTTTGTATATTACATTTGACAATTGATAGGTCATTGTTTAACCATCTTGTAACATCTTGTTTGGCCAGTTGGTGACATAAATCATTTCCTGTGAACATATATATACAGTTTGGTGGTTGAGGTTAGTATCGATAGTCAATTCTAATGATTCTCTTGATCTTCATGGTAATTAATTGTACATCTTTCCTTGTCCTGTAGATTGTTTCTTGTCCTGTAGATTGTTTCTTGTCCTGTAGATTGTTTCTTGTCCTGTAGATTGTTTCTTGTCCTGTAGATTGTTCCTCATCGAGTAATCGGTAAATTTGATTCTCTATGCCAATGTTAATCTTACTATGCAGTCTTGCTCCAATATGCCTCTCCCATTCAACATGTCTAGCCATTTAGTTGACACAAAAATATCCTTCCCGCCATAATATCCTCACCATATTACCAGTCATTCCTCTAAAAATACACCTTCTAGCCAAGGCATTTGCTTGTCCACTAGACTGCAATATTCTCCTGCTAATTCCCGGCACTCCTTCATTAAACCCAACATCTGCCTGTTACAACTACCCATACAAATGGCTGGTGCACTTCTTTAATCATTGGCAAACTAGCCAAGAAACTCTCACATTGTTACACTGCTTCATTACATCCAGTCATATTTACATAGATTTCATATTAGTCACAAGACCTCTCCACTTTTACATCCCCCGCATCATTGGTACATCTCCGCATGACGCATTTTCGACTTCATTGGACTCACATTCTTTCTCATCAACACATACACCACCAAAACACCCGAAATCAACGCCAAACTGTACCATGTGACCATATACTCCAAGTGGTTGTTCCGGATATTGATATCCGGATCGGTGCCAAGAGGAACACCCAGCTTGAGAAACTGCTTCATCGTGTAGTCATACCGTTCCTCATGCTCCTTCTTGTTCCACGGAAGCCACAGCCCTGATGCTTCTTCGGTTTCTCCGTAGTTTGTGAAATCCTCCAACTGCTGGAAGTATACTGGAAGCGTATTGGACCGCAGAACCATGTCGTAAATATCTGGGTACACCAATAGGCGGATGTTCTTGTCGTTTTGTAGGTTCATCTTTCCGGCCTTTACCTTTTTCCGAAGACAGCACACAATTTGCGTGGTTCCCATTGGTAACGATCTCGCATGCAATTTACTGGCTAACCGTTTTTTTGGGTCTACAAACTCCTCACTGACAAATCCCCGGCTAACCAAGACCTTTTTGCCCTTGTTTGGACCCTCGCTAGTGATCACAAACGGCGTGTAGACAAAATACCCCCGGATCTCGTTAAAGAGCCGTGGTCCAACAAACAACTCCTCGTGATGGACAAACTGGCCTTCGAGCTTGAACTTGGTGAACTCCAAATCCTCATCAAATTCCAGAATTTCCTTCTCGTCGGTTGGAATAACCACTTTCTGAATGTCCGTCGCTGGAGCCGCCAATCTGTCCTGGAGATTGTGGATAAGATCGGTTTTCCAATGCAACCTGCGATATTGCCAGTTACCCAATTTGAAGCATAAAACCGGCATCAAAATAAGAAGAGACACCACAACTGCGTTTTTTAGCGTGAAATTAGACTTGTGGCCGTCCGGTTCGATTTTCGAGGCTCTTAAATCAGAGGCATGGCGGGAAAACGGGGTTTTAAAGGGAACTACCAGCTTGGCAGTCAAAAAATAGGACCGGCTAGATGCCAATGAACGATTTAATAGCAAATGCGAGAGTCGTGGAACTCTTGCAGCAAACATTTTTTTTATTTCAATGTTCGGGGTATGAATTGAGTGTCGTGAATATCTGGTGTTTGTTTTCAATGGTTGCGTGATCACGTGCGTAGACCCCGATACGCGAGATGTATTTTAGATTGATGGATATTCATGTCTGGATAAAGCTATACTAGGCACCAGAAAGGATATTGATATTGACCATGTAAAAACCAAGGATGGAGTCGCTAAATAAGTGTCGAGAGAAGACCCTTGGGATGAAGCTTTTGACTGGGTCGTAAGAAAGGCTTGATGATGATTCCAAAGAAATATCAATCTTTATATTTGTAATTGGCTCTATATTTTCCGAAAATATAGTGATTTGTCACCTATATTGTCACTTGAGATATCCAGATATACTTTTGAGAATCCCCATTTCATTTCCAATGAACCTCGTCGGTACCATAATCAATACATTTATCGTAAATGAAATAAACATGGACTAAAGTGTTTATGACAACACAACAAAGACTCAGTGGGACCAAGTGGGTGTCATCTTTAACTCATTTTACTACTGGCATTGGATTGCCAACTTCTACCTCACTCTTTGAGAATATACCACCATCCAGATTCTACTGAAATCATTTACCATTACAAAGGTAGGAAGTAAGTTGATGAATAGTAAAGGTATGTTCGTGTTGGGGAGTGATGGAGAGTGGTCAAAAAAGTGCATTGTAAGTCAAGTGGGTCAAAAAGTAGGCCAATCGTAAACTAATTCAATTGCAAACATCAACCTAATTTTCGTATAATATGCGACGTTTTGCATCATAAAATCAAGCAAAAAAAACTGCTTGTTGGTAGTCAAAGTATTTATTTATGGACTATGGCCACTTGTAAGTAAATGGACCTTGTGTATTTTGACCATTCCGAAAAGAACATCATTTGTCAATCTTGTTTGAGACCATAATTGGATACACTAGCCATTTAGTGACTTGGCAAAACCCGTCGTATACCAAAGCCGTATATCCAAGGGCTAGGTGCATAACTGCCCATGCAAACTAGAAAACATTTTACATGAAACAATCTACAAGACATGATGAGGAAAGTTGAACTAAACGGATCTTGACGAAGATCAATTGCCTGACTAACTTCGTCTACTTTTGGACGGTTTACGACTTACATGGACCTATATGGTAATAGGTTGGACAATAAGATAAAAGGAAAGTGAGCAGAGAAAATGTAAAAACGAACCAGTAAACAATGTATGAAAAAATAAACGAAAACTCTGGGAAGAGCGTTGCTAAAAAACTGTAATACAACAAAAATTTCTAACCGTTTCCAGGAAAATCTTCATCTGTCCAAATAGGCATGACTACTTGGAAATTCAAAACCAATTAATGCCTTGGGCTAATGTCTTGCAATGCAGCCAACAATTTTTGTCATCTTCATTTGACTCCTCCATGAAATAAATTTCGTACCCTTTACAGTCCATACGAGACTAAATCAACCAAATAACCCTCGATGCAAACAGCAGGACAAGACTGAAATCAACAGATCATAGACAAGGATCCACAAATCAGAGTTGTACCTAAAATACTTGCAGGATGATCCAACCCTGTTACCATTTAATACCATGACAGTGTCACGTCACCACCAGGGTTCCCACCCGGGCTCACAACCCAGAAAACCAAAGATAAGCAACATCGAGGCCAACTCTTGAGAGTACGTGAACATGATTTCTTGGGAAGAAGTAACAGACGGCCGGCAAGGCTGGATCTTGACTGGACTCTCGTCGCTCATGTGTTTTATCGGCTGTTTGATCATCTATGCCGATGTGTGGTACAAAACACTCTTCCCGCGCTATTCAAAGACCCACCAGTTTCATATCCGAAGCAACGGCAAGTTTCTCATTGGGGCACTTAGTTTTTCGGGTGGCTCTTTGATGTTTACTGCCATGGGCAAAATGTTTCCGCGTGTTCTGGTGTACCTTGAGAAGCACAAGTACTTTGCGCATCACCCCCACCAGACCCAAATGGTGGTTTTAGCGTGTTTGGTGGCCGGAGTGGCAATCTACTCCACCTTGAATGCCGTGATCCACCATTTTACCGCAGAGAGCATCATTCATTGTGCCCATGACGAAGAAGCCGATCACGAACATTCGCACCATACCCACGAGACTACACCGTTGTTGGACCCGGGGAAAAGCGTGGCCAAGAAGCCGTCGTTGAAATTCACCCAGCTCAACTCCATCGGCGCGTTGCAGTATTTGAAGCATCCGTTTTGCAAAGAGTCGTGCCAACGGCAATTGGTGGGCTACTCGAGGCCCTCTGATTGTGAAGGGTGTGAGGAGTTGGAGGACCAGAGCCTGATTGAACACTTGTTGATTGTTTCAGAGTCCGAGGCCGAAGACCACGAGCATCATCTGAACGACCATAAGCACCAGAGTATTGAGACTTCAGTGCTGCGACTCTTTTCCATCGGCCTTCAGACGACGTTGGCGATCTCGCTTCACAAATTCCCCGAAGGTTTCATATACTATGCCACCGCAAAGATTGACCGTGACCTCAGCTTGAACATCTTCTTGTCCTTGGCAATCCACAACATCGCAGAAGGTTTCAGCATGACCTTACCTCTTTACTTGGCTCTCAACTCGCGGCCCAAGGCCCTTCTTATTTCGGGAATCTTGGGCTCAGTCTCCCAGCCAGTAGGTGCGTTGATAGGCTCGCTTGTGCTTCCTCATGACCCGTCGCAGATCGATCTGGACCACCTCAACTTGGTTTTCGGGTGCTTGATGGCATTGACATCGGGATTCTTGATGGTTATTGGCGTTCAGATGTTGGTCAGCAGCGTTGGGTTTGGTGGGAACCAAGATTTTGTTATTCGTTGGTGTATTGCAGGGGTCGTGGTGATTTGCGTCACCAGCACCTTGACTGGATAGTGTGTATTGTATATAACGAGGTGGGAAGTATTGCGTGTATAGCTCTCAAATGACGAGTCTTGCGTGGTGCAAGTTGGGAAAGTAGTATTGTAGTATACATTGTTTATGTCAAAGTATTTTGGTTTGTGAGATACTAGTATTGTCGTCATGGTCAGTCTGGTACTTGTAGCAGAACAACGGATATTCGATATATACAATGAAGTAACATGGTGTTGTCATGAATATGGTGTTTGCAAAACACATATTTCGCCCGTATTTATCTTAAAATGCTCTCAAGATCATATAACAATCCGCAAAAAGTGTAGTTGGTGCTATTGAGCTCGTTACAAATACAGTGTAGTGATTCTAGCAGTTTTAAAAATACCACCAATGTATGGTCTAAGCTGTTGTGCTTAAAGACAGGTAGCTTCCAACAAAGTGCGGTCTAAGCTGTCATCTAAAAACTGATAACTTCCAGAAAAGTATAGTCTAAGCTGTTTGGAAACTTCCAATATAGACACTCAATTGTGAATCAACTGAAATGAGAAAAGAGAGCTTCATATTAATCAGTATTTGCATGTCTTTCCGACCTTGTCTAGTGATGTAGTTTAACGACTTGAGATTTGGTCATCACAAAGGGAGTAGCTCTAATAATCTATAGTCTACTGTTACAACTTAGTCGGTACAAGTGCATTTTAGAACTTTGCAACATGGCCTACAGCGCAAACAGTTTAGTAGCAACGGCACTGCCGCTTTTGGAAAGGAATCAAGAGCCAGTTCACTACATGTGAGTGGTGCATTGTATGGTGAATCAACAAGTAACAAGATAGAAACAAAATGAAAATAGACCCATTTCAATTACTAATAAATCTATTCACTGGCCAATGGGAATATCCAAAGGACATTCCTTTATCAGAGTTCAAACCGGTTATAGTTGGCGAGTGTTTGGGAATGATCTTGTCGTTTTGGAGTTTTCACTTTGCTACTTTCCGGAAAGTTTGGTAATTGCTTAAATTGAAAACAGCAGTTCTTTCCCACTGGACAGAAGCACAGAGTTGGTCGAGTACATCAATGGGCGGTGCTTCTGTATACCGGGGTTTCCCGATTGATAAACAGTGATGGCCAAAAACGCTAGAACCCCTTTGAGAAGGAATTTAATACAATGTAGTGCAATACCTAACCATGTCTGTGTTCAAGTGGCCTGCAAATGCCTCTGTTTTGCATAATTATCATGTGGAATAGTTCTACTAGACTGATCCTACAGAAGGAGTGGGTCGAGTCGATTTCTAGGAATTAAATCGGGACATTTGTGCCTTGAAGTGACATTACCAAACAAGTGTAAATGTAAATAGTGTAAGTGCCTGTTTTTTCAGCACGAGTAACCGTTGATGATTCAAAGATCTCCCAGCATTTTAGTCAAGGCATGCTAAGGTGATTTTATTAATATAGGTTCCTGGCTCGTTGAAAGTTTTGGTGATGCTTTCTACAAACTTGATAATACAAAGCATGATACCATGGCTAAATATGTTAAATAACTGCTTAATTTAATACCATCATAGTGACTTGAGTCCCATTCCAAACATTACCCATGAACAATCACTGATGGGGCCATGATTCTCAAAAGGCAGTACATTGTTACAAAAAAGCGAGACGGAATTAGGAACTTTGGACGTAATTCCGTGCCACTTATGACCTACTACTATTAATAAGTCCTGCAATCACATGGGGGAAACGGCAGGTTACTCGGGAGAAACGGCAACAAGGTCCTGGGTAATCATTTGAAATAGCCATATAAATCTAGACAGAGTAGCCAAATGATTTCTGCGCTGGATGCCTAGTAGAGTGCTCATTTGGCGTTGTCTGGACACGTATATAGAATAAATGATGGTAAGTTGCTATGCGACTAAGAGGCAGTGACTAATGTATGTCAAATGTATTAAACCATTGTACATTTTCCAAGGACCACATTTACTATGTTAGTTGATGAGATTTTTATTCTCATTATATGCCAATTTTAGCCTTTGCTAAAACACTGGTTTATTTGCCAGCTGGATGGAAAATGATGCGGACATGTCAAAAGACATGGCTACGCGAACTAAGTATACTGTGTATAGATCAATGTCAACCAAGTATACTGCGTATAGATCAATGCCAACTTTCAAACACCTTAATGAGAAGTAATGAGTTTAGTATCAAAGATAATTGACAATGATTATCAAGATCCAACTCAAGAATCGTATGCGCATGACAATTGGCATGGGGAAGCTACCAGACTTTTATTAATGCATTTATTCAGGGGAAAGTATTTCTTGTACGGTATATATTACCAGTTCCAGGGCACCACATTGGATGAACTGAATAGACTGGTGACAATAAGATAAAAGGAGACAATTGGCCAGTGAGTCAAGGCAACAACGCAAAAAGTGAGACAAACGTAAAGCTGGGTGAATCAACACGAGACATGGAGACAATGACAGATATTTCTGATACAATTGCATGGTACGTTTTGATTTCCCTTGACAATTACAACACAAGACTAGCCATTTCCCTACAAGGTACGTAAACCAATGGTATCCAAAGCCAATAGTTCAACCATGACAAACTACGACTACAAATGCAGGCTACCTTATTAATTAACAACAACATTAAGTGATTAAAACTCTTCTTTGGCCTGGTTCTCGCGGGCCAAACGCTCCTCCATCTCCTTCAACTCCTTTTCTCTATTAAGCAACTCCTGGCGTCTCTTCAACAACTCTCGTTCGATCTTCACCTCATACTCCTTCAACCGCTCCTCCTCGAGCTTGATCTGCTCCTCACGTGCAATGTACCCGTCGCTGCCGTTTCCAACCGATGCCGATCGGCTCTTGCTGTCTCGGGCGGTCTTTGGATCGGCAAAACTATCCTCCTCCTCCTCTTCGTCATCGTCCTTGTTGGTGGACAACGCCTCGGTCCGGAACTTCTCATACAAAATCTCGTGGGTGTACTCCTTCAAGTCCTGCAAGTGGCTGATCAACAACGCGTTCCGAAGAATGATAAAGTCGCTCTGCTCTGGGTCCTCGATATCTATGATACCCCACGGATATTTCCGCGCGCGGATCATCGTGCCGTCCTCGGCGGTAACCGTCTCGTTGGACCCTACAACCGCAAACGGAATGAGCGTCTTCAAGTAGGTGTTTGCGTCGATGGTCTCCTCGTCGTCATAGTCCAAGTCCAACGGGAAGTCGTAGATCGGGATGTTGTAGTACTTGATATCTTCGTTGATGAGCTTCTTGTTCAACTCAAGCTCCTGGCGGGTGAGCGAGTCGCTCTTGGAAATAACGGGAATCACATTGGCCAAGTTGCCCAACTTCGACATGATGGTCACGTCAATTTCGCGCAATCCATGGCCAGTAGGCACAATAAAGTACAAAAGCGCGTGCACACGGCCGTCCTTGAACCGCGGGTTCCGTCTCACCCGGCTCTCCTCAAGCAAAATCTCATCATACTGGTGCCGGATGTACTCAATGATCTTCTCAAAAGTCTGCTCGTTATTGATCGAGTCGCCAAACCCCGGGGTGTCAATAATCGTCAACGAGATCTTAACACCCTCCTCGTCCTCCAAGTCCACGTTTTCCGTCCGCAACGTCAACTCCCGGTCCATTGAGTCGTCACTAGGGTCAATAAGCGTAGACGACGGCAGAACCACTTCCTGGCCGCACAAACTGTTGATGAACGTCGACCGACCGGTCCCAGACTGGCCCACAACCATGAGCGTGAACTGAATGCCCTTTTTCAAGCTCTTTTTCTTTCTAAGCGCCGCCGATGAATGGATAACCGCAACCATTGGGTGTGTAAAGGTCTGAAAAGTGCAACCTGTTATTAAGCTATGCATGGCCGGGTAAGTCCCAGGGATGATCCATGTGGGTGGATATGCAAACTCACCTTAAGGTTTTTGAAATATTGATGTAGTTTCAGTCATGTTTACCAATTTCATAATTTTACAATTTTACAATTTTACAATTTTACAATTTTACAATTTTACAATTTCACCAATTCTACCAATTTCACCAGTTCTACCAGTTTCTATTACTATCCAGTACTACCACCAATTACCACCATTGCTATATCCACTACTACCATCACCATCTATTTTTAACCATTACCATTCATCTTGGCATTATCATCAATACATTTTCCTCCTCGTACTTATGCAATACCAGTTTAGAATATTTTTCAGCATTAGCGCATCTTCTGCAGATCGATCCATCTACCTGTATCATGCTGAGCGCCTATAAATAGGACATACTATTTCATTCAAATTAACGACCCTCAACACACTTAACTATTCAACCCATCGTCACGTGATTCTCTGCGACTCCACCGAGAACATTGTACTGCAATAACCAGATTGTTGACCTCAATTATCTGAAACCTACTTCAACAAACATGCAACGGTTTTGTCATTGACAACTAGCTTGTAATAATAATTGTAGGAGTACGTTGAATGCGCAACGAGATTCGGGGCATTTCAGCCAAAGCAGAAGGTATTGCGCCATTTAAATTATCGAGATGATCCACGCTACAACCAAGCCATGAAGCTATACATGTTACAAAATAGTCCAAAATCACTGAATAGATCATTGCCTATCACATAATTCTTCTTTCCCACAACAGACCATTCTTCATCACATCATTAGTACAGCATACATAAATGATATAGCATACATTATTCATCTTATAAACCTCGTTGCTTCTTCTGTTGGCAACCATACCCAAAGATTAAGGGTTTTCTCTATTAATTCAGCTTTAATATACACGCATCACGGCATCAGTCAACTCGTCGATATGTATTCGCCTTTTGCAAATACAAATCCATATACCTGAGGAAAATCGGCGACTGCACCATTCTCGAAAACTCCTTTGGTGCCATTGGATCCTCCGTACTAAAGTCATTATACATCAAGCCTTCCACTTTATTCTGGCGAAATTTCTCCTTATGTGCCTCCAAAAACTTCAATGGCTCCTTCGAAGCCTTGTGCTCGCTTGCCAAATCAATCAACTCGTAACTTAGAGTCAATATCGGCAATGAAGAATTCAACTCAATGTCTTCCATCAATGTGTTATTGAAGATCAAGTAACCATAGAACATCATATCAAAATTCACATTCCGAAGCTCACGAAGTAACAACAAGTATTTGAGCCGCGTAGAAGTATCACACGAACTATGATTCGCATAGTTGGAGATCTGGCACATTGTAAACACCGCCTGGTTGGACCCTGTAGCAAAAAATTCCAAAAGACAAACAGGGATTTCCACATCCTTCTTGAGACTCTTGAACTCTAGTACCATGTGAAACTTGTCAAGGTATGCCTTGAAGTCGCTGTGTGAGGTTATTAGGAAGAGCAAAACAAGGTACAGAATGACATCCTCATCAATCGCAGTGTAATGTGGTAATTCCGGTAGACTTTTGTCAATTCTCAATTCAGTCCCATCCGCAGTTAATTTAACGTCATTAATATTTTTATCGACGTCGTCATCCTTAGCATCCTTGTCTTCTTCCTCTTTATTCTCATCCTTCTTTTCATTTTCTGCCTTTTCGACCTTTATCCCTTTATTCTTCTCATCCTTTTTCTCCAGCTTCTCGTTATTCTCTTTTGCCTTTTCATTCTCTTCTTCTTTCTTTTCATTATTCTCGTCTTCTATATTTTCATTATTCTCTTTCATCTTTTCATTATCCTCTTCTATCTTTTCATTATCCTCTTCTATCTTTTCATTATCCTCTTTCATCTTTTCATTATTCTCTTCTAGCTTTTCATTATTCCCTTCTATCTTTTCACTATTTTCTTTCAGTTGCTCATTCTTCCCATCCTCATCACCATCTTCTACCTTTTTTCGGTTTACATCACCACCTAACCCAATCATCAACAAAAGAAAATCCAACCCATTCTTGCTATTATAAGTCAACTTCAAAGACTTTATTATAAACAACAAGAAAAGCTGATCGCTGTACCCCGTGGTAAACGATAAATTGTACGCACCATCTATAATATCAATACACTTGGTAAACTCCTTCCGAGACTCTATCAAGAACATATCCAAATCCTTTCTGCTTGACACCAACCCATTATTCACCAAAGACTTGATGGCACTGCCCAGCAACTTGAGAGCGGCAATGAAAATCGCACTGTTGTCAATATAGCAATTCAACACCCCTAACCAAACCAAAAAGCCAGAGTATTGCGAAAACTTGGATACTCCTTCCGCAATATTGCTGAACGTGAGAAAGTAACTGATAATCTGCTTCATGTCCTTGTGAACTAGTCGTTCTCCGTCGTTGAACCACTCAAGAAATTTGCGCACAAACTCAATAATCACCGAGTCACTAATACCAAGCTTGCAAATAATACCAGCAACAATAATACCTCGGCTTTGCAACGGTCCATGGTTACGGAACGCAGCACTTAGTGCGTACGACGACCATCTTCCCTTCCATAAATTACGAACGTCAATGCTCTGCAACTCAATGAATTTCAACAACGACAAGCAAAGATTCTCCACAATCCCGTAGTAGCCAAAAATAAGTTCCGGCTTATTTGGAAAAATGTGTAAGAACGCACTTCCCGACTGGTTGTAAAGACCAAACAACAGATTCCCATTGGCAGCAAAATCCTCGGTGATCTTGACTAGGCTTTCACGATGCGGCAAATTCTTCTTATTAAGAAACGAGTAAAGTACATTGACAATCAAGTTCTTCAAGCTGCTTCTCAACTGGTAGTTTCCACTGTTGATTAGCATTGAACAAGCAAAACAAAACTCGGCAAAGTAATTCTCCACAAGGAAAAGAGAGTCAAAGGTAAGCGACTCACATATCTTGACAAGAATCTCAATTTTTATCAAACTGATATTCTCTGAGATTTGGCGGTCGGAACTAAACTTGGGAATATCGACAATCTGTCGGAGCTGCTTAATAATTATCCCATAGACGTCAATCGTAGGATAGTACACAATCACATTGATAATATTTTCCCAGGATTTACCCTCAATTTCTTTCCGCAAGGCTTCCTTGATGATGCTTTGGATAGCAAACTCAATGAGGTTGTTGTCATTGATTATGTTCTTCCAAATAAAGTTCTTATACGTCAGCAAGAGATCGTCGTTAATATCTGGAATGCTGACAATAAACTTGTGGATAATATCTTCAATCTGTTCAAGAGTATAGTACTTCTGGTGAATGTTCTTGATCCACAAGCTCATTAACATGAGCACATTGTACTTGTTTTCACTTTTTTCATAATGATTGCTGAGAACCTCAATACAGTCGAGTGTCAACTCAGGGTGGTTCACCGAAAAATCATTGGCTAACTTTAACACATAGCCGATATTGTTTGCGGGGTAGCTGATGGTGAATGTCTTCTGGCCAACTTTCAACTTGTAGAACCCAATTAACATCTTCAAACAGTCAAACGAACACGTTCGAACTTGCTCTGATTCACTCAATAAATTGACCAATATCGAGCCAAGAACTGTGCCCAAGTATGAATCCTTTTCCCGGGACTTTTTCAACTGCTTGAATCCTTCAATAACCTCAATCTTGTATGTTAGTCTCGTCAAGAAGATCTTCTTGATAATCTCCAACTTCTTGGAACTCGACAAATTCAAGACTCCATGGTTTTTCACCGTCACCTGAAATTTAGTATCACTGTCGTCTTGGTTCTCAACGTTGATCCAGTCAGATATTTTTGACGTATTGACTATTCGGACGTTTTTGCCATTGGCCTTTTCAATGATATGACTCCAGAAGATGTAGAATGTACCAATCTTGATGACAATAGGCACATACTTGTTCTTACTATAAATTAAACAGTCGATCGTCAACTGGGTGTCTCTAATCAACTCAATGCTGTCGTTTGGGATTCCGTTGTCAATGAGGATAGATTCGTTATCAAAGGGAGAGTAATAATACCGTTCCACACTTGGATTGATAGTGTCAAGTAACTTCAAAGTCTCGTTGAAAAACCGCATGTTGATGTTGTACATACTCAATTTCACGCAGGTTCTAAACACTGGCTCACAGAGCCTGGCCCAGTTTGCAAAAAACTCATTAAACTTTGCCGAGGCGGAGTTGTTAAAGAACGAACAGTCGACAAACGCCACAAAGTTGTCTGTCCAGCACTTGAAGCACATCTGAGTTAATCTGAAAATGAGCAATTCGTGGCTAAATATTTCGAGCAAGTCTTGTAGAGCATGGATTGACATGGTAATAATCAAAATGCCGTTTTTGTCGTAACTCTGGGTGATCCAGGTGGACTCAAGAAGCCGGACGTCGTTGAAATGTTTGAATCGGACAAACTGATCATAAAAATCGTTATAGTGCATCCGATTGTTTAAAATGAAATCGGGAATGAAGAACGAGAACTCCAAGTAGTTAATGGCGTCGATGGCCACCACTATGTTCTCCAAGTTGTAAATATCATTAATGGTGCGTGAGATGTGATGGTGATGATGATGAATAACGCTATTCAAGAACTCATCATTGTTTTGGATAACGCTGGAGAACAATTTTCCAAAGATGGGACTGATAGGAAATGACTTGATATATTCGGGGGAGTGTACAATTTCCTTGACTGAGCTGTTGGAGACGGTATCCAAAAAAGAAAACAACTTTTCCTTCATGACATTCAACTCGGCCTTGTTCAATGTGTAGCGGATCAACAAGATGCTATCGTTAGCAATATTTTGAAACACCTTGGCAAGCTGGATGCGACTCTTTTTGAAGTTCTTGTCGGCCAAGTCACGGCCATCAGACTCCGTGTTGATGATAGCGGGGCAGATGAATCTCAAAATAAGAAACGTCAGAAGCACGAGAAGCGAGATGTGCTTGTTCTGGGTCTTTTTAAAGATCAATGACTTGACGTTGGATGCGAGAATCTTGATTTCTTCGGGGAGTTCGTCTACCGACAGACAAATATTGTTGACAATCGAATTCAAGTAGTAGATGAAGCGCTCCTTGCCCTTTTCCTCCTCCAAATCAAAGAAGTCGTTTTTCAGTTGCATTTCAAGCAATACGGGCTGGACATACTGAGCAAGGTAGGCAGTACCGTAGTTTTTGCAATAAAGGGAGAGAATCCGGGAGATCACGCTATTTGTGCGGAGAATGTCGACGGTCTTTGGGTTGTTGTCGATCTCATAGTTGATCAACTCGATGATGATTGGGATCTCTTTGTTGTTGATTAGCAAGCCCTGGAATAACGACAGTGAGTATGCGTCATAGTCCTGCATCTTGATAGAGCTTGTGAGGCCAATGACCAAGTCTGTATTGCCAATCAAGTGAGCCAAGAACTTTTGGAATATTGCTGTTTTATGCTCGTCGTTGTTTTTCTCACGCAAGTGCTGGATTGTTTCGATGATGTTGTTAAAAACCTTGAGAAACGAGTGCTTGACTCTGAGGTTCGGGTGAAGTGCCAACAGAAGTGTGCCCTCGAGTCCGACGTCGTAGTTATATTCTAATAGGTTGCTGATGGCATGGATGATCTCATCGACGATCAACTCCAATTTCCTGTCGGCAACGTTTCTCTCGATTTCAGTGTACTTGCGATGGTTCTGCGCCAAGCACTTTTCCAACATGGTTGAGAAGAGGTTGAAGTAATTCTTGAACTTTGCCTTTCGGAGAACCTTGACCTCGTGGTTGTATTGTGCGCCAAAGCTGTAGATTGGGGTCTTTTGGAACAACATTTTGATGGCACGAAGCGTTTCGAGGATCAACTCGTAATTGCTGGGGTTTTCGAACCCGACTTCCAACCAGGTGAGCACGGACTCCAATACGTTGTTTTTCCAAATTAGCGTCAAGCCCTTGGTGATCATAAGCTCGCTGTTTTCGAAAAACTTGCACAAGACCTTGCAAACTTTCAACTTGAGCTTGATGGTGAGCTGGTGCTGCAACCTGCTGCTGTTGATCATGCTAATCACCTGGAAAATGAGCGACCGATAGGTCAAGCTGTTGAAGAAGCAGACCTCGATTTCTTCATAGCTGAGGAATCCTAGGACTATGTTCATGTAGGACTCCACAAGCGTGACGTTCGGGCCAAGGCTCGGAATGCTGTTGAGACTTCGCTGGATTCTTGCAAGTACCAAGTAGTGGCTATGAGGGTTCAAATCGCTGAACACGGTTTCGATGCCATGATCCTGGAGAAGAAGCGAGAACTCCTTGGAGATGAAGTACTCCAACTGTGATATCGAGACCCCCAGATCCTTGTACTTTGGGTTTGGGACACTGCCGAGAACCACGGCCAAGAAGCCGCTGTAGTGAGCATTTTCCTGTTCTTGCAACAAGGACGGATTGCGGAGCGCATAGTGGTCTTTCCAGCGCAGATAGACAATGTCCAAGCATTGTAGAAGGCCGACCAGGAACAAGTCGAGATGCTGGTAGAGTTTGCGTTTGATTTTCTTCAGGATGACGACCTGGCTGTTGATGAGGATCTCTTCATCGACAAGGCTCTTGACAAAGGCGTAGTTTATGGCACGCTTGAACTGATTGTAGTAGTGGCTTTCCAACAGCAACTCCTGGGCAAAGTATGTGCAACTATAACGGAGAAGCCGATAAAACTCGACGCCTGGTTTTGTCAGGAGAAGGAAGATGAGTTTTTCCGAGTCGTTGATGGACTTTTTCACCAAGTCACGGCCGTCTCTGCCAATGTTCTCCAACAAATCATCGACCGAGTCGATGCGGCTGAGAAGCTCGCAACGTTTCAGCCAGAAGAGGGTATTGAACAGAATGACATGGTGGAACTTTGCCTCGTAGAGTGGCATGCTCAAGCCAATGTCGACGAATCCCGAGTGAAGGTAGCATGAGCTGAAGTAGGCAATGTAGACGTCAACCAAGCAGTCTGTGCTATCCAGATCCAAGATGCGGTTGACAAGCCGCTTAGCGTCCTCTGCTAGCTGGATGTCGTTGTCTGCCAACGCGATTAGCACTGGATCCAAGATCCGCTTGAGTTCGTGGAGCACGACTTTTGCCAGACGAAGAGCCTCGCTGATGGCGACGTCGTTGATCGAGTAGATGGACGGGAGCTTGAAGAAGAGCTTGGCGTGTCGCATGAAGATCTGGAAGATGAGCTTGAGGATTTCGCGCGAGAGAAACGCCTTGTTGTCGACCCGACGCATGTATTCTGTGTTCCAAGCCTGGATCGAGCGGGTTTGCGACGAGATGCTGGCAATGTCGCTGGACTTGAGCGACTGCTTGATGTTTGCGTTGGACGACCGGCGGAAGAACGACACCACCTTTTTTTTCTTGTCCTCTTCTGGCTCTGGTTCGAGACTTGCGGTTGACATGGAGTGTTTGCGAAAATCTTCCGGGTCGGCCAAATTGCCAGCCAGAAACTTGGACGAGACCGTCTTTGTGTCGCTGGCACGGAGCGACTCGTCGTCGCTGTCATAATCTGTCTCGTTGATGATCTTGGCAAGCTTGTCACAGTGATCACGTAAAGTGATGGCCAATGTGTCCATCAACTTCGAGGCAAATGCCCGGTGATGTGGCCGCTGGACGAGATTGCGGATCGCGTGGCAGATGATGTAGTAGTAGTGGAGCGACTTGTCGCTGGTGGCGATGAAGTTGATGACCTTGGGCTTGATCAAGTCTGGATCAAGTACCACTGCGTATGAGTAAAACTCGATGCGGATCGCGTCGATGCGGCTCATATCGCAATCGGCCATGAGTTTTGTATTGTTTCCCGGGCTGAGGATCCTAAGAACTGGTGCAACGAGTGATTTAGCCAACCCCACACCTGAGCACTGTGGATCATGGTGGATCATGACGGAAGCGACTTGGAACAACACCATGAGTGAGTTGAGTGTGGGTACACAGTCTGACTCATCGGCGACGTTGCGAACGAGCACCTGGAAGAACTTCTGTTTCTTGTTGTTGGCCTTTTTCCGGGCCAAGGACGCGGCTGCAATCAAGTCGAGCTGGCGCGGCTGGAGAAGAAGCGCAAAGAGCATGGCGCGGTAAAAAAAGATGCGCTCGCCCTCGGAGCCGAACTTGTGCCGGTTGTACAAGCGATCAAAGTAGTTGTCGGCGACTTTCAGCACCGGGCCACGTGCCACTGAGTCGCGAAACTCTTGCGGCGACGCGGTGCAAAAGCCAGCGACGGCATCAATGAAATATGACGAGTAAAGATGCGCGACGCCGCGGCTCTTGCAGTGGTCAAACATCAGCACAAGCACCTGGAGCTGTCGCTCAAAGTTGTCTGGTGACAACGCAAGCTGGCCAACAAACTCAAGCGAAGCAAGAACTTCGGGCGAAAAGCTCGGGGCAAGAGCCATCTGGCTGGCCTGTGAGAAGCTCGGGCAGACCAGCGACAAGTAGCGGGAAATCGTGTCAATGTCGGCATCGATCTCCACAAGCATCTGGTTCGCGGACGCCAACTCAAACGAGGCCATACCGCCCTCCAACTGCGTGAGACGCAGCCGAACCCGCTTGAGGGTCTTCAAGGGCACAAGCTCCTTGTATACCCGCGCCACAAGCCCCTCGTTCAAGCCCTCTGCGCCCCGATTGTGCTTGGTAAAGTCCGCCATTAGTACCACCACAGTATACACCTGACCCACCAGAACGGGTCCTCGTCGTTTGATGGCGACATAGTCGTCCTGCTCGTTCAATCCCCGCAAGAGATCCGCAAAACGACCCAACGTATAAGCAACCACGCTCGGCTGACGGGCCAACTCCACGAGCGTGGTTCTTGTGGCGACGAAAAACGGATTCGACTCGATTAGCGACGCATCGTGGTGCACATCCGCAGTGTGAGTGAGCGTCTCTATCCGCGAAATAAGCGAATCAATAATCACCACATGCTCCTTGAGCTGTAGCGGCTTGATACTAGCCATGGATGGTTCTACTTCCTCTGGCCGGGGGCTTTTACGTCCGCGCCGGGTAACCCTATGCAACCAGGAGTGTCGCTGCCAGGGTCGCGGCTCCAGCCATGATGAGTAGACCAATGCAAAATATGTGAGCGGCGCAAATGGCCGTTCGGCCTGCGGCTTTTTTCCATGTAGTTTGTGTCCGGAGTCCGGCCCAGGTTTCGTGTGAGAGTTCTAGCCAGTATTCGGCGAGGTCGGCGATTCTAGGTTAGTTTGGAGTGGGGCTGATTTACTTACACTGTGATGGCTTCTGTTGAGGAGGCCATTTGGTGGGGAATAGGTGAGGTGTGGTGTGGTGAGATGTAGTGAAGTGTAGTGAAGTGTAGTGAAGTGTAGTGAGATGAGTGAGGTGTAGTGATTCAATATTTAGTAATCGATATCTAGTAATGCAATATCTAACCCAATATCTATCCAATATCTATCCAATATCTATCCAATATCAATCCAAAGTATAATCCAATATCAATCCAATGTATAATCCAATATCTATCCTGTGCCTAACTAAAATGTACAAATCCATCTCTACATTTCTTCCACCATGTACATGCCATTGTGTCCTACAACATCCCTCCACCCTCATCTCCTCCCAGTCTCACACTTCAACCCTCTACATGCCCCTACCCATTGCATCTACATCCTTCGCCAATGACGTAACATGTCTTGGAATTTTCACTCAATCCTCAAATACGGTTTATCACGTGCATAACGGGAAACGGCCGCCAATCTCATCGATCGCTCATTGTTCAATGATATTCATTGGTCCCTAATTATACTAGGCTCTAGAAACGTAGTCCAACATTCCTCCCTCGAATAGAATCCCCTTCGCCAATCGGATGTTCCTCTGGATAAAACCCTCCACTCAATCTCAAGTATTATTTAAAAATCATTCCAACTAACAGCCAGTCAACAATTCCTTAAAGACCAGGTCAAAAGTGTTTATCCCCCATTCAAAGGGTTTTCTCTCGACTCCAAAATTAGCGACGCCGTCCTTAGTCTTTTAAACGGTAAAATATCAATCTCACCCTCAGGAGGAGCCTAGCATAGCTATAGAAGTAAATAAACATATTGTTATATTATTATACTAACGGCCAGCCAGATATTGGCCCTCTCCAGACGGAAAAATGCGTCCCTAAAGACAAAATAAATGAAAGACTAACCGACAAATAGCCCATCTTAGTCATTACTAGCGAGATACTCACCCAGCCCAGTGAAAATCTGCAGCCTAATCAGCCAATTTCCAAGTACAAAAGCTTACTATCAAGTACTAGTATGCAGTTTAATCTGGATTGCAATCCAAAGTGCCCTATGTTTGAAAATCCCTCCATATTTCATGACATATCATGTCCAAGTTTAGAGCAAGACCCCACGGCTCCTTCTGGGTCATCTCACTGCCTGGGGGAGATATCTATAGAAGTAAATAAACATATTATTAATCATTCTAAAGGACCCACAAAGTCCCTCATCCAAAAGAACATCCTCCTGTGGTCTTCCATCGTCAAATGGACGACAGGAGGATCGAAACTCGGACTTTCTCTGTGTACATTTCAAAATTTTCCTGTATATTTAGTTCAACTAATTTAATGATTATATGCCATCAAGAGCACCCGTTCTTTTTATCAGGGAAACAGTATTCCATTTCATAATTAACTTTGACATTAGGCGTGCACTTGTTATCTGTTGGCAAGTAAATTTCGGAAAGTTGGGGATGGGCAACAATATCTTTACCAACCATAATTGATGAGTCGCCTCTAAGGTTGTAGAATATCCTTAATTCATTTATTTCGCACCGATACTTGCCATCTGGTCTCTGTACAACTTTTCCTAGATAAAAGACATGTGGATCTTGATGCACTATCCATTCAAAATCATCATAGTTGTATAATTTTCCAACTTCGACTCTACCATGAAACAGCTCACGCTCTCGGAGGTGTCCCTCGCTAATAAAGTATTCCTCAACGGCCTTCACATAGTCCTTGATGATATTTCTCAGAATTCCATCATTGGTGCCCTTCTCAATTAATGCACCCATCTGGGCAATTTGCAGTTCACTGAGCTTTCTGTCTTTCTTGAATTTTTTCAATTTCTGGAACTCCTTGAATTTAGTCCAAGATTCTCCCGGAACTTCATAGCATTGTGGACTGAGGGATGAAAATTCCTTAGAATGTCTTATGATGGCATATTCTGGCGCATCAATATCGTACTTTTTCCAGTATTTTTGAACGAATGTTTGTTTCCAAATGGTGGATTGTGCGGGAAACAATGACCTGATTTGATCCACTTTTGTGAAACTAGTGGAATCTAAACTTGACTTTGGGGCATTTTTCTTGTATGGATCTCTCGACAAGCTATTAATGAAAATGTTCTCAAATTGATTATTATAGGTAAAGGTAAGAATCACGTCTTTTACCTGCTCAACGGAACATCCTTTAGGACCGTTTAAAAGTCTTTTCAGCTTAGGCGCATTTTCTCCTGTGCACCACGATCCATCAAGTAATTTCTCAATCTCGTCTTGATTTCTAGCGACAAGATGTGGAGTATCATTTGAAAAATTAACTGGACTTGCGGCAGTAAACTCCAAAAAGAACAAGGCTAAAAGGACATTAAATATGGCTGATGAATTCATTGGATAATTGGATGTAAATGTGGTCTTTCAACATGGTTTATAACTACTCATCTATTTGTAAATTATCCGTGACTTATGGATACTTCCTGTGCCTGATGCCCTTTGCATATCGCAAATATACCTAATTTCAAACCATTGTGCCTTACTGAAAATAATTCAATGGTGGATAGCCTTATGTATTGCCAAAAGCCATAAAACTTAAAACATATATCATGACAATAAATATATTTCGCGGATACTAAATGATCTAAAATATTATGTTCTCATGGAGACTGCTTATTAGTTTCCAGGGCATTAGATATGTAATTGCTTCATAGTTCAAGGATGCCGTAAAATAACATACAAAAACTTTCTTCCAAATTGGATCCTGCGTAACATACATACGTTGGGAATTTTATATTTCTATAAAATATAATTGGTAGTAATAAATCAGACCATAGTATATTGTTGTGGTTGAAAACCACAAGTAAGACACCTATAACGGAGAAACTATTCTACGTTGGCATGTACTCACGGGAAGGTATAATAGGCACAATATGCGGTTGTGATGTAATGTGAAACTCATGACGATTAGCACTTACAAGGGAGTATACATCCTATAGAAGAGAAATATTTCTGTAGTTAAAATTTTAATTAATTAAGTAATTAATATTTATTTAAAGCTATAGCTATACTAGGCTCCCAGAGAGATTGATATTTCACCGTCTAAGACTAGGGACGGTGCCACTATATATGTTGCTCAGAGAAAACCCTTCAAATGATCTTTGGTAAGGAATGCTGATGTTGCGGGTAATTAGGGTCTCTTTGATGAGGAGATTCATATGTAGTTCATTGTTTGCGACTCATGATTTAATCTGTATGTCTATGCTCTTTTGGATGGGGTTGTTGGGGATTGTATACTGTTGATACATAATAGTACATTTCAAAATTCTTCTGTATATTTAGTCCAGCTAATTTATTGATTATATGTCATCAAGAGCAGTTGTTTTCTTTATCAGGGAAACAGTAATCCATTTCATAATTGACTTTGACATTAGGCGAGCACATTTTACCTATTGGCGAGTAAATTGGGCCAGATTGGGAATTAGCAGGAGTATATCTATCGGACATAATTGTTGCTTCGTCTTTAAGCATGAAGAATGTCTTTAATTCATTTATATTGCACCGATACTTGCCGTCTGGTCGCTGTTCAATATTTCCTAGATACAAGACATTTTTAAAATTTTCCACTATCTTTTTAATTTCATCATATTTGTATAATTTTCCAACTTTGAATTTCTCACGAAACAACAAACGCCCTCCTAGCCGTCTCTTGAAAGTAAAAAATTCCTCAACGGCCTTCACATAGTCCTTGATGATATTTCTCAGAATACCATCTTTGGTGCCCTTCTCAATTAATGCATCCATCTGGGCAATTTGCAGTTCACTGAGCTTTCCGTCTTTCTTGAATGTTTGCAATTTCTGGTACTCCTTGAATTTAGTCCAAGATTCTCCCGGAACTTCATAGCATTGTGGACTGAGGGATGAAAATTCCTTAGAATGTCTTATGATGGCATATTCTGGCGCATCAATATCGTACTTTTTCCAGTATTTTTGAACGAATTTTTGTTTCCAAATGGTGGATTGTGGAGGAAACAAAGACCTGATTTGATCCACTTTTGTGAAACTAGCGGAATCTAAACTTGACATTGGAGCATTTTTCTTGTATGTATCTCTCGACAAGTCTTTAATGAAAATGTCCTCAAGTTTTTTATTACAGGTAAAGGTAAGAATCACGTCTCTGACCTCCTCAACGGAACATCCTTTAGGACCGTTTAACACTCTTCTCAGATTAGGCGCATTTTCTCCTGTGCATCACGATCCATCAAGTAATTTCTCAATCTCGTCTTGATTTCTAGTGACAAGATGTTGTGTATCATTTGAAAAATTAACTGGACTTGCGGCAGTAAACTCCAAAAAGAACAAGGCTAAAAGGACATTAAATATGGCTGATGAATTCATTGGATAATTGGATGTAAATGTGGTCTTTCAACATGGTTTATAACTACTCATCTATTTGTAAATTATCCGTGACTTATGGATACTTCTTGTATCTGATGCCCTTTGAATGCCATATATGTCTAATATCAAGCCATTTTGCCTTACTGAAAATAATGCCATTTTCGATCGAGAGCCTTATGTATTGCCAAAAGCCGTAAAACTCAAAACATATATCATATCAATATGCATGTTTCACGGATACTAAATGAGCTAAGATATAATTGGTAGCAATAAATTAGATCATGATATATGGAACAAGGCCAGTACTGGGGATCAATTTTCAAGCTAAAATGTTGTGGCACAGCCTATACCTGGTTGGCAAGTCATGTGACTGCAGTAGCCAGGGTTGTAGAACTGCAACTAAAGCTTTTAATAAAATATATGGATAGATATTTCTATACTATAACTATAATATGCTCCTGAAAGGTGATTGATATTTTACCGTCTAAAAACTAGGAACGCTACCTCTGTGTGGGAGTCAAGAAAACCTTTGGATAAAACTTCAAACTTGATCTTAAGGCTTGAAGAATGATCCATCAGGAGATCTTGGGTCTTGTAATTAGGAGTGTTTGTTAGACTGTCGTACTTGTGTTACTACAAAGAAAAGGATTTAGTAGTCCAGCAGTAACGTGTAGAATTCAATAAGTGAATAAACTACTTTTCATCTGTAAAGAGGCGGCGAACTTGAATTCGGACTGTAAATCATTCTTCTATTGTTTTCTGTGATAGATTCATCTTTAATAGTAGGCACAATAAGTCGTGAAAGGTTGTTGGAGAAGGATTCCCACAACGGGAGCACTTGGGATCACTTATTGGATTAAACTGTTTCTTGATGGTGCTTGATACCAAGCTTTTTCCACAAATCATTTGGCTAATTAAACTTGAAATTTTCTTTGGCCAGCTAGGGCTTTAGAGAATAGAATTTCGTCTTTGGAAGTGGTAACATTTAATAAGTTTTTTGTGCGTAGAGTTTTATAGTGGGCTGGAAGAGTAATCTCTTTTGTGCCAACTAACATTGGCAATTTGTCGGTTAGTTTCTTATTATTTGTTTTTAAGGACACATGTTTGCATTGAAGTAGGGGAGGTCCATCATTTGGTCTCCCATTTGGTTTGACTGGGCTTGGATTAACACTTGTACGTAATATTTGATATTGTATGCGGCCTTGTTAATATTTGGTATATAATTCTCATTTCACGAGTTCTAAAGGTCTTTTGAACGAGATGAGCTGGTGTCTCGGTTACTCTTCTCGCTATCGGATTATTAGTACTCTCTCGGAGAGGATTATGGGCATTTGTTGACACACAATGTTTCTGAAGACAGCATATAGCTTAGACTAAAATGAACATCGTTAAGATTATTAAGTCATTATGAAATGCCTTTGATTTACACCTCAGTTTCTGAGGTCGTCTGAGACAAACGGCTGATCAGATGATGTTTCAGCAGGTTGACCTGAAGCACAATGGGCCGCACAATAATAGTATTACTTAAAACGTGTACAGTACTACTTATAGGAAATAAGAGTGATCTATAGCAATATGGAAAAGCTCCAGTGTGGTAAATCAGCGTTGTTCTCAAGTGAATGATCCACGGGAATTGCGATTGCACATGGCAACCTCTATCGTCCAGATTGAAAGTGGTACAGCGCCACAGATTCTACTTGAATACCCACAAAGGCTATTGATTATGAGCACGTCGAGTAAAAAGTGTATGTAGTTTGTTTCAAATAGTGCAAGCTAACCAAACAAGAGTGACCGTTGCATCTTCAGCACATGCCAAAAGGGACGGGAAGTTGACTCCATCTACAGTGACTACTTTTCAAGGAATTATCAAGTAGCACGATATTCATGCTCCGAGTCTCTAGGTAACTGAGACCGAGCCTCATGGATGACCAAAAGACAATGGTGACTGAGTGAAATCTGTCTGCATTTAGTTATTGGTTGCGGTTTGGAGAACTTGCTTGTAAGGTGTTGAATTTTTGGTATCAGTTTGGATCTGAGACGAAGTACTTTGGGGCCAATGAATAACCAAAATGGTAATTGCTGCATGAGAAGTTTCAAGGCCAGAGCGACGGTCTGAAAACTGGATGAGCGACCAGCCAAAGGGTGTAAACGAAACGAGATGATTTCTGGGGTGAGGAGTCTGATTTTTTGAGGAGGAATTAGGTATGTCTTGCCAAGGTGAAGACAAGGCATAGATCAGTCCACTTTCAATACCAGGTGATCTAGGTAAAAGTAACGACTAGCCAACGGCGATTTCAAACTAAGCGAACCTGCCTGGGCAGTGAACCTGTCTAGGCTGTGAACCTTTCTAGGCTGTGAACTTGTGTAGGAGTCAGACCCTGTGAATAAGACTAAAAGTAAGACTAGTAGTAAGACTAGTAAGACTAGTTAAGTTAAGTTAAGTATATTTAGTTCTGTATTTAGCTATATATTGTCTCCGGAAACACGGTGATTCGACAGATATATTTTCACTCAGGAACATCCTGAGGCAGCATTCTATTGAAGAAAACCCTTTATAACCCTAAACGGTTATATGGGCTGAAAAACTTCAATGGGAGCAGTGTTGTTAGTGGTTTAACGTGACTGGCTATTGGTTATGCGAGAAGCCTGGCCATCCTTCGGCTAAATGCCGGCGCTGTCCGGCCGCTGAATCTCGTGACGATGGGCGCACGACTCGTCGGGGTCGTTCATTGCTCGTTTGCGAGACTTCCTTGTATTGCCCTTCTGAGGCGTAGTGTGCTCTTTCTGGAGACTTTCTTGAGTATTGGGGCGGTTTGGTGGGGCTCGAACCCGGTAACTACCTCATGATGCGCCCTCCATAAGGCATGAGGTGTTTTCCATTCGGCCAAACCTCCTGCCCAGTAAGACTAGTAAGACTCGGAGTAAGTTTAGGACAAGTCTAGAATAAGTCTAGAACAAGTCTTTAGGCTTCCATCTCTGGTTTCCATTTCTACAAACTACGCTATATGCCCTGGGACCTGGCTATGCTATAATAAAGCAGCGAACCTGCTCGTGTTACATTATTATACTCAACATGTTCTTTTTTAAACGGCTCGTCTATTGTTGAATCCATGCAAGTCCCAATTTGGAAATGATAATTAGTCTCGATGCACGTCTCGCTGCAGCACAGCGAATCACCTGGGAGAAATTGCAAAAAACCTGGACCTTCTGTATGGAGAATTAACCGTCGTCTGATTTGCGATATATCCGTTGGACAGACTTTGTATTTGCCGTGATAACTACATATTGGTGCATGATATATCCGTGATGGTTTGTCCGTGCTGGGCAGTTAAGGTTCCGGTGTAGAAGATGTTTAGTCCAACATACATTGGGTGTGTTTCTAGATTTGGTTGAATTGGATTGGGTGTGTTGCTAGATTTGGTTGAGTGTGTTGCTAGGTTTGATTAATTGGATTGAGTGTGTTGCTAGGTTTAATTAATTGGACTGTGTGTCTTGCTAGATTGGATTAATTGGACTTGAGTGTCTTGCTATATTTGGTTGAATTGAATTGAGTGTCTTGGTATGTCTTGACATGTCTTGGTCAATATGGCATTCTAGGGTATATGTTTTGTAGTGTAGTGGAGGTATTAGGCTGATGTGGTGTTTACTTTTGGTGTTTTGGTACATCTCATGACAAAATATTTCAATTCTCAAGACACGCCTGTGCTCATTATTTGCCAATTTGCATTACTACAGGCTGTGAGATTCAGCCTGAAGAGAGATGCTGGATATGTTTCACAGGCTGAGATCCGTCTGGAATTGGTCCGATGTTTTTCAAATGTCTTTAAATCTGCCATGTGATGGATTTGGCAAGAAAATTCCGGATACGATGGATAGTGTGTAGAATGTGGAAGTGATTAAATGTGTGAATTAAAATATAAGCGATGAAATGGAGAAACACAATGTATTAAGAAAGATGTAGCAGATTAAAATGTAGCATATTAAAAATAGCAAATCAATGAACCATATCAATGTACCAACTCAATGTACCAATTCAATATTCCAATCCAATGTACCAACTCAATATACCAATTCAATACCAACTCAATACCAACTCAATACCTACTCAATACCAATTCAATACCAATTCAACACAAAAATACCAAGACAAACAAAATACCAAGACAAACAAAATACCAAGACAAACAAAATACCAAGACAAACTATACAAACACAGACAATTGTCAATACACTGGTCAATACACATGTCTATACATTTGCTAAACCGTCTATACTCGTTTATGCCAGCACCCTGTGAATACATCTGGACTATCTCGCGCCGCCCGAAACCAACTTAAACGTCTTGCTGATCTCGTCGATGCCGTAACCCTCTACGAGACACAACTGCAACAAGATCCGGGCCTTTTGCGGATTCAAGTACCCCGAAGCTACTGCCTGAGGAAACTCATACACACCCTTGGGCAAGTTGCCAATGGGCACGATTCCGTTGGAGTTGCGGGTGGAGTAAATCACCGGCATACCAAACTGGCTGGAAATACGCTTCAAGACCAAGTTGCCGTGGTCGGACCACGATCCGGAGCCGGTTCCTGCCAAAACAATTCCCTTGAGGTTCAAGTGGTTGACGGCAAGCTCGATCAACTCAATGTTCAAGCTCTGGTACCCGTACAAAATCAAGACCTCGGGAAGCTGGAACCCGTGCTCGATGGAGACAAGTTTCTGGGAGTTGGCGAAAAGCCCGCTGACCAGGTGTTTGTACGGCAGCTGGATGAACCAGTTGATGCTGTCGTCTACAAAGATACCGAGGGTGCCCTGCTCGTCGTTCTTGAACGTGTCGAGAGAGTTCAGATTCGCCTTGGTGGCATACATCCCCGAGATGACCCGGTCGTTCAACGCTACTAAAACGCCTCGTCCTTGGCTGGAACGGTCGCTGGCGACGCTCACGGCCGAGTACAAGTTCATATATCCGTCGTACGAGAGACTGGTGCGCGGGCGCATGCTGCCGGTGATGACAATTGGCTTGCTAGTTGCAAGAGTGAGCTCCAAGAAAAACGCAGTTTCCTCGAGCGTGTCTGTGCCATGGGTTATGACCACGCCATGGTTGTCTTCCAAGCTCTGGAGGATCTCGTTGCGGAGTTTGAGCACATGGAGACTGGTCAACTCGTTCAGCTCGAGGTTGTAAATCTGCTGGTATGTCAACGTAGCGACGTGGCTCAACTCGGGGATGTTGTCGACCAAGTCGGTGATGGTCAAATTGACCGAGTAGCCGGCGTTGGAGGTCGTCAGATCGCCCGACGAGGCGATGGTGCCGCCAGTGGCGAAGATCCGGATGGACGGGAATCTGCTGTTGTCGTTGATGAGCACAGATGCGATTTCGTCGTCGGGCTCGACTTCATAGTGGAGCGAGGAGTTTTTCTGGAAGCTGAGCCACTTCTGGAAGTACCCCGAGACATCGAAGGAGTCAAAGGAGAGGCATAGGGCCAAGTGGAGCTGGAGAAAAAGTGCAAGGAGCATAGGAGGAGGAAAATGGAGGAGGAAAAAATGACAGGAAAAAGGCTAGTGAAATGAGGAAAGTTTTTCAGATGGACTAGTCGGGAGCCTCATGTAGCATCCCCACATTTTGGCGGTGAAAAAATTTCAATGGACAGATGCAGATTGAAAAGTATGGAACAATGGTAGGTGGTGTGTATAGCTAGGATGTGGTATGTGATTTGTGGAATAGATATGGTACATGGAATAGATATGGTACATGGAATAGATATGGTATGTGGTGTAAATATGGTACGTGGTATAAATGTGATCTGTAGTATTGATCTGTGGTATTGATGTGGTAGGATATGGTCGAATAGGGTAGTTTGATTGTCTCATGGTATTTGCTACGTCTCATGAGTTGTGGACGTATAAAGTGATTAAATGGAAGCTTTACAGGTACATTTACCATTGGAATAGTACCATAGTATACCAGTGGAATAGTGCTATATACAGCCACTTTGTAGCACTATACAGCCACGCTCTAGACCATAAACATGACGATGATTTTCACAATGATTTTTATACGGAAATTTCCACAATAATTTTTACGATGATTTTTATACGATAATTTCCACGATAATTTCCCAACAGTCTCCAATAGTCTCCAATAATCTCCAATAATATCCAATAATCTCCAATAATATCCAATAATATCCAATAATCTCCAATAATATCCAATAATTCCCGATAATCACCTTAATCTCCCAATATCAAATTTCCAATTCAGTCATTACAACTGCTTATTAAATACCCCACAATATTCCATCGCAGTGCACCGCAATTTCGCTGTCCATTTCCGAATCTCTATCAAGTAATCAAATTACCCTTTCCCGCCGGATGGGCTACTACACCGAGACGTAAATCTTGCAAATCACGGAAATTGCATTGGTGAAATTTCACGTCACTGAATTTGGCCCATTGATGCTCAATCGATTTCCTCTATTCGTGTATTTGTGTATTCTCATTCCCATTACTATTCCCATTCATATTGCTATTCCCATTGCTATTCCCATTGCTATTCCCATTCCTACTCCTATTCCTATTCTCATGCCCATTCATTCACTGTCTGATTTGTGCAGTGACTCACGCCGCGGGCGCCTAACCAGGATTTTCACACCCTTAGTCTAAACCCACTCACTATATCCAGTCGCAATTCACCCACCTGGGAACGTGCGATAAAACCGCTGCGTGTACAGATAATCAACGGAGCCCGAGTAAAGTATGGTGCGTCGAGTGGCCGTTTTAGTGGGCGCGCCTGCCACAGGACGGAGCCCACAAAAGCGGAATCCCATGCTGCGATGATACCGCACTGTCTACACACATCGGCGCGGCCATGTATAGAATCTAGCCCCTAGCGACAGCGTAACTTGTCTTGGAATCCCAGCCTTGGAATCCTAGCAACGCTGATCGACCATGCCGCGACAATGAAACGTACTAAAATGTAGGCGCCGCCCAGTTTGTCGAGATCTGCGCATCGGTACCTCAACTGCGTCGTCACCGTGCGCCGTCGCTGCATGGACTGAGTACACTGTCTCAGATTGAAGGTTGTGCTGCATACGTCAAAAGTTTAACCCCCAAATTCCACTTGCCCTCGGCAACAATAGGGCTCAGCGTAACCTATTGTTATAAAGCATGTCTTGGAGGTTCCACACAGCCTCGGCCCTTGTTTGCTGGCTGGAAGACTGTTTTGGTGATTAAAGTTGACACGCAACCCAACTTGTCGAGAAATGAACAGGTGGAGGTGGTGACGACATGTGTGAGCAATGGACTGAGCTGAGGGAGAAGTTAACAAAGAGTAAGAAAAGAGGGAGAGTGGAGAGAAATTAAGCGGGAGATTAAGAGAAATCAAGAGGGAGATTAAGAGAAATTAAGTGAGCGATCAAGAGAAATCAAGTGAGCGATCAAGAGGGAGAGGGAGGGATGTTAGTTGGGGCAATGTTTGGTTGTGAGGGAGGGAAAGCTGCAACACGGCATTGTACGTGTAGTGTATTTTTAGTACGCTTGTAAATCAATCATACTTGAATTGAGACAGGCTAAGGTGTGTTTAACCAGTGATTCAGGTAATTGGGACGAGCTGTATTTGAGTGAAGAATAAGGAAGAATATGAACAAGAATATGAATATGAATAACGTATGAAATATTCAAGTATTTAAGATATTCACGTTACCAAGTTACCAAGTATGTTCCAACCAAGTGTATTGAAGTTATTCAAATCAAGTTGTTTAAACACCAAGTATTCAAACATTGAATTATTCAATAGCAAATTATTCAATAGCAAATTATTCAATAGCAAATTATTCAATAGCAAATTATTCAATAGCAAATTATTCAATAGCAAATTATTCAACATCAAATTATCCAAGTTATCCAATTAGCCAACTGCACTCCAAGTATATTCAGATTAGTCATGTTGTCAAGTTTATTCCACGCGTATCCAGATTTATCCAAGCGTATCCAACTTTATTACCCCAGTGTATTCTTCGCTCCGTTCTTTCTTCTCTCTCTTCATTCTTCTCTCATTCCTCTTCTCTCTCCCTCTACAAAATCATACAAACAAGTTCATTAACCTTATCTAATCATTACTCGTTACCCCCTCTTGCGGATCGTAGGACTCTCAAAACAAAACTCAAGAGCAGGCATCGAGCCCTTATTCATGAGATTATACGCAATCTCCTCCTCACTCTCACTCTCACTACTCTCCGCATACTTTTGCTCATCAAAGTCATAGTCGTCGTCCGACTTCTTCTCATCCAACACATCGGCAAACGACTTCTCAAGAAGCGGCTCATGGAGACACTCGGAAAGTCTACGCTGGAGACTCGAGGGGAACGAAAACGTCGATGACGCCGACGAGTTGGTGGAATCCTCAAAATTCCCCTCCATCGCCGCGTCAAATGACGTCAACACCGACGCCGGAATTAAGGTGTTGCCAAGGGTATTGTGTCTTTTAAGTTTGCGTGGCACAAACTGGCCCGAATTGGATGCGGCATACACGCAATTCGAGGAAGCAGATGAAAATGCATTGGGGTTGCTACCGGCTGTGGACGAAAACGCCAGCGGCTCGCTGCCCCGGCCAAAATGAAAACTCGACGCCTTGGTGAGAATCCGCTTCTTGCTCTCGCGGAACTTGGTCAACTCCCGCTCGCAAGTCACCTTGTGCTTGTCGTCGTTCATCTCCACGTAAAACTGCGGGAAACACCGCGACGCATGGAGATTGAAGAAGCTCTTGTACCCGCCTTCAAGCACAACAATGTTCGGGTAGTTGAGGTGCGGGTAATTCTCCTGGTTGAGGATCCGGTCGCACTTCCGGAGGTGGAGCGCCATAAACGGCCCACGGTACGACGAAAACTCGCAGTGGAACACCATCAACGTGCGCTGCTGCTGCTCAAACGTCTCGTCGTTGTGGTGCACAAACATCTCCTCCAACTGCAGCTGCGAGTTCACGTTCATGGCGTTGCTAATATGCCCGCCCTGATACTCGTACTCAAACCGGCAGTCAATGATCTGGATCCGGTCAAAGTACCTCTGGTGGTTCCCGTCAAGAAGCAGCACAAGATTCGGCACCGTAATCCGTGGAATCGTGTCGTCCTTGATGTAAAAAGTCTCCACCCCCAGCTCCTTGAGGTACGAGTCCTCAATCAATTCGGGCGCAGCACATGGCTTCTCGCTCAACTCGCTCAGATTGTAGTACATGGATCGAAACCGTCGCACCTTGTTGCGAAGCGGACGACGCTGCAGCGGCGAGTTTTCATCGCACACAAAATGCTCTTCCAACAGACGCCCAATCAAGCTGCTCTTTGCTCGCTTGAGCGTGTACTTTTTGTGTAACGAGTTCGACCGCGTGTGCTTCGTCACAAGAGAGGACATTGTGCTCTTGTGGTTGAGTTTCTTTGGTGACGTCTTGTATGGCCTTGTTTTGTTAGTATTCACCGCGGGCTTCCTCTCACCTTACTCACTTTTCAAAGCTCGGCTGCGACAATGGCGCCCCGAAATTGAACGTCGAGAAACTCTTGTCTTCAAACATCGCAAGCCCCCTAGAAAAGTATAAGGAACTGCCTCACCATATATACAAGCACGACTGAGACAAGATAGGAACAAACAGAAAAATAACCTTTGCTGCTGCAGTAGCGCGCGTACCTGTGCACCAGGTAAACACTAGCAATTCGCGCGACAAAACTGCTACTATACATGTCCACACGCCAGTGCTAAGCATGCTTGTATGTGTGTGTGTGTGTGTGTGTCTGTGTGTGTGTGTGTTTTTTCCATGTTTTTTTTTTTTTTCAAGATAATCACTATGAGAGAGGAAAAAATATACAACGTCATTTTTCACATTATGCCTACGCATCATTTAGGAAATTATTCGTTCGGTGCCATCGCTTGCGGTTCACATGTGCACCACGTGCAGAGTCGTGCAGGGCTTGCTTAAGAATGAGACATATAAATAAGTCCTTAATTCTACTCTACATCCCAGTAAATCGTCCTCATAACACACTCAAACATACTGTAGCTAGCGTCCCTTAATGTCTATCATAGCACTATACTTGAAATTGCTTCTTACAGCCCTTAATTCCATCCTTAACCTTGCTACTTGCTATTTGCTCATGCCTGTTTTTGTGTGTGTGTGTGTGTGTGTGTGTGTGTGTGTGTGTGTTTTTTTTACTTGCCTTTTTCACGTCCTCTTCAACTGCTTTTCCTTACTTGACCTTCACATTTGCGCTGTCCTCTGTGCATATATTTTTAAACTTCCATTTACAATCTGTTTATACATACTTATTGCTACAGTGCGCTCATCCTTGCACCATACTCTGCTACCCTGATCTGTTGTCAAATATCCCAATTTGCTAGTGCCACAAACCCAGGTTGCGAGCGCTGCGTTGTACACTATCGTAGCGCCTTTCCTCCACTACAAGGCAGCATCATTCCCTGGCTTTATGTTTCAGGTAATCCTCCATTGAATCGCCCCATGGTCACCTGCATATGTGTGAATCCCAATGGTCCAGGTATTGTATCAGCATATACACGTGATATGACTTTTAAGTCACGTGACAGATGACACTCTTCCCAGTGAGACGGGGAAATAATGCAAGGGGAATGGTCTTCCCAAGGCTCAGGACTGTTACAATTGTACATTGTCACCGTGAGGTAGAGCTTCTTTTGTATCAAGAGATTGTTTGAAGTTGGTTTCATTCAAACTGGTTTCATCCACAGTCATCTTATATAATGCAGTTATCCCGGGATTTGGTGCTGTGCCCCAATTTCACTGGCAATTTTGTGTGACTCTATTGTTTGATTTATTGTCCTTGTCTCATAGATATTTGCAGCAACTCTGACTTGGACGTTTTATTTGGTTTATTGGTTGTTACTTGGTTTATTGGTTGTTATTTGGTTTGTTGATTTTTATTGATTTGGTTTGTTGATCCGTTGATTGTTGATCCGTTGATTGTTGATCCGTTGATTATTGATCCGTTGATTGCTGATTGTTAATTGCTGATTGTTGCTGTTAATTTCTCGCCTCTTGCCGTTTCACGCCTCTTGCCATTTCTTGCCATTGCCTTTTGCTATTCATTACTGGCTCAATCTTCTTAATTCAACCTTTGTTCTTGTTCATTTTGATCCATGTCAAAAAAAGTCGCCTTCAATCGCTTCACAGAGGTAAAGGAATTTACCGAAAATCAGCCTCCAAGCCAGCTTCTGGTCTTTACAAATACGTCACAAATCAAATACCCCAAGCCCCAGCTCCTGGTCTCAAAATTTTTCTACATTGTCGTTCCCACTGCACCTTTTGTGGAAGATGTCTTCTTCACTGTTCCCAGCAACGAAAAAGTTTCCTCGCCCACATCGCCGATTCGCCAGCAGATCCATCGTGCGGCATTGCATCGTGAAGTTTTTTCAGGGCCTGACGCTATTCCTCGGAGTTTTGGGCTCGAGTCAATCGGAAGACAGCAAAACGCACAACAGAAGGTGAAGCGTATTGCTCTGTTTAGTGAGGCCGCTGCTAAACGAATAAAAACCGTGGGGCGGCATACGAATAATTTACGATGCGCATGATGGACGATATAGATGTACTAATAATTACGAAACTGCGATACTAATGCGACGTACGAGCGTACCAGGAGTAAATGCAATACTAGAGAAGTTCACCCAATTACTAAGTAACTTGATCATACTATTAAAGTCACTAGTGGTTCTTAAATTTTTTTTTTTTTTTTGCTCATGTATCTTGTCATTCCTCATTTAATCACCGCGGTTCTCTTTTCACTTTATAGCCAAAAACTTTGCACTAAGAATCACAGCGTATTCTCCAGTCTTGCAAAACTTTGTTAGCGTAATATTCAGTCTGTATGGTAGTCTACTAGTCTGCAACTCTACGGGCTTTAACAATAATATCATTTATCAATTTCTCGAGCCGTGTTTCCAGCTAATCCAATTGTCATCTTTACATGCCTAAGCTCTCTCAGCTCCCGATCAATCACCTGATTTTCCTGTTTCTCGCTTGCCTATATATACATTTCATAAACATTCCTCTACATTTACTATTCTACATTCACATAATGCCTTACCCTTTCGGAAATGGTATTTTACACTTTACCCTTTCGCAGTTGTGTTTTGCAATATACAAATTGATGCTCAAAAAATATATATCCCAGGTTTTACGCTCTACAATTCACCACCTATAATAATTTACTGCCCACAACAACTTACAGCCTACAATACTTCACAGCCTACAATCCGTATTTGGCAATTTCCGTATTCCACTTCACATTCTCCACACGCCAAACTAAAACTGCACCAGTCGACAACACAAAGCCTCTATCCACCATACTTTAACCTACAAGATGGCTCAGCCCATATTATACCACCTAGTGTAGGTCGATGCAAGGTACCTCCATTACAGATTCACCAGGAACACCTCTATATCACGGCGGTGGCAACACAGGGACCTAAAACGAGTCAGTTTTCAGTAAAAATAAGGTGATACAATGCAAGTCGCAAAGTGTTTACCAAAACCGAGTGTGAAACCGACCCTGGTACTCATTTTAAGACTGGCAGAAATTATCAAGGATTTGAGACAGTGCTAATTCTAAGACAAGCCCATCGGCAGAATACACTGCATTGGGACAGCCGAAACACCAAGCCAAGCCTATAAGCGAAATTCAGGCGAAGTGTACATTACTAAATCCGGGATTGAATAATGTGATTACCCGATTTCCTCTTTTTCAACGGTAGGCTAAGTGTCATGTGAGATTGCAAAACGTTAGGGAAAGCCTTGATCCCAAACACTGGGTCACTGTCGGTTGTGTGCCCTGTGAAGTTCTCATTATCTGGTTACGTGCCCTGCTACATGGCGTCTTCATTTGCAGCCAAGGGGTCTTGCTCATCTCTCCATTTACCATGAAGTTGCTTAGTTTTTTTATACCCGTTGCCGCGTTTTGTTACTTGGTGCCTCCTGATTTGTACCAAGGGCTAATCAATGACTTGCCGAATTATTTGAGCGAAGATGAGTTGCGCAATTTTATTGACGATACCTTTGACGTTGTGCCTGAGCACAAGAAATTGAGTGATTATAAATATGATCCGGGGGAGCTTGGAAGCTTCAGCACGAATATTGGCGGTATTTTTATTGTTTATCCCGAGGGAAAGTCGGGTGATTTTGATGTTTTCTTTAACAAGCGGAGTAATGATGATAATGAGCAAGCTAGCGGGCAGAATGCGTTTGAGAATGAAGTGAAGTTGCAGGATGAATATAATCGGTTAAAGAATGACACTGGGTCGAATCTTCAGAAGCAGACGTTTAATTTGAAGAATGATCTTGATAAGGAGGATCTGAAGAAGAAATGAGGGTGGTGGTGCTGTTTGGTTGATTGGTTTGAGTATAATTCATAGTCTAGCCGTTGGATTTTCGTTCAATCTCCAATGATTGTCTTTTTATTCTTCCGATATTCTATTTATTTCCCAATACTCTATTATTTCTTGATGTTCTATTATTTCCTGATATTCTATTCCTTTCCTGTCCTGTATTGGGCAATCATGTCACGTGATCACGACATATGTAGACAAACATCCCAGGGGCAAACATGTTTTCTCATCTCTTGTCTTCTTTCCACAAAAACAATGTCAACGAACCAGAAATGAAGCCGCAGCTTAATCAGCACTCTCCATTGGATGTTCGCATCTACACCCACAATATCCGCTACGACAACAATTCACTTTGGGAAAACGAGAGACCCTGGTCTGAGAGAAGAGGGTATATCGCCAATAGTATTTTGTTCCACAGCAAAAACGTTAACGCAGTGGTGACGTTACAGGAGGTGCTCCACAATCAGATTAATGACTTGGTTAGATTGTTGGGCAAAGAGTGGAGTTTCTATGGTGTTGGGCGTGAAGACGGTGACACAAAAGGCGAGTACTCGCCGATTTTCTATAAGAATACCGAGTGGGAGTTGCTCGATTCCAAGACGTTCTGGCTCAGCGAGACCCCTGAAAAGCCTTCAAAGGGATGGGATGCTGTGTTGGAGCGAATTGTCACATGGGTGCATCTCAAACAAAAGCTGACTGGCACCAAGATCAATGTGTTTAGCACGCATTTTGATCATCAGGGTGTGATTGCTCGGCGTGAGTCTATCAAATTGATCATTTCCAAGACCAAGACTATCAATTCGAGCCCGTCTTTTTTTGGAGGCGACTTTAATACCGAGCCGTTGGAAGAGCCGTATCAGATTGCCAGCAAGCATTTGTTGGATGCCCGAAATGAGATCAGCGACTCGAGAAAGTACGGCCATTATGATGGGAACACTTATACGGGATTTGATGGTGAGATTGTGGAGCGTGCCAAAGTGCTTGATTACCTTTGGGTTGATAAGAAGGAGACCCAGGTGACGAAAAAGTACTGTTTGAGTGTGAATTCGTTTGCAGTGTTGCATTCGGAGTTTAATGGGGTTTATATGAGCGACCATCGGCCAGTTGTTGCTGATTTTCAGGTGCTGCATGATAGATTGGAGTATGGTGAGAATTATGAGTTTGTGTTTAAGCCGAGGGAGGAGCCAACCAGTAAGGTGTTGACGTTTTGAGGTGTGAATTATGAGGAAGTTACGAGGAATTGGTGTTTTGGTTCTTGGGTGTTTTGTTCGTGTGGTCATGTGATTTAGCTAAGCTCTGGGGATTTTGACATGTTTAAATATGAAATTGGGATAATGGAATTGTACTTGTAAGCTGTTTGGAGTGCTATTTTGATGTTTTTCTATCATTGGAATTGCAACTGTCTGGAAATTACTGGAAATTCTTCTAAGTTTGGGTTGGCTTTATTTTTTTTTTTAAGCTTTCATATTTTTTTTTTTTTTTAAGTTTCTTTAAAGGTTTTATTTTTTAGAAAAAAAAAAAAAAAAAAAAAAAAATTTTTTTTGTTTCGCTCATCAGTCGCTGTTTTTTTTTTTTATTATTTTTTTGCCTACCTATATTTTTTACAAGGAATTTATAAATTTTTTTTACCGAGCATCTAGCAGTCAGTCATCTACAACAGGCATTCACTGTGAGCATGTACCGAGCATAAGCATGTGCCGAGCATATACCAAGCATCAACAGATCACTTGTTACAGATCACTTGTTACAGATCACTTGTTTCAGATCACTTGTTACAGATCCGCTATTTGCAAATCAGCAACGTACAGGTAATGTATTTGGCAATATCATTTTGTAATAATTTGTAATTGACTCGTATTTAATCAACGTGTAACACGCCCATACAACAAACTTAATTTTAGCCGTGTGTTGTTCAATTGCACTTCTGGAACACTATGCAGTGCGGCAGTTTCAATCTTCTACTGAACACAAAAGCGGCGATTTACTGCTTCAATGAGCCAAGCGTCCTAAATTGTCAACCCATCTGTGCTACACCAAGCTGCCTACATTTATCTTTAATATATACATGGCATGAATTTGTGCTGCCCAAATTTTGGTAATGAGTGTTGATGTCGAATCATGTAAGTCGCTTAAAGTTGTAGGAAATCTAAGCCAGAATCTTGAGGAATGATGCGCAAATAAAAGAAACGGTGGAAACGAAGCAATAATGGGCAAAAAGAGGTGGAAAAGAGAAACGTGGAAAACGAGAAAAAAAAACGAGGTAAAGACTGGCAAATGAGACGAGCAAATAAAAAGCGGCAAAAAAAAAAGAAACAAGAAAAGTAATCTGTAGCTATGAAAATTATCTTGGCAAGTCATGGTAAAGAGTATTACGTTCCTAGCATTGTAAATTGTTTCTTTTAGATTCACTAGGGTATTGACTCTGGGATTGTCTGACCAGAAATTTGTACAAATGCAAACTACAATGGTAAAAAAAAAAAGCGCCCCAAATCACAAAAGCTACCACTAATACAAATACCCTTGCCTAGTGAATTTACAAAAATACTAAAGAGCAAAGAGCAAAATAAAAGTAGAAAAAACAAGCAAGGGAAAACAAGCAAGGGAGGGAAAAAAAAAAGAAAAAAAAAAAAGAAAAAAACACAACCCCTCATGTCAAGTTGCAGGGCTTCCTCGAGGACCCATGCATTCTAATGCATCTCAGCGCACTGCATTTTGCTCTTCACTAGAAAACATTTTTCTACGTTTTCAACTGTTTAAGCGCCTTTCATGGTCTTGGAGTACGGTTTTAGAGGACCTCCGGTCCAATATAATGTCAACACACTGAAGAACGATCGCCAGACGTTGGATCTGGTGATATTATACTACCAGCACGAAAACCAGCAGCTCAAGTCGTCGATTCTGTCATTGAATCAGTACATTGACAGTTTGAAGCACCTGTTCCAGTCACAAGTCGATGCCCAGGCAAAAGAACTAGCGGAGATGAAGCAAAAGCTTCAAGGGATGGCGTATCCGTCGCCCAGCAGCATGTCTCCCAATATCCAGACGAAAAAATACCCGATCGCCGAGCCGAATTTCACCCCGGTGAATGAGACTAGTTTTACCCCGAATGGCCCTAGCGCGGCTCCAGCAAATGATCCAAATGGCGCGCTGGTGAACCACCCGGACTACACTCCGGTGAATGAGCGGAACTATATTCAGGTGAATCAGCCGCCGGGGTCGAGCGAGAAGAAACGCGCCAAGAAGATGGACGAGGACAAGTATCTGTGTCGGAAATGTCCCGAAAAGTTCCGCTTGAAGTCGCAGTTGAACAGCCATGTTGCGATCCAACACAACGGAGTGAAGATGTTCCAGTGCAACTACTGTGACAAGGCCTGCTCAACAAAGCAGCTCATCACAAACCACATTAACGGGAACCACTTGAACAAGAAGCCGTTTGAATGTGATCGGTGCGGCAAGACGTTTGTGCTGAAGCAAAATATGAATGCCCACCGGGACCGGGTTCACATCAAAAAGCGGCCGTTTAAGTGTCCTCGCTGTTCAAAGGAGTATTTCAGCAAGTATGATCATGCTAGGCACAGTTGTGAATGATGGTGTATAATATACCAAGGGTGAGTTGCAAATGTTAAAATGGTCTACAAAATGCTACAAAATGCAAAATACTATAAAATGCAAAATACTATAAAAGGCAAAATACTATAAAATGCAAAATACTATAAAATGCAAAAATACTACAAAAGTTCTACAAAAGTTCTACAGTGGTCTAAAAAATGCTACAAATACTACAAATGTGCAATGGTCTACAAAGGTGCAAAGGTCTACAAAGGTGCAAAGGTCTACAAAGGTGCAAAGGTCTACAAAATCCTACCATTGTACCACAGCAACCACCGCCTGATTACAATTTCCTACAATTTCCAAGTCCTCAAGTGCCAAGTGCCAAGTGCCAAATCATCAGAGATGCAAAGCAGCATAAATACTACAGATGCAATCTCGCAATGTATTCATACTTGCCGTATTCATGAGTACTGGCTAAATCTCCCGACTGGCTAAATCACTTGAATACCAGGGTAAAACATGTCAGTATATGATAATTTGAGGCACGGCAATACAGAAATGTATACATTGTGAAAAGCAGTGCAACACAATACGCAAATCTTCATCAAAATACCATGGAGCATCATGAACCGCTCGAGAACCCCTGGTTATATTACATCACTTGATATACCTGGAAATTGCTTGGTGTATATCTTTAATATATCTTTGATCTTCAGCATAAAACTCATGATGCGTCAAATCGGTCGCATGTATTCATATATGCCAGAGGACTGCAATACTAAATCTGGAAATGATCTTTGGACGAGATGCAAAATTGAGAATATTCAAGCTGAAAACACGTCTCTGGTTGGCTTACATACCCTGACATCAAACTAATGTGCAGCACGTCCTGATTGATTTATCCGTTTACAAGCTGCATCTGAATACCTGTTGTCGAATTGCAGATTTAGTGGCTGCAAATTGCAGGAAATGTATTGATTAACTTGAGGTGAAGATCTGGTTGAAAATAAACAAAGGCTTGAAATAAACAGCGGCTGGAAATAAACTACTTGAATTTAACTACTTGAATTTAGCAATTTGAATTAACTACTTGAATTTAGCAATTTGAATTAACAACTTGAATTTAGCAATTTGAATTTAACAACTTGAATTTAACAACAATGTAATATTGTAACTAAGATACGAGTTGGTAAGATAACTAAAATTACTCACTTGACTATTCAAGTATGGTTATTTCTACTTGACAAGCAGTCTTGTGCTCTTTGTAAAATGAGTGCGCCTGTGAGGTAAATTCCACCAAAGAAAAAGAGTCAGAAATCAATGAATATAAAAATGTCAGAATTTCAAGTCGGAGAATGTCAGAGGAAAATAATTCATCACTTTGATTACAAACTGCCGAAAACAACCTCTAGTCAAACGGGATACTCACAGTACAACCCAAGGAAAAGCCTCAATTGCAACAATAATATTGTCACAGGTATTAAATTCACGTACATGATTTTCTTTTGATCTAGAACCTAGCTTTCTGTTATTACGCATGGGAACCTACACTACCCCACTTGGATGTCTTATTCTCACTCTGGATCTTCATGTGTTTGAAATGGAGCACAAGCGAACTCTATTCTACTCTATTCAGTGTGTATTTTACTTCAACAATTCCTTGTCTAACTAATAGGTCAAACCATTGTCAACATACCGTCTCTGTAACTGATTCCAGTGAGCAATTGGAATATCAAACTGAGGACTGCCATAGGGCCACAAAAAATAACAGAAGTTTAGTTCTGTCTCTGTTATGGGCTAACGTTTGTCGTGCTCTTCAATAGTCTTTTGGGAAGTGATCGCTATAGGATGTCATAGTTTCCTGTCACCTTTGATTGCTTGCTCCAACGCCATTACCTTAATATCTGAATACGATATCGCCGTAGCTATCACTTTTAGTATATGGTAAATGATGGAGCGTTTTGGAATTGGCGACTTTGTTTTTCCATAAATTTGTACTATTTGGATTAAACTGGTGCATACCGGGTTTTTGCTAGCAAAGCTCAGGTACTGGCTTGACCTCATTATACTGTTGAAAAATACCACCTACATACCATAAAATGGGTATGATAATAACAATAATATTAATATTTATTTTTGTATTTAGCTATATATTGTCTCCGGCATTACGGCTACACAAATATATTTTCACTCAGGAACATCCTGAGGCAGCATTGCTGTTGAAGAAAACCCTTTGTCAGCTCTCATTCGGTTGCATGTGATTAAAAAAATTCAATGTGAGCAGTCGTATTATTGGTACTTAGGGCTTGTATTGATTATGTAAGAATCCTGGTCACCCTTGTTGTCGAGTGTGACTACTGAATCTCATCAATCAGCTACAATGATGATATAACGGCGAATACTCACTGTAACAGAATTGAATGACCAACGAGACGACTATATAAGGCCAAGGTAGATAACTGCCCGGGACATTTATCAATTTAAGGACCTCTGGTTTATTGTAATATTTTAGATCCGTTAGGGTAAGGGTTCCTAATATTACCACCTTATATTATCACTTATTATAATCTGGTTCCGAGGAAAGCAACCTTACAAGATATAGGTAAAAAAGGTAAGTTGGCCAAAAGGCCGGCTGTTTATGTATTTATAGCTCTTTGTTCGGGTACAGTGTCCTCATCTTCTTCGAGAATGTAATGTTGGCGACAAGACACAACCTGCAAGTAAGCTGCTTATCATAGGGTAACGCACATGGTGAGGTGATATTTATGTGTCTATCATACCGGAGGGAAGGTACCGGAATTGCCTGTCACATTTATAATCAATCACTCACTTCTAAAGGAACAACAAAATATATACAGTTTATAATAAGAGTTTTATAGTTATTAATCACCACTACATTTATAAACCCTGACATGGTTTGTGAACAAGGAATCGAACCTACCACTACGGAATCGTTGCCGGATGGAGAGCATCTTCAAGGGAACATGAAAACGGCTTAGAAATGATTGAAACCTGTCTACCCGATCTAAGACAAATTCCTCCAAAGATCAAATACTTTGAATTTTTAGACTGGAAAACGAGGTTTGAGAGTATTCTTAAGAAGTTAGAGCTACTTTCTGTTATTGAATCCGATGATCCTGATATTTGGAATCAAATCAGCCCAGAGAAAAAGTTATTACTTCACGTCGTTTTAACACACAGCCTTGCTCCAGAAGCGGCACAAGCGACGGAAAGAAGTCCAAAGAGATTCTATGCGAGTATTTGCGAAGAAAGAGAGGAATATTTTGATGATAATCGGGAGTCACTTCTTAGTCTGCTTGTAAATTTTGGTCCCGACACGGACACACTTTTTATCCATGATAGGATTGACCGGTATAAGAAAATCGAAGGATTAGATGATGATTATAAAATGCAGAAACGGATTATAAAGGCAAGTGGGTGGAAAAGTAAAATTGGTAAGGCTGTTATGAACGAGTCAACGTTGCCGCTTGGGAAAAAGGTCGTTTTAGCGATTCGCCGGATAAGGGATTCGGCATTCACTGAAGTTCCAACGTCAGCCGATATTGCCCACTTGGCCGTGGAAAAGAGTAGAAAGGTGTTTCCTAAGAAACCTAGACACTCGAAGAAGAAAAGGCCAACGAAGGAACGTGTTCAGTGTCAAATTTGCAAGAAACTAGGTCATGTGGCTGATCGATGTTACATATTACACCCTGAATTGGTCAGAAACGAAAAAGTCGGAACACAGGTAGTGAAGTGAAAGAGGCAAAGCCAATAGCGTATACATTTTCCGAGTGTGATGCTGGGATATCGATTATCACCGTTCGATCGTCATTGGCAGATTTCAAGGATGGGTGAATTAGTTGCCGATCACTATCTAACACTGTTGAGCAAGCTATTGGTCCAGGAAAATTGACGGTTCCGTTGGAAGACGAGTCTATTGAAGTTGATGTCTATTATATTCCAGAAGAAAGATTTACTCGTGATGTTACGATTATTGCAGATGAAGACCTTAAGAAAGAAAGAGTGGAAGGTCATTTTGGTGGTCCAAACCCTTATTTAACCTATAAGGAATAACAGTACCCGACTTTTAAGAATGGTAGTTTTATGCTTATATCTATTAGTCCTGTCCCATATACCTACTTTATGGGTGTTGGGAGTGATCCTGTTCTCGTTTTACATCAAAGATTTGGACTCGCGAATTTAAAACACTTATGTCATTATCGCCGTAAGTATAATTTTTTGCAAGAAGTGGTAAGGGTATTTAAAAAGAGTTACTCTGTGCGCATGGCATGTTTTCTTGCTCGCACTTTAACTCAGAACAGGAAGAGTGCGTTTCATCAGAGGGCAACTGTGTGTAGACGTACTCTCCATGCGGATCTCATGTTTATTGAAGATGTAACTGTTATTGTTGTGGTAGATGAATTTAGTAAAGTGTGTGAAGCGACGGTTATTAACTCCAAGAAGGCTACTAGAATTGCTTTGGAAACTAAGCTAGAAAAGGGGCAGTACAACCGATTTTTTGCTGATAATGGAGGCGAATTTAGAAGCCTTCCGTTTTTGGAATTTTTAAAGAAACATGGAGTTGAAAGAATTGAGATACCACCAAGAGCGAGTAAGATTAATGGATTTGTTGAACGGTTTAATGTAATTATCAAGAAACGGTTGAATATACTCTTAATGAGTCTAGTATATAATACAGTCCCAGCTCCGTAAACACTAAAGACTCTGGAAGTGAAGAAGTTTTATCTTCAGTATATGCTCAATCGCATCACGTTTCAATGTAACTGTACACCATGTTCAAGCAATAGGCTGATTTCTATTTTGCTTTATCAAAGTTCGAAGCAGACGAAAGAAATAGTCCATTAGAAGTACCCTGTGAAGGGAGATTTTTGGGAATTGCGGAGAATAAGCAAAGATATCTTATTCAAGTTACTTCCACTGGGGAGATTAAGATAAGAAAGAATTTCCGATTCCATCCAGATGAGTGACTTGCTTTTCTACGACAAAGTGTTCCTGAGAAATTTACCAATCTTTATAATAATAATAATAATAATTTAAGGCTATAGATATACTAGGCTGCCATAGGAGATTTTACCTTGCCGTCTGCAACTCAGTACGGTGCTGATATGTAGTCGTCGATAGAAAACTCTACGACAGAGTTGAAAATCTTTTGACTAGAGCTAGTGAATATGCAAAGTAATCGTCATTGGAGGGACAGTGAGCTTTCGCCTAGATCTTTAGAGGTGACTTGAGCCACACCCTCCCCAGGGTACTAGCACAGCAGCCCTCCTATAGTTTTTAATTACTCACTACTTGGTAAACATCATGGCGTTGACGATAAAAGCCTATTCTTTATACATTTCAAACGTTTCGCAGACATTTAAAACAAAATTTGGGCTCAATGTGAATGCATTTTATCTACTTCACCAACTCGTATCTGACTATTGATCCACATTTCGTGTACCTACATTTGTCCACGTTTCTAAACTAATCATCTGGACTACTCTCCAGTTAGTTCGAAAAGCATCGAGGTTGGAAACCATCTTAAGGCACGTACCAAAGTATATGGATTCTTTGGTGAGTCTATACATTGCGCATCCTAAGATACTACAGGTATTAATGGAAGGTGATATATAACCCTTGATGATAAATACTAATTGAGGGGAAATATCTCAACTATACATAGGAAGATAATTCCTTCATTGGAAAAAAGTAATTATTCAATTACAACAACCATAACTACCGTTTCGGATTATTTACATAAAAAGGAACAAAACCCATCTATAATTGACTATCCGAGCATAACTTAGAAAAATGTCAAACACTGTTGATGCTGACATCAACAAAAAGGATTGCCAATAAATGCACTAGATGGTACTTCGATACCATTTCTAACAACCAGCACAGTAGACCAATACACAAGTCAAATTTGAAATCCACAAGAAACTCAAAGTGTACCCATATAAATGAGCCACTGAAGGTTCTCATTATTATCATCAATCCTAAAAGCATCTCAATCAAACCAATCAGTGAGATATTCAGATAATACGAAACCAGTCTGATCCAGCTGTTAACACAATAATGATGGACTCCTACTTCCCCCAGAAATCGTACCTTTAAACAAACAGTGTGAAAATTCGCCGATGACTAGTGCTCATAAACACCAAGAGATCAGTCTCTTGGCCCATTATGAGAAACTACGCAAAGGAACGCTTCCAGTAATCACTGAAAAGTTGAAGCTACTCCTCTGGGAAACTCTATTTGGTCCCAAACGAGCAGTAATCGGAATAGACCACTCAGTTGCCAGTACTTATTGCACAAAATCAAGACCTTATTTCAAACTAGCTCGTTGAGAAGGCTACTGGAAATTTTACCAGGGACAAGATTCCTTCATTGGTGAGAATATCGGACATATTTGGAAACAAGAACACATATTATTATAGTCTTGTGGCGTCATAACCAGAGCGCAGATTCGCTGCCTCTTCCTAGACACAAAATCAGTTGATTCCCGTATAAGATTCTACACGTTAGTGCTGGATGGGCAGATTTTTTTACAGCATCACAAGAGCGGCAGGTAGTCCTAGGAGCAAGACTCCACAGCTCCTTCTGAGTCATTTCTCTTTGACAGTTTCTCATAGATCAAGTCAAAAGTTTTTAATTCCATTGTAAGGGTTTTCTCTCGACTCAGGAATTAGCGGCGCAGTCCTTCGTTTTCAGACGGTGAAATATCAATCTCACTGTCCAGGAGAGCCTACTATAACCGTCGAAGTAAATAAACATATTATTATAGTATAGTCTTGTATTGAGAATAATCTTAAATGCAGCTGAAGCAGCTAGACCACGTGATCTGTCGAGGCAGCCCCACAATTCAGTGCATGACGATAATCAACATTACCTTCTACCATGCCTAGGGCCTGGTTCTCTACTATAGTTTCCATAAATATATTCACACGTATTTGCACATCTCTTGCGCTTATTTAGAGGTGTCCAAGACATATCTTCCCAAAATCTTACCCTGCTTCATCAAGTCGTAAACTTCTGGCAACTTCGACAAGCCGACAATCTTGATTGGCGACTTGACCAAGCCACGGACAAAGAAATCAATGGCCTCGGCGGTGTCAGCACGGTTTCCGACGTAAGATCCCTTGATGGAAATACTCTTGACGACGGCACTAAACACCTCAGCCTTGGCAACAGCACCAGCTGGCAATCCGACCAACACAACGGTACCGCATGGTCTCACGTAGTCACACGACTGGCTGATGGCCTTCTCGGAGACACTGACGTTGATGACACCGTGTGGACCACCGTTGGTGGCGGCTTGGATGTCCTTGACAATGTCCTTGGACTTGGTGAAGTCAATAAAGACCTCAGCACCCAATTCCTTGCATAACTTGGCCTTGTCATCACCGCCATCAATGGCCAAGACTCTCAAGCCCATAGCCTTGGCGTATTGAACAGCCAAAGATCCCAATCCTCCTCCGGCACCGGAGATAGCGATCCATTGGCCGGCATTGAGGTTTGCGGTCTTGATGGCTTTGTACACAGTGACACCGGCACACAAGATTGGGGCGATTTCAGCGAGATCGGCCTCCTTTGGAATCTTGGCAGCTTGCACGGCATCAGCAGTAGTATATTGTTGGAAGGATCCGTCGTGGGTGTATCCAGACAAGTCGGCCTGGGCACAGTTGGACTCGTTGGAGTTTTGGCAGAACTCACAGTTCATGCACGAGCCGTTCAACCACTTGATTCCCGCGTAGTCGCCGACCTTGAAGTTGGTGACGCCAGAACCCAAGGCAACAACAACACCAGCACCTTCATGGCCACCGACCAATGGAAGCTTGGTGTCCAAAGGCCAGTCTCCTTGCCATGCGTGCAAGTCAGTGTGGCAAACACCAGAGTACTTGACGTTGATCAAGATCTCGTTTGGCTTTGGGGTAGGAACTGGGATGTCCTTGTATTCTAATGGCCCGCCATTTTTCTCGAAGACGACTGCTTTTTGTGTTTTTGGAATAGACATTGTTGATGATGGAAAAAAAAATTGGGTCCCAGCTTAGGTTTATATACACCCACGATGCTCAGATGATGTGGTCCCGAGCACCTGACTGTGCGTCGGCGGTATTCTCTTACGTGAGAAGCACAAACCCGCCATACCACGCGGAAAACCACGCAGTTTTCGCATTGTCGCTTTAATTCGATTCAAACACCGCAATCCTGTTTTTTCACCCATCTTCCACCTCATCTTGTCTGGTTTTCACCACAAGTCCAGCTGCTCGTATGCGGCCACATGCATGTCGGTGAACAATGCTCGAGACTTGTTAGAGAATTTCAATCATACTTTATCATCACATGTTAGATCCATCAGTTGGTACAACACACATCACTCAAAAGGTCACCTTAAACATCTCCTTACACCGTCACCTTATATCGTCACCTTACACCGTCACCTTATACCATCACCTCACCATCTCCCGACACTTGTCTCACAGCCACATTGCCTTTGTACAGTCACCCTACTCAACTCCATTAGACTCTTTCCCCACTCATTGATCTTCGTAGTCCATCCTCATTATAGGACTGATTGATTGGCCAGCACTTCATTCCATACCCCACTATCTGCAAGCCCAAAATGGCATTTGCCCGGATCTACCCCACTGGGATGCACCACCACGCGCCTAGCCAACACCCCCCAGTGAAGATCAATTCTCTAGAATCTTTTTTGCCATTTCACTCAACAAACGTCCAAAGAATCGTACAGTCATTAGACCACGTGCTCTTTTTCCTTTTGACCTTCACAGTAACTTCCATGCTGGAAATATCAAATTGTGGTGTGCGACTGAAATGAAATTTGCTCAATTAACAAATGCTTGCAACCCGGATATTTCTTCAACCAATGCGTGATTCAGCCTCGGGACAGTGACTCCAAGTGTCCTGGTAAATCATCAATAACTTGAATTGCATTGACTTTCTACCCTGAAAATACATTTGAATTACAAATTATCTAAATCAATGCCAATTAATCACTTTTACACCACAACCCTTGATAAGGTACATTTACCCTAGCAACACGTACACATGCAATTGACATGTCAATATCTTGGAAATCTGTCACCCCCTCCCTCGGTGGCCGGGTAAATGTTTTGCGGAAAGCCAGGCTCTATATTGGAATACCATGGCATCAAATCGGTGGTAATTATGCTTCGTGAAGCATGAAAATGTTATTTTTTTTTCCATTCAATCGTACTACAATTAATATCAGTGTACAGCCTCACGGGCCAACGGACATTGGCCAAGACAAAAACAAACAAGTGGAGCTTTTATCCGACGGCCGGGTTAATGTATCAGCCTCGCTTGTACCCCTAATTTTAATCCGAGGCCACGTGCGCATATCGGCATTTACCCATCTTGGCATGATACCTCCGACACTCGTAACAATACGGAGATAAGGATCGTTTGAATGGTTTTAGGGATATAGTCAGAGAATTCTATTCAATTGAATAGACTTGTCTTGAAAAATCTCTTTATAGATATCAATCGTCTCCAGGAGTCAATTCCAGACATCCGCATTATGGAGTAAATATCACAAATGATGGTTACCAAACTAGTGTTGTCTAGTCAAAATTCTCTGGATATTGGATTTTGCCCTTACCTACACAGTCATGCTGGTTGAATGAAATAAATCAACTTTCCAAGTAGTTTTGTTTCTCTAGCTCTGAATAACCTGATGGATAATAATAACAGAAATAATAGTTATTGATGATCAATCGTTATGCCATGTTTCAGTAAAGGAGATTGATAGCCTGATCAATAACCAAGGGTTTTAATGAACTTCACTTGTACTGATTGCAGTATTTCGTTCTTTTATATTGATTGATTTACTTTGGTGCGTGTAACCAGTTTCCTCTATAGGAATGAACCTTGCTGGTACTTTGTTCTATATCAAGACTGAGATACTGTAGTTGCATCTATAGAAATTTACCTTGCTGGTTCATATAGGTAGGGTGAGCCACAGTGGTTTATCTGATACTACGATCTTTGTTATAGTATGTATTTTATTAATACTGTATAACAAGACAAAATGATAGGAAACAATGATAGGAAACAACAAGAAGAAACACCAATAAGCCAAATGTACTAATGAATACGAGAAGTCCGCGTCAAAGGAATACATTAGAAACTGCTATTCACTTGTACAATGGGCAATTCATCACCAAAGGAACAAGAATACATTACATTTATCTATTTACTATCAAATACGACTGTCCAGAGAAATCAGTAAAGATAAACTTCAAATAATGAGTCATGTGATTCGTTACATCATAGCAACTGTAAAGTCCAATCACTGTAGGTTGAGTAGACATTTTAACCCAGGTATACAAGGTATACATTGGGTATAAGCCACCAACATTAATTCACCCCATATGTGACAATGCTCTTGTATTCATGTGATACCACGTACGTTCATCTAACCGTGAGTGTCATTGCTAAAAGTCCCAATACCAATTGGACATTAGGTCATCAAAGCATCGTATTGACTCCGAAAGATTATCAATGTACCATTTCTTGTCAGTGAACTGGAAAGTTATAACAAAGAATGCATGATCCATGTGAATATTACATGCACCCTTTATGATAAAGCCGCATAACTTGCTTTCTATTCGCAGCCAGTAACTGTAATAATTACTTGGCTCAGTCAAGTGTATTTATTCATTTTAATATTTTCTGTTTGGTGGCGGGGCTGATGAATTCAAAAGTGATTTTCTATGGTGTTTAGTTTTGTTACATTGAAAACATTGGCATGGGGCCCGACTAGTCAGTAGATACATTGCTGAATGCAAAATATATTATATACCTCTCTCTGGCTTGCCATTTACTCTCCTTTTTGCAATTTACTAGATCTTTCCATATTGGTGTATTTGTAAACATTATATTCTCGATCTTAGGCAAATAATAAACGACTTAATCGATCAGCATGTCTTAGGTTGTATTTCAGTCATGTCTGAGCATTACTGTAGTTAGAAACTATAAAATGGTTTTAAGGTTATCATCAATAGTACAACACTGTCGATCCATGAACCTAATTTCCGGAAACCATGTCGCCAAAGTTGCTACTTTGGTAATACCGTATAATTTTAGTATGCCTCCTGTTTGTCATTATTACACCACTTTAGTATTTGCTTAATAGTTTGACAGGTGACACTGTCAGCCTCATAAAAACACAAGGCCAAGAGTCTAATGAGATGAATTTCAAACTTGATTGCACGCTGTATTTTCAATAGTGCCTGATTCAATTCAAAGGCGTTAGAATTTAATAATGTCCGAGGCAATCCCTTGTACCACCAGGTTTTACGTGCCATGCTACCTTGAACAACACCAATTGGCAATCTTCTAGATTACTACAACATAGAAATAGAAATATCCACCATGAAGTTATCAAGGACTGCACAAAAATGGTGAAATATCTTAAGCACCGTGTGGCAGACTACATAAGTATCACATGTCTATAAAACATGGCAAGAGGTGTTTTATAATCCATGATCCATAAAGCTTAACGGAAAAAAACTAGCGTTTCAAATAGCAGAACCATTGTACTTGATCTCCAAAATCTAGAAGCGTGATATTCTTTAATAGTGGTGTTTCTTCCACCTAGCGACGATCAAACCAGAGTTGATTTCTAGTGAAACGTCAGCCATGTATTCGTCAATATGAAAACCATCTATATCTAATTAGAATAACATTGGATTCAAGAAACTAAAGACAGGCCAATCGATCGATGGATCATCAAATACAATATCATTCTGCTCCAGCCTTCAGTTTGACCTTGAACGCATCACCCCCGGGTAACTATCATGTGATGAGTATGCAATTACACGTGTCATGATTAACTCGTCATGAACACATCACGTGCAGTTTCCAGTTATATGGCAATACAGATACAAATCATCAACGGCAGCAAATGTCTTTTAAACAGTCTCACTTGGGAGGAAATCACATGGGTCATCAAGACGAACCGCTTGGATAGATTTGCTCGGTCGTACTCGGAAGCTATACGGTACAAAGACCAGAGAGCTCTGCTTAAAACTCAGCACTTGTCTTCTTTCAAACGGCTTGTGTGCATCCAATTAAAATGGGCTCCGTTGTCGTATTATAAAGATCCAAGTGTCAAGGATGAAGATCTAGTTTTCATGCTGTCTAGTTCCAAGTTGTTTGGGGATCCAAGAGATTATACCATGACGTGGAACGAGTTTCCATATTTTTTTGACAAGTCGGTGAGCCATCTTCTAGTGTGGACGAAGATTCCGATTCTTTCAGACCCGCAAAGTGAAACGGGCGATATGTCGTTGGAGACTCGACAAGAAATCGACAGGTTTATTGAACAGAAGATCCGGATTCCGTTTTGCATAAAGAAGGACGAGATATTGTGGTTCCGGAACTGGACTTCGCTTCAGAGCATACCTCTTTTGAGTCATATACATGTTTTGGTACGGAACTGTGAGAACCCAGATGAATTGATCCGGAAGTTTAACCATGCTGTGAATCTGAGGTTATAACAGGAAGAGGGGTTTTAGATATGAAGTTTGAGATGGATGTGAAGATCAGAGATAGAATGTGAGAGGAAGTGAAAAGATGTGAGAAGTCGCCTAGCCAAACGTGGGATAATCAAAATAATAAGAAAAGCACGGCAGCATATGGATAATAAGAATAGCGAGCTAGGACAGTATATATTGATGTTAATAATAATATAGAATGGAATAGAGAGTACAACCATAAGAGTAGTCATAAAGTAGTTATGGTACTAAAAATAAGACTAGTAATAGTACTAACAATAAGGCTAACAATAAGTTATAAGACTAGTCATTGAGCTAACAGTAAGAGTAATCATAAGACAAGTTGTTAAACTAACAATAAAAGTAGACACAAGACGATCAAAAACTACAGTCTGAATAGTTAGAAATTTAGGCTAAAATCATATAAAAATAGAAATGGTGAAGTAAATAGTGAAATAAAGAGTTATAATATAACGATATAATATAAAGATAAGGTGTCTTGTCGGAAATCCAATATCTAGCAGCAACATCACAGTTGAATTCCTGTGGAAGTCCAGCTCCAGAAACAAGAGAATAACATTGAGTTAAACACGTACATGAGCACAGTACGTGTAAAATCTCTCAACTCTCAATAATATGGAATCCATAACCCTGGATACACCGGTCGCAAATCTTGTGATTGGTCTTTGGGCAGGCAACGTGTGAATATAAATAGTCAGCAGCAACAGGGTCAGCAAGATCGAACCCAGGCAGCAACTGAATGTCGTCTGAGCAGTGCCACTGTTGGCAAACACAACATCTGAATTTCACTCGCTGGTAGGACATGTAGGACGATAAATTGAATCAACGATTTTTTTTAAAATATTTTTCCAAGCTGTCAAGGCGCCGCATGGTATGTTACAGAATAGTCACATTTAAAGGTGAGAGAAATAGCCGAGATGGAAAAAAATTAGAGTTCCGAAGTGACTCAACCTTATACCGATCACCGTTGTGTTAGCAATGCAGTTATAGGCACCTAAAAAGGGGTAACTGAAATGACTCTCATGGAGATGAGATTGGAACCGCATAGAGGACAATAGCACCAATGAAAGACGATTGGATCATTTTAGACTGAGGCGGTGGTGTTACGACAGAGCAGAGGACGACTAGTACAAGCAAAACCCAGCACTAAAGTGAATACCAGGTCACTGTAACGTGAAAAATGTTGCTACAATGTGTGAAATGCCATGCCACGTTTATTGTAACAAACTGTAACAGCGGCTGCATGTAATAAGTTAGGGGAGATCTGGAGAGACGACATTTTATGGTGGTACATGTATCAGGCAAATACTCATACTTTTCTTGCCCAGTCCGGCCAGTGGTGTCGGAGTGGACGGCCCCTGACAAGTGCAGTAGGAATATAGATTAATTCTATTGTTTGCAGAGTATTATTTTGTTGCCACGTTGGTCATTCCAGGGGAAGTTCTGGGGCCTGATGCACACTTTGAGACAGTGTACTTGTGCCTGACCCAAGTTGCGTAATATGTTAGTTACATGCTTATTGTCTTGATTGCACAATACATTGGGAATGAAATGAGAATGACTAGATTGTGGAAGTACAACGAGTAATACAAAAAGCGTGGGAAATTGTGCAAGTCGACAACTGCAGGAACGGGCAATTGTAGGAATAGGCAATGATAGAAATAGGCGACTGAATTATTAAACAACAGCAATAGATCATTGGAAATGTAGCAACACACGGAATAGCAACACTTGGAATATCAACATTTGGAAAGAGCACTACTTGGAAACAACTACTTGGAAAGCACTACATGGATTACAACATGCCCTACAAAAGTCGGCATCTCTTTACATACACCTAACCGTGTTTCGCCTTAGCATTACCTCAATTTTCCATATCAGATGGTCACTCAGGGGTAATTTTTGCGTTGGCAAGTGGTGCCATAAAGTTAGAAGAAATGCATGCATGTACTCAGGAAATCGACTGAGCCTCATCATATCGTTTCCAAAAACGTCTACTGTGCATGTCGAAATAGGAAGCATGAGAATGTAATTTCGGTAAGAAATTGACAAACAGGGACGTGACGGAAGCCTTGGAGGATGAAATGCAACACCTGCGTTCGTCTGAGTGAATTTGGTAACCTAACCGAAATCCAAACTATGCCAGTCCACCAGCAACATTAACACTTGTAAAATGATACCGTGGCCGTTGGATCATACTCCGGGATACAGTAGATTAAACTGCTAGTCCATTCCCTCGCTTTCTCGTGCGTTCATGTAGAAAAGCATCTAATTTGCAAAATACTACCAGCGTATACAACAGTCAAGTTATCATGGGCCCGTTGAGGTATCGTGGCCTCGTTGAAGTATTGCTTGATGACTGACAGTGTATTAGCCATCCACTCTGGAACATCGACCTTATTTTTTAATAGCTATTGCCTTGTCTGTATATGATAAAGCTATTGGCACACAGCCTGCTATCACTGCAGGCTGCTAAATCCAACGCATTTAGTCTACTCTACTCGCCAACCTGATATTCGCCATATCCAAGTCCTTGATTACTCAAATCTATTACTCACTTGAGTTCTACTAGTCTGATATATCTGTGATCTGTGGTATTTGAATTTTATCTTGTATTGTATTTACAAGAGTGCACCATGTCACAAGGCTAACAGGTGTGAAACAGAGTCAATTAGCGTCATCTGGAATTTGTAATTGGCGTAAAAAGATGCTGCAAGACGCTTGGCTCTTCTCTTTTTTAACTTTGGAATCCGTGAGTAAAATGGCCCAACAAAACTCCAAGAAACGTGAAGGAATATATGTGCTAAGTGAATGTGATAGAAAGCTAACTGGTGACCGGTGTTTTGATGGATACTTTTTCAAGTTGAGTTTCTAGTGCTGGGCAATTGAAGAACATTGCTTTTAAAACTAGGAAGTCAACTTTGAAAATGCAATTCATGGATTCTGACTTTGAGTATAAAATCACGAAAACAGATAACTGCTGGCGCATGGTTTCTAGTGTCTATACATTAGAATAGCAAATTAAGCCAGTGCTAAAGAGCTAGTTCGGCTATGTGGATCTTGAGTTTTGAATGAGTACAGTTATGGAGTGCTCCAGACCGATATGGAATAATCTAAACTGTTATAGAATACTCTAAACTGTTATGGAAATACTTTAAACTGTTATGCAATACTCGAGATTTTTATGCAATACTCTAGAATGTTATGCAATACTCTAGACTGTTATGCAATACACCAACCTGAATATGGAGGACAAATGTGGTATTTACCTTAACTGCCTAAACCAAAGGGGCCAAGTTAAGTGAATGTGATTTCTAAAAGTGCATTGTAAAATAAAGACATGCAAATACCCAGTTGTTGAATATGGCTGAAGCCATATTATCTCAGCAGAATGCCCCGTTGGTTATTTAGAATTGTCAATGGCAAACAGATGAAGCTCAGAAAGGTGAGCAAAGATGTGATGGCGTTTTTGCAATACCAGTGGTGTTATATTCTTGCTGGTTATGAAATTTCTGATTCAGTATTGATATTTTAGTGGAGTCTTTTCAAGAATAGTACGTGATTGAGAATCGACACAGCACCTAGTAAACGTTTGACATCACAACTGGCTGAGTAGCTATCAGCTGGTTGAATATAACGTATTATAACAGATGGGTTTTTTAATGACGATATTTAGTTTTGTGATTAGTATATATTGTATCCAGAATCACGGTTATTTGACGAATATATTTCACTCAGGAACATCCTGAGGTAGCATTGCTGAAACCCACGTTAGCTCTCGCATAGTTACCAGGGATAAACTTCATTTGAGTAGTTGAATTGCTACATAGTACTTGTATTGGTTGTGAGAAGCCAGGTTGCTCTTGTTGACAAGTTTGACAGGTAAGTCTCATCATGTGGTGAAGATGTTGTTGTCGTGTGGCCAACTTTGCAAGTGTGTTGGGTATTCCATGGAAAAGTCTAGTATGTTTGTCAATTTTCGATGAAATTTGGGCAAAGAGTTCAGATGGAGATTGGATGGCAAGAGAAATTGTCTACATGATTTGAATTTCGATCATGACAGATGGTGTAAGTAGCGAGCCATTTGTGAGGGTTGTTCCACTAAGTAATTGGGGTATTAAATTGATGATTGCCTTGGACTGCAATATTGGATTGAATAGCCATAGGATTAGTTTCACTCTGGCCAAGAATGATTCCATATAATGTGTTTCACTCTGGCCAAGAATGATTCCATATGAATGAGTTTCATTCTGGCCAAGAATCTCTACCATAAATCAGTTCCTCTCTGACCAACTGATATTCCTCTCGGCACTACGTCAACTGACACAATACCTGTCTCTTCCTCTCAGCACTACGTCAACTGACACAATATCTGTCTCTTCCCCACGGATGAAACCACCATGACCCTGTCTTCGGACTCGGTCAACCGCATATTAGCCCCCGAAATCACCTGGCACAAACTCCCGCCCTTTGGCCCCGCCATTTCCACCTGATAAACCTCGACAAAGGCCAGTCCAACTGCAACCAAATGCCCGTTTATCATTGCTGCCGCCTTGACTTTCCCGCCAAACTCAATGAACTCGGCCCGGGTGAAGTAGCCTGTATCCTTGCAAAAGACCGCCATGGAGTCCAACACCACGAGGGTTTCGTCGGACGGAAGCACAAACACCGCCACCGGCAGCGCCTCACGAAGCGACATCAGCACCGCCAGCAAGCCGTCGGCCATGGTTTCCGGTATCGGGCGGGGCAACGCCACGAGCCCGGGGACCACGAGCACCTGCAGTCGCCCGTGCACAAAGACCCGCCCGCCGGCCAGCGACACGGCGCGCACCCCCCGGTCTGCGAGCTTGGTTCGGGACGCAATCGTGACGCGGAGCGGCCCATTGTAGGCGCGTCCCCGCGCAGCGCGCACCGCAATCTCAAGCAACAGGCCGTTGTCCGGGCTACCCTTGAAGTACCACGCCGAGCCGCCCAGCGTACAGAACCCAACCACGTCCTTCGCCACAAGCCGGAGCGCGGGTCGCTCACGTGACCCGCTCACGTACGCGGCCAAGTCGCTCGCGGCGACGCAGTGGAGTTTGCGGGCCGTCAAGAGAAACACAACCTCGCCGGCTTTCAGGATACTCCGCACGTTGTCGCACGTGTAGAGGTGTCGCCAGGCGCCCTTGTGCCCGAGACATACCCCGCTGTTGAGTCCGACGAGCGTGACTGTATCGAGCAGCACTGTGCTAAATATGGCGCTCAGCAAGAGTTCCTGGTGCTTCCAGTCGTGATGCCGCGGGAGCCGGCCGATGTCGGTTGGCAACCCACTACCGGTTGCAAGCGACTCGTACGACGAAGTACCCTCGGTCACAAACTTGAGGGACACCGGCCCGTTCTGCAACTCTGCCTTGCGCAGTGCCTGTGCCTGGGCAATCTGCTTGACCCACTCCTTCTCCTGGCCGACGTACACGTGCACCGCCTGCACGGTCTGGGCCGCGACGTCGTGCACCTTGAGCAGCGCCCATTGCAGGTCGCCGCCGAACCGCCGGTGCGCGGGCGGCTTGCCCACCGCATAGAGGTACTGCGCCGGGATCGGCGGCGCAACCACAGTGTAGCGGTGCTGCGCGGTGTCGGGAACCCCAACAACAAGGCAGCTCGAAAACAAAAGCACCCACACGTTGCCCTGCTTCTGGCGCGCCTGGTTCTTGACGAGAATCACCGACCGGCTGAGATCCGCTGGCCGCACGCTGGCGGAAAACAGGAGCCGGTTCACCAACGACACGGTGTCGTACGTCTCCTTCCACCGATTGAGCTCGGCGGCAAACTTCCGGAGCTCGGCAATCACCTGCTGCACCTCGTCGCGCTCCTCGGGGTTCTCGACGTACTTGCTGATCTTGGTAAACGTCGGAAGAAGTATGATTGCGTCGTCCACAAACGCGTTGTTGAAGCTCTTTTGCGCAACGTAGTCATTGTGCGACGCGTACCACGCCTGGAACCGCAGCCCGGGCCGCTGCTTCTCAAAGCTAATAAACTGCTCCAACTCACACTTACCCCGCACAAGTTCCTTGTACTCGGTGCCGACCCGCTGCAACCACTCCAAGTACGGGCGGCAGTAGCCGCCGGTAAGGTACCGCCCCTGGGCCGCTACCACCGCCCGGAGCGGCCCCAAGAGATACTGCTCCTTCAAGTCGGCCATCGTCGCAACTGACGCAAAAGCAATCTTGTAGAACTCGTCCGACGCCAAGGGACTTACAAAACTCTCCGGCTTCGCCCGGAACTCCTCCCCAAGCGTCAGCACAAACCGCCGGTGGTTCTCTACGTCACGTGACGCAGTGTTGATGAGCTCGAAGATGGCCATGTTCTTTTCGATAATGTTCCGGTCAATGTCCTGCAATTCCGCTGAGCTAATGTTCCAGTACGCCAGCCACGACTGACTGAGCGATCCCTGGAGCTCCGGCGCCGGTTTCGCCACAAGCGGACACCTCTTGTCGTAGCACGTGTGTCCAGGCACCAACCGGTCGTTGAAACTGAGCTCCATGTGGTTGTAGTACGTCGAGTAGCACGGCAGAAGCCGCGGAATCACCCCTGACACTTGTACCTCGCTGTTGATGAAGATCTGGTTGTCAAACGCCTCTTCAAACGCACCACTCTGCTTCAACGTGCACACAACCTGGTTCGCCATGTCGTCCAATTCGCTGTTGGCAATGCTCGGATAGTAGAACCCAAAGAGCAACAGCAAGTGCTTCCGGATATCAAGCTCCTCAAGAAGCGTCCTCTCGTACAACTCAGGAAGGCTCTGCGCCCACAAAAACAACAGCGACAAGCTCCAGAGCTCCTTACACGAGAGCAAATGCTCGCTAGATATGCTTACCCCGTCATATGTCACCTCGGTCGCCGGCCGTTCGTTCAAGTACTGGAACAACACCTCCTCTTTCGACATCAGCACCCCCAACTCTGGCTCCTCGGCCATCTCCTCTGAATCACACGCATACAAGTTGCTCTGCGCCAAAATATACGCCTCGATCTCGTCCCGGACGATCTGTGAGTCCAGAGGACTCCATATCTCCTCATTTAGCGGCTTGTAGTTGTACCCGTGGTCAAATGGGTCCTTGAACTGGAACTCAGACCCCACGCTCGACGTGGAAATCACAGATGACGTTCTCGTGAGCTCAAAAGACGACCTCCTTGACTCGTATTCCATGGTAGTGTGGAGTGGTTTCTATATAACCTAATCGAGATGCAAAGCAGGTCCGTGATGCTGACCGGGTAAGACAATGCCTGTGGCTGTGCATGACGGTCACCTGACCATGTGATTAGCATCCAGATTGTTGGTGTGGATCCGCACCGTTCATCTCATGTAGAAAACGGTCTAGGTATTGTATTGTATTATTTTATTTAAGGCTATAGCTATACTTCGGCTCCAGAGAGATTGATATTTCACCGTCCAAGACTAGGGACGGCGCCGCTATATATGTTGCTCAGAGAAAACCCTTCAAGTGGGTAGAAAAACTCCAAGCGGAATTTTAGTAGTTGTGCTGGTAATTTTGTGCATGGGGCAGGCTGTGAGTTTTCGCCGCGGGTACTAGCTCGGTAGAGCTGCCGTAGGGTTGTCACTAAGCATCGAATTGAACCCGTGACGGTGCCTTCCTATTGGGCGGGATGAACAACTGCGCCAAACGTGACAGCCCAACGGTCTAGGTTGAAAACCTCAAGTAAGACACCTATAACAGAGAAGCCATTCTACGTTGGAATTACTCACGGAATGGCACAGCATGCAGTTGTAATCTAATTTGAAACTCATGACGATAGGCTCTTACAAGGGAATATCTATCCTATCAAGGGAAGATATTTCCGTAGTTAAAAGATCATAGAAGAATATCAATTCAATCGTCACTACCGTTCCGATTATTCAAGTATATGGGAACAAGACCCATCTATAATTAACTAAATATCTGAGCATAAGCATGTAACGATGTCACACTCTCTGGATGGGGAATTCGACATCGGCATTATCAAACATGATCTCTAATGTTCTGAGCTTTCAGGTTCCCAAATTCTTTTGAAAATAGTTGAAATACTGGACTCTGCAAATGGACCCCAAAATATATCCGATAAGCTATCTTTCTGACCATAAATCAGTTCGCAACGTACAGTTTTACCAAAGTGAGTAGAGTACAACGCTTCCAATACATCAAAATCCAGTGATTAAACTAAATAAAAAATCAGGACCAAAGCCCAAATTGCAAATCCCAATTGATGACAATGCTGCTGAAATAACTGCTTATTGTTTTCCAAATAAAAAGCTCGCCCGTGATACCATTGTTGCTGTGGATCTTCCGAAAGGAGAAGATAGTCATTTTGCTGCTTCACTGCTGCTCTGGTGGAGAAAGTTGTATGCACTTTATCAGACGAGAATTTACACTTTGCTTGTATGAACGATGTGTGATCCTGCACTTGTTTTGCATCAAAGATTTAGTCCAGCAAAATGTCAGAGTTTATATAAGTGGGGGGTAGTTAATGACTATGAAGCCCTTATTATAAACTCTATATATTTTGTTGTTCCTTTTGAAATGAGATCATTTATGAAAGAACATACTTGGAAAATCATCTCACAAGGAATATTACAGTACAGAGTAACATAGTGTCTTGGTTTAATGTAGTTCTTTCAACTGTAGTCGCACTAGTGATATTCATTCATGACGACAATTCTAAGTATAGCTGCCTAGATTAGACTAAAAAATTTCTCCAATGTTATTGGAGAATGTCGTGACCTCTGGGGTAGTGGGATATGACACAAACGGCACCTCGCCGTATGCTATACCCCAGTGTATTCTGTCAAAGCCACTTTAGACGTGTAAATGTGATAGCTATAAAAGCGAGCCACTTTACTGTATCGAGGCCGTCTTTGCTGAGCAATTCAGTCAGACGGAAATATAAACTACGACACTCTGACATCAGCCTCGTGAATTCCGATGGCAAATACTTATTACAGAGCCAATTCGCTATGGATCATGACTTTTCAACAAGAATCTAAGCAGCCCAAAACTCTAGTCCCCACATTCTACACTTGAGTCCAATACATAATATTGCTGTATTCAGCACGTTGAGTTCTTAATATAAACCAGCAGCGTATCCCATGCCTTGCTCACAAGTCACCAGTACCTGTGACAGGTCCATTCCATGGATAGGCGATTTTGCTTTTGGTGTGTTTGTCTGCTGGAGCGGTTTTTGCTATTCCAACCTGAGGCTTCTCCTGAGAATTATCAAAATACAAATAGGCTCCTCTCATAAACGGCATACCTAAAGTGATATCTCTTGAGGTAGTGAACGAAATGGTAAACAAACAAAGATTATTTCTCTTTGGCATGGAAGTCACCATAAGCATTTTAGGCGTAATTGTAATGGCAATGCCATTAAAGTTAAAATTCAAGTCTCCAATGCCGCTTCCATCACAAAAACTATATATGAGCCCCATGTCCTCTTGGATTACAAAATTTTTCTTGAAACTCTCAGGCAAGACAATACATGTAGATCTGCTGTCCATAATAGCATTGTAATCTCTCAGAAATATCTCACCTTGTCCTCTGTATTTTATGGAGCTCAAAATCACCTTCAAGGCTCCATCTGACTCCTCGGCAGGAAGCATAACCAACGATTCAACGAATCTGTTTGTGTTTACTCCTCCAAAGACAATTTGCCCGCTTGAAGTATCTAATATTGGGTTCACATGGAATCCGTATGATTTGTGTCGTACAAAATTTTTTTGTTTGAGTAACTGGAGGAGTCCCAGTTGTATGCGGTGATCTGGTCCTAAGCCTATAACTCCTTCATAACTAGAAGAAACAGAAGCCACTCCAAAGGGTGAATTGAATGGCTTGGAATTTCCAATAGCTATATCACCCAGGTAATACTTCCCCTTGACCTTTTCTTTATTTGAGTATTTCACATTTAACTTCACATTCTTAACTTCCTTCGCAGTGCCGAGATTCAGTAAATCGTAAGTGAATGGTGACGAAGTCTCGGTGGTTTTTAAGCCCCATGAAAACTTTGATCTGATTTTTTTTATAAGATTCTGGTGGCCCTTCTCATAGGCACCGACGGTAGGGAACCAGGTGATGTCAGACGCTGTATCATAGACTGCTTTTATTTTTTGATCACCAACAGTGACCAAAACAACTGGAAGCACATCAGTATTGTCAAAATTACTAATCACGTAATCAGGTTCTTCTTGTTCTTCCGGAATTCTTGACGATCCCTGGGTCAATGAACCACCAGTTTGTGTAATTGACACGGCAGAAGCAACTGCAACAAGTACCAAATAAAAGAATAATTGCATTGTTAATGAGGTACTGAAAAATTATAAGCTCTATTTATACTAGTAGCTGGAAATCGCCTATAATATAGCCCAATCAATTCTTGCCGTATTTAGTCAATCTTCGGCATCAATAATTCCACAGCCGTTAGCCTCATTTTATACTTGTTATAACTCATACCAAAAGAAAATTGCAAACCACTTATTGCCAAATTCACAATAATAGCAATATTATATTCCATATATGAATATTCCTTTGGGCTAAAGTAAACCTTCAGCCCAAGTCAGGTTATCACGACAAAATATCCATTCATGATTTCTGAACTCAACGATTCCAGTATGCATGGTCATGCGTTTTAATGCCCTGTCAAAGGCAAGTGCTAACCAAAATCTATAGTACACCGCCGTACAATGGTTTCAAGAAAAATTTGGATAGCTCAGAAGCTGAATTAAAGGCCAAAGTGGGTAACTTAATTCAAGGTTCGAAAAATAACTCGCGCGTGTTATCTGGTGGTCATGTGTTTATCCCACAAACTATTTAATAATGATGATGATGATAATAATAATAATAATAATATTTATTTAAGGTTATAGCTATACTATGCTCCTTGAGGAGATTTATACTTTGCCGTCTACAACTAAGCACGGTGCTGTTATGTAGTCGTCGAAAGAAAACCCTGCCACAGAGATAAAAAACTTCAAGCTTCGACTATTGCCCGAAACTACAATACATACGATTCTCCCAAAATCGCAGACGGTTACCAAACTGTGAATCCAGCCTCCGACTTCCAAACGGAGGACGCAAGGAGGAAACAAACGAGGTCAAGTTATTAAGCATTACCCTCGATTCAAGACTCAGCTTCAGGAGCCATCTAAAACAAACATTGTCCAAGATGCGCCACACTGCAGAACAAATAAGGTACTTAAGCCGAATGACACGAGGAACCACGGGAGGCACTACGATAATATTGTTTAAAACCTGTGCAGTTCCAATCATATCATATGGACTCGAGGTGTTCTATAACAGCAAGACAAAAACCCAATGGGGTCAAATCAGTGTGACATCGTTACAAGCTTATGCTCAGATATTTAGTTAATTATAGATGAGTTTTGTTCCTTTGTAATTGAATAATCGGAACGGTAGTGATGATTGAATTAATATTGTTGTTGATCTTTTAACTACAGAAATATCACCCCTTTATAGGATAGATATTCCCTTATAAGAGCCTATCGTCATGAGTTTCACATTACATTACAACTGCATGTTGTGCATGCTGTGGTTTTCAACCCCAACAATCCTACACAAGTCCTTGGCAAAAATGAAATCCATGAGATGGTTCATGAATACATCACGTCAAAACCAGGTCCGCTCAAGTTTGTTCCAAACTACCACGATCAATGGAAGCACGAGAATCACAATTCCCAAACGCCCTCTTATCCAGGATATGTCACAGGCAAAGCCCTCCACAACACAGATATCAGAACGTCTGATTCAGTCGTCAAAATTCTTGAACGACGAGCGGATTATGCACTAGAGGAAAAACAACTCGAAGACGACCCACCACCGATACAAGGTGTACAGTGGTCCCGCATCCAGATACTCAAGAAAATGGCCTCAGAAACGGCTACCAAAGAGTAGCAGGAAATGGTCACCTCAAGCAGTGACTCACTTCCAAACCACTATAGAAACGTACGCAAAATCAGCGCCATGCCGATCAAAGTGCACCGAGACAAAACCAAGCTCCTCCAATGTCCAGAGCTCTTAGAAGCTCGAATTCTATCGCGCATTGATGACATACTAGATTCCACTCATGACATACGCAATACGCTTGGAAAAGTGTTTGCCGACCATAAATCAATCCACCAATTCATTGAGTTCTACCAGAACGTGATGGAATATGATTCCTTCGACACATGATGAGATTCAGCGGTCACATTCGACAACAAGAGTGACCAGGTTTCTTACACAATCAATACAAGCACTAAGCACCAACAATATGGCTGCCCCCATTGAATTTTTTTATCCCAAGCAACCAAATGAGGGTTGACAAAGGGTTTTCTTCAACAGCAATGCTGCCTCAGGATGTTCCTGAGTGAAAATACATCTGTCGAATAACCGTATTGCCGGAGACAATATATAGCTAAATACAGAAATAAATATTATTATTATTATTATTATTATTATTATTATTATTATTATTATTATTATTATTATTACTATAAAGACGTTCTAGCTCAACAGAGAACCATCTGAATCTCGATCATCAATTCAGTTTCCTAATCAAGAACCCTGATAGCCAGAAGATTCTCTTTGAGATGAACTGTAATATGACGCATCTTGCTCCTCGGAATGAGCTTGAGTTTTCAGGATTCCTAATCTGCTGAGCTCCACTTCAATATGAACTGTAATATGACGTATCATGCGGTTTAGCACTTCCTGATCTTGCTCCTCGAGATGAATTTGGGTCTTCAGAATCCCTACCCTGCTGAGCTCCACTTCGAAATGAACTGTAATATGACGTATCATGCGGTTTAATACTTCCTGATCTTGCTCCTCGAGATGAATTTGGGTCTTCAGAATCCCTACCCTGCTGAGCTCCACTTCGAAATGAACTGTAATATGACGTATCATGCGGTTTAGCACTTCCTGATCTTGCTCCTCGAGATGAATTTGGGTCTTCAGAATCCCTACCCTGCTGAGCTCCACTTTGAGATGACCAGTAATATGACGTATCATGCGGTTTAATACTTCCTGATCTTGCTCCTCGAGATGAATTTGGGTCTTCAGCAGCTCTGCCCAACTTTGATCCACTGGCCGCTCCTTGGTAAGATCCTGAGCCTCCTGGATTACCTCTGTCCAGCTTAGAACCACCTGCCCGTATAGGATTTTGAGATCTAAACTTTAGTAATTCCTCCTCTGTTGAGGCTCGAGGACACCCTGGATCTTTAATGTTCTTTATGGCTGCCTTGTCTTCTTCTTCTTCTTCGGGAGACTTGTATCGTTTTGGATAGCTTGCGGCTTCTTTCTTCGTCAATTCCCCAATGTATTGGTAAAGGTTTTCAGGAGGCTTAGGCTTATCTGACAATCCACGAACGTACGCTATCCATTCAACTGGATCATTCACACAATAAGGATTTTCAGCTGGTAAAAGTGTCGATTGCATACGGTTCACCCATTCATGCCTAGTCTTAGGATTCGCATACATGAAAACTCCGTTTCTGATAATCCCTTTGGTAGTGTATTTGTTTCGGACATTGGCAGAATGCTCGGCAAAGTTTATAACAATTTGTTTAATTTGAGCTGAGTAATATGGTGGGACGCCATTGTCTCTGGTTCGGTCTGGTTTGGTAGAGAGGAAGTAAGCAACAAGGCCAGTGACACTAGCTGCCGCAAAAGAAGTACCACTAACAAAGTTTTTTGGCGATACCAAAACCTCTTCGCCTGGTGCCAAAACAGTGATGCATTTTCCTCCATTTGACAGAGTCGATTCCTTGTTTTGTTTGTTGATAGATCCAACTATGATTGCTGCTCTCGAGGCACCCAACTCGGTTTTGCAAGCGTCTTCTCCTTTATTCCCAGCAGCAACGACAAAGTGCACGTTTGGATGTTTGGCACTAAGCAAGTCTATGGCCTCCAGAATGAGTTGCGGAAACTTTCTGTCCAGATCGAAGCCAATGCCAAGGTTAATCACTGCACCAGCTTGATAGTACCTGTAAATCGTAATACTATAGTAATCAGCCACAGCGGCCATAATCCCGTTGATGATGGCACCCACAGATGTATCATCTTGAAAAATAGCCGGCACAAGAATAACCTGGGATTTGGGGGCCACGCCGTACGTCTTACCAGCAGCAACAACAGCAGAATCAATAGCATGATAGCTTTCAGGCTCCCATTTCAAGCGGTGTATATCGGTGGCATAGTGTACGAAGCAGGTTCTAGGTTGGTAGTTGAACTTACTGTAGTTTTCTTCTAAAGGTACCAGGGTTGCGGCATCCACAAAGTACAAGGATACACCTTCACCAGCCTGCGAAAGATACTCATACTCGGACGGTTTATAATTTTCGAAGTTGGAGAGCGCTTTTAAGTTCCCAGGGGCCTTGCTATCGGCTGTAACAGTCATTCGATTCTTCACTGCACCGTGACGGTCCTGAACGACGTATTCGACAATATTCATTCTGCTGAGCATTTCAGCAGCCACAGGAAAGAAATATCCATGTAAAATCTGGTTGTCAATGTACTTGCTGATGAGATCGTTGGTGAACCCGCCTGCTTCAGGACGTAGGTACAGTTCATGAGTATGCGTCTTTTCCAGAGGGATATAAACAAACCCTTCTTTCTGTACTTCGTTCCATTCTTCCATTATGTTGATGAAGGTCTGTTGAGTCTCTGGCAGTTCTTGTTTCATGGCAGCCTGTTGCGCTTGCGAGCCGATAGCCTTTAAGTTCTCAAATTCCGCACCGCTTAACTTTTTCGTCATTTTGAAAAAGTACGAATACTTTACACCTATTTTTTTGTCAGCTGGAAAGTACTTGTCCGCTTCACCTGTTTTTTTGTCAGCTGGAAAGTACTTGTCCGTTGCAGGGACTTCTCGAGCCTCCAGTTCAGTCATCAGACCTGGCCGCTGGTAATTCATGGAATGGACTCCAAGTAAAAATAAACCAAATAATATCAATAGTTGCATAATTTACTTTCTGGGAAGAATATCAGCTTATATAGGCTTTGAACAGTGGAATGATTTGCAATGAGATGGCCATGCATGTTGAAACGGCATGGAGTTACAGTATGGACAATGGAACTGTGAGAAAATAGGACGGAAACAAAATGGCAAAATTACCAATAATTTTAAAACTTATTGCTGTTGAAAAGATGTTTTGTTATTGCAAAGTGCTACATTGGACAATTTATCAAAAGGTTAGATAGTCTAGGGTAAGGTTTCTACAGATGTTGATGTTCTATTTTTAAATACGACATTCCACAATATTCATATGGCTATCTTAGCTTCTCTGTGCCCATGATGGCACTATAATGAGGCCATTAGAATAGTAACAGACTTGTGCATGAAAGCCATAGATTAGGAGTCTGACATGGATATCTTTTGAAAACAGTTGCCTTGCAAAAATAAAAAAAAATGCGTCACCCCAACTAGTGAAAATCCGTTTCGCTTTAATCTTGATTTTTTGTTGACATAGCAATAGATCCGGATATAAAATACTATATATTTTACTGTTCCTTTGGCATAGTGTAATAGAATTAATAATACAAGTGATTATTAATTATCTGGCCATTATAATAGAAAATGATCCATTTTTATAATTATCATTTTACTGTCATAGATAAAAGGCTCATTCATGTCTGGTATGGAGCATGATAGTAGATCTCCATAATGTTTGACACTATGGGGCAACACAGTTTGATTCCAGTCATTACGACATATAGTGTGCCACATATCATCAATCATGGCTATGTAATTATAATTTGCATCTGACAGTGTAAGAGATGTTGAGTCGTTAGAAATTTCGTTTGTATTTTCCAAAGGCTCTGGTACAAATGTACACATATTGATACAGCCAATGGGTTCCAAGGGAGACATTTTCTCAAAAGGATTTATCGAAAATTGGACTTATTCACTATGCCAAGTACCAGTGAAGTTTTAGTTTGTAGATTGAAGTTATAGTCCACGCAACCCCAAGAGCAGTTCAATTTAAATCAAAGCATCCAGAGGCCATGTAAAAGTACAGTTTAGGAAAAGCAAAGACACTTTCCAAGTCATTGTTTCATATATTACACGATGAGTAGGCAGTAATGCCAAACTATTTACTCTTCTGCTTGCCTCCTTCTTTACGAAGCACTTTTGCCTCTTACTTGCCTCCTTCATCACTTCTTCCGACTCTCGCGGTCTTTCATTTGTGCCACCCATAGCTGCCGAAAAACCCCGCTAGAAGGCTTCTTGGAATGCATAAAGTTACACATGCCACCACGACCACATGTTCCAGTAAAATGCTGCCGACAACAGCTATCCTTAAAGTTCTGCACAGGACTCAATTCACAATACACAGGCCGCTTGTTGTACCAGCGATTATTGAAATTGTCCATCAACTTCCGCGCCTGGGCCTCAGTTGCTAGTCGCACATAGACATTTCCACTCAAATGGTCGTTCAAATTCTCACAGACAATCATGTCGTCCACCTGACAGCCTAAAAAACAGCACTCGATAAACACATCCTGAAAGAACTCATCAAACTCTTTGTCAATCTCAGCCTGTGTGAGTTTTAGGTTACTGTCAAGCTTTGGATTCTGATAAAAACTTGGAATCATCACGGTTTTAGAGTGCTTTGGCTTGTGATGTGGTTTCGAGCATTTATCGCCATGACGACACGCCCCGATTTTGTAATAAAACGGACAGTTTGACATTGGTGGCAAGCCGAGAAATATTTGCAATGAGCATTGGATTACTAAGTGCTTATAAAATGACAAAATCATGTCACGTGATTTATGAACAAACTACAATGCCAAAATAATATCACATGGTTTCATGTATATCACGCGACATTTCATTTTTGGCAGCGAGGTTTGAATATTGGACTGGGTGAATCTTGTTCCGCTTGAGAAACAGATGCTTTTGCACAGATTAGGGATCCTGTTTTGCACCACCTATTTGAATCTACAGATGTATAGAGAAACGCACAATCCAAGTGGTTATTTCTTTATTTTGGTAATAATCTTCCAATATCTATCATGATACTCGAGTGCATTGTTTTCCTACTTGTAGTGAGAGTCAAAATCCCAGAGGATGCCATTGTGATTGTCAGTCTATTGCATAAAGAAAATCACCAATGCCAATGAGATGTATGTGAATAGTAAAATTACCCCCGTGACAAAATACGCCTTACCGTTCCAAACTGCAAATGCACTAACAATAGAGGCAAAAAGCAATGACTCGGTGTATGAGTTCTCGTAGAGAAATGAGTACGGCGATTTTGTCGCCGCGGCAATAAGCACCAAAAACGGCACAATGAAAAAGTTGATCTGGATAGCAGATCCAACAGCAATGTTCATTGCCAATTCCATTTGTCCCTTGTAAGCGACGACAATCGACGTGACGTGTTCTGCGGCGTTGCTGAATATTGGGATGAGAACCACAGTAATAAACGTCTTGGGAATGTGTGTATCGTGGCTAAAGTCCTGCAAAGAGTCCAACAAGTAGTCAGAATTAAAGGCAGCGATTACCGCAACACAGAGCAATGCAAAAATGTAAATGGCAATGTCCTTGTAAACTTGGAGCTTTGTTCTTTTCTGAATGTCCAGCTCCTGGCTTTTGGGGGAAGGAGCGACGGGAATGGTGGTTTCTGTATTTGTATCGGAAAAGGCCGAGTCTTCTAGTCTGTTTTCCGAGGAGAATCTGACAGTGGATGGGGTTTCCAAGTCTGGTGGTGGCTTTAGCATTCTTCTGTACTGAAGAGGGATGAGCAAGTACACCAAGTATAGAACAAGATGGAGGACTGCCAAGCCACGGGAAAGGGTGAGGATGGCTGGAGAAGGATGCGAGGAAGAGCTGTTGGGGAATAATGCGGTGTAGTTTGTGTTGTAGTTTAAACTGTAGACCATTTTGGTGAGGAAGCCGGAGAATATGATGAAGAGGGCATTGAAATGGGACGTGAGGCTGGAGAAGTAAAGCTGCTTCTTGTTGAAGGAGGCAAAGAAGAATGCACAGCCAAGAATAAGGAGCAACGTCGCCAACCAGCTGCCGACCATCAGGCCCTGGACCGTGTCCAACTGGCCCTTGAAGAGGGCAAGGATCGAGAATATGAGCTCAATTGCGTTTCCAAAGGTGATGTTGATCAACCCTCCAATAGTGGGGCTTGTGAGTTCCGCCAAGGACTCAGTTAGGTAGCTAATGACCACCGAGAGCGGGACAATGGCAAGAATGTTGCATACAAAGACGACAATTGGCAGGTGGGTGACGTTCCCAAGGACAATTCCAATGATCACGAACGGATAGAGCACGGAAAAGTACTTTGCCGAGCCGAGGATTTCCAAGACTTTCCAGCGTCGGGCCCAGGACGCGTACGTTTCCTGGAATCTAGTGACCCAAGAGGGACGGATCTTTTCGAGCTTTGACGAGATGCTGCCAAAGAACCTGTGTCTCGGGTACTCGTCATCATCATAGAGGTACAGGTACTTTGAAAGGAGTTCCTGACGGACCTGGATTTGCACCAATTTGGAAATCTCTTGGTGCGATACTGCGGTGATGCCTGAAGACAAGTCTGAGTTGGTCGATGCGACCGATTGGATATCTGCTAGATGATTGTCGGCACCATTTTGGGAAGGGTTCATCAAGTGTGGGAGAGTTGTCGTGGGTATACAAGGCTTACATCACGGAACGGAGCTGCTTTTATAGTACAAAATTCGCAATGGCTGTGCCGGAGCTTAACTGTGGGTCAGCTAATTCCTCTGGCCAATTAAAGAATGAGGGCAAAGGGTGATGGACTGCAGCAACATGCAATAATATAACTGGCTAATCTTCGGTGGCTACATTATGCACAGAGGCCACTGTCCCACAGGATTGAGTTGGAAATGAATGCCAAGAGTTTCAAATGGGGCAGTCCAGACTGTTGGATTTGGGAAAAAATGTGGCTGATGACGGATTTGAATCAAGTGGATGACTGTGTGGAGTGGATGACTGTGTGCTTTGGATGTTGAGTAGATGGCATTTTCAGATTGAATGTCGGCAAAAATGCATGGGATAATATGGGATAAGGAATAATAAGGATATGTGCTAATATACAGGTGCTAATATGGGCTAATATGGGCTAATAATATACACGGGACAATATACATGAGATAATATACATGAGATAATACGGGCTAATATTAATGTACCTGTGAAAATATACATGAAATGGACCTGTGCAAATATACCTGAAATATACCTAAAATACCTGACCAAATTGTCCCATTGCTTTGAAAACACTGGAATGATCTGGAAACTAGCCAAACGGTGAAACCTGACTATTTCTGCAGGGATCATCCCTAGAAAATGACAGTCCAAGTGGCTGTGCACCATAGGAACCTCCAAATATTGGGAAATTCCAAGACAACACACCTTGGCTAGACGCTTACAACGGTAAAAATCAAATGGATCATATTTTCTAAACATTACTATAATACAAGTCTCACTGGGCTCTACCCAAGAGTCTTTTAGCTCGCAGAATCCCACTCAAAGGTACTATATTTTCAAACTTCCCCAGCACAATCCGGCCACTTGTGCTAGTCTGTTGAATCAGTAGCTCCTTTCATTAATCATGTACGCGGTGAGTGTGCCGCTGTACCAAACTTTCTCTTATTGAAGTCTGTCATGTAAAATGGCCCTTAAAATTGCCCGTACATCGCCCATAATTCCCATCAGCAAACCACCAGTTATCATTGTGTCATCTCTAATTCATCATATCGTTAACCCCACCAACACACCACTGTAAATATCACCTCATTATTTTCATCCAATACCATAGCCCAATGCTTATTTCAAGCTTCCAACTCTCATATATCTTCTAATCACAAGGCTTTGTCGCAAACTTGAATACCCACTCTGATGGCGCTTATACAAGCCCTCGTCGCATATATATATACCCGATTCCCGACTTTTTGTTGAAATTCTCTCAATTAAAGCACTGCCAATCTTTCTTTCGTCTTCATCCTCTTGCTCATTAAGACATACAATCTTAGATCTTTTCTCCTTCAATTGTCAAACCCATCAAGTGCTCATCTGAGACATTGCTATTCTGGGACATTACTCATCCGGGACAAGGCCCTTTATATTATGATATCACACTGGCCATTAAGATGAAAAACCAGACCGTTGACCAAGACATTCTTTACTCCTTGGTCATTGTTCCTCGCTGCTTAGATTCACCAAAGTCTGGCAATTTTCTCTGTACACTTTTAAATCGCATCAATCCCAAAACACTATTAACATGTCTCGATAGCTCACTAGAAGTTTCCAAAGGAATCGGGAAATCCGCTCATATCCTTGATGCCAACAAAACTCTGTCATCTCATTATTAGATATTGAAACACATATGACCATGCTCAATGCACATTATTCTCGGTTTGTTAATTCTCTTGGCTATGCAGTCTATTTCTGGATTTCACCAGGTGGATATATCATTCTAGATTATAGCTGGCCAAAGTTTTTGGTGACATACTAGGTATGTTATCAAATGTCAGACTAATGTGGCACCTGAGTCGTTATACCAAGCTATTCCACTTACTCCGCGTTATTTACTGATTCATTAATCATCATGGCACATTGGCCTGAATGATACTTTATTGTTTTCTCTCAGTGACATTATTTGGATTAATTTTCCAAACAAAGCACTGAGCCGTCGAACTGGTACCAGCTTTCTTGGCTGTCTTGTTTGGCTTTATAAAATTGCATCATTGATTTCCCAAAAATTGCACAATTTTGAGCACAATGAAAATAGCACCGAATAGCACGTTCATCACTTCATTGGATTATTCATGTCTAAAATTTGTTGCATGGATCATCAGAGTGTTGTATTATACGTGATTTAGAAAGCTTTACTCACTTTATGTGATTACCAAGGCCTTCCTTCTGATAATATCAATATCCAAGATGCAAATTTCTGACCAGTTTGATTAAACTATATTCATTTTGATATTTTCTGGAGAATCTCAATTACTCAAGGACTTGGATAGCTTTTCTGATTATCCTGATTATCTGACTATTCTGATTATTCTGATTATTCTGATTATTCTGATTATTCTGATTATTCTGATTATTTTGATTATTTTGATTATTCAATCATTCTGCTTATCTTATTATTCAATCATTCTGCTTATCTTATTATTCAATCATTCTGCTTACCTGGTTATCTCATTATTCAATCATTCTGCTTACCTGACTATTCATTATTCAATCATTCCCATTCTCCAACTCTCATAATATTCACATACCACATCTCATCACCTAGCGTAACTCCTCTGGAATATTATCCTGTAACCATGTCAAACTCTTCCGAGCCAATGCCCCATCCCTCCTATACATTCTGGCATTCTCCAACTTCGACACAATCTGCTCCACAGAATACTTCAACTGCATTCCCTTCTCCGTGGCATCGTAAATCGGTTTCATCCGGCCATACTTCTTGCTCACCGGATGATGGGCTCCACCTCTCCATTTGGCACCATGCTGCCGTTCCAAGTCACGAATAGCAGGTCCACCGGCAACTCCAAACAAATACTCTTTGACGACCTGATCAACAGAATCTGAGCTCTTGCACAAGTTATAGAGCGGCTGCCGTTTGTGAATCTTGGTTGCGCGGGGCGGGACCAGGTCACCTGACCCGTCACTTCCGGTGGAGAACCGCCTCTCCTCCACCGGCTCGGGCTCTTTCTCCGGTATCTCCATTGGGGGAAAATTCTGGCGGTAAATTGCCGGCGACTGGTTCATGAACGATCCCGCCAAGGCAATACCGGACATATCGCCCTCCTGCGGGGGCGCAGGCGGCTGTGCGGGGTAGTTGCCGCCTATAACCTCAGTAGGAAGCGGCCCAGACCCATCCGGAGGAAACTTCATTCGTGGGAATACTTTCCCATTGGAAAGCTCCAAGTATTCAGAAAGAAGCGTGGTCTGGTACTCAAGCGCCTTGCGGTGGAACTCAAGCAGCCGTGTTAGCTTCTCGTTCTGTACAGCAACTGTGTCAAGCTTCTTGTATAAATCCGCAATCGCGTGACGGAGCTGCTGTAACTCGTCGTCAAGCGGCAAATTGAGACCCTGGTCCGGCCGGTGGTCCTGGTTTCCAGCCAAATGATACTCAAAAGACTGGTTCTGATGATATCCCTGCCCAGTCTCTAGCGGAATTCGGGACATGATTGATCTTGACACACGTCCCAATAAAGGTCAGCGGGTCGTTTGGTTGGTCACGTGCCATCGTTGCTTTTTGTCCCACTGACAACTGCATTTAGTATGATTACCCGGTCACTTCGTTGTGTGTCCGGGTAATGTGTCGTCAGACAGCCCTGCATATTTATTATTTTTTATTATTTTTTTCCGGGTAAAATGACACGATGAGCTGGGGGTGCATATCCCAGATGCACTGCGTGATTGCATTTTGTTATTCCTAATCCGCTTGTTGGCTCAATGATTATTTCTCGTAAATTCAAATGATGTTTTGTGTCTTGCAATATATCAGTTGCCTGGCAATGTCATGTAACTTGTGTCCAGGCTTTTGGCGAGGTTTTAATATTGCCACAACACTTGCCAAGATATCCTTGGTTTGATCAATGCCAACGGTGAAATGTTGCAAGGAAAATTCACTGTTCATTTGTTGAATCAGCAGTTTCTGATATTGCGAGAGGGCCAATTCTGGCTGTTTCTGAACTTCGTCATCTTGAATCAACAACCATATGTAGACTGCGTTGCATAGTGGTTGTGCTTGGTTATAGACTGTAAAATAAAACACATGGTGAGTATCGTTCTTTAATATTGTTTCGTTTATATTGAATCACTGAATGTGATGGAAAGTCATAATATGAAAACTAGTACTAGGGCTGGTGGATGGTTTTATCCTAGGAAAATGCAGCCGAGTATTGTCTAAATTTAGATCTCAAAGATAGTCTTAGATTATGCGTATGGTTGATAATACTTGTTAGACAATTCCATCCAAGTACAATGCCCAGCAATTGTTTCAGCTAGCTTATTTCGGTGAGTTATTCTACATACATCACAATTTATGCCGTGATGACGAATCATTACTATGATTAGTGAGGACAATACAAGACCTTACTTTTGTTGAGGAAATATAAAAATATGTATTCTAATTCTTTGAGCTTGCATAATTGATAAGTATCAGGACCCATGACTTGGAAGATAGTGCTGTCTTCATGATACCAGAGTCGTCTCATGCACCTCTACTACCATGGTAACATGTTTTATGTATGTATCAATGATCTCATCAGACCTTAACTGGGGCACATCACTAAAGTTACAATACATATTATTTAAATTACCTCTACGTTATTCCCCACTGTTTTCGACCAAATTGGATATTTCGACAGTCGTGAAACTTTGCGTCGTTGCAACCCAGAAATAGAACATGGAATAATCCAAGATAGACAAACGAGTAAAAGAAAATTTAAAAGCACTAAAAATAGACAAGGTGGGAATCAGAAAGAATAACAAAACAAAATAATTGAGAAACCGCAAGGTATACATTCCCAAGGTTCAAACTGCATCGAATGACAGAATAATCTCTATGCTAATGAGCAATTTTTATACAAGAATTCCTCACTGGATTATTCTACAGTTTGCTAGCCAGTATATTCCGTTGTTTGTGGTATTGATCCACCGAAACTGGTTTTGAGCCCTCGTATATAAGACCCTGGGACATGCCAGACTTTATGAGAACCCAAGACTACTTTTTCGGTGTATATTTTTTGGCTTCACTTTTGTATTTTTGGTGTTCTCGTCATGAGAAGCCCACCACCTTGATGAAAAGGCTGCAAGGTTCTGAAAAGTCATCGAATACCATTGTTAGAATCCAAAGTTGGAACATTCGAAGTGCGTTCCTCTTAAAGGACTATACTTCCATTAGACATACCCTAAAGGGCCTAAGAACTCCTATACATCCCCTGTTATTCTACTGGAACTATTTGGAAAACTCCTGGACCGCTAGAAGGATTCCTATGACGAAATATGTTCAGTTCTTTTCTCCAGACATATTTGCAGTGCAGGAAGCACTCCACTTCCAGGTACTTGATTTGGCTGAGTTACTTCCTGAATATGATTGGATAGGCGTTGGAAGAAATGATAATGCGACAGACGGCGAGTACGAGGCAGTTTTTTACAAAAAAAGCATGGACCTAATTCACTGGGATACCTTTTGGCTCTCCAAGACCCCTTTGGAGCCTTCCCAAATGCCCTGCGCATCTAGTTTCCGCACTGCTACCGTGGCAAATTTTGCCGTTTCCGGTACAAAATTCACGGTGATCAACACCCATTGGGACGATAAGTGTGACTTGGCGCGTGAAACCGCAGCCTCACTTATCAAGCACCGTGCGGCTTATGAGTCGGACCCTGTTTTCCTCATTGGAGACTTTAATAGTCAAGCTCATGACACCAGTTACCAGATTATCACAGGAGATTATCCCCCTAACCCAATCGATCTTGCATTTCGCAGGAAGTATCGCACGAGAAACAAGGTGAAGTTTAGCGATGTGTACTTGGAAGTTGAGCCTGAGAATCGAATCGGCGAGTATGCGACATTTACTGGGTTTACCAAGGTTGAAGATACTTCGCAATACTCGAGGATTGATTTTCATATGGGTGCCGTTCCACAATGGGGGAAGAAGAAATGGGACGTAAAACGGTATTTTGTGCCAACGATGTTTTCCGATGCAGGGTTTCATCTAAGTGATCATCGGACGGTGTTGAGTGACTTTGAGATTTTAGGGGAGGAATGACGATATTCAAAAGACCGCACATGATAAAATGGTTTTGCATAGAGAATTGGTAAGAATCTTTTGAAGAACGTTCGAATGACAGAACATATCAAAGGACTAAAGTTCAGTGGAGGAGCAAACCTCTGGTCTGGTTTATAGAATGGTACATGCCAGAAAAGCAATACCAGCTAAAATATTACATTGGACGTTGAAGGAAGTCAAGGAAGTTGAAGGAAATAAAGCGTCTCTTCTACTACAGTCTATAATAAAATCACTAGAATAGCAGTATATTGTTGACTAATTAGCGATGCGATTTCTATTAGTTCAGTATTGTGACTTTGCTTCATAAATATGCCCAGCTACAGCTAACAGACATTTTCCAACGTATTTTCGTAATCTTGGACTATTTGTCTTTCCCAGATTTAACGTTTCATGACGGGATCTCCAAGTATAAATCAAGCCAAGTAAGTAATGCCATTATTAGCTACTGTTATACTGTTATTCCTTTTAATTTTAAAATGTCATTTGCGTATATTACATCGTCTTTGAACGTTTTAGACCTTGGAACAGCCAAGCTACTTCAACTAGCTTGACGACATCACTCTACCGTTTATTCTATTAATGTTATGAATGTCCCCATGTACATTTCGTGCTATTGTATGAGATTGGCATCATAAAAATCTCCAGTGGTCCCTGAAATGTACATAAAACCCATTTTCTAGTTATTTTCACAATTTCCATTCACATCGTTGTCTGTGATTAATACCTCCTTTGCTATAAATTTTACACCTCCAACTTTACACCCCTTAATATCCGCCCACTTATCATCATAACAATTGGAACCCACAAGTTATCATTGACCTCACACAAGGCCTCCATGACACCTCCAATGGCACAAGTTCCGATTACCACCACGTCACTTACTCCTGCAAATTCTGGGTACCCAAACCCATATTTCAACACCAAAATCACCGCAGAACAGCTTATAATAAACGCAATTGTCCCTGAAAGGGTCTTGCTGGTGTTTTTCCACCGTCTTCCACCTACCCTCTTGCCCACCAACGATGCAAATGAGTCGCCGATTCCAAGTCCAATGAGCCCCACACAGCTGTCATCAATCAAGATAGGATACGAAATGCCAATGGCTAGGTATATGTATGAGACAATGTACCCATTTTTGTCCCGATCATCTGCAAAATTAACAAGGGTTTCATGGAGTTGCTGCGCCAAAGAACCGATGCGCCGTACTCTGACTGTTTCCACAAGAACAAACAAAATAATAACGTGACAAAGACTGATTTTCACAAACTCAAGGTCGCTGCGGTGTCTTAGAGCGGGGATAACCACGAAAAAAATCAAATAATGCCACACTTTCCTGCGGTAGTTTAAAATCACAGAGTTTGAGTCCAACTGGGTATTGAGAATTCCCACAAATATAACACATCCCAAGACGACCATACCAAGCCAGAAAAATAGGATTGGCCAGCTTATTATAGTAAGAAGGTATTTTGGATAAAATGAGTCGGTCATGAGGTAGAACAACGTACATATAGACACCCCAAGAGACACAACAAAACCAAGGTATATTAATAGTTCCTGGCAGACCAGAATGTTTTTGGGGCCACGCACCAATAAAAACTGGGAAATTGCAACCGAGAACAGCAAAATGGACAATATTTTACCCCATTGAGAGCCATTAAAGAAAGCATAGTCGAGTCCTTGGAATATGAAAAGGGTCTCCAAGCAGCTAATTGACGGGCCAAAAATCGACTGGAGGATATTTATGGCGCATATTAGGTAGGCTGGCTCAATTTCTGGCGCGAATTTATACCCCAAGACCGATTTTTCAACCGGGTATAATGTATTGAAGCAGGACAAAAAGAATAGCTGGTAGGGCACATCAGAGAACTGGAACGAGTGGGGGAAGCCGAGGATTTTTTTCTCAAGACAGAATGTAAATGTGAATATTATCCATTGGATGATAGAACTGTCGAGAATCAGATAGGATATTGCCAATAATAGGACGTTGATTGTGTTTGACATGGAGGAATATGCAGGTAAAGGCCAACTAGACCAAAAACGTGGGTCGATGTGAGTTGAAAATGTGCTTGAAGATCTAGTAAGGATTGGAAAGGTGAAAAGATGTGAGGCATAGATTTGCGAAATGTGCATTATGAAAAGTTTATTTAGGAATATATAATGATATAAAGAGCCTTGTTTATTAGGTATTGGTAGGTGAAAGTCAAATTTGAACTGACAATGTAACCGCAATTTCGATAAGAATCTGACAATGTTAATTTCCATACAAGCTTGTATATGATTCATATTACTAGGTTTTATGTCATATATCACATATTCCCTTTGTTTTCTTGTAAGTAGCTACTTGTGTTTATCCTCCTATAATGATTCTCAACAGAGATTCAATACTAATTTCCATGCTGGAGTAATTAGTATTGTCCAGACAGTATACGCTAGGTCTTGCAGCACATAAGATTCATCACAAATTAAAATACACAAGTCTCCAAGAAGTCCGTGTATCTTTTATTCATACCTCTTGAAACTTTTACGCACTTCACCATGACGTTCCGCAAGTGTTTAGCGACGCAATTGTACAATATTCAAAATATCAAATTGCAAGATACCAGAGGATATTTCAGGCATAGTACCAGTGAATATATCAGATATTGTACCAGTAAATATTCCAGTTATTGTACCACTGAATATTCCGTCCAACGAGAGTCCAGTGTCTGAATAACGCAGTAAAACGATATACTATGGATGAATAACGCTAAGCAACCGGATGGCATTTACCTTAATATCTCACAAAAATAAATTAACCATCATCCGTCTAGCCTATACATTCCAATTATTTTTTAATTATCAACCTGTTGTTGCTTTGGCATTCTGCTCCTCATGTATAATCCTACTACTATCATTCACCTATTGTTTCCTTTATTCTGCTTTCACCCATCACCTCTACCTTTTTCATTATCATCTTCTCGTCCTTTTCCTTTGCTATTCTCTTTTCCTTTGCTATTCCCTTGCTCTTGTCCTTTTTCTTCTTCTTTGTCAAATCATGATACCCCTGTGCCAATCGTTTCTTCTGCCTGATCCACTCCAAGGATCCTTCCTTGGGGTATATATATACTACATTATCTGGATCATATTCCTTGGAGCAGTTTAAACACTTTTCTTGTTCATGTTCCCTTACATCATCACTAAATACGCACCCACATTCGGCATGGTAATAATACTTGACGCCTTTTATACCCAAGTCCATGTTACTGACAAAACAGCGACCGTGATCAAGCTTCAAGTCCACAAAGTCGTGCGCTGACTTGAACTTGCCCTCTTTTTTCACTAGCGACTCGAGCACGCTTACCTTGTTGTATATGTTGCCCATGCCATCGCTCACAATTGGAGACGTCAATTTTTGGCAAGTCAAGTGGCAGATTTGGAACTTGAGATTGTCGCTAACTTGTTGCTGAAAATACTGGTTCTCGGACGTTTTGTTTGACTTGGCTTTTACCAAGTCTGTGCGTCGAAGCTTTGTTCCTCCGTCGTTTCCCATGATCGTGTCGTGAGTCAGTAATTCAATGGATACTTTGGTGTGAGAATGGATAAGCAATGCGGTGATATTTTGTTGGAGGTTGACTCAAGATTGGTGTTTTGAAGTATGGGGTGGACGAATAGGTGCTTGGATGGAAAAGTGTAAATATATTTTTGTGCGTCAGCCATGAAAGAATGAGTGATGAATTAATAAATGAACAATGAAATGAATTAATGATAAATATCCAATGTTACAAGATGAGTATTAAATATATATTTAGATTTATTAATTGCAATGTTTTTAGATAATCCAAGCACTGTTTGTCAACTTGATTTGCAACCAGTAGGACTACTGAATATTGTAGGATACTTGTATAAAAACATTCGCAATATAGACATAAAGAATACAAAATGAGCAAATTGGGATAAATAACAGGTGATTCAGAGCCATTTCATCAACAAAAGAAAATTAATTCCTCGTTCCATGCAGAGAACGATTATCTACTCATTAGACAAACCCCGATATCAAAGAAAATCAATGGATTCATGTACTTGTGCAAGATTAAATCACATTTAAAACACCCGAATGACGACTAAACAATATTAGGCAAGCGACTGATCTTCAGACTACGAAATATTTCACATATTTTCATATCTCACATATTTCGTATTCTTTACATATTTCGCAGTTGACATCACCACTGTATTCCTATTCATCCGACCATCTTCTACACAATCAATATATACATTCCATTCTAATGCTATTCACAACAAGTCACATTTACAAATCTTTCATACTCCAACGACCCTTTCTCGCCCAATTATCCCACATTCACCTCTTGCTCGGTCTTGCTATTTTCAGCAACATATTTATCCAACTTCTCCCGGTTATAACGGCTTCGGTACGCAATAGTATAGATCGCACCCCCCAACATGTACGCTGTTCCACCAGCCAACGTCAAAACAGTGAGTCTGTGCGCCACATCGGCGACTCGAGAATACCAAGGATACGACATGGTGTGAGACGAGACGAAATTTTGCTTTTCTACATATATCACGTGACGTGTATTTACTACAAGCTCTTGTTCATAAACTTGCGTTTGCTCAACGCCAACCAGAACTTGTCTGGACTGCTTTGATCCGCAGAATAGAGGATTTCCAACAACCGCGCGCTCAATTCCTGCCGAAACTGGCTCAAATACCCCTTCAACTGGTCGTAATCATTCCGGTCACGTGGTGCCTGGAACACGTTGTTCAACGGGAAGGAAGGGTCTCCTGGCAAACTGAAATCATCTAGAGCCAAGTTGTTGAGCAATCTCGATGCTGATGATAAGCTGGTTGTCTTGTTCAATTGCGATAACGCTTGCGACGTGTAGAGGATCCCGTAAATAAGTGCTCTATCGGAGTTGCTTTTGATTTCAAAGTTTTTGAAGAACGAGTTTGGCCGGAAGAGGTCAAGGACTTCGTCAATGATGTCATACTGGGCGTCGGTAGGGTAGGAAGGGCCCTTGAACTTTGTTCTGATGCTTAGTAATGGGAAGTTGCCTAAGTTAGTATTTAAATTGCGAGTCAAATGGGAGTTTAATCAAGGGTGACGGGAGAGATGGTGAGATGGTGATTTTGGGTAGGAATATGGCAATTGACATGGCCGTTTGTGATGATTTCTTATAATCGTAGCTGGGTATAGTTCATACACATCTAGTATAATTCATAGACGTCAAGTGTAATTCATAGATGTCAAGTGTAATTCATAGATGTCAAGTGTAATTCATAGATGACAAGTATAATTCATTATCATGATCGAATATAATTCATATACGTCGAGTATAATTCGTTATCATGATTGAGTATAATTCATTAATCACTCTGTCGTAATCACGTTCACCAGTTATCGATTGTTTTGTCATCGTATTGGTATTAGATTAGCCATCGAATTGATCATCGGATTTCATCGACTTTCATCGACTTCATTAATCAAGGTCCATTCTCACTGAATCCAGGTATCCGGACAATAGACTATAATCATGAAATACCATGCACATTGCAATTTCACAACAACCACAGATATTCACAGGTCCACAATACCTCTACGACAATCAACATCAATCCCATTGAAATCCAAACAATAAAATAACCCGTAATCCGCGGTAAATCACCACGATCCAAGATAAATTTTCCCAATTCACAATCACGATTCTCATGTAAACTCGCCCTCATCGATGATTCTCCACCCCAGATTAAAATCAATCGAGTCAATACTTACCCACTGTTCTTGCATCAACTTCCTCGTCAGCAAACCGCGAATTTGAAACCTAAATTAGTACACCTCTTGGACAAAAAGACACTTACTGGCATGATTAATGTGTTGGTAATAGGGGCGAAATTTGACCATCTGGGTCACGTGACTTCGAAGTAGGCGAACGGGGCGGGGGTGAATCATTGGAGGGAAATACAACAAGTGCGGTATAGGGAAAATATAAAATATAATATTGTAGAGTAATGAGGAATGCGATCCACGAGCAGAGTGCCAATTTCATTGCTGGAATTGATCTGGGGCGGGTAACTGCATGTGGCTGTTTCAATTTCCAGTTTTTCTGGTTTGCGAACTGGCACTAATTAAATCTGACTTTAACTGGACACGAGGAATTTTCAGGTGTGAGTTGAAAGCTTAACAGAGAAGATTTGTTTGCGCGCCACACATCGGATTGAAATCAGGTGGATTTGAGTCTTTGTGCTAGTAGTATACGTTAGTCAATCGTTAAGGAGAAGTGGCCACCGTCACCTTGAGAAGCCGAGAGAAAGTAGACAAGAGCCGAAGAAAGAGCTAGGAGCAGAACACCGGAAGCACGGAAATCAGGAGTATAGTGAAGCGGAGCCTTTTAAATACCAGACCATAGAGGGACCAGGAAAAAAGGGCTTGAGTGCGGATCGAACAGGCGGGAACAAGTGGACGATACGTGGAGATTTACGGTGCGGATACACGATATTTAGCATAGACACTTGGCGCAGTACGTTTGATTTGTTTGATTTTGCAAACAGGTTTGCTTGGAATATTGCGAGCTTGAAAATAGTTTGACACCCCAAAACCCGACCTCATTACAAGACATCACCAAAACACTCATTTGACATGTCGGCAGACCAGTTTTCGCAACGGCAACAGACGTTCAATGACATATTTGGCGGTACCCGGAACAACGAACAGTATGCTCGTGGACTGCCGCGTACGAATTTCACGAGCCAGATGGCATACTCACCGAGCCAACAACAGTTTATGGAGCCAGTGCAGTACGAAAACGTGCCCGAGCAGTTTCTACCGCACAACCTTGCGAGCGACACCCGGCTGTTACTGAGTAGCTGTACATCCGGTCCCGTGATGGAGCGGAACCAATACATGAAGCAGCGGCAGGATGAAGATCACGTGCCGCCTTTATACAACGGACGATACACACGTGACGCTCAGCCGCGGCTGATGTCGATGACGTTCCGACCAAGCGAGTTTGTTGCGCGGAATCCGCGGCTCAACAGTCTCCAGGCGTTGGAGTCGACCAAGAACGAACGACCTTCGCGCAGCACGTCGACGATGCTGATGCGCATGCCTCGTCGCCGGCCGGTGATCAACCCCGCGTTTCTTTCGCAAGTGGCCCACGAGTTTCGCGAGTTGATTGTCGTTGGAGAGCGGACCAAGAACGGGTTGAAGAGCTACTCCGCGTTCAACGGGCAAGAGGCAATCTCTGTGTTGTGCAGCATCATCCGTAACAACGACCGGGGGCTTGCGCTTCTTCTCGGACGCGCGTTGGACGCACAAAAGTTTTTCCATGACGTCACCTACGAACACCGGCTTCGCGACTCCAAGCAGGAGGTGTACCAGTTCAACGAGGTGCTTACAGGGCTTGACAGGAGAGATACGTTTGGTAGTCAGGCCACGTTGGTTGGTAGTAACGGGCTCGATTTCGAGGACCTGCCGGTGCCGCCCGCTGCAGTCGGGCAACCAGTAAGGGTGAACGGCGTGTTTACCCTACTTTCCGAGTGCTACTCGCCCACGTGCTCAACGAACCACCTCTGCTACTCGATCGCGTGTCCGCGGCGGTTTGAGCAGCAGGCGCGGCTCAATATGCGGCCGCAAGGCGGCTTGAAGCGCAACGAGTCGCGCGGGTCGGTCCACCAGGACGAGCAGCAGCGGCTTTTGTGGTCGTTCAGCGTGCCGAAGGAGGTGCTAGACTCGGTCGACGACAAGGAGAAAAAGCGGCAGGAGATCATCTTCGAGACAATCTATACCGAGCGCGACTTTGTCAAGGACTTGGAGTACATCAAGGACTTTTGGATCATTCCCTTGCGCAACCGCAACATCATTCCCGAACGCGAGCGCGAGTTGTTTATACGGCGTGTTTTTGGTGGCATCAACGAGATCCTCATGATCAACCTGAAGTTGGCCGACGAGTTGACCAACCGTCAGAAGCAGCAGAGCGTTGTGTATCAGATTGGCGACATTTTCATCAACTTCATCCCACGGTTCCACCCATTTGTGAAGTACGCTGCCAACCGCACATTTGCAAAGTACGAGTTTGATCGCCAGATGCAGACAAACCCGGCGTTTGTGAAGTTCGTTCAGGAAACCGAACGGCTCAAGGAGTCCCGCAAACTCGACTTGTCGTCGTTTCTCTCAAAGCCAACCTCTAGACCTGCACGTTATCCGCTCTTGCTTGCCTCGGTGTTGAAGAAGACGCGCGACGACAATCCGGACAAGAAGAACATCCAAAAGGCAGTGGAGATGCTTGCAAAGTTGTTGGCCAAGATCAACAAGGAAACCGGGTATGCGAGCGACCGGTTCCGGCTCGCCGAACTAAAGCAGAAGTTGGTGTTCAAGCCAGGTGAGTTTGTCGACTTGAAGTTGACCGACGACCACCGACAGATTTTGTGTGAGAGCAAGCTCACACGGCGGAATAACGACGAGATCAACGCACACTTGCTAGACAACACCTTGTTGTTTGTCAAGATCAAGCAGGTCAACAAGAGAAAGCAGCACAAGGTGTTCCAGCGACCAATCCCAATCCAGCTTTTGTACGTGTCGCTCACCGACGAGCCCATGAGCCTTCGTGAGATCGTGCTCAAGGACATGGATCAGGAATCGTCCTCGCTCAGCAGAGTATCTTCAGGCCCACTCGCATTGGAACATGCATCCCTGTCAAGCGCTTTGACCAGCAGCAATTCGCAGCTGACTAGCGCGATTTCAACACTCAGTGAACGTACAGGGACAGTGGCTACTCGGACCAACACCTTGAAGTTGGACTTGACAAACAGCTCTGGATTGAAGCATCCATTGTCGTTTGTGTACATTGGCCGCCGTGGGTATGTGATGACGCTCTATGCGTCACAGCTCCAGGAACAGAAGAAGTTGTATGAGCTGATTGAGCGGCAGCAGTTGAAGTTGAAGCAGATGCACGATATTTTCACCTTGACTCCGCTCACCGACCGGTTTTTCAGCAGCCAGTCAAACAAAATCAACTGCGCGATTCCGTTTTACGGAGGCCGGCGGCTTGTTTGTGGTACCGACTCGGGAATTTACGTGTCAACGATCCGGATATGTGTCACTGACGGAGTCCAGCTGCGAGTGGTGTCGAATCCAATCAACGTCATTGACAAGCCAAACGTCACCCAGATTGAGATCCTTGAGGACTACCAGACCTTGTTGGTCATTTGTGATAAAAAGCTCATATGCTGGCCGTTGGACGTGTTGGAGTCGTTCAACGTGCGTGAAAACTCGCGCAAGGGCAAGGAGTTGTTGTCGCATGTATCTTTCTTCAAGGTGGGCGTGTGCGATGGTAAGCGGCTTGTTTGTGCGGCCAAAAACGGACTGTCGCACTCAATCAAGATCTTCGAGCCTATTGACCCTTCAAAGAAGATCGCCAAGAAGAAGTTCAAGTCCGAGAGTAAGGAGATGCTCTTCAACAGTGAGATTGTGAGCATCTCGTTCCTCAAGAGCAAACTCTGCATTGTTGGATGCACCCGTGGATTCCAGGTCGTCTCCATTGAGCGCGGATCCATGGAGGCATTGCTAGATGCTGCTGATACGTCGCTCGATTTTGCTACCCGGCGTGAGGGCTTGAAGCCAATTGCCATTTACAAGTTGAACTCAGACTACTTGCTCAGTTACTCGGAGTTTTCGTTCTTTGTTGATGTCAATGGGTGGCGCTCCAGACCTACCTGGATCATTCACTGGGAGGGTTTGCCCCAATCCTTTGCTTTGTGGTACCCATACCTCTTGTCCTTTGACAATAACTTCATTGAGATCCGCGACTGTGACACCAGCGAGTTGTTGCGCGTAATTACAGGTGAGGGTATCCGGCTTTTGCATGCGTCATCTCAAGAGATCTTGTACGCGTACGTCGACCAGAATGGGTACGATGTGGTGGCATCGCTTGATTTCTGGGACAAGGCAAATAAGCGACAGGCACAGGGCGCATGAGATACAGGAGGTGGGATAGATAATGAGCGTGAAAATGTCTGTAGCCACGTTAATAAGTTATAAATGTTTATTTTTAGGCTGTACGATGCTGGTTTGGGTGATGATCTGTTTGCTAGGCAAGCTGCGATGTTTTAAATGCCCCATGTACACTTTTCTCAAATGAGTGCAGCAGATATGAACGAAAAGTGGGACTTATCCAAGGATAAGTGTCTACTAATTGGTCAAAGATCTGGTGGTTGCTTCTGACTCCAATTATGGACTGATCGGTCCGTTTATCATGTGCAATTTGACAGCTAGGATACCCAATGTGCGCCATAATCAGAATACGGTATTCAAGTCGACTGGCCCTTGAAGACATTCCTTTGTTGTTGATTTGGTAATTGCGACGGGATTTTGTTTGAACCCTAACTGATTTTAGTATGAAGGATTTTTCCAGGAATTAAGAGTCTACCAAGGCTGGAAATTTTATATGCAGGAAATGGACTCAAAGCATAACATTTTCTAAAATAATCCAGCTGTACAAAGTTTCAATCAGACAGTTTTGTATGATGATAATTAATTGGTTACAACTAAATGACAAAGACCGAATCATAAAGTTATAGTACAAACTGGTTTCCGGTTGATGGATCAGAGTCTCAAATTTGCACGATCCACATCAAGCTCAAAGATACTAAGGATTGGTGTGACTATTAAATAGAGACATACCATATGCTATCCTAGCTCTGTTGTGGGGTTTTTCCAGGTGATCCAACAAGTGTGATGAGTCCAGAGATGTCAGTAATAGCGATTCTGACACGCTGTGCTGCAATTATAATGTAATATATGTACTAAAAAATTATACTATACTGACCCTAATTGTGTCTATAATATATGTGGGTGATCTACGTTTCCTGTGTGTTTAAATTAACGCTTGTTGCCTCTTGCCCAGATCATTCTGTGATATAATGATCTACTTGCCGTAACGCACCGTGTATGTTCGTCATGTAGCAAATCAATTACCCACTCAAAATACAGTGACCAAATATCAGGGCTCACAGGTTTACTAACGGAATAAAAGCTCATGAAACAAGGCACGTCCTTCTAGGCGAAAGTGGGGCCAAATTAAAGGCATAACCGTGCCCGGGTAAGAAATTAAATAGTACTTGTGAGTTGCTAAAAGTACAAAAAAAAAGAAAAGTTTCATCAGATAACTAAATTACGACTTCTATATCGCAATAAATTGAATCAAAAGATTTCCTTTTAATAATGAGAATATCCGACCTATTTAATTTCTACTGTGCATCTACGGTTGTATAGTGTAGAGGTTTAACACGGCGGATTCTGATTCCGTAGACCCCGGTTCGAACCCGGGTACGACCTTTATTTTTGAAATTATAAGGCTTGATTTTTGTATAGAATTTCTATTTAGTCATAATTTTTTATTTCTTTCAATGTATTCCGGGTTATGAGACTCGGAATTACTTGCGAAAGATTAGACAGCTAATTACAAACCAGAAAAAATAGCCCATCAGAATTACATAAAGGTGAGTACTCATAATAACCTAGTTCCCGATGAAGTAAAAGTCAGGATGAACGACTATATAAGACTAGGAAACCACCCGAGAAACATAAATTTAAGGACATCTGGGCTATTTTATCAATCATTCTAATCCAAGGAAACAAGAATATACATATATTATTTATAGTCCTGATTAACAATTATGTCTACATCGAACATTTTGCAAGCTAGCATCATTGGAATTTGCGGTCATTCTACAAGAGTTGTGACGATTTACCATTTGAAATGCAGGTTCTCCTGAGAAATTGGAATATTGAGCCGAGAATTGTCGTTGACCAACAAGAGTCTCTGATTGAAGAAGATATGGAAATAAAGCCGTCATTAATGATATCTTGTTTCATATTCTGCCGTGAGCTTTGATTCTGTAATTTTGAAACCACGCGGCAACCGCTGATCAGCCGGATTTAGATCGGTTCTCACTGCCTTGTCACAATAATATTGGGTAATTTGTATGAATCTTTCGATATCTGAATCAATCACCCGCTGATAAAAACATAATCCTATGTATACTTTTTGATCCTACAACTACTGTTGCAAAACAAACAGCGTATAAAATTTTCATCAGGCATCTGCATCACAAAAGACCCTAGAGAAGTTCTTGGAATGATAGCACGGCTAAACATGATGCACCTTGATTAATTGAGCAGCCTAACCACCAAATAAAATATTAATAATAGGATCCAAGAGACCCTGTTGGCTTGATAGACAATGTCAAATGGATCGCCAAAAATTATACAATGATTCAATAACAGGTAAAAATAAGACTTCTGAAGCAGCCGTGACTCAACTCGGTCTCAATTGAGGCTGGCTCCGCTTTAAAAAACATCTTGCAAATCAATCACAATTAATATCCCAATGCCGGACAGCTAAAAACTTTCTCCTCACACAGAAAACAGTAACCATACTAGTAATATTGATTTAGATCATTCGCTGTGGCACATTAAAGAAATATACTTTGTAAATAATAAACTAGGCACTGCTAAACTGACATTGGCAAATTCATGGCGAAAAATACTACAATCAAAAATGGATAATCAAAAAAGAGATGCACTGGATGTATTCTCAACCTTGATAAACTATTCCTAAGCCCAGTTGGTAACCACACTTTTTCTAGCTGAGGTAAAAATGCTCATTAAGCCACGTGACGGAGTTGGCTATCTAATGTGGCTTGGCAGTTGAGTGTACATGAGGATCCTTGAAGCCGCATCATCAACAATATCATATAATAAATACCGGAGGCGCAGCATTACAGAAGGTTTATGATATCAGAAAAGGTGATCAGCCTCAAAGAAGCTTTGCAATATCTGAAAGATGGTATAATGGTATTTCTGGTATTTTATATAGTCTAGTAGTATACTACAATGAAGCATTTTTGCAATTTAAGGCTGCAATATGTGGACTCAATAATCTGCATTGCCATTGATTCTAAATATAGCCAATTTTCAAACCACTAGTCCGTACACTCTTACCGGTCCAACTGGCCCGGCTTTATTACTCCGTTTCTACTCCAGCTGGTTAGATTCTCTACAAAAAGCCAAAATCATATAATAACTACCACTTTCTTATTCCCTACTACGGCCAAAGAAGTTCCGTCTCTTTTTCTTCTTCACCATTGGAGCAGGCGGAGGTCTCTGATACACTCCCTGCTCTATATTCTGCAGACCCCGAGACTGGTTAGCGTAATAATCGTAAGGATTTGTGCTGTACTTTTGCTGATTCAAGAGAAACGTCGGTCGGACACCCCATCCGTATACCGGGGTGTCAAGGTTTTGTCTGTAGAAGTTATCACCTGTAATGGAATACTCAAACGAACGGATGGTATCCATTGGACGCTCATCTCGAGGGCGTGTTGGGTTCAGAATGTCGGCACGCACAAACGGGTTTCCGAATGCGTCTCTGAAGTCCTTGTTGTTGTCAACTGCGGATGCCAACGAGAAACCGACCTTGTGTGTTTGATTAGCCTCCTCAAAAGGCTGCTGTTCATTCACAGCGTTGAGAATCGGATCATGTACTGTGATGGTCCGGACTTTTAGCTTTTGTTGATCCAGTTTCAGAATCTTGAGCGACTTGAGTGTCTGCTTTCTGGTGAGCCCAGAGCTCTCCTTGGTGCTGGATTTGCGGAAAGGAGACATTATGAAAAGAATAAGAAACAGGAAAAGTCAAAACACCCCTCGGCGATAGGTTGTCGATGGGTTAAGGGGCGCTACATCGTGCATGTGCCATGCCAAACTTTAACGCCATATGCATGGCGATACATGAAACAAATGAAAATGAATGAGATGAAATGAGATTGAATGAGCAATGAGGTGGGTCAATGTCTTTTCTTTGAAAACACGTGTTTTTGCTTGTATATTATTTTCCGTCCTTTGTGCGCCGCATTCTGAAAATGGGTGCTGGGATTAGACTATGAAGGTTAAGGTTACGACCAGGGTATTTATACGGTACCAGTTGGTTGTGTGGATAGTTTGATAAGTAATGAGATGAAATGAGATGAAATGAGGTGAAATAAATTGAGAATATGCGATATAAAAACAAAGATATGATTGTAAATTGGGCTATTATATAAATCAAGAGAATTAATAAAATACTAAAAGAGAAAATACATAGTTTCAAGCAATTACATGACACTAAAATTTGTCAAAGTCGTTTTAAAATCTAGTTCGGTGATTGGATAGGTACATAAGCGAAGAGAAGTTTGAATCAACACGCTCTCAGACCCATGTGCCTACATAAGCAAATCTAAGACAGGCGGGCAACAAGAGTAGACTTTTAATGTGAATCAATGTATCTCTAAGAGGATAGGGCCGCTGGTTTCTGTGCAGATAAAATAATATCCTGGTTGCACTTTAAATAAAATCAGACAAGCATGCAATGACTCTTGAGCAATCAATAGTCTCCACTGCACCATTATGAATATTTAACAGAAAGATAACATGCTCACAACTAATATATTTGTTAATCCACAGCTGTAATTATACCATTGAAGAATTGCAATTGACGGTCCTCGATAAAATTGCACTTTGCAAAAGACACTGGGTCGGAATTCAACTACCCGAAAGGGTGAAACACTATGGATTAAAATGTGTGATTGAGGAATTGATTCAATTCCCCGTAAATGAAGCTTTATAAATCGAGATTCCGCTAGAGAACATTTCTCAGGTATGTATCACTAAAACGATCGACGTCTTGATCGGCCCGGATATTTGAAATAACTCCGTGCAGTCATTCTGTGCCACACATTAAAAATGAAATTTTGACTCTTGCAGAATTAGATTTACGGGAAGGTCTATCCTTCTTGGTTCCATTCCTCAAAGACTTTAGTAAAATTGCATTGCTGATATTTGATACGCTGGGTCGGGTTGATGTTCGTCCCTCCTCACTGGCTCGCTTATAAGGAATTCTCCCAAAATAGCAAGACTATAGAATCATCTATAATCCATACATCTTGAGTAGAAGCATAGTGTCTTGACCATGTAATTGTGTATCCAACCTACCCCGAAAAGGCTGTACGGGGTTCTAGAATAACCTAATAATAATAATGATGTCATTGGGGGTTTCAGCACAGATGATTGTTTAGTTATAAACGGCTTCATCAATCAAAACACAGCCTCAGGATGTTGAGTGAATATGGTTGACAAATTGCCGTGTGTCTGGAGAATATACTAGGCAAATATAAAATAAATGTAACTGAGACTAACCAAGTGGACTTTGCATGTATCTGACCAATTCATTAGCATTGGTGTTCTACAGTCATAAATGAAACGTTTAATCAAAGATAATTTGTATGGACTTGTGGATATCAAAACTAAAGGGCCAAGACAGAGATGACAAATGCTGCAGAGCCGCCAAGCAAACCGACAAGTGGCGCATGTCTGAAGTGACCAGCATTTTCAGTAGCAGTGCCAACAGTCGAGGAAGAAGTCTCGGTGACTCCTTTACTGTTTGTAGTAGCGACCATGTCAATTGTAGGAGAGACTGTGAGTGTGCTTCCCTTGGAGTTGACGGTAGTGAGAGGAGAGCCCTTTGCCTCCAGGAAAGAAGAGTGTTCTGCGTCTCCTCCCTTTTCGTTATCAGCTTCACTGCTTGAGCTTTCACCTTCACCACTCTTGGCACCTTCCCCACTGGAGCTTTCACCTTCTCCGCTCTTGGCACCTTCTCCTTCGCCACTCTTGGAAGCTTCTCCTTCACCGCTCTTGGAAGCTTCACCCTCACCACTCTTGGAAGCTTCACCTTCACCACTTGTGCTTTCACCTTCTCCGCTCTTGGAAGCTTCACCTTCTCCGCTTTTGGAAGCTTCACCTTCTCCGCTCTTGGAAGCTTCACCTTCTCCGCTCTTGGAAGCTTCACCTTCACCGCTCTTGGAAGCTTCACCCTCACCACTCTTGGAAGCTTCACCTTCACCACTTGTGCTTTCACCTTCTCCGCTCTTGGAAGCTTCACCTTCACCGCTCTTGGAAGCTTCACCCTCACCACTCTTGGAAGCTTCACCTTCACCACTTGTGCTTTCACCTTCACCGCTCTTGGAAGCTTCTCCTTCACCTCCCTTGGAACCTTCACTACTGGAGCTTTCACCTTCACCACTCTTGGAAGCTTCACCTTCACCGCTCTTGGCACCCTCACCACTGGAACTTTCTCCTTCACCACTCTTGGCACCTTCTCCTTCACCTCCCTTGGAGCCTTCGCTGTTGGAACTTTCACCCTCACCACTCTTGGCACCTTCTCCTTCACCTCCCTTGGCACCTTCTCCCTCTGGAGCAGCAGTAATTTGTGAACTCTCTCCACCAGCAGTAACAGTTGGTCGCTCACCAGGAGCAACACTAGCCTCAGCCAACTTTCCACCAGCGGCAGTATACTCTGGCCACCATGTAGGGGTCCAGTTTGCGGTGTCGCTTGGGACATACCAGATAGTTTCGAGCTTTCCATCGTGGGTGAGCACGGTGACAGGTTCGTTAGCGGCAGCATTAGCGGCAAGAGCGCCGAGAATTGCGAGTATCAAAGATTGTTTAAATTGCATTGTAAAATATTGTAGTGATTGTGATGACCATAAGAAGAAAACCGGGGTGCTTTTTATACCAACTGTGCATGTTGAGGCCGCTTATTCTGGTGCCGTTGTCACGTGGCAGATTATGCAGGTGAAAAGATGGAGCCATGGATTGGTGCCTTGGATAAGTGAAAAAAGTGTACCAAGGGGTTGGTAGTGCCCTGGATTTGTCTTGGCTAACCAAGGCGTGTTTCACGTACGGCTAAAATTAGAAATCATATACTCATAACAGGAGGATCTATGCGGTCTAGCGGGAAGAGAAAACAAAGTGGGGATGCCGATCATTATCCATGAACCTGCAGTGCCCAAGGGTGGAGCTGACAAATTTCAAGTATGGATTGACTTGGTGGGAAATGGTTGAAGAATATCAACTGGGGAGTAAAAGTCCAGTTGAGGTATGGATCAGCCAAGAGTATACCCAGTGAAGATAAATCGGCAAGATATAATCAACAAGATACATCAGCCAAGATATAATCAGCCAAGATATAATCAGCCAAGATATAACCAGCCAAGACATTCAGTCAAGAACATTCAGCCAAGATATATCCAATCAAGACATTCAGTCAAGAGTATAATCAGCCAAGATATCCAGCCAAGACATCAGTGAAGAACAATTCAACCAAAACATCCAGCCAACGTATAACCAGAATACCGACCAACTCCTATACTAGTCAAAATTGGCAACAACATTAACAAAACACCAACCAAAACCAAGCAGTACCAACCAAAACCAAGCAGTACCAACCAAAACCAACCAATACCCTACCCCACACGCTCAACGTTGATAATTCCTTCTCCCAACTCCTTAAAAATACCCATCAACTGCCCGTTGTCATGCGCCGCCTTCAATTGCCGAGCATTTCCAATCGGCTTGCCGGCAATCACAATCCCGGGCAAGATATTTTCGCCCAGTTCTAGTTGCGGCAAATTAAACACATTGGAAGACAGACTTCGGTCATTGATCGTCTTTGCCGCGGTGCTTCCACGATCAACCTTGTGGTACAACTCGTTGATGTACGCCGCTAATTCCTTGTAGTGGGGATGGCGGTCTAGCGACACAAACGACGCAACCGGAGTGATCATGTAGTTTTTTCCAAGGGTCTGCAACAACATCTGGCTCTCCTGCTGGTAGGAAGTGGCAGAATCATCCATTTGCATCAGCGGACTGTCCCAGGTAAACACAATCACGGGACTCAAAGTCACAATTGCCTTGAACTCGGCTGAGGCATCAAACTTGGACCGGGCTGCCGAATAATCGTGGTAATAGTTGTTCACCTGCTCCACCATAGGCTTTGGCTTTGTGTAGTCCTCCAACAATTTCTTGTCCGGGTCGATTTTTGTGTTTGGCACGTTCAAGTTGATGGACGAATCCAACGAAATGAGTTTCCCCCCACTGCCACCAGGAACAACTTTGATGGCTTCTGTGCCGTCTTCCGCCACTTTTACGCCCTCGATTTCCTCCCCAGCAGCTATTTGCTGGTCTTGCGGCACGATCATCAAGAACCAGTACACCGCAATGGTGAGCAAAAGAAATCCCCCTAAAGAAACACCCAACCGCCGCACCAGCAGTGAGCGGTGCGAATGCCCGTGCTTCTTGTTGGACTCGAGATCATATACTGTGTCTGTCATGTTATTTCGTGGTGACAAATGACTAGTGGAAATGAAACAGAATCAGGCAGGTGTACACTATATACAGGCCGGGTAAGCAATCTCGCATCGCATTGACCTGGAATGCCCGTGTCAATACACGGGGTCCACCCATTGTTGCTATGCTTCATTTCATACCCTGCTTATTCTAGACGAATTCCCGCATCCAATTGCTGCTTCCTTCCACCAACCGTCCTGGCTTGCTCTCCTCCATGATGCACATCGGGGTATGCAGTCACGTGGCACTACTATCTGGCACAATTAGGCGCTAATTAGCAAGGGATGTCTGTATTTCGATGCTGTAGTGTGAACGTTTTACCATGTTTGGAAGTATATGTGGGACTAGGCCTGTTGCTGATTTCTGTCTCTTTGGGGCGTATACTCCTGTATCGTGGAGTGTTGGTTCTGTATTTTATCGTGTATTGTATTACGAAGCTTCTTTTGTATTACATCGTGTGTTGTACCGTATATTTTCTCATGTATTTTCTATGAATTTTCTATGAATTTTCTATGAATTTTCACATGTACTTTCTCGTATATATTTTCTCGTATGGATCCCAAGTCTCGCTTGTAACATTGTATTCTCATTTCCTTATAATCCCTTTAATCACTTGCAGTCTCTTAACCACTTGCAGTCTCTTAGCCACTTGTAGTGCCTCAACCACTTGTAGTCCCTTTAACCACTTCTCATGTCTCACCCCATCTACTTCTTTCCTCGCAATGTCTCACCCGTCATTATCTCAACGCTCTAGACTCCCTTTCTGACACCTTTCCTACAGGTCTGGCATAGATACCATGGGTAGTTTGCCCGTATCCCTAGGCATGTATTCACTAGACGTGAAGATCACTTACACATGCGACACTTTGCTTTGACAAATCGGGAATGTCAGATAAGCCGTCCAAAGCTATTTCAAATACTCACAAACAATGCAATTCCATTCCAAAGAATACCTACATGGCGTGATAAGGTATGACCTTTTGTGAATTTCATTTGACGGCCAAATGAACTTTGCAACACTTGCAACCCAGCTCAATAGCCAAGCGAATTCCCAGTAAATCTACATCTCCTGTATTTTAATTTTCTACTCGGGCTTGATTCAAATATTTGCTAAAATCTGCCCTTTGAATTTCCTCCACCAAAAATCAACCCCTTTGCCTTGTTCAGAGTATTTGGTATTCACTTGAACTGCGTCTAATCCCTCGATACACAGATCGCTCACTAGACCAAGGTGCTACATGTAATTGCAATTAAGTCAAAACAGTAATTTGACGTCTGCGCTGTGTTCCCAATGAAGTTTATACGTTGCATAATACTGGGCCCTTGGAAATGCCGGAATCATCTGATTTGTCGTTTCTGAGAGTGGTTCGACTCCACATTTTCAGTGTAGCCATCTGCAATTGAAAGGCGAGTGACATTGTCTGTATTTTAAGCCTTGTAATAGTTATACTGAAGGGTACTAAATTGACGTTGCAACATGTGAGCAATGAGATACGAAGACAACAATACGAGATTGAATTGAGACAATAGACGATACTAGTGAAAGCTGGATCTTCTTTAGCAGTTCACATACAAGTGTTGAAAGCAGATTGGAGTCTCTTTGAAACAATGGTCTTGAAGAATAGCCATGTGGAAGTTGGCGCAGCGTGTCTTTACCGTGTGTCCCAAAAAATGTATCGTTAAATTGCTATACTAACAATGAGAAGCTTGGATAAGTGGCCATAATAACCATACTAGAATAATATAATAAAAGATTACAATAAGGTTTGACCAGGTGTAAAATAATGCCTGGAGACACCATGAAAAATTGCATGACTTTTGGTAAATTTACATTTAATTACTGAATTGCGAAATAATTAACTAATGTATTATTCTTAGGCCGCCACTATTCCTCTTTTATAATTTTCTACGTTTTCTTTCCATTCCTATGTATCCTTCTCCTTGTTATCCTCCTTCTTTTTATCCTCCTTTTTATCCTCCTTCTCCTCCTCCTTCTCCTCCTTCTCCTCCTTCTCCTCCTTCTCCTCCTTCTCCTCCTTCTCCTCCTTCTCCTCCTTCTCCTCCTTCTCCTCCTTCTCCTCCTTCTCCTCCTTCTCCTCCTTCTCCTCCTTCTCCTCCGTCTCCTCCCCAATTCGCATATCCCCAATTCGTACATCCTCCACCAAATCCACCTGAAGTTCCACCTCTGCTACTAAACATATATGATCACTGGCATATTTTCCAGGCTGGGGTAATCCCAAACCTCCCAACTCTTCTCCCGTCGGAACACGGAGCAATTTCGTCACCCGAAGGCCCACGCTCTTCTCCTTGGTCAAGAGAAAAATATAATCAAGGCACCCTCGCCAAGTATGGGCCCAGTTAGTATACTGTGGCTCTCCCAACTTAACATTGTCCAGATGCACCTTGCCATACTCCATCCCATATAAAGACACCGCACGCCACGATGTGCCGTCGAAAAGACGCTGCAAAGCAGCAAAATCGCCCTCAAGCGACCCGCGCCAAGCTATACTTTTAGCCAAGACCTCATTTGACTCGTCTGTATGGTTTCCTTTGGTAAGGAAGGTGTAAGGCGGGTCTTGCGGCTCGGTGTTGAAGTCACCTGCAAAAAAGCACGGCCAGCCTTGTAGCTGGTGCTGCTCGACAAATTTCTCAACCTCTGACAACACTATATAGCTCTGGAGAGCCCGCTCAAACGTCGCCTCAGGCCTCCAGTACAAATGAGTGGTTCCTACAACAATGCCACCACCACTGAGCGACTCTAGTTTGAGCACCATGGCCACGTTTGTGGTTCCTGAGCTGACCACGCCACGGGTTTCTACGTCGTCGTACGCAAAACAGTGTTTTGTCGTAACCTCACGGAACATGGATTTTCTGTACCCGACCACCAACCCGTGGGTTTTGTCGCCGTACCGATAAAACTCAGAGTAGTATCCGAGCCGGAGAAAGCCAGACTTCCAGAAGGTCCCATATTGGGCATAGTCGACTTCCTGGAGGCACATGACGTCGCAATTGTAATGTGCGATTTCCAGCAACAATACCTGGGATCGAGGTTTCCAACGCAAGGAATTGCCCGAGGAAGGGAATAATTTCCGCTGGATGAGTGACTGGGCAAGCATATTGTATGTCATTATTGTGATTCTTTGGCCTTGGCCACGCGGCGAGGTTTCGAAAAAGTCTCGCTTGATGAAGTTCAAATGAAACGGAATGGACATGGTGTGATGTATGAGGGAGTTTGCAATTTATTGAGAAATTTTGTAATGTATTGTGAGAGCTTGTAGTATTGTAGTGCGGTGTGTGATTTGGAGGTTGAACAGACTATCAGTATAAACCAATGCTAGGCACCCCAGTCAATTTATATTCTCAATTTAAACTTGCAAAATACAACGAGAATTGGCTCTTGGATTGATAATTATATCGACTCAAAATGGTCTTGAACCGTGGTATAAATCTTGTCCCACTATGGTCTAAAGCAATATGTAAATGGTCAGACGAATCCAATGTAGCTGAATTCAAGTCACGGTAATATCAAGCCTGATTTTGTCAATCAAGTCGCAAAAATCAAAAGTCTATTAGCCAAATCAAAAGTCTATTAGGCAATCCAAAAGTCTATTAGCCAAATCAAAAGTCTATCAGCCAAATCAACTTGTGCTCACTGGTATCTTGCCGTTCACGTGTCACACGTGCATACATAAGAAATTTTTTACACGTAAACTACAGCCAATATACATGTCATTTGAAAAAAGCCAAGTGGTTCAGTGTCTCGCAAACACCCTCAATAATGACTTGAACACCAGACAATTGGCCGAGCAGTCGCTCAACCAGAGCCTTTCCCAGCAACACTTTCTCAATTACCTACTCAAACTATCCGTCGACCCCAGTTTGGATGCTGCCACCCAACTTTCAGCCGTGGTGTTTGTGAAAAACTCAATAGACAAATACTGGCTCAAGCGCAGCCAGCAGACGCCTAAGCTGGTAGAAAACATCCGCATCAACGATGATGACAAGTTGCTTATCAAATCAACTCTCATCGACGTGCTTACCATGGCATTACGACAAGGTGCCAAGCCGAGTGTCGTAAACAATTACACCAGCATCGTGCAAATGTTTCTTAACTCCGACGTTAATAACGATAATGCCTACGGCAATGAGTTGTTTTCGATCATTGAGACGTTGTTTGGAGACGCGTCCAACATTTCCGCGGGGCTTCTCATCACCTATGAGTTTACTAAATTCTACCGATGGTCGATCATGGGGTTCAACATAACCCTTGGACTGGACCTCAGCAAGATCGATCAGATCAATGACTCGATTCGCCTCTTGAACAGCCTCATTGACAAGATATTTGCCCCGCTTTTGCACCACGCAACCCAGCTTGTGGAGAAAATGTCTCCCCTGCCAATGGACGGAGCCCATGATCCAGACTTTTATACTGTGTTTTTGATCCTCAAGATATTCAAGTATGCCACGTGCAATGATTTCCCTGAATACTTCTTGGTCAACCAACAAAGAATCGATTCTTGGTTCAAACTCCACCTCGTAATTTTGGACATTAACTACCCAATCGATTATCATAGTCACGTGACCTCAAAGGACATGCGAATCAAGGTTCAGAAATGGGCGGCTTCGAATGTGATTCGGTTATTTTTAAAGTATGGCGGCGGTACGAAAGGTGATGCCCTTGACGTCAACCGGTATGATAAGAACGCAGAAGCACATTTGGACCAGTTGAAGCAGTTCAAACAGTATTTCAGCCAATGCTTGCTTCCGCAGTTATTTGAAAAGGTCTATTTGCGGATCGAAGACCATCACAATGGAAAGTCGCGGATTTTTGACGACTGTCTTTACTGCTTTGTCAAGCTTTTTAGCTATGCGTTGAACAGTACTGACAACTTTGATACTTATCTCAAGCCGCATATCCCACGGTTGGTCGAATGTCTCATCTATCCTTCTATTCTTTTGCCAAAGGACAGCCTTGAGCTTTTTTTTACTGACGATGAGGAGTTTTTCCGCAAGTACTACAACCTCAATCTGGAATCGCATCGTCCAGACACCGCCCTGGTGCATTTTTTGTACAAGCTCACAAACCAGTACTTTGACCTTGTCATTGGGTGGCTCTTTGAGTTTCTTAGTCTGATCTTTCGACAGCGGCAAGAAAACCGCGACGATTTGCAGATTGCAGTACAGACAGAAGCTGCGCTCAGAATCATTGGCATTATTTCATACCAGCTTCTGTCAAAGAAAAGCTCGCCGGTTGTAAACCAAATCGACCAGATGATCCAGAGCTATATTTTACCTGAAATTACTAGTACCCGATACTTGTTTTTGACGACACGTGCCCTTGAGACTGTGGCGACGTTTAATCATCAATTCAGCGACATGGCGGTGCTCAGCGAGTTATTCAAAGCCATCACGGCTCTCTTGGACCTTGGGCAGGGCTCAGGGTCTGATACCGAGCTGTTTTTAGTGCAGATTGAGGCCTTGGATGCGATCCGATCGTTGTTGAACAATGAGGAGATTGTGAACTATTTAAAGGGGTCGATCAGCGCGATCATCAGCAAGTTGCTCCAATTAATCTCCGAGCATGAGACCGACTTTCTCACGTTGATTTTGGAGGAGTTTATCCAGTCGTATGCTCTGGAATTGAAGCCATTTGCCCTGGAATTGTCCTCGAAGTTGACCAGTCAGTTTCTCAGAGTAGCAGGAGAACTTGCCGAGGTGATCAACAACAAAGGAGGAACAGTAGAGTCAATGGTGACCCTTACCTCTGCACAAGACGATAAAGAGACCCAATGTACAGGGATTCTCAACAACTTGAGCGTAATGATAGAGCTGATGGCGGCGGACAAATTGCTCATGATCCGTCTTGCGATCAAAATCGATCCCTGCGTGAAATTCGTGGTGGCAAACAATCTCATTGGCATCTTGGATGAGGTGATGGCGGTGCAGAACTTGCTTCTTAAGAGTCTTTCACGGGTAACTCGGTCGGTGCAGAGCAATTTCGACCATGTCATGGAGAATTTCCGGAGCTTTGGCTATGAGGAGTATTTTGACTTTTTTAGCCAGTTCTTTGAGTTGTTTGTCATTATCAACTACAACTACAAGTTCCACTTTGAGGACCAGTTCACCAAGGACTTGACTGGGTCTGACTACATGGACGCTGAGATTGAAAGCGAGTTGAAGAACACCTTTTGTGTGGGCAGCGAGTTTCTGATATCTAGCGATTCCCGCCTCAGCTCGCTTGTCAAGTTGAATTTGCACTTGGTCAACAACTCGATCATGGACTCGGACTTGCGTAGCATCAACTACAACTACAACATCTTTCAGGACGTGTTTCTCAGCGTCATAAACGCACATAAATCAACGCTCTTTGGCTTCAGTCAATGCTTGGAAGAGGACCAGGTGGTCCAGACTGTTCTTGAGCTGGTGCTCAACAGTTTCATCAACTTGGTGTACGTGAATCTCGAAGAAATTGTGTTGCTCAGCGAGGAGGACTCGAGCTTGGACTATGTTGACCAGGACCTAGTTGAAATGGTCAACAACTTCACCAAGTTGTTGCTCTGTATCTTTATCTACAGTCCTGTGCGCACCATACAATACTTCAACAGCTTTGAGGCGATCAAGTCGTTTTTGCAGCTTCTTGAAAAGATCGACAACACAAACAACACTCAAGCAGAGGCGATTCCCGACGAGCCGGGGTTGCGGTTTTTTGCGGTATTGGACAAGTTATGGCTCACCTTGAACAAAAACAACTCGTTCCGCAAAATGGGCCGGATGACGCAGTACGGTATCAAGTTGGGCCTTGTGGCTGGGTTGAAGCTTTTGAAGAATCAGGACATGCTTGTTGAGAACTCGGGCAACACACAGTGGATGGCGATCTGGTTCAAGAAATTACGGATTAAGCTCGTGGAGTTGGTGGCCGAGATTCCGCAATTGGGTCAGGAAAAAAGCTCTGGAAACGGAGCAATTGAGTTGCTTGATGACGACGAGGACGAGTTTGAAGATGATTTGGGGAACCACGATGAGTTTGTGTACACCGAGGGCCTCCGGTACAAATTACTAGACTTGAAGGACTTGAATGTCTTGCAAGAGTTTAAAAACCATTTTGGCGACACCGATGCGGATGTCATGCGATACATTGAGGAGAAGAGCTTGGGCAGCTCACTTGAGCAGGGACTTAATATTGGAATTTAGTTTAATAGATAATTACATAGATATATTGCTTAATGGCGTCTCCCAGTGATCATGTAGTGGTAGTGGGCCGAAATAAAGTTGGACCCTGCGGCAAGATTGGGTCCATGGTTCCTGACTGCATGGTGTATAGTATTGGAGTGAATAATATGGTAAGTGGGGTATCGGAAAAGGTTGGGTGATTTTGGTTGTTGCACTGGTTGATGCTTGTTGTAGCTGATGGACACTATATGTTTGCTGTACAATCTAATGTTTGGTATACAATCTGATGTTCACTGTATTTGATGTTTACTAGTTGACGCTTACTAGTCGGCACTTACTAGTTGACACGTTTGTCCACATTATACCTCAGTTTTCATGGCCTTGTAGCGAATCCAGAGTATTTATAGAATGCCCAGACCGAGGTATTTGAAATCTTTCTACAGACACTCAGTATAAATCTTCGAGAGTAATTTTTGAAGTAATCTCAAGAAAACACCACAAGTATAGAACGAATGAAATATAAATTAGAACAGCTGCTTGAAACACCTGAAAACATTAGTAGGACGAGACTAATGTATCTCCCAACGGCGTCGCACTCAAGTGCTGAAACTACTGTAATTCACAACGGCCAAGGCATCGTACCATATAATAGTACTCACTTATTTACACGACAGCTTTGACAAGACACGTTCAACTTCCAAGCTAGTGGCACCCAACTTTAATAGGCGCATATACAACCACACTAACGCATGCTTACTTATTTATAGTTAGTACTACATGAAACCAATGTTCGCAAAGTATATTTTGGCCATCTGAAGCATATTTGGCTATCTTGAACACAATTTTTTGAACCTCGCATATTTTGTCCTCTGAAAATGACATGATGGTTAGACACGACTAAAGTACACCCTGAGACATGCTGAACAGTACAGTTGCTTATAACTGGCGGAAGACAATATTAGGCTGTTTGCCGACAGACTAATATGGAATTATTCAGACTCGTATAATAATTATGTAATTGGAATAGTCAGGCGACTGGGGTCTGCTGTCGATACAGACTGGAGCAGTGTAAAGACTGGAGGTTGCTATTGACTTTATATGATTCTTTGTATGAACCGATATGTAAGCGAGGAGAGATTAGCGAGGATAGGTACGTAGCCGAATGGTCAACGTCAGCTGAACTACGCAATGTAGCGAACAGCACCTTACCAATCAGAAAGAGAGAATATCATATTGTGCAAATACTGTTTAGTTGACCTAGGGTAGGCCAGCTTTATGGTACAGTACTTTTGAAGCAACCTAATTTCAAGGTACCGTTACCTCAAGGTACCATTACCTCAAAGTGGTATTACCTCGAAAAAATGTCACACCAGGCGCCATTGTTTTCAGGTACCATCAATCACCAACCCTTGAGGAAAATAAAGTTGAGGTAATGGCATTGTAAATACGTGATTTTCGGGAATCTATTGTCCGTGGCATGTTGCCTACTACAAGGTGGTCTGTTTCCTTCAAGAGGAAACACCAGACAAACCTTGAGAAGCGGTTTCTCTAGGAAACTGGTTAGCCTTTTCATTGGCACATTTGGTGAGCCAGTTGAAATGAGTATAAGTTGTATTCACGCTGAAATTCTGCGACTGCCAGTAATCACCAATGAAGTGGAACTCCGAGCAGAAATTGTGTTAGAAGCAGAATGTGCATTACTCTCAAAGTGAATTTCAGAGGAGTTGTTGTATGGTATGTGATTTTGAAGCAACTTCTGTGTATCTTGGATGGCTTGTAACATTTCAAGTGAATTGGGATATACTGATGGACATGTGAGCCAATTAGAAGGGTTTGAGTATGGGTGATGGGCGGAAAGGTTGATTTAGTTGGTTATGTTTTGATGGTTATTGAATTCCGGTATTGTAAGCTACTGGGCGAGTATTGACATTTGGCGGTGGAATCTTAAAGCATGGTGAGTGAGGATGGTGAGGGTACAAAGTCCGAATACAACTAAAGTCCGAATACAACTAAGTGAGCAGGTATTTGAATCATTCGACAGTTGTGTTGGCCGAGAGTTTAGTCAACTGATAGTTACGTGAGCAGATAGTTGAGTCAGAATACATGGTAAGGCAACATGAGGCATAGTACGGACCAATGTGATGAGCTCGGCCGCAAAATATTCCTCATTTCTGACGTCAGCACAGGTGAATAATACATGATGAAATTCAGCTAATGAGTAAATCGTAGACGTCAATTTGCGGTTAGCAGACCAAGGTGAAACACGAGGCAGACTAATGTCAAACGGTTATACAAAAGAAAAAGAAACTGGATGGAATTTGAAGGTGATTCGTACTGGGAATATGAAATGGATGAGGTTATTATGAGAAGAGATGTAGGATGAGGATGTAGGATTGTGAGGTAGGTTGTGAGGTGAGATTACTAGATTGTGCGATATGAGATTATGAAATTATGATATGAGATTTAATTTACGAGACTTGAGATTTAATTTATAAGACTTGAGATTTAATTTATAAGACTTGAGATTTAATTTATAAGACTTGAGATTTATAATACTTTGTGATTAATTTATAATACTTTTGTGATTATTTACAAGCTTCATGAGCTGCGATGATATTTGGCTTGGGTGGCTGGACGCCTATACTCAACCTCATTTGCTTTGACATGCTATTGTTGAAACCGCAGGCCATTTAATCTAATATCACCATGACATCCTGCAATATAATGTAATGGATCGGTGTAGCGAGCCCATTGGGACATGTATGTAGCTAGGCGAGACTGTGGTGAATAAATGATTGGCATGTTCTAGAACGAGGTGTAGAACAAAAGGTGGAACGGGATGCGAAACAGATGCGAAACATGAGTGAACTAGAATGCTGTATGTGTAGGAGTGGATGAGTATGTGCATATCAAGAGTGTATGAGCATAGCGAGAATATGAGCATAGATGTATGAGCATAAAAGTATGAGCATAGGAATGGGCCTAAGAATGGGCATAGTGGGATGAGAAATGAAAATGGGTGAAATGGGAATAGCGCATAAGCATGATAAATAAGTATGGTGAATAAGCATGGTGTGTAAGCATGGTGAATAAGCATGATGGAATGTGTAGAAGGAATGTGTAAAAGGAATGTTTAGAAGGAATGTGTAGAAGGAATGACATGAATGATGAATGATATACCAACGACATACCAACGACATATCAACGACATCGTCTCTGTAATCAGCTTGCACAATATACATTCCCACCACCCTTTTCGCAACGTGCCTCACCCGATTATTTTCCCTTGCAAATTTTTCTCCTACTCAATATGTCCTCAGAAAAGGTCTACCTCTCGTACAACCACGTGCACCAGTTGTGCCAGGAATCTGCCGACAAGATCAAGCAATTCAAGCCCGATCTCATCATTGCCATTGGCGGAGGTGGGTTTATTCCCGCGCGGATGCTCAGATCGTTCCTCAAGGAGCCGGGCAAGCCAACCACCCGAGTTTACGCGGTGATTCTCTCGCTTTACGAGGACTTGCACTCGACTCTGACGGACGAGGAGACCGTTGGTGTCCAGGTGGTGCGGACCCAGTGGATCGACTATAAGCAGAGCAACATTGACTTGATCAACAAGAATGTGCTCATTGTAGACGAGGTGGACGACACGCGCACCACGCTCCATTATGCGGTGAGCGAGCTCAAAAAGGACATTGCGGCTCAGTGCAAGGAAAAGGGCGGCGATCCGTCCAAGACAAACCTCGGCATCTTTGTGTTGCACGACAAGCTCAAGCCGAAGAAGGCGTCATTGTCGGACGACGTGAACTACATTGCAGCGCGGGAAATTGACGACGTCTGGATCGCGTATCCATGGGAATCGACTGATATTGTCAGCCACACGAAGTATGCGGTGGAGCAAGGCAACGATGCCTTTTTGCCGTAGTTGCGGGGCCTATGGCTCGTACAGGACATATTAGGTAACATGAATAAGATTAATCTAGAAAACTGTAAGATAGCTATAGTAAAACAAGAACCGGAGGGTCGGGAAAGAAATGGCGGGCATCGGCACGTGATACGTGCGGCCAGACGAGAATAGTCAGAGACGGCAAGTGGTCAGAGACGGTAAGTGGTCAGAGACGGTAAGTGGTCAGTGGATTGGTCAGTGCAAGGTAAAAACCGTGTAGCAAGGCAAGACAAGGTATTACCTACCAGGTAAAGACAAGGTATGGCAGGTGCCATGTATTGCAATGTATTACCAGGTAAAGACTAGGGGACTAGGAGATCAGAAGACCAGGGGACCATGTAAAGACCAATTGACCATGTATACCAGGTATGACCATTGCAATGTACTTGAAGTGTACTTGAAATGTACTTGAAGTGTACTTGAAATGTACTTGAAATGTACTTGATGTACTTGATGTACTTGATGTACTTGATGTACTTGATGTACTTGAAGTGCGCTTGAAATGTATTTGATGTACTTAAGTACTTGATATACTTGATATACTTGATATACCTAAGTACTTGATAACTTAAGTACTTGAGTTCTGGAATACTCAAATACTAAATGTATTTCGTTGCCGATGCGACAACCAAAATAGCCAACAATGCGGCAGATGCTCAATGATATGGAGTGGAAATATACAAATGTATCATGCGGAGGATGGTCTGGGCGACAAGGAATGATCAAGAACATGCCTTGACAAAAGCCTGTAATCCAAGTCTGGCTCAATGCCTTGACAAACCTCATCTAGAGGACCTGTACAACTCTTGGAAGCCTCGTCTAGAGGCCTAGCAAGAATCCCGTCTAGAGAATCTTGCGGCTCCATCAGATCAAGGCCATTGCCCAGGCAATTGTGCAGCCCACGACTACCAGATCAACGCCTTGATCTTCATCTTCTTGGTCGAAACCTGCTCCTTCAACTTCAAGTTCCGCATCCGCTCGGCCGTCTTGCCGTTCAAATTGCTATGTGTCTTGTAGTGCTGCATGCAGTTGTCGTGCCGCGCAAACCGCGCACCACAGCCGGGAAACGGGCACACGTGCTTCCGTTCGCCGGTGTGGATCCGCGAATGGCGGGAAACGTGCCCGCTGGTCTTGAACTTGCGTCCGCAGGTCTTGCACTGGTACTTGCGCTCCTCCTCCGGCGCCGAGTTGAACTTGATCGTCGAGGTGTAATTCGCCAACGATGACGTCATCGCGCTGCTGGCGACGCTCTCTGAAAGCAGGGGCTTGTGGGAGAGCTGGCCGGACTCCTTGGAGTGCTTTGTGTCGCTGTCATCGGCATGAGGCGGCGGACGGTTCGACTGCAACTGGAACGCCGCGGGAGGCGGCTGGTATGAGTTTGTGGTGGAGTTTGACTGGAAGATGCTGTTTTCCTTGGCGCTGCTGTCGGTTGCCCGGCTGGAGTTGCTGTGCAGGTAGATCGGCGGGAGCGGAAGCGGCCGGTCAAACGACAGATAGTGCGTGAATCCGGGGGAAAACTGCTTGGAGAGCGTGCCAAAGGACTCCGACTTGGGCTCGGCCTTTGGCTCGGGCGGCAGCTCCTTGTCCTGGTCCATGGACTGATCCTCCAAGGACTCTCCCGACTCGGGGATCACGCGGAAACTCTCCTTGGGGTTGATGGACAGACCGTCGATGGACGTCTGGAATGAGGACGTGGTGACGTAGGAGCTGCGCTTGTTGGGCTGGTTGGAGAAAGTCGACGCCGTCGACGACGACATGATGCTGTTGTGCTTCTGCACCTTGTTGGCGACAGACTCGATCGACGGAAGCCGCACGCCATGCTCGGGCGCGTCGCCATGGAGCGTCGCATACTGCGGGTACTTGGAGGGGGTCGAGTACATTAGGCGCCCGTAGCTCTTGATGCCCGACACAAGCTGCTGCATCGAGTCCGGGTCCTCGCTCTTGACCGCGATCTTGTCATCCTCCATCTCCACGTCCTCCGAGTTCCACTCGCACTTGATTGGCTCCACATTGAGTTGCTCAGGAGACTTCATGTGCACTGGACTCGGCAAGTTGGACGACGGCCGCACTGGCTGTGGAAGGTTCTGGAACAAGGGGGCCCTCGATGGCTGGGCGGGTACCATGGTCGGCGACTTGTAATAATCTGCTGAGGAAAACATCGGTGGCTCCAGGCCATCGGGAGACATGGGCTCACGGTTTTCGTGAGAATCCTGATTGTTGTAGAAGCTAGCGGGATTCATTGGTATGCCATTGACCACTAAGCGCCAAGGGCTTCACGAGAAGAATGCAAAAAAAAAGCAACTGGTTGACTAGAAATGGGCAGTGTGTTGCAATGAACGAAGCGCTAGGGTCGGTGGATTATCGACGCCTGATGGCTATGAAGAGTAGAAGTTTTTGCCGTTGGAGAAACTAGACACTAGACAATTTCTAGCAAGGGATGTTAAGTGGTTAGTTTTATAACTCAAAAGCCTAATTTTGTGCTTTGCCAATTGTATGACATTGCATGTTCATGCAGGCGTCGGCATGCTGCGCCCGTATGTATTTTCCACATACCGCAGGCACATGCGTCCCGACACAGGTTGCCAATCCGGCGCAACCTGAGATTCAGCGGGCCAGATTATCATTCCTCTACAGCTGATTCAAGGGTAACTATGCACATTTTCTTGTCGCCCTACATGCCCTTGAATTTCGCTCGGTTAGTCCCGTGCCGGCGCCGGAATATCGGCGTCAATCGGCGTCATGCACCACCACGCTACCCTGTACAATATCTTGCAGCAGCGGAAGGGTCATAAATCTAACTAGTGTAATTAGTATTCAAGGGACTGCGCGGTACAACTCAGATGTTTTTAGTGTGGAATTCCACCGTAGATCTCACCTGTGTGTGAATTCCACTGCCTCGGCATTATTCTTCGCTGCACAAGGTCTCACTCAATGTACGTACCTCTTGTTTCTTCTTTTCTTTTTTTTTTTCCGTCTCTGGTTTTTCCTCCTTTATTATTTCCGTTGTCTCGTATGGTCGTTTCACCACCCAAATAACTTCCCCGTACCTGCAACCAACTTTATTTTGCCAGGGATCACTAATTACCAATTGGGTGGTTAAGGAACGCATACCATGTGCCCTGGCTCTCAGCCATTATACCATCCTCCTCTAGTAACTCACTGATTGTATGCCACGCCTGTCTTAGCCTGAAACTTTGACGACAACATTGCAATCGAATAACCAGTCTCAAATAATTAGTGTCATCTTTACCCAGTCCGCATATCCAACGTTAACCCCATTGTTGGTTCCGATTGATAGGTTTATTGATTTAGTCAATGATGTTTATTGAATTATTGATTTATTGATTTATTGATCTATTGGTTTGATTTATTGATTTATTTATTGATCTATTAATTTATTGATCTATTGATCTATTGATTTATTTATTGATGCTTTTTTTTTTTTTTTTTTTTTTTTCTTGTCTTGGTTTTATTTTTAAAATTATTATTTATCATTTTTTTTCTCCCATCTTTTCTTTTTTGCCCTGATTTCCTTCTGTTTTACAAAAAAAAATAGCCCGTGCCTTAAACATATGGTCTCCATCGCTCTCCCCTCCTTACTCCCAGTAGTAGCATAATGTCTCAGAAGTGGGTAGGGTTCCAGTTCTGTCTGTTCCTGCATAGGGAATGTCCGTTTTAGGAAGGCGCAGTAACATAATTTTTCCTACGATTATCCTCGTAATTTCACAATCTTCCTGTCATGTCTTGTGATGGTGCTGATGTCATATATATCTTTGATATTTTCCTTGAGATTTTCCTTGAGATTTTCCCTGATATTTTCCTTGATATCATCCCTGATATCATCCCTGATATCATCCTTGATTCGTCATAATCTGCCTCATCCTTGTATTGCTACTAACCAGCCACTCAGGCTCAAGTCATGTGCAGTTTTTTTTTTCACACAATTTTCATCAAATGTGTGGAATACTAGCCCAGTTCTGTAGAGACAATGGCCCGAGTAATTCCATTTTATTCACCGACAAAAGTCAAACAGCAAATATTATTCAGTCGATTTTTGACCGGGAACTGCACCAAGACAAGTCTCATGCGTGCCTGACCCGGGTCCAGCTAGGTTCAGCCTCACCAGAGTTTTGCGCCTTGGTACCGAAAATCATGGCCAGAGGACCAGATTACAGCGAGTATAAATGCTTGCATATAAGCACTGGGTCGGTGCATTTGTTTAGCCTGGTTCTCTCGCTCCGAAACCCCTTCACCGAGCAGCCACGGGACAATGGCCGGTTCGTGCTCCAGTTTAACGGGGAACTATACAACCAAACCGGGGCGGATTCGAACGATACCCGCTACCTTGAGGCGCAATTGGAGGGTATCTGTGAGTCGGAGACGTTTCCCGCGCAATTGCTCGAGTTGGTCCGCTCGTTAGACGGCGAGTTTGCATTTGCAGTGTACCACCATGGGTTGCAGACGATGTTTTTCGCTAGAGACCAGTTTGGGAAACGGCTGCTCGTTTACAATGAAGACACACCTTCGGGCTTCATCTTGAGCAGCATAGGGTCTCAGGAACCGGGCTGGGTCGACTGCAAAGGCAATGTTTTGTACTCGAGGAGTGGTCTAGTGGACTCGCGGGTTTGTGAGGTTGGTAGTATCCAAGGGCCGGTTGAGGTGACGTCAGAGCAATGTGCGGAGGCCGCGGTACCCGGATATGTGGAGACATACTTGGAGATTTTGCGCCATGGCACGAAAACACGGGTCGAGACTATTGATGGTTTTATACTGACAGGGTCCTCTAGGTTTGCAGTGCTCTTTTCGGGCGGCATTGATTGCACAGTAATAGCGGCACTTGCGGCCGAAGCTTCGCCTGCAGGTACATGCATCGACTTGCTTAACGTATCATTTGAAAATCAACGCACAAAAACAAGCTTTTCAGATGCCCCAGACAGAATGCTCGGACTCATCTCTTGGGACATGCTCGGTAAATGTTACCCACATGTAACCTTCAACTTTGTGCCGATCAATGTCGGCTATCAAGACTACCTTATTGGGAAGCAGGTTGTGCTTGAGTTGATTCTGCCTCTATGTACAGAGATGGATTTGTCCATTGCCATTGCCTTTTATTTTGCAGCGAGTGGTGGGAGTGCCAGAGTATTGCTAAGCGGACTCGGGGCGGACGAATTGTTTGGCGGCTACTCGCGTCACGACCGGGTGTTCAAAACGGAAGGCCAAGACGACGCGTATGCGCAGCTCCAAATTGAATTGCAAAATGACATCCAGGGTATCTGGCGACGCAACTTGTCACGTGATGATAAGGTAATGTCAGTTTGGGGCAAGGAAGTGCGTTACCCGTTCCTTGCGCCACAGTCGGTCGACTACGCCACACGTCACGTGCCGTTAAACTTGAAAGTGCACGTGACTAGTCTGGGGGTTGAGAAGAAGTATTTGCTTCGTCGTATTGCGGAGCTGCTTGGATTGTCGTGGATTGTGAATGAGCCTAAGAGGGCAATTCAGTTTGGGGCAAAGAGTGCCAAGATGGAGCCAGGACTGGGTCGTAAACGGGGCCATCAAACTGTAAATTAATTATAGACATTGGATACTTTGGATATATTTAGACATACGGGCAGTATTGGACATTTTATTGGACACTTTAGTTATTATTGGACACTTTAGCCACTATTGGGCATACTTTAGCCACTATTAGACACATCTTAACTACTATTAGACACACCTTAACCATTATAGACACATATTAACCACTATAGACACATATTAACCACTATAGACACATAATAACCACTATAAACACATATTAACCACTATAGACACACCTTTGGACAGTACTAGACACTCAGACGTCCATGGCTCACAACCATAGCTCACGCCTCACCTCTCATAACCAGTTTTTCAGCAAGTCTCCGTTATATGGCATCTTACCCAATGAATAATCTAGACGGGAGCCTGAATAATCTAAATGGGAGCCTGAATAATCTAAATGGGAGCCTGAATAATCTAAATGGGAGCCTGAATAATCTAGACGGGAGCCGAGTGTTTACAGCAGATGAGGCACAGAGTTTGCTTGATGAGGTCAACGCCAACGCCACAAACAACGAGCTTATACAAATGGCCTCGCCAACTACAAGCAACCAGTACTACAACATGCTCTACAATAATTTGAGCAACGAATATCCAGAGGAAATTGCGCCGGAGCGCGAGCTCAAGTCGGAGGATTTCCTCAAGAAGCCGGCGGAAGCGCCGGAGCCAGATGCCGCCGACGGGAAGCAGAGTCTGCAGACACGCACGCCGTTTGTGCAGAAGCTCTGGCTGATGTTGGAGAACGAAAAGTATGCCAAGGACATTTGCTGGTCGTCCGACGGCAAGTCGTTCAAGGTGCTCAACTGTGATTCGTTCATGAAGAACATTCTCCCCTACTTCTTCAAGCTCTCAAACTTCTCCAGCTTCGTGCGCCAGTTGAACATGTACGGCTTCCACAAAGTCCAGGACGTACAGGGCAACTCTGTCGCCTCAGAAGAAGTGTACCATTTTGAGCATCCATGCTTCCAGCGGGACAAAAAGTACCTACTTGACAAGATCACCCGGAACAAGTCACGGAAGGGACAAAAAGAAAAGCCCGCCGACGAGCTTGATGTGAACTTAATTGTGAAGGAGTTGAACCGCATCAAGGCGAACCAGAACATGATCGCCGACGATCTAAGGCGCGTCAGAAAGGACAACAACCTACTCTGGCAAGAGATATTTGTGTCCCGTGAGAAGTACAACAAGCAGAATGAGACCTTGTCGACAATTCTAAGGTTCATTGCTCTGGTTTTCCAAGGTAATCGCGAACTTGGTTTTGACAATACTCTTGTGAATGCGTTATTTGAGGCTACAAAGAAACACGCGGCTCCAGATCCTCCAGCAACTCAGAATAGACCCCGGCTCATGCTTATGCCGAATTCGCCGTCGATTGAGTCGTTACCTGACACAAATGTAGACAAGAGTATTGGCAGGTCTCTGATGAACAATTCGCCGTTGAATATTGATCGCAGTCCGGATCTCACACAGGTTCCAGACTCGGATGTGCACAATGGGAATTTGCACAATGGGAATTTGCTCGATACCAATTCTCTCGATGCCAATTTGCTCGATACCAATTCTCTCAATTCGCTCAATGCCAATTCCCATTCCAATTCGCGCAATGCCAATTCCCATTCCAATTATCACACCAATTCTCTTAATTCACTCAATCCCCATTCCAATCCCCTCAACTCACTCAATTCCAAATCTTCTCATTCGTCATTGACTCAGACCCCTCTGGATTTGGTCCCCACAGCCAATAAAAGTTTGTCGTTTGAAAGCGACCTCGAAACACTACAGGGACTCATTAACGAAAACCAGGAACTGGTGGATAACATTGCCGAAATCATCAGCAAATACATGCCTGCCCACCATGAGCAAGAGCAATCGCTGGATTTTGACGTCGACCAGTTTTTAAAAGGCAGCATGCCTGAGACACCTAGCAAACTGAGTAAAAAACGCATTGTAGAAGTCGAAGAGAAGGAGTCACCTAATAAAAAAGTAAAGGTATAGATGGTATATAGTGTATTACGACAGGGTATGTCACCATGATATTATATGAATTACATGAATATATGAACTTTGAACAAATACCAATAGGCACCAGATAAATCGCTAATGTGTAAGTCGGTAAATGTGAATCAGCCGGTGGCATGAATCGGTAAAGTGCGGATTGAACTTCCCGATTGACTTGAATGTGCTTGTGGAAATATGTATTGCGCTTGTCTGTGAGAGTGTCTCTAATCAATTCAGACTGAGTCGAATCTCACCATGATCTAAAGGCTGAGCATAATATTCTCTCCTGCGTTTCTGCAGTCTGAGAAAGTTCTGCCAGTGGAAACAAAAGTTCTAGATCAACTGTGAATACAGATCTGGTAACTTATTTTCTGAGACTTTACATTTCATGTTACACTGGAATGGTTCCTGAATCAATTGTCTAGTTGCAAGGATTGGCTACGTCTATTTTACAGAGTGTAGATGTTGCCAAGTGTCACTTGAGAAATTGTAGAAACGATGCTTCCAACACAAACTGGTATTCAAACAAGTGTTTCCTACTTGGACCGTGTAGCTACAGTCCAAGTCAAGAAGCAACTGTTTCTCGTGAGGTACGCAAGGCAACTGCAGTTGAGGTATGCTGCAAGCACATTAATATGACAGAGGATAGCTTGAGACATGAGTTATTAGATCGACACATTAGGCTCGAGTATGTTTGGAGTGACAGGTGCAAAGTTTTTCGCAGCACTAAAATGGATGTCTGAAACTGTCTCATTTGTAGCCTGACGACACTTCACATAAGCTTGAAACACGGCAGATCAGAGCATATACGGGACTAAGGCATATGGGGCATGATTTGCAGTATCGTACGATAATAACATACGAAAGTGGTATACAACACCGGTAGACGAAAGCTATTGGGCAAATTGGCATTTACGAAGCTATTGGACCACTAGTTGACTAAAGCTAGGCAAAGTATTTGCTAAAGCTAGACAAGGTATTTGCTAAAGCTAGACAAGGTATTTGCTAAAGCTCGACAAGGTATTTGCTAAAGCTAGACAAGGTATTTGCTAAGCTAGACAGGTTATTTACGAAGAATCGACAGTATTTGCAAAAACCACTAGAAAAAAGTTCTTTTACGAAGCTACCACACTGGTTACGAAAGTTACTAGACACAATGTTTGCAAAATCTGCAGGTGGAAAATTCACATGTGTACGAAAACTGGTAATGAATATTTGAAAACATGAGTTGAGGTATAGGAAAGCGTGAAAGTAAAGCTGTGACAACACACCAAAGTAACGGCAAAGTAAAACCGTGATTGCGATGCATACAAGTACTGGTTTGGAAGTATCAGAATCTGAAAATACGACGTGAAATTTGTAGGACAGGCAATGCAGTCGGACTTTTTATGAGGTAGAAAGTATAAATAATGTATTTTGGACAGCAATGATTCATTTTGTCTGATGAAAACTCTATATGCCTTATTATGGACTGTTGACCGCACAGGACGATGATCCACGATATGCAGCACCGCTCCATGTCAGGGCTATGCAAGTACTTTGGGATTTACGATTGGATAAAATAAGATGGAATAGAGATTGAAAAGAGGAGAACTGAATTGAGAATGTATAGAGATGTGAAAATAGGAGAATTAATTGAGAATGTATAGAAATGTGAAAAGAGGAGAATTTAATTGAGAATGTATAGAGATGGTGAAATATGATGAAACGATGAGAATTCAAAAGCAGATGATAAAACGGAGATAACAATGAAATGAACAGAATTTAAGTAAAATTGTAAATAAAATTGTAAATAAAATTGTAAATGAAATGGTAAAATGGAAAGCTGCTTTGATATCAAATAATTTTCAATACATGAAAATAAACATTGTGAAAAATAAGTATACAGTACTAATTTTGCTAAAATAAGCACTTGGCAAGATCAGCCAACTCAGCAACTGAAGCTTATCATCACTCAAAACCGAGACTTTATTCAACGCTGAAGGTAACCTGTCATGTACTAGATGCGAATACTGTATTCCATTAACGTTTCCCAGCTTTTGCCTTGTTCTCCAACGTATTGAGCCAAGTTCAATGATGAAATTCACACATGCTTTAAAAGACGGGATTGAAACTATTGGATTCTACTCGTCAGTGCTAAACTGGAATTCTCCTCATTACAATAAGTCAAAGGTGATTCAGGTGACTTGCAAATTGGGCAAATGCCAATTGTCTCTTTATATCCAGCTATAAAAGTCAACTCTATTTGGAAGCATATAGTCTCTAGACGCAGGGTTTTCTTCCATATGAATTGACTTTGTTATAGATGGAAAAGTATAAATCTCTCCAGGAGACTAGTATAGCCATGAATAAACGGTTGATTTAATTTACACGACATGTAAATGAATGTGTGACTTGGTGAAGCTGAAATCCAACAATAAAGTTGATATCCAACAACAAAGTTGATATCCAGCAACAAAGTTGATATCCAACTACAAAGCTGATGACCAACTACAAAGCTGATTGATGAGACATGAAAGACAGAAAAGGACAGTAGGGCCACTAACGATGAAAACATTGGTACTATAAAGTGAAATGATACTATAAAGTGAAATGATACTATAAAGTGAAATGATACTATAAAGTGAAATGGTACTATAAAGCAATAACACTATAAAGCAACAACACTATAAGCCATTACAGATTGTAACCAGACCATGCTACTGAATGCCATCTCCAACAGCCAATCACCGCACGGCATTACTAAGCATCATCGCACATAACCAGCGAGTATATGAAATTTTTTTTCAGTTGACCACGATACCGCTCAACATGTCTGAGAAGATGAAGAATACACGTATTGCCATTGTCTCTGACGACAAGTGCAAGCCGAAACGGTGTCGTCAGGAGTGCAAGAAGGGCTGTCCTGTTGTCAAGACCGGGAAGTTGTGTATTGAAGTGACGCCGGCGCTGAAGATTTCGTTTATTTCTGAGATTTTGTGTATTGGGTGTGGTATTTGTGTGAAAAAGTGTCCGTTTGACGCGATTGCCATCATCAACTTGCCAACCAACTTAGACGCCGAGGTGACCCATCGGTATAGCGCCAACTCGTTCAAGTTGCACCGTCTTCCAACCCCAAGACCAGGCCAAGTGTTGGGGCTTGTGGGCACCAACGGTATTGGGAAGTCGACGGCGCTTAAGATTCTTGCTGGCAAGCAGAAGCCGAACTTGGGTAAGTACGATGACCCGCCGGACTGGGAGGACATTTTGCGGTACTTCCGGGGCTCGGAGTTGCAAAACTACTTCACCAAGGTGCTAGAGGACGACATCAAGACGACGATCAAGCCGCAATATGTCGACAACGTGCCACGGGCCATCAAGGGTCCGCTCACCAAGGTGGGAGAGCTTCTCAATGCGCGGTTGGAGAAGTCCAAGGACGATGCCAAGTACATTTTGTCGACGTTGGACTTGCGGCACATTATGAAGCGCGAGGTGGCGGCGCTTTCTGGTGGAGAGTTGCAGCGGTTCACCATCGCCATGACCTGTGTGCAGGACGCGACTGTGTACATGTTTGACGAGCCGTCGTCGTATCTCGACGTGAAGCAGCGGTTGCGGGCCGCCGAGATCATCCGGCTGCTTCTCGAGGCGACAAAGTACTGTATTGTCGTCGAGCACGACTTGTCGGTGTTGGACTATCTCTCTGACTTTGTCTGCATCTTGTACGGAGTGCCTTCGGTGTACGGAGTGGTCACGTTGCCATCTTCGGTGCGCGAGGGCATCAACATCTTCTTGGACGGTCATTTGCCGGCGGAAAACATCCGGTTCCGCACGGAGTCGTTGCAGTTCCGCTTGGTGGACGCGTCGGACAACTTTGTCGTCGACGCGTCGCGGCGATTCACCTATCCGGACATGAAGAAGACCCAGGGCGATTTCCTGCTCCATGTCAAGGCAGGCGAGTTCACGGACTCCGAGATCATTGTCATGATGGGCGAGAACGGAACTGGAAAGACCACGTTCTGCAAGTTGTTGGCTGGAGCAATTCCACCGGACGCAGGCACCGAGATTCCAAAGCTCAACATCTCGATGAAGCCGCAGAAGATTGCGCCGAAATTCGGCGGAACCGTGCGGCAGTTGTTTTTCAAGAAGATCCGGGCGTCGTTCTTGCACTCGCAGTTCCAGACCGACGTGGTGAAGCCGTTGAAAATCGACGACATCATCGACCAGGAAGTGCAGCATTTGTCTGGAGGTGAGTTGCAGCGCGTGGCCATTGTGTTGGCGTTGGGTAAGATCGCAGACATTTATCTTATCGACGAGCCGAGCGCGTACCTTGACTCGGAGCAGCGTGTGATTTGCGCCAAGGTGATCCGGCGGTTTATCATCCACGCGAAAAAGACCGCGTTTGTGGTGGAGCACGACTTTATCATGGCGACGTATCTTGCAGACAAGGTCATTGTGTTTGAGGGGAAGCCGTCGGAGAAGGCGTATGCGAACGAGCCAGAGAGTTTGTTGACGGGGTGCAACAAGTTTTTGAAGAACTTGAACGTGACGTTCCGAAGAGACCCTACGAATTTCCGGCCGCGGATCAACAAGTTGGACTCGCAGATGGACAAGGAGCAAAAGGCCAGCGGGAATTTCTTTTTCTTGGAGAACACTGGGGTTTAGACGTTGTTTGGGGTTGTTTCCGACGTGCTATGCCAAGTTACGATGATTATTAAGGATGTGACTGTGCACTGTGTCAAGACAGCAGTTTATGGTATTATATTGGTATTGTAATGAAGAAAGTTATTATATAAGTGATGCCATTGTGTTGGTACTGTACTCGACTTAATATATGCCAAGTCAGGATACTAATGTATGTCAATGATATCGGTGATGATCACAATGAATAATCATAATGTATGGTCATAATGTATATCAATGGTGTATGGTCATAATGAATAATCATAATGTATGGTCATAATGTATATCAATGATGATATCTGTGATGGTCATAATGACTATCAATGATGTATATCAATAATGATATCGATGATGGTCATAATGAATAATCATGTATATCGATGATGGTCATAATGAATAATCATGTATATCGATGATGGTCATAATGAATAATCATGTATATCGATGATGGTCATAATGAATAATCATGTATATCAATAATGGATGGTCATATTGTATGGTCATAATGAATAATCACCAAGTGTAATCACCAAGTGTAATCCATAATGTAGTATGATTCACACATCATCTACAATCACTATAAAATCGATTCAAGATCATGTCATGAGTACGTGAGATTTGATTTCTATCCAGATCAATGCAGGATGCAGTCAGTCCCGACAATATACACTAGAAATAAAACACTAGACTACCTGAATAAATACCAGAATAAATCCCAAACAAATCCAATTACATAACCAATTGCCAATTCAACAACATTCCTCTGTATTTACAACTCAACATTTCCACCTCACCAATCATTACGCCATCACCAACTGACATCACGTGACAAAGGGGCCTTTCAGTACAACCCGTGGGACACGCAATTACACATTTTGTCACAACATTTTGAGGCGGCATTTTGGGGCGACATTTTGGGGCGACATTCTGCGGCGACACTGCATTGTCCAATTGCACAAACATACAACCCACCCGTCTCCTCGCTTCATCTGCCGTCGGGTGCGGTCGGTAAATTATCCGGCGGCATCGGCTATTTCGCCCCAGGTTTCCCGATGCGTTACCCCACAAAACTATACACACACCAGCAAAACTATATAAAGGCGCCTGTACCCCGAATTTCAGCAGCAACATGTCCTTGACCAAAAACCACAGTGTAATCAAATTGAACGACGGCCACTCCATCCCATCCATTGGTTTGGGTACTTTCCGGTCCGCAGCCGGTGAAGTTTACCAGGCCGTCTTGGACGGTTTGAAGGTCGGTGTTAGACACATTGACACTGCGTACGCCTACGGTAACGAGGAGGAGATTGGAAAGGCCTTGACCGAGGCATTCTCCCAGGGAATCGTCAAGAGAGAGGAGATTTTTGTCACCACCAAGATCTGGGGTATTGACTACGCCGACCCAGAGGCTGCTCTCAAGCTCTCGTTGAAGAAACTCAACTTGACCTACGTCGACTTGTACCTCATCCACTGGCCTGTGGCTTTGACCAAGAAGTACGACGCCGAGGGAAACCCAGTCAACGTCTCGTACCTTCCAAACGGAAAGCGTGACTTGGACCTCACCAACAACTTCGTCAAGACCTGGACTTACTTCCAAGACCTTGTCACCAAGGGATTGACCAAGTCCATCGGTGTCTCCAACTTCTCCATTGCCAAGCTCACCGAGTTGCTCAATGCTCCTTCCACCAAAACCGTCCCTGCGGTTAACCAGATCGAGGCCCACCCATACCTTGTTCAACCTCAGTTGCTCGAGTTCTGCAAGTCCAAGAACATCGTCGTCGAGGCTCACACCCCATTGGGAGGTGCCGACGCCCAGTTGTTGTTGCAGAACCCAACCATCATCAAGTTGGCCGAGAAGTACTCCGCTCAACCAGCACAAATCTTGATCTCCTGGGGCTTGTGGCGTGGAACCGTCGTCTTGGCCAAGTCCGTTAAGGCTTCCAGAATCAACGACAACTTGCACACCGTCCAATTGGCCGATGCCGATGGTGAGACCATTAACAAGCTCGCTGAGAACAACCAAAAGAGATTGGTTAACCCAGACTGGGCTCCATTTGTCTGCTTTGACGACGACGAGAAGTACGGTATCCAAGGTGCTACTGGATGGAAGAACCCAAACCCAACCACTCTTAAATAGAGATGTATGAAATGAATCACTTGTCATGGTACTTAAATTGTAGTGATGGAGTAGCGTGTTTGTGCAGATGGTGTGTCGCCCATTATAGTTTGAAATTGATTATTGGAAGATTGGATAGAAGATCTTGTTGATAATGAATCTTATCGTGGTTTTGTCCGAGGCTGTATCACCATACCATGAGCAGTGCGTTGTATAGCTGATTATTCTTGCGTTGTATAGCTGATTATTCTTGCATTGTATAGCTGATTATTCTTGCATTGTATAGCTGATTATTCTTGCATTTTATTGCTGATTATTTCTACACATTGTACAGTTGATTATTCTTGCATTGTATAGCCGATTATTTCTACAGTCGACCTGAATAAACCATTTAACATTCCACATTCCGATTAATGTCCATGGTCAACATGAGAGTAGTCTTGAATAACTACAATAGTCATGTGACTGAGGCACGATTCAGCCACAGTAAACGCCTACATAATCTGTTGCACGTGACCTTGCAGATCTCCATAAGCCACCGGCTTCATATTGATCATACCAATCATATTTATTTTTGTATTTAGCTATATATCGCTCCCGGGTACACCACTATTTGACGAATATATTTTTATTCAGGAAAATCACAAGGCACCATTGCTGCTAAAGAAAACTTTGTCAGCCCTCATTTGGCTGCTTGGAATTAAGAACCTCGATTTGAACACTTGTATTAGATATTTTGTGCTGAAGTAGTTGTATAAGAAGCTTGGTCGCCCTTGTTACCAAGTTTAATCTCTGAATGCCACATGTGTTGAAGGAATCGCGTTCCAAGACTTTCTGGTAAAACTCTACAACTTATGGACTGATTCCTGGTTGACTCATACATTGATTCTGGTACCCATGCTTCGATTTAAAGAGTCTGGTGTTTCGTAAAACAGCCAAGAACCTCTCCAGAAAAGTATGCTGCAACTAGTAAAAACAAATGGAAATAAGCTGAAAACTAGCAAAATGTTTGACCAGCCCATCCGACCATTCAATCCAAAGGAACAAAGTCAATGACGTAAAAGTAAATAAACTGAATTCAAATAATCTTGTCAAGCCATCTAATAATGGTAAACTTTAGCCAATTGAGCCTTTACAGTATACGCTATTTATCGTGGCAAAACCAACACTAACGGATATCAATCACTTGGAAATTCTTTTCAAATTTGTAAACTTCAAAAGTCATTACACTACCCCAACCGTGCCAATGTTCTTTGAAATGGTATAGTACAAAAAATTCAAAAGTTGCTCGACTCTAATAATCAACCACATTTATTGTAATACACTGTAAAATTCAAATGCTTGCCAGATTTTCTACCAGAAAATGTACAAGACATATCGGAATAACAAATATCGTCGCCCATAGAACGTGCCTGAACCATTTTCCATTCCAAGCTCTAGTCACTGAGGTTTCAATCGACTCCAGTTTTGATAAAAAGAACTGCAAAACTGGTAGAGGACGTACCACGACTTTACAGGGCTGAAATTGCAAGCCTGGAAATTACAAGGCTGAAATTTGTAAGTTGCTTGAAAATGCCATTGGATGTATTTATGCCCTGTCTAGATGCAGTCTAAAAAGTCAATTCAATCTGAATACATCCATAATCCTACGCCTATATCAATTAAACTCACACGGATAAATGAAATACAATCACACTTAAAAAGTGCTTCTATTTGGGATTATTTTAACGTCAGTAGACCATATCGTATGTATGCTGCTCTTTACTTTCTCCCCGACTCCATACAATGCATGCTTCATGTTTGCCCCGGTGGCTATTGTAAACTTTAAAGTATATTCTTTATTTGGTAATTTCAGATACCTACTCTATAGGTGTATCTTGTCGTTTTCGTTGTAACAATGGCAAGTCTCAGATGAACAATCATACCTTAGGCATATTCGCAAGCCATGTTCTGTCACTTTTGGGATAATGCACTTCTGCCTTGGGCTTGGAATTGTTGAACATGTGGGCGAAATGTTGGGCTATAATGGATATTAAAGTGAATAATAGTAAGACGGATAATTGTAAGGCGGATAATATTTAGGCGGATGGCATTTCAGGCGGATAAGCTCAGCAGTATAAAGTTCAGCAGTAAGTTCCACGGGGTTAAGCTCAAGAAATTATTAAGTTCAGCAAAATATTAAGTTCAACCAAGTATAAAGTTCAGCGAAATATTAAGCTCGGGAAATTATTAAGTTCAGCAAGATATTAAGTTCAGTCCGACATAAAGTTCAGAGTTACTTTAAGTTATATAATATTCACTCCAAGGCTAATACTCAGTTAACCAGCCCGATAATCAACTAGCAAGCATAATATTTGGGCTTAGCAAATTGAGTTTATGTCAGTAAATCTTGCTAGGGCCAATGTTTGCGGTACTGCTCCCCAAGGTGAGCAATACATGTCTCTTGACTCAATGGACTCAAGCCAGCATTCTCCGATATTAATTTTATGTACAAGTGAATCCAGTCGGAATTCCCTGGTATCAATTTTATGTACATGTGAATCCAGTCACGGATTTGTAAGCTTACCGTTACTGTCCCCTAGTGCACTTGCAGCTTCAGTGTCACTATTGCTTCTAGTCATTGCAGATCGTTATCAATACCATTGTTTCTTTACAGCATCACCGTTATAGTCATTGTGAATTTACATTTATGATAAATTAATCTTATGAAATGCCTTCGAATACTCGAGTGCCAGTATATCGCATTACGTTGGGCATCTCTCCATGGGACGGATTTAAAATTTGCGAGACAAGGCACCACCCAGTTTCACGTCTCCTAGCAATAATAGACTTACTCAGTATCACGTTTCCTAGCAATAATAGACTTACTCAGTATCACGTTTCCTAGCAATAATAGACTTACTCAGTATCACGTTTCCTAGCAATAATAGACTTGCTGATACGGCTCCTCTGGGAATTGCAACCCTTTAGTGCTACATAGAATTCACAATAGCCTAGAATTACCATCCTAACTCGTCAACCGGTTACATCTTAACTCGTCAACCGGTTACATCTTAACTCGCCAACCGGCTCACCAATGTTCAAGTCTACATCCACAATATCTAACCACACCATAAAACACGTCAACAATGTCCCAAAACATTGCCAGATATTATATTAATCATATTCAACTTCGATATTAACTATACACCAATCCAGTGGCTTCGCGTCTTCGTACAAGTCAATGGTCCTGAGATATCATCTCAAATTAATGGGTTCACTGCGACTCGCATCCTCAGACTGCTCAGGGTATTGCTCGGGATACTCTTCTGGGATCTCCTCATCCAACAATCCCTGTTGCTCAGAGAAGTCTTCTACCGGTGAGCCACCTTTATCGCCAATGATAAACAAGAGACAGCACGGAATAAACAAAAAGATAAACAACACCCCTGAGATGAACCCTACGCCCACAGCTGCCAATGGCAAGTGGAATCGCAACTTCTTGCTGGTGTTCAACCAGTCGGGCAAAATCGGCTTGTCAATGACAAACACACACGAATCGTTTCTTAAAGTGGTGCATCCCGACTTGAGAATGCGGACCTGATAGTCTAGTCCCTCTACTATCTGGAGAAAGTTGGTATTCTTGCTGTAGCTGGAGCACTGCAAATGCACGCTGTCCAAAAACGTCGCGATCCGGCTGCCGCAGTTGAAAATCGTACCATTGTTGCCATAGTCGCTTTGATTGTTTGGAATGAGGTGCATTCTGAGAAATGTGTCCAAGACCTGCGGCGGGGTATCTCTGGTGAAGTTTTGCTCGAGCAACGACTTTTGGCTGGGCACAATGACAGAAAAGTTGGCGTCTTCCAAGACGTGCGACAAGCCGGCCAACTGAAGCAATTCCAAGAACCTGTCTCCGTGTGCGGTTTTGATCAAGTCGCTGAGGGTGATTTCCACTTGGGGCGGGATGATCACCCCATCAATGGGATGGACTACCCCCTGGTCAAAGATGATGTCATGGAACTTTTCGACGTAGACGTTCTTGTGGTTCATTTGGATGGGGTTGAACGCCAGCAGGTTTTCCTGGAGCGACTTGATCTCCACGAGGTCCTCGTTCAAAGTGCGTGTCACCAAACTGTCATTGAAATCGCTGTAAATCACGTTCCTGACAATCGAGTGCCTCAAGATCAACTCCATGGCAGTGGAATTGCTCTCCAAGTAGTCGAGGGTCAAGTCTAGCAAAGCCCAGCTCTGGAAACAGGGCAAAAACACCGTGTACCCTGCCCTGCTGCTCTTTAGCTCATCCAAGCCATACTTCCGGAGATAGGCCATGGACTTTGCACAGCGGTCGATCGACGTCACTGCGTAGCGGAGGGAAAACGGGAGCGGCAAGTCGCGGTCCATGAGGAAAATCTCGGTGTTGCCGACTTTGTACGACTGTGTGTCCACTCTGATGAAGTCATTGATGGTCATTGAGTCGCCCGAGCGACGTATTTTGAGCCGCTGACAACTCTTGCCAAGCCTCTTGACGCCACAGTATCTCGACTTGTAGATTCCCGAGGACTGAGGGTCAATGTGTCCCTGGAGAAAATGATACAACAAAATGTCTCTGTGGATGGACGCTGCTGGATGGAACTGATCAAACGACTCGCCGGGAAACAACGTCACCAACTCGTCGTCGTCGTCCCGATAGATGAACAACGTCTGGGAGATGTTGTTGTCCTCGATCAATTCGTCCAACTGCCGAAATCGAATCTGCTCGACGAAATCGTCGGACCCAAGTCCATAGAGGTACTTTTTCACGGAGAAAAAGTCCCGCGGCACATGGAAGTCATTCACAATGTGCACCACTGCGTCGTTGGTCAAGAGATTCAGCCGCAGCGCCTTCTTGTGATTAAAAACCACGTCTCTGCCCAGACCAAACGAATCAAATTGCACGGGACTTCCCGCACGGTTGTCAACTGTGCCTGAAAAGCCTCCGCCGTAATATCCCGGAACAAGGTTCTGGTTCACCAACCGGCTCCGGTCGCGATTCCCGTGTTTCGACTGCAAGTACGCCAACTCAACGTCATTCAAGTCAATTGCATCGTTGCTGGGAATAATTGCCGTCACATTTCGAAGCAGCGGACACTCTCCTGCCGTCAAGTTCTTGAACACTGCGATTTCGCGATCATGTGTCAGGCCAACAATGTCGCAGAAGGACGACTTGATGGGGAGCAATTGGCCAATTCCATGTACCACAGAGTCCTGTGCGTACGCCACCCAGTCAGGATCAAGCACTTCGACCCGGTCAATGGTGAATTCCTGGTCCCGGTGCTCGAGAAGCGCAGGTGTAAACACATCCTCACTCACTTCGTCCATCGTGTACACAATGGTGCTTCCTTTCACGTCATCCAGCAAGTACGGCTTCTTCACCACGTAGCGGAGCAAATTAGCCGCCGATCCGGGCGTGTCGTAGGCAAATGCCGAGTTCACTGGCGCAAAAAGCGTAACATTGCTGACCTCATTGAGCAAAGGCACCATGTTATTCTTCTGGAGAATCCGAAGAAACGTCAGAAACTCGGCGTTGCCAGACAATACATCGAGGATCTTGCGGGTCTCTAGACACTGGACTATGGGCAATAAGCCAAGCAAAAATGCATAGATCAACATTAGAAGGAGCCCATGTGAATTAGTGAAGATATACTCCTCCACAGGGCTCGTAATCTCAGGGTGACCAGGACCCCGGGCATGTGTCGATTTTCGGCACGCTGTTTTTGGCAGCAGTTGAGCTAGTTGGTACGGAATATCTTTAAAATGTTGGGGCTTATTTGATAAATGTGTTGTCCCGTTATTTGGGCAACAAGGGCTATTGCTACATTGTGCCGGCGCAATTTCTCGCTTGACATCGTTGACGGGATAATATGTCACTGTAGTTTTGATTGACACCATGCCATGCCAACCGCATGACTTGTAAATCGAACCAACTAAAACGTGCTTGTCTTTATATCACTCAGCTGTTAATAATAAATGCATGTGGCGTGTATCTTTGCATGTTCAAGAATAGCAATGTGTATGGAAAACGCAGCATTGCCCAATGATTAAAAGTTGCATTATCCCAATGTATTGGAATGTAATTCACTGCTTGCATCAGCTTGGAATTATCAGCTTCAAATACATCATTAATAATAGGTACCATTGTCCAAGGTAAAAGTGTCCCACTATGTTACTATGCAACGAATTCCACATGGTATTGACTCAGATTTTTCATGTTTGACATGTCTTGTTCTAGGTCAAAATTGTCTCAAAACTGTCAAAAACCCGCCTACAATTTATTAAAAAATAAACAAATTTGTGGCATTTACAAGCCTACCAAGTAAAAAAAAAGTCTCAATCGGGACATTATTCAGGCCGAATTACCATGGAAGCTACATAGAGGATATTTGCGCTGATATGCCAATATGTACTCTGAGGCCTTTGGTTGTCACTCTGAGACATTTGTCTTTATTTGGTATAAACTCCCTACACGTTTTCAATACAAATATCTCACTCTTCAGTCACATTGTTAGTGTCTCTGGTGTATAATTGATATCCACAGTGTCAAGCTCACTGACTAGCTAGACCGTACAATGTATGATTATTAGGGGTTCAGTTATCATTGGCAATAGCAATTTGATTTCTAAATCACGTCGCTCCAACTCTACTAACGTCAATGTTAATCTCGACAGGATGTCATCAGCGTAAACCGTGGTAAAGATACGTATACACATCACGCATTCCACTATACTGTAGTGTTCCTGGGATGTGTGGTTCATAAGGATATAACTCAAGGGGAATATTTCATCTATAAAAGGAAGATACACACCGTCCTGAGAATCAAACACCAACACTACTGTTGCCGAGTATTCATACAAAGGAACAACCGATCTATATATAGCAGAGCAAATTACTGACAATGTTCAACAACACAAGTAAAGACATTATTCTTTTCCAAAAGGAAGTGGTCATGCTGCGGTTCAGCCATTTAGCATCAACCCAGGTAATAATATCTGAATCGTTTCATCCGTCTAGAAGTCATTTCATCATACATGATCATTTCATCATACATGATCATTTGCTAAAGCCATGTTATTACGCCAAATTTCAATTAGAATGATTTAAATCGATAAAAATTTAGCAGGCAAAATTGTCCCGCAAAAGGTTGTTATACTTTCCACACACATTAGCTATAAGCAGCATCACTCCCATTAAAGTTTTTACCCAGACAGTGGCAGGTGTGGTGAAAATGAATTCACTCCAAATATGATATTTTATTGAGGTCGTGTACCGCGACAAATGCTGGAAAGAGAAGAATATTTCTAACTAGAGATAATTCCACGATACAATTCAATCCAAATGGCAACCCACAATGCTTCCGGTGCACGGATCCATCCAACAATTACCCGTGACCATTCATGTACATGCTTAGAGGAGCCTCGGATGTGTAAAACGGCAAAGGTTTACTACCCGAGCTCAGTCTGACTTTTTACCGGTGGAAAGACGAAACATAGGTACATTGGATTCACTTGATTTTGTTGGACGACAATCCGTTTCTTGACTGTAACACAGAAAGTGCCGTACCTCTCGTGATACCCATGACTTTAGAACCATTTTGACCATTTATTTTACAATCAAATTGAGCATTTTCATCCTTTAATGCTTTCTTTCAACGTCTAGCGGCACCGTTCTTCAACCCCTAAACTGGAGCATGTATAAATCCCCATACTGGAGCATGCACAGCTACATTCCATGCTACATAATATTCTTACTACAATCTGAATAAATAATATTACTGCTATAGCTTAAATAACTGAAATAACCGCAACCTCTTCCCCCGGCTGCTTACCAATCCTGCAGTAATCAGCGTTCATCTGTAAGCAGGGCTCAAACCAAACAGAAAAGTTCTTTATCCATTCAAGACAACATGGAGGCAAGTGGCGAATCGGTGAACGACGGAAAGGAGCTCGAGCTAATGAAGAGCCAGGTGGCTCAAATGGAGCAAGAGTCTGCGCGATTGGCAGAGCTCCAACAGCAAAGCCAAAAGCCCGAGGTGAATGAGGAAAAGGGCGAAATCGACTCGCGGAGCGTGTACGTGGGTAACGTGGATTATGGATCGACACCAGAGGAATTGCAGAAGCACTTTCAAGCTGCCGGTGCTGGGCCTATAAACAGGGTCACCATCTTGTTGGACAAGGTGTCTGGCCACCCAAAAGGATTTGCGTACATTGAGTTTTCCAGCGCGGAGTTGGTCACAGAAGCTTTGAAATTGAATGAGAGTTTGTTCCGAGGAAGACCATTGAAGGTCACGAGAAAGCGAACCAATGTTCCAGGCGTGACTCGTGGAAGAGGACGGGGAAGGGGCAGGGGAAGAGGATTCAGAGGCCGATATAGGGGGGCATTCAGGGGAAGAGGCGGATTCAACCCGTATTAAATGGAACGGTGCATATGTTGAGTAATATGGTGCTGGTATGAGGATACTGTGCACGTGACTATGGAGGGGGGTTTAAGTACATACATTGAATTGTAATGATATAACATCTACAATGTTGTTGAGAACATTGGTCTGTTTAAAGCACGGAGATGATTACTCCTTGTAGTAATGGGATAATGTCTTTCTATTATTCGATATCTCAAAACGTCGTTGGTTCAAACTTTGTGGGCCCGCATGGTTAGCAGCACGGGCCCGCTGGTATTTGGTTTGATTTTATTAGTGATCAAGCAATGCCAATTCAACAGCCTGCTTCGCAGATTAAACTTACAAACGTCTCATTGGTGAGGCTCAAAAAGGGGAAAAAGAGGTTTGAGATCGCATGCTATCAGAATAAAGTCCAGGACTGGCGCGCCAAGGTCGAAAAAGATATTGAGGAAGTGCTTCAGATTCCAAGGGTCTTTCTCAACGTCTCCAAAGGATTAGTAGCGCCAAATGAGGATTTACAAAAGGCATTTGGAACGAGTAACACGGATGAGATTGTATTGGAGATATTAAATAAGGGGGAAATCCAATTGAGTGAGAAGGAGCGCCTGGCAAATGTCGAGAACATCAACAAGGAAATTCTTAATATTATTTCCGCAAAATGTATCAACCCTCGGTCCAAGAAACGGTACCCGCCAACTATGATCCAAAAGGTTTTGAACGAAGTCAAATTCAATGTCCTGGGCACAAAAACCGCAAAGAGTCAGGCGCTCGAGGCGATTAAGATTTTGGTGGAACGCCAGATTGTGCCGATTGTGCGTGCCAAAATGAAGGTGAAGATTACGTGGACCAGCAAGGACGCCAAGAAGAACATGGACAAAATCAAACCGTTGTTAAACGAGATTGATTCGGAGGAGTTCCAGGGTAGTTCGTGGGAGTGCTATGCGTTTATTGATCCAGTTAACTACAAAACCTTGTTAGAAATCGTCGGAGGGTCCATCGAGGTATTGGAAATGGCTGCTGTAAATGAGGGTGATACGTATATATAGGCAGACCAAACTTTTCAAAGCTCTTGGAATCTTGTACAACATTTATCAAAGTTTATTACAATCGTCTTTGGGTTATTGTACTGAGGTCTGGCCATTATAGGGAAGATAATAAATTTAGAAAACAAACAAGCTAGAACCACAATTCAACGTTGTTGGTCTATTCCTTGAAAGATTCATGTGCACTTAAAAGGTAAAAATGTATTTGTCAGTTGAAAAGACAGAAGAATATTCTGCGTGTATTTTGGTTTACTATTTCTATTAATTCACTGGACAAACAAAGAAACAAAAAAAATAACAACCATTGAATAGTTGTTCTAGAATTGAGTGGTCGGAGAATCGAACCCCGGTCCCATGCTTGGAAGGCATAGATGATAACCACTACACTAACCACCCATTCTTGTTGATTGTGTAACGGGCAATTCCCGGTACCTCCCTTTTGGTATATGACTGGCACGTGAATCACTCTACGTGTTACCCTAGGGTAAGCGGCCAACCTGCAGGTTGTATCTAAAAGCCAACATGCAAAGCCTCGAGAAAGAGGAGAAGGATGCCACTAGAAAGAACTATAAATACATGACGCCAGGCCTTATGGCCAACTAACCTTTTACCTACATCTTGTAAGCTTGTCTTCCTTGAAAACCGGATTATAACAATAATAATATAAGGAGGTAATTATTAGGCCCATTATCCTAACGGACCTAAAATATTACATTGATTGTTTTTTTGAAAAACACCTGGCCCCGAGGATTTTTGGCACCAAAATGCAATTCATCAGGAATCGCTTAGTTACAAGGCTGCTGGGGTTATGTGATCAATAAAGAAGTATGTTTAGGATCAGCTGCATCATAAGCATATCACCAATTTGTTTTGAACGACGTACAAGGCTAAGTGAATGACTTTATTGCCTGAGATCAAACGATCTGCCAGAAATCTAGCAACCATTTTAAAGCTTCAACTCAAAGTTTCAATATATCAAGTGTCTAGGAATACAAGAGATATAAGTTGAGGTACAAGGTATCTAATTCTGTTTGTGATACAAGCTAATAGAGGTACCAAAATAACTGAGTTTGGTAGTTCCAATGAGTAATAGAGGTGTTGCCAGACTAATTTACTGCCATAGTACATCAATATTTGAACTCATTGGAAAGCAAGAAATCGATTTTCTAGAATATCTCAGACACGGTATTACTCCTCCACTTGAAGAACCACCAAAATACCATGGCTAGGCCAAAGAGTCTGATTAAAGAAGTGTTTTTTACCAATATATTTCATCGGTATATTCAAAGGCATATGGCCACGATGCTGAAGTAAGAAAAGATTTACATACTCTAACTACTACTCGCAGTACCATTAATCCTTATAAATCATTGGTTAGGGTGAATTTTCGCAATAGCACACCACCTGATCATGTTAATAATACACCAATTGGTATTATGAAACAGAAATATCTCGCTTCTACAACATTTAACTTGGTTCAACTAACAATATCCAATATCTCATCCCTGCTGCTCAATTGAAAGAGCTCATAGAAACTTTTCAACTCCGTGGCAATCATTCTCCAACTGTCAACCCGGAAAGTTTCCTTGGTGCCAAATTTGGCCACTTCTTCCCCAAGGAAACCCCATTGCTCCATATATGTCATGCAAACCTCCATTATGCCGCCAAAGACATTGATCCACGAAAAAATTGCCACAATATCGTTTCTCACGTTGGGATTTCCTCCGGTGAGCCGAATATTCCAGGATTTCTAGCATACGCATACTCTAATTGATTATTTCATTGTCAAGGAAGCCATAAGAAGGTTTGATGGATTACCATCAGTACAATTGATAGTACCTGCACCTTAAATATTTCATCCCTCAAAAAACGGGGCTCTGAAGTGCACTGTGACTGAAACCTTTGTATATTTTTAAATAAATATTCAAGTGGAAGAATGATATCGTATATCAATTAATAATTAAGGAACATAATGCTGCTGGTTAACTTATAAGGTCTGCGCAACGATAAGCCAAGGACAATTCCTCTAGACATATAAACCTTTAAGACACTTTGTCTCAAGGTTAAAGTTCTAATTTTAACTTTTATAATCCGTATCGGATATATACCGTCTTGAGAAATAGAGTTTAAAGATTCGGCTCCACCTAATTGTGGGTTATTATAGACAAGGCCTGAAATGCCATCACTTGCTCCGAATTGCAGTATCAAATCAGGTCAATGGGATATTAGATTAATCTATGGATTTGTAGCCCAGAATCCGCTTCAAGATAATTAGCAGCGAAGTGACGCTACTTTGTTCTCGACTATTGAAGATTTTGACTAAATGTTTACTAATAACGATCCATTATTCCGATAGGAAGTCACAAAAGTATTGAATTCCTTCTACCCACCACCAGAAAGGGTATTTAAACTTTATTACAATTTCTGGCAGGACTTCGGAGCATGCTAATACTCCACTAGGCATTTGACGGCAATGCTGGTTTCCCCGCGGCACTTACTTTGCTTAAATAAAACAATGACTTTTCTAAGCTAACAAAGGGGAATTCAGCATATTGATGGGGTATAAATTCTGACTGGCCGTATTATTTCCCCAGCTTCGCGAAACTTAATTCTGAGCCCCTCATGAGAATTTGGCTAACAATATCAATGACTGTAATCAACGCCAAATTTTTTCTTTTTAACCAATTTACCCCACAAAAGTCATTGCATGGGATAATGGTGGTTTAGTGATCAAGGTGTGGAGCACATACTCATTATCGTGAATCTAGTCATGAAAATTGGCAATGAGGAGTATAAATAGAGGCCCGAAACTGGGTGATGGGAAATATGCTATACTTCTTCACCTTGGTATTTATATTTTCTGCAGTTTATTCTGCTCCACCTGGTTTACCTACCCCTACTTTACCTATCCCAGGGAATCCTCCTCCAGGAATTCCTCCTCTGGGAATTCTTCCTTCTGGATTTCCAGTTCCAAGCCTTCCAACACCTCCGGTCTTACCACCTGGTCCTGGACAACCGTTGCCTCCGAGTGAGGACAGTTTCTACGATGCGCCATCAGGGTTTGAAAGCAAACCATTGGGCGCGATTCTAAAGTCCAGAAAGGTAAATCAACCGTTTGGAATTGTTGTGATTCCGGAAAAAATACATTCAGTGTACCAGTATCTTGTTCGGTCAGAAGACACTGACCATAACCCAAACGCAGTTGTCACCACGTTGTTTATTCCCTTGAACGCCGACTCCAAAAAGTTATTATCATATCAAACTGCTGAAGACGCTGCTTCAACGCTTTGTGCACCTTCGTATGCCCTACGATTGGGTTCAAATGTCCAGGGGGTCGTGCCAAACCAGCTAGAAACGTTGTTAATCCAAGCCCCATTGAATGAGGGATACTACGTGAATGTTCCTGATTATTTGGGTCCGAACTCGGCTTTTGGATCGTCGCATCAGGCAGGATACGCACTTTTGAACTCAATCAAAGCAGTGTTGTCGGATGGAGCAACAACTGGGATTAGTTCAGATGCCAGCGTGGCATTCTGGGGCTATTCTGGAGGAACAGTTCCTACTACCTGGGGTGCCTCATTGGCGCCGACATATGCTCCTGATATTAATATTGTTGGTTTTGCTGCTGGCGGTGTCATTGTTGATTTTTCCAATTTTCTTCTCATGAACCTGGGCACGTTTAGTTCCGGTCTTATAATTGCGGTGTTTGATGGGCTCAGTAACGAATTCCCAGCCGTCAATAAATTTGTCAACAGTAATGTCTTCTCTAATAAGTTGGCGCTGTTCAAATCCGTCGGACAAGACTGCATTCTTCTCTATTCAGTTAATAATGTCTATGGCTCATTATCCGACTGGTTTCCGCAAGGGATTACCGTGGTTAACGAACCGGCGATCCAACTGGTTCTCAACCAGTCCAATTTACTTCTTGCCGATTTGGTCCCAAAAGCACCTGCGTACATTTACAATTCATTGGGCGACGAAGTTGTTCCTGTCAGTGATACTGACTCGTGGTACGAGCAAATATGTGCCAAGGGGGCTTCAGTATCATACAACCAGGACAAATTGGGCGAGCATATTTCGGAGTATATTCTTGGAGCTGGTGGTGCATTTACGTGGCTCAAAGACCGGTTGAACGGAGTGCCACATCAAAGTGGGTGTCTGAGAAGTGTTGTATCGACTGATGCGCTTACTGCCAATGGATTGTCGGGGTTGGGAGATATAATTGCCAATGCGATTTTGAATCTTGTTTTGCAAGCACCTGCCAACTTTTTCCGAGATGCGTTTTCAAGTGTTGGATAGTTGGCGATGATAATTTTGAGATCTAGTGATTGAATTGAGATCTAGTGATTGAATTGGGATCTAGCGATTGAATTGAGATCTAATGGCCTTGATGACATTCTTTAAATACTTTCTTTGATACCATCAAAGTTTCTAAACAACTTGAGTCTCCTTCTAGCGTACGTCAATTTATGATTAAAATGTGTTGATCCATGTAGCTCCGCCAACTAACACGGCAAAATATCCTTGCCAATTAATTTTGCCAATTAATTTACCATTATTTACCATTATTTACCATTATTTATCATCAATTTACCATCAATTTACATGTATGCTGAGCTGCCCATCTCCCTGCATCACGTGCGTGATATAAAATTTTTAAAAACTCTCCATGCTACACAATGAGCAAACGCAGTTCCGACGGCACTGAGCTTCGAGTAGCTTCTTTTGAAACAGAACCGTCGCTAGCGGTGGGAGCCTTTTTTAAGGGCTTTAATGCCTCACCGGACTCGGGGTTCTCGATCTACAAGACCAAGAAATCGGACCAGGTATTGTTACATGGCGAAAACCAGCGATTGGTGTTTGAAGGCAAGAGTGACGAGGATGATAGCAGCAGCTACTTTGTGGCGGTGCACGACCGGAAAAACAAGTCGATTGATGTGTACGCTGTGCCACTTATTGGCGCAAAAGTCAGCGCAAAGCGACTCAAGACGTACCAAGGACCAAGCATTCGACACAACGACGCGATGAATTACGTCAAGAGAAACGCACTCGGACAGGAATTCGGTACGAAAAAGGCCAAAAAGGCCATTGCCGATGTCTCGGCCAACCGGATCGAAGCCGAGAAGCTCCAGCACCACGAAACTAATATCGTTGATTCCGTTGAAGCTGCTACTGCCGCACTTCCTACAACGGAGCAGATGAACCAGAGCGTCACCGATGACCGGCCGACGCCACGATGTCGTGCTGATGCCACCAATGTGGAAGATATCTATCCAATTAGCAATCTTGTGCCGAAGAAGGAGTGGGCCTTTATCAAGATCCAGCTGTTGTTGGGCGAGACCGACACAGCCAAGCGGTTGGAGTTTTTCCCACACAAGACCAGCAAGTATGTCGAGCAGCACTTACCGCGACTCACCAGCTTCAAGCAGGAGGACAAATTGAAGCTTTTGTACTATGCATCGTTGCTCTTTGGGGTATATGCCAACCGAAGAGTGCATAGCAAGCAGGTGCTTCTAGAAAAGTTGGACAGTCCGTCTGAAATCTTGGTCGATGGCATCTTATCGCGGTTCACCACATACAAGTCGGGACTATACGGACGAACCAAGGACAAGAACTTCACCATCGATCCATACCATGAGGACAAGCTCTTGTGCTATTTACTTGCAGTGATCCTCACCATTGACAATTTCCAGGTTGCAATTCCTCCATTGGCCCAGGAATTGTCCATGAAGCCTTCAAGATTAACTCTGTTGTTCAGAGCACTTGGCTGTGCAGTCAAGCCGGCAACAGTAGCACAGGCGGAAGTGTTTGGAATCCCACGGAATTTAGCCAGCACATTTAAAGTTGCAAGCTTGAAGGTGCCATTTAAAGAACCTGTCATGGTGCGCCGAGGACGTAAATGAGCACGTGATACAAATATCCACGTGCCCATTATTCACGTGACAATATGAATCACGTGCTAAATGTCCACGTGCTCCAGAACCACGTGCAGAATTTTTCACGTGGGCTATATTTATGTACCATGGTATAGACAGCAATAATACACAACCAAATGGAAGAGTGAGTAGGATGCGTGTTTGCGGACCAACTAATTCAGAATCGTGGAGACTGCATTAAAAGGATTGTATGAGAACGAGGAGGCCATTGAGGAAATAGAACGGCAAACCGAGGTTTACCGGCTTAGAAAATGCCAAGACGTTTATAAACAACGACAAGAACATATTGGCAAAATCGAGTACTTCTGGTATGTCGTCTTGTCGCAGCATGAGGAATTTGGCGAGTATGTTGAGCCAGTTGAGTATAAATACTTTGAATCGTTAAAAGCTTTGTACATTGACTGGGAGGTGGCTCTGGACCCAAAACTGGACAACCCGGCCAATTTTGATATTACGTTTGAGTTTGGCGAGGAAGTTGGGTCTCAAAAGGTTACCAAGCGGTTTTTTGAACGTGACGGGGAACTTGTTTCTGAGAAGGTGGAGTTTACTTGGCCAGAAACCGAAGTTTCGCATGAGAAATCGTTCTTTGGAATATTTGAATGGACTGGGGAGGAGGAGTCGGAGAAATTGTGTGATGGTGGGGAGATTGGGAAGTTGTTTGCTGAGGATATTTTTCCGTATGCTGTAAAGTATTATATGCAAGCCCAGAGCGACCAATTGGAAGAAGAGATGAATGATGGTGAAGAGAGTGAGCCTGAGTTGAATGTCAAGAAGAGAAAGTTGGATGAGAGCAATGAGGATGAAGATAGAAAAGAATAAGAATGGACAAGAAGGAAAGATGGACAAGAATAAGGATGGACAAGAATAAGGATGGATTTTTGCGCCGTCAATTTATAGTAATTTTCATTGGACTACAAGTATAGATATTTTTTAAAACTGATATCCTTGTCTTTTGTGGAAACTTTAGTGATGTGTGGCATCTAATTGGCCTTATCTACCGTTTGTCTATAGCATTGGTACAACTGTAATGGGCCCTAAAAATTTAATCTAGCCTTGATTTCAGGCAATGCGTCTTTCAATAGGGAAATTTGCCAATTTAATTCAAGTGTATTGTTTTTCACATTTAATTTTCACCTGGTCTGTTTGTTACCTTACGGAATGCTACAAGTATTATATGCAAAACACACCTTCAATAGGAATCATTATTCTAATAGCCTGAAAATAGACGACACTTTTGTAATATATGCCAATTAACTCAGAATTTAATTTCATAAGACTCAGAATTCAATGTCATAAGACTCATGATTTAATTGACGCCATTGACCAGTTGTTTAATATCGTAAGACTCATAATTTAATTAACGCATCATTGACACCACAGACCAATTGACACCACAATTTACCCAATTTAATCATCGTCATCATAAACCCTTTGATACCGTACCGGGGCCCTGTTCCCTTCCTGTATCACCTCCTCTACCATGCGATAAAACTCAGTTACGACATTAATCACCGAAAAAAAACACACCTTTGTGCTATTCTTGACGACTTGAGCAAGAGAAAAGTTTGGCTGGAGATAGAAATTGTCATTATCATCGTCCAATCTGATTTGGCCTGTGCTAGTAGATAGGAAGCTGATGGCGAAATAAAACAAGACCGACACTCCAAGGATGACGATAATTGTAACCAAGAATAGCCTTGGTCCTCTGAGTCCGATATGGACGTCGTCAAACTGCGTTTGCTTGCCCTTGCAAGGTTTTGTCACGGACTTTTCCAAATCAAGACCATGGGCACATTGACTAACTGCCATTTTTCTATAGCCACTAGGGGACTGGTATTCAAATACCGAGTCCATTTCCAGGCAAACGGCAGAATACTGATGCTCATGGGACTCTCTGACCTCGGGAAGAAGCTCGCAGGACCCAGAGGTGTTTCTGAAGTAGTTTACCTCGCACTCAAAGTCCGAGCTGGCACAGGCGCAGTTTTGAATGACCCGCGGCAGGATATCGTCATCCGAGTAGCAGGGCACGTTGGGGATTTTACGGTAGTAGGCTGTCTCGGCTCCAAATAGGCAGTTTGAGTCAGGCAGATGGGGCACAAACTCTTGGAAGTCGCCGTTGGACATTACCAACGGATGGCGGCACTCGTGTTTCAAGACGAGGCTGAAGTCGAGGGTGATGGCTAGGGTATGTTTCTGGTTTGGGTCTGTATCACTCTGATGATCTGTATCAATCTGATCTATTTCACTCTGATGATCTGTATCAATCTGATCTATTTCACTCTGATTATCTATTTCACTCTGATGATCTCTATCTATCTGAGTAATATCTCCATCTCTCTGATTTGATACCCCTCCATCTTTCTCAAGTAGCACCATCACCGTGCGTGAGTCAATCACAAGAAGCAGATACACCCGCCCAGAAACATTGTGAAACTGAAACTGCTGCCAGGACCTGCCTAAATCAATCGAGTAGTAAACCTCTTTAATCGCCTCTTTATCATTAGCAGCCACTAGAAGCGCTCCTCGTCCGGCAATTGCAACCAAGTGCGGTCCCTTAAACACCTCTTGCCAAGACACACCGGCGTCGGTAGACAAGTATGTGTTTGCATCCTTGTACTCTCCAAGGCTGTTTCCAGTGTTTCCCACTGCGAGAAATATCCCCACGGCCCGTGACTGGGTCATGGCGCTGTTCCAAGAAGTGGGTCCGTGGAAATGCAAGCTGCCGCCCAGGACGTTGCGCGCGTCGGGCCGCACCGGCGACCACGAGCCGCCGTCGTTGTACGAGATGGCCGTCCGGAGGCCGTCCGCGACGCGGTTGGCAATGAGGATGCCGGAAAGCGTGGCGGCTCTGGTCCAGTCGAGCCGGTTTGCCGCGCAGTTAATGTCGCTGGCCGCGACCACAAACTGGTCGCCGTTTGTATTCGATTTATACACCGTGGCCGTGTGATTCTCGAGGGTGTAGTACACGATTTCGTCTGGGCGCGCGCCCGGGCCCGGAAGATGCAAGCGGGTCGCCTGGTCGAGCGGCGACGCGGTCACGCGGCGGGTCCAACGCCGCCCGTCGGCGGTAGCCTGGAGCTCGGCGGCCCGGCCGGAGGCTACTGTGGCGAGAATCGTGCGATTTCCCGGGTAGAACCCGGTGACGTGCGATAAAACTGTGGCGGACGAGGCAAAGAAGTCGTGGGACTGTACGAGGGCGCTTGATTGCAAGAAGCAGTAGATGAGGCTGTCGTTTGCGGTCGGGATGAAGTTGGACACGAAGATGCACGGCAGTTGGCCGTTTTCCACGAGCAAGTTCCAGGTGAGGCCGTAGTCAATGGAGCCGTACGACACCATGCGGCCGTTAACGGTCCCCGATACAATTACACGGCCTGGCACCTGGCTGTGGTGCGAAATGTCCAGGACCAGATCGATCGGAGAAGTGCACTGGTGCCAGTTGTGACGGTCCAACGAGTATATAATTTCGCGGCCGGGCCCGAACAAAAACACCTGCTGCCCGTTTTCAGTGTACCGGGCCACGTCACTGTCGACAGTCGACCAGGAGCTTCCTCGGTTCCAGGAGCAGTAGAACCGCGATTGTGACGTGAGAACCGTGAGAAACGCGGGCGACTCGCCGTGCGCGGCAACCGAGCCGTTGAACTCGCACCCGTACGCGTGCAAATCGCGGTCCTTGTAGTAGCTCGTCGCGGTTTCCGCCGGCACAAGCTCGACGCGCGGGTTCGGGTCGCGCGCCCGCCCGTCCGCCGGCCGGTCGGCGCATGGAGTCTCGATATCGGCCGCGAGGTCGGCGCCGCCCTTGCAGCGGTTGCCCTCCCGGAGCGAGTACCCGCTGGGCCGCGAGAACGACGCGGTGTGGCCGTCACAGAAGCGCGACACGTAATGTGCCATGGACTTCTCCGTGTCGTTGGTGATACAGGCGCCGGCGGTGTCTGGCGAGAAGCCTGGAGAACACTCGTAATCGGCCGCGGTACATTGACACGGTTCGGATGTGAGCGAGGTGCCGCCCCGGCAAGCAGTAAGCCGCCGCCGGAACGCGGTCCGGGCGCCCCGGAAACACGCGGGCGCGGCGACCCAGTCGTAGTCGCGCGGCGTGCACGCAGCGAGTGCCTGCCACGCGGCCGAGAAGTCGAGCGTCTGGACCGCGCTTCCGGCGACCGCAAGGAACACCCCCGCCCGGGGCGTTGCCACGAGTTGCGCGTAGCGGCGGGGCGGGCCGCCGAGCACGTGCGCGGACCACGACCGGCCGCCGTCGAGCGAATAACGCACTTCTGCCGTCGGAACCACGTCCCGGATCGCAACAAGCACCGCGCCGTGGTCGCTGGCGGCAAAAAGATGCGGTCCCGGCAACGCGCGGGTCCAATTGAGCCCGTTGTCCTGCGAAACGTACGTGTCGCTTTCAGTGTAGCTGGCAAGCGACAGGCCGTAGTTTCCAACGGCAAGAAACGTGCCTGGTGCCGCGGGGCTCCTGGAGATGTGCTGCGCTGTGTTTTCGCTGACTGCCTGGCGGACGGCCGAGTGCACGTGAAGCGACTGGCCCGCCGACGGCATGAGCGGCGCCCAGGAGCCGCCGTCGTCGAACGTGGCGACCGACCCCACTGCGCCGGAGCCGGCGATGGTGTTTGTCACTGCGATTCCCTCGATCCCATGCACGGATTCGTAGTCAATGAGTCCGCGCGGGTCGCGATGGACGGCCTCGAGCACCGGCTGGACGGCTATGTCGCCGCGGTTCGGGCGGAAGGTCGCGCGGAAAAGCCGCCCCAGCAGCGGGCCCAGCGGCACCACGAGAAAGAGCGACCGAGCGGCGCTGGAGGCGACAATCGAGATATCCTCGGTGGCAAACCGCACGCTGCCCCAGACGGTGCCGTTGGCCGATAAATATATGCTGTCCTTGGCGAGCGCAAGGTACATTCCATGGTAGTAGTGCAACGCAGTCATGTCGCCTGCGATCCGGCGCTCGGGCGGCGACACCCCGCCGCTGGCTACAGTGTAGGCGTCCACGCCGCCTGGAGCTAGGCAGAGCGCGCCCTCGGCCGTCGCCTGGCACGAGACAGATCGGGCCAAAAACTGCGCAGACTGGCCAGAAACATGAGTGAAACTGCACGGGCCAGAGCAATTGCTGGCCACAAGAAACGTGTCGGCGTCGTGCGGCGCGAAATTCACCGGAAAGGTGTCGTTGGCATGGTTTAGGAGCACCGACGCGCGACGGCCGCCCACCAGACCGCCAATAGCGACGTTGTGCCATTTTTTATTCTTCAAATAGAAAACACTGGTGTTTGTCAACGCCGCCAACCGGTCATAATACGGGTTTTTCCGCAACCCGGTGACAAGACCCGCGTCCAACTGCTCGGGGCTCCACTGCGCGAAATCGGTCGACGAAATCACTTGGTGGGACTGGGGGTTGAAAAAGTAGCTGTCTGACCCGGCAAAGAGGATTTCTTTTGCCTCTCCAGGCTGCGAGAAGGTCACCAGAGGTGGAGAGTACGCCGAGGCGAGTGCTAGAACGAGAAATGATGCCAGCAACATGGAAGCATAGGCACTGGTTTGGGTGGGATGGGGTGGATATGGAGATGTTTTGTGGAGATGGAGATGTTTTGTGGAGATGGAGATGTTTTGTGGAGGTGTGGAGACTTTTATGAGAGGTATTGATTTATTCACGTGGTTCGTTCACGGGATAATTCACGGTATGATTCACTTTAGTATGACTTGTTTGAGATTGGTGTAGAAAATCATGCACGAGCACCGGTGGAGAATGTATGAGCATGAGATGGATGAAAATATTAATAGACAAATACATGAGCATATAATATATGGATGAAGTATATGAATATGATTGGGCATACAATAATGAGATGTACAAATGAGATATGGAGCAAGTATATGAATATGATTGAACACACAATATGGAGGAAGTATATGAATATGATTGAACATACAATATGGAGGAAGTATATGAATATGATTGAACATACATGAATAAGAAGATATGAATAAACATACAAGAATAGATATGGATGAAATACAGAAATACATACATGGCCATACAAGAACAAGACATGAATTGTAATACAATAACTACAATACAAGTTGGTGAAATAGCTAAATTATATTCGCTCAACTACTCAAAAAAAGTCTGACTATACTTGAAATGGACAATTGCTCGGCGGAATGTAAAACTATGCCAGTTGGGGCACTTCACTAATAGAGGAGCTAAAGCCAGATAGGAAATATCAACAAAGAAAATGTCCTGATTGTCAAAAAATTAGGACAAGCTGGCTTATAAATATATTAGGGTAAACTTCTTCATTACGTGAATAATCATACAAGACGACAACATAAATGAAATACATAATGCTTGATCTTTAAGAAACTGACAAAGAGAAATGACTCAAAAGGAGCTGTATAGTGTCTTCCCCAGAGTGACTACCTGTTTGGCCGTCCTTTGTCAACCCTCATTTGGTTGCTTGTAATTAAAAACTTCAATATTAGCAGTAGGATTATTGGTACGTAGTGCTTGTATTAATGTGTGAGGAATCTGATGACCCTTGTTGCCAAGTTTGACCGCTAAATCTCGCTATGTGTTGGAGGGGGAGTGGATCCCACATCTTTGGCATTCTGGGTCATCATTGCCAACTAGTTTGAGCGGCATGGCGCTGATTTTACGTGTGTGCCTGTAGTTGTTTGGAAGTGAGTTACTAGTAGAGGTGACAATTTCTTGTCACTATCTGGTTGCCGTTTCTGAGGCCATTTTCTTGAGCATCTGGATGCGGGACAGTTGTAGATCTTGCATTGGTGGTGAGTCGTCTTCAAGTCGTATTTCCACTAGCGTGTGATCCGCTCGTCGTTCAAGCATTTAGACGACTGAATCAAACGTTCTGATGTCTGGAATATGGGGGATTGTTACCTGTAACATATTCTGGTTAAGAGGGCACTTGGGAATTGTGATTCTTGTACTTCCATCGATCGTGGTAGTTTGAAACACCTCAAGATCATACTATATGGTTGGGACGGCACATGTTTTGAACAAAATTATCGTGGTGCGTATGCTCAATGCTGTTGCAGAGTTCATGGATATAGACCATAAAGAGGATTGGTAAAATTGGTGTGCCTTACGGGACTCCGAACGTATGGGGAGTTGCTGATCTGATAACTGCCCGTCTATTTTGAGCTGAGTGCTTCAGTTTTGGAGGAAGTTACTAGTCCAATTGATTATCTCAGGTGGAGCTCCGACGGCCTACATTTTTCTCGGTAGGATCGGGTGGCTCATGTTGTTGAAAGAACCTTTGATGTCGACAAGGACTGCTCCGGAATGTTTGGAGTCATCTAGTAACATTTTCTGGTTTCCCTTGAGGTGGGTCTCGGCGTAGACCTAAAACATTAGATGAAGTTAGTCTAATACCTAGTTAGCTTTAACAAAAAGCGGACTATACACTAGAACAAAAACGACTCAGAGGACCCTCCTCAAATCCAACAGCCACAAAAGTCTCACATTTAGGTGCTTCAATAAATGGCTCGTTAGGAGGGCTACCGAATTAGTACCCTGGGGAGGGGGTGGCTTTCGCCACCTCTAAAGATCTAGGCGAAAGCTCATTGCCCCAATGCTCATACTTTTTATATTTACAAGCTCTAGTTGAAAGTTTATCTCTGTTGCAGAGTTTTCTTTTGACGACTATATAGCAGCACCGTCCTTAGTCATAGACGGCGAAGTATAAATCTCCTCTAGGAGCCTATTATAGTTATAGCCTTAAATAAATATTATTATTATTAAAAAAAAAAAATAAACAAATGGCTTCAGAGCAAGCCACCAAAGAATGGCAGGAAGCGGTCACGTTGTGCTACGATGACCTCCCAAGATTCTACAATACAAATAAACTAACATACAACGACCATTCTTTTAAACTTTTAGATTGTATATTGATACTGTGTGGATCAATCAATTGGAATAAAACCAATTGACAAATTTCAAAATCACAGACTCTCCTCCTTACCAGAAAGATGAGGAATCCGCCACTCAGGTTATACTTAGTCTTTTCCAACATCTTAGCCAGTACCAACAATAGAACTACCACTTGGAATAACAATTTTTTCATCTAATGAGTCGTCCGCTCGAACTGCATCTGCCAATCCAATATAATTTGTTTCATGGTCAAAATAGGCATATGAGGCTTTCATGAACGGCACACCTAGAATTATGGAAGATGACTTCTCAAAGAGAATTGCAAAGGAACACTGCCCGTCGTAGCTAGGATGCGGTTCCATTTTCATAAGTCTAGGCGGAACATTGACAGAATACGCACCAAAGTTAAATTTCATATTCCCAATACCACTTCCATCGCAGGCACTATAAGTGATCCCGTCTTCTATTATCACGTCGAAAAGGTTTTTAGACTGTTCAGGGAAATGAATCGAAGCGGTACCACTATCAATGAGAACATTAACCGGATTAGCAAACTTTGTATTAATACGATCACCTCTTATGCCATACAACGGCAATTCCAAGTACCCACCAGAATTTCTGGAAGCAGGCAACATCACCAAAGGCCCTTTGAACCGGTTTGTGTCTACTCCCCCAAAGACAATCTGTCCACTATATTCACCATAGTTACGGTTCATGTGGATTCCGTACGATCTCCGTGGTATATATCTTGACAGCCTTATTAATTGCACTATTCCTGGCTGCGTCTGGTCGGAGGCTTGTGGACCCAAGCCGATAATACCATGTTGACCATTGGTTTCTGTGGCCGAGCCAAATATACCAGGAGATAATTTAGCAGCTCCAAGAATCATTTTGTCTTCATAATACAATCCTGAGGCTTCAGAGTCGTCATTATATGATACTTTAAATCCCGGGTCAGACACAGGTACTTTACTAGAGGACAGAGATGGATCGTAAATGTAATTGTCGTCTGCAAAACTATCCAGCAGACCTCCTCTCAGAGAGGTTTCTCCATGAGATCGCCTATAATTTTCAAAGGCTTCTGGTTGCGGGAACCATGTCAAACTTGACCCAGTATCATAAACTGCGTGTAGAAATTGTTTACCAACTTGAATAGTTGTTTCCGGGAGATTATTTCTGTTGTCAAAATAATCAACCACATAACCGACTTTATCGCCCACTATTTGCCCAGCTATACTTTTGGTTAGTGGAGCTCGTTTTCCAAGTGAACTGTCTGGCGAATTCAATGACGCCGAGAAGACATGGCCAAAGGTAATGAAATATATTATAAATTGCATCAATTACTGATGAAATAAGCGAATTGTTCTATTATTTATATTGACTTGAAAGAAGCTTTTTGGATATTTCTAAGCTTCATTCGCTTGAGGTAGTGCCGTGAAATGCATGTGGCAGCAAATGTTGAACCGAATTGCAATCCAATAATAATAATAATAATATTTATTTAAGGCTATAGCTATACTAGGCTCCTAGAGGAGATTTATACTTCGCCGTCTATGACTAAGGACGGTGCTGCTATATAGTCGTCGAGAGAAAACTCTGCAACAGAGATAAAAAACTTTCGATCAGAGCTTGTAAATATGTAAGGTAATGAGCATTGGAGGGGCAATGAGTTTTTCGCCTAGATCTTTAGAGGTGAATTGCAATCCAATAAATATCCATTCTTGTCATAAATAGCTATTGTAGTTAAATAGCCACTGCATATCAGTTCGCTTAGGCACTGTAAATACCAGTGTAATATTATAGACCTAAGGCATTAATTAGACTGAATAATTCAACTGAACAGTTCAGCTAGACATTCTATCTAGCAGACTCCAATCCGGTTATCCAAATCCTAAAGGAACAAAACAAATAATTAAGTAGTTTATAGTTCACCATAATACTATGTCTATTCCAGACGAAACTATTAACTACGACAATAGCTGCTATGGCTAACACCTTTTCCATTAAAACTAGAGCCGTATTTGATTTAACACGCGTAATAGTCTGGTATGACACACTAATGTGTTACGGAGTACACTATAGGCAACACGTATTTATTTCTGTATTTAACTATATATTGTTTCCGGAAACACGGTGATTCGACAAGTATATTTTCCCTCAAAAACATCCTGAGGTAGCATTATGTTAAAAAAAAAAAACCTTCATAACCCCTAAACTGTTATATGGGCTGAAAAACTTCAATGGGAGCAGTGATGCTAGTGTTTTTAACGTGACTGGTTAGGACCTAGAGCTTTCTTGAGCTTTAGGTATCTGATGGTGCTGAATATTTCCTGCTTCGCTATTGATTCAATGTCGTTCCGATGAGTTTTGTGCGGTTGGAACAAATCTGGCGTGAGGCTCTCGCCCACAGTAATTTGCGGGTATACGGCTTTGTCAACCCTCATTTGGTTGCTTGGGATTAAAAACTTCAATGGGGGCAGTTATATTGTTGATACATAATGCGTAAAGTGGCTTTGTAAAAAGCCTGGTGGCCATTACCAAGTTTGACGGCTAAATCTCATCATGTGTTAGGGTTGAACTGCCTAGATCTACACACTTTGAGTTACCTAATAATAACAAGGTTATATTGGCACCTGCTCCATAACAGCCCGCGATTGTAGATCTTTTAAGTAAACTTAAAGGGATCTGTCAAGTTAGCGACTCATCATGTAAGTAAGAACGTTTGGAATGATAATTACCTAATCTATTCACTTTAAATCACCCATGTTTGTATAAACTTTACAATCCTCCATCTTGGACATTTTGGAAATTCCACTCAATCTCGTAAACTGTCTGGAATCACCCATTCACCAACAGTAATCCCTGCACACAGACAAGAGAAATTACACTAGATCTTCAAAGCCACCGATTGGCCAAAATAAACTTGTGGTTTTTAAATAAACTCGACAATGAAACGTCAAATAATTTCCCATTGTATACATCCACAGCCAAGTATCATTAGCAATGATATTAGAAGTTTAATTTCGGCCATAGGGATCAAGCACTGTAATGTGAAAATAATCCTTGTCAATTAGCCACTATATGACTTGCAAATTAACATTTACCTTGTGCCGTCATAAAACCCAATCGCGGCACATTAATGTGTTCAAAAGGAACATCTGCCAACTACCATTGCCAAATGGAAAGGATCATTATACACTGATTAACTATTTTTCAACCTGATACACTTCTAATATCCATAGTGAATACACCTCGACTTGGCACAAGCAACCTACAGGCAAATACAACAAATGATAAAACTGAAGAAATAAAATATATTTACCCTGTAGAAGGACCTTTTACTGGACAGACTACTTGCCATCCAAAGATCTACAACACATGAAATGGTATAATAGGCACAAAATAGAAACAACGCAAGTCAACTCGCTCAAGAGAACCAAACAAAAGCTTGCACAAAGGCGGCAATGCTACTGCCAATTCCCCGGTGCTTAATTGCTGTACACACCCCAGTACTTCTCGACATTGAGGTATCCATCAGCCTTCCACAAGTCGTTAAAGGCAGTGAACGAGTAGGTGGAGTTTCCGGCATGTTGGACAATAGAAGCAATGGCAGCAGCTTGGTTCTCCTTGGATGGCACAGCGACACCGTTTGTGTCACCTCTAGATGGCCAGCCAGACTCGGTAATCACAACGTCCTTCTTACCACCACAGGCAGACCACACGGTCTGGAGCTTACCCAAGACCCATTGGCCGGCATTTTCAGCCTCACAGGTGGTGTCAAAGTACCCGTGTGCGTTAATGGCAACATAGTCGGAAATCTCACACAACTCCAAGTTGTTCAACACCGCAACAAAGGTGTCAACAGAGACAACGTGTCCATTGTATCCAGCAGCACTCAAAGCGCTCTTGGCAGTGGAGACGTACTCCTTTATCTGGGCAACGGTAGCTTGTCCGCTGTTGACCAACTCGTTACCAACAGAAACGGTGTCAATGTCACCCCAGTTACCGTTAACGGCAGACGAGATGGTCGACACAGCCTCCTGGATCTGGTTCACGTTGTAGATACCCAAGAAGAGTTTCTGGTGACTGGCCTTACCGGCCAATACCGCGCTAACTTGGTCACAGTCAACTCCGTACAATCTGATGAAGTTGTAGGCGGTCAAGGAGGAGAGCTCAGAGGCGATTTGCTCCTTGGATTTGCATCCTCCGTCGTCAGAGTATGGAGTGTAGGTAATTCCTGAAGTGACGTTGGATGGAGATTCAGAACGACGGTGGTGGTGGTGCAACTCAGCGGAAGAGGCGCCGGCTAAGACCGCAAGCGAAAGGATATTTGAGAAACGCATAAACGAAGGTATTTCAGCTGTTTGGCTAAGTGTATGAATGAATGAATGTCAATCAGTGAAATTAAACAACAGAAAAATTTTTGTGCAATCGGGTGAGTATTTAAATGGGAAGAAAACATCCAGTTTGGGCCTTCCAGGGATATATGAGTTTGTGTGCATGCGTGTGCATGCAGCCAAACAACACGACAACCAACCCACAAACTCCGGTGGAGCCCTCTTCAAATGGGATACTGGACAGTTACCCGGCAAGCGTCTCGGCCAACTTCATCTCAGTCAAGTCCTCAAGCTCATCCACTGATAGATTACTGGTACTCCGTTCAATAACGCTCGACAAGGATTCTCCCGCCGGCCTTTTCCAGCACCAGTCCACGTTCTTCACCAACTTGCTAAGCACAGTGTATCCCTGACGTTCCCACACTCCAGTCACATTGTCACAGCTCAAAAGCTTCCACACCGTCAACAACGACGTGAATTCCACTACTCCACCGCTATCCGTAACATGTGCAGACCGCACCGCACCAAAGCTTTCAAACATCCGCACCAAAGCCTCTTTGTCCACAAACTTTTGGCCCTTGCTGCTCATCGTGACAGTCACGCTTCTCATCTCGGGCACGATTCCTCGGACCTCTGACTGTGAATTGCGGATCCTTCTTTCCAACGCGAGCCGTAGCTGCATTCCTTCCTCTTTCAACAACTCCAAGTCCCTTGTATCATGTTTCCTCTGTGCGTATTCCTTCTCCAAATCAAGTAGCTGCTGCCGCTTCTTGCGCATCTCCTCGCTCAAATTCTTCTGCCTTGCTTCGCTTTGTTGCAATTTCTTCAAGTATTCATTGTACTGATTTTTCTTTTGCTCATTGGTGAGAAACTCGTACACTTGACTAATCAACAAAAACTTTGTGCGTGCTTCATCACTGGGGTTTTTGTCCGGATGATACTTCAATGCCTGTTTATAGTAGGCCTTCCGGATCAAACTGTCGCCCACCAACTCATTGAGTCCTAACACACCATAAACATCGATTTTCTCCTCAATGACTTGGTCAATAGTCAAACTTTCACCCATGGAAACATATATATACACTGTGCATGTCCACCGGCACGACAATACAATACAGATACACGTGCCATTTATCACGTGTATGTCAACAAAAAGTGGGAGGCTTTTCTTTAATTCACGTGTGCAAGCTGTACAGTTAAAAGACTGGCGCATTAGTGCATCCACATGCACTGACGTACCTCTAAAAATGTCAATACCATTTGCTTCGAGAGAATAGGAGCTTGTAAAATTCTTGACTCCGCTAACAGCGTAGGTCCAGTGGCATAATTTTTTCAGGGGTTGAAGTAATACTCTGGAGTTGTGATGGATCTGTAGATGCGCGATTTACATGGGTATTGACCTTGAATAGCCGGTTGTCATGTCAACACGTATCGTAACACGACTAGTGCAAGCTAGTGGGTATCCACCGATTTTGGACCTATGAAACGAAATGACAGACGATGGATGCGGGCTAAATTTTTTTTAATTGGAGGCGTAGTAGCCAACTAGTGTGATATTTCTTGGTACAACCTGTAGTTTGTCATTTGTTCCAATTCGGGCACATGTCTTACATTTTTCAACTAATACGGATTTGGGATTTCCTCATGTGTTAATTACCATAGAATGGCTGAGACACGTTGAAACCCAGAGACAATGTGAAGATTGGTAGTATAAAACTGGTGATATAAAACTGGTGTATGTCGATTGATGTAAAATGGACTTGGGGCAACACAGACTAGGTATATGGGCCAGACATTAAGTAGATAATATCGCAATGATACGGTCAAAACACTGACTAAATTAACTTGGTACAGCACTGGTACAAATCAGGAAATCTGCACAAATGCTAATTCACTATCATTGACCAAAACTGTCATGCTTTAAACCTCTTGTGCAATCTGTCATGTCCCAACTGTCATCTGCCTAAAGTCTCGTTTCTTTTTTGGTCTCATTTGACAGTGGAGCCGAAATGAGTAGACTTGATGATTGGTACACAAAGATTCAAAGGTTTAAAGGAAAAGATTTAATTGCAAGAGAGATCAAGAATTGAATCGAGAATAATTCTACGCAAGCATACCTTTGCTTGCAATTCAATTGTAGTGCATAGACAGAAATCTGCCAATCTTTGCGGCAACAGTGACTTCATTCGACGTTTTTCAGAGATAACAAGATGATCCAATGTGCTTATGCAAATAAACGGCCTTCGATGCGTCGATTACTTTGATTACTGTATACACAGATCGCCTCTTGTATACACGGATCATCAATTGTATACTAATGTATACTCAAATCGTCTCTTGTATAACCAGATTGTCTCTTGTATGCTCCGATTGTCTCTCCTATTCTTCATTTCCCCGGTTCACTACACTATTCACAGTTGAATATCATCACAGTTGATAACATCACCAACATTAGTTTTCCATAGACACTACACTCGACTCATCAGCACCATGTAGACTTATTTGGCTACACGAAAATCAATCCTTCCAACCCAAAGCACAAATTACATGGTCATATTCCTTGGCAAGACTAATGCCTATGATTTTAAACTAGCCTCACAGACGGTGGTGCTGAGGCTCGTGTGCAGGACCCAATGTGTAAATGTGAATTACTTCACCCGTCATTATAGACAATCATCAACACATTGAGAGCCAAATTCTTTAGGAATTGACAAAGTCCTTGCATGTTTCATCAAACTAGGCGATATATTCAAAAGGGTGTTTATTCATCACAACCCAGTCCATACTCATTGGGTTTTACCAAACATGATGGAACAGGTCTCCAGTACATCATATGATTCAGCAAATTTGCCTTGGCAAATGAGTCTAGGCCTCTCAAACTTCACATTAAACACTTGGCTCAGAAACATTGCTCCCATAAAAGTCTTTAACCCGAAGCAACTTAATGATCCGTGAGATTTCCCTTGGCATCCTAAATAATGCATAGTTGCTACGTAAATTATTAATCATCTCATTGTACTAAACAACTATGTAAACGGGTGCTTGTAGGTCCGATTTCCAACATGGTTTTATTTTACACCACTCCTTTCCTCTTTGTATTGATGGTCAAGCATAGCGGATTTATCGTGACTCGGCCCTGGGTGAAATATAACTTTGTAGATACACTAGGGTAATAAACCTTATCTTTATGCCATACTGCACAATGTTCAATTCACGTGTAGTAGACTGCTTAATCCTAGTATAGTCTTGAACTACAACAACTCTTGTACAAAAGTGGCACGGTCTAGGTTAGAAACTGTGCAGCATGGTACGACAATAAGGTTTTTCTAGTATATCTAAAACAAAGTTTTATAAAAATGTCAAGTCACGAAAGCCGCTGTGCTTGTTTATTAGTACAAGAGAGACAGGCAAATCTACAAAGTAAGCAAATCTACAGACAAGACCTATTCACCAGATTATTCAATTATTCATGTTTATAGTTTCTATATTTTACTTTGTGTTTTTTACTGGTGAAGATAAATTTCAAAAAGTAATACACATGAATCAATATTTGGGACCATGTATACGAACCTCTATTCAGCGTATTCATCACTGCCCCATTGCCTCTTACTGGAGCTTCTATCAGCTACAGCTTCATATTATTTACACCTCCTCACCGCACACTTTCATACTTCAAATTTCCATTATTCATACCCCTCACCACACAATTCAGCCCTCGGAAATCTTCGAAATATTAACCAATTCAATCTCGCTCTTTTGCCGGTCATTGCGACTCACTTTATAGAAGAAATCAGTGTACTTGCTTGCGTTCATATGCGTGAGAAACTTCTCATCATGTGTAATTACAATAATCTGAAAGTTCCGCTGGTTCCGTCGCATGTCAATGATCCGCCCTAGCGACTGTGCAAGACTCTCGCTGTTCTCCGCATCCAAATTCGTCGTCGGCTCGTCCAATGCTATCATGCCACAATTAATTCCAAAACATTCGGCCAACGCTAGCCGGATTATTATACATGCCAACACCTTTTGTCCAGCACTACAACGTCCCCGCATATCCAACTCAGCTCCTTGTTTACGCATAACCACACGGTAATTGTACGACCGGTTGCCTTTGGACTGGAGATTGACGTCACTCTTCACCTGGATCGTGTCTACATCGGTTCCTCGGTATGTGGCCCGCCAGAGTTCATCAATAACCTGGTTGATCTCTTCCATTTTGATCGAGTGGTACTTCATAATCGCAGAGTCCAATGCTTTGGCGTACTTTGAAAGATCATCATTCACTAGTGACTTGGTCTGGAGCGTCACCCATTCTTTGTGGTACTCCTCATTGATTGTTACGTCTAGTTCCTCGGTAATATCCTCAACTTGGTTCTCCATCTGCTTAATCTCGCCTAATTTCCCGCCATATCGGCTCTGTAACTCTGACATTTCCGCCTGTAATCGTCTCAGCTGCCGTTCATACTTTTCCTTCTCGGCCTCTGCGTTCTGTTGCCTTAAATGCTCAATCTCGTCATTCACTTCGCCATACCGCAATCTTAATTCTCGCAATTGAAGATTGTCCCGGATCTGACCCTCAAGCTTGTCCTGGTTTGCAATCTGGTACTTTAACGTATCAATTTTGCCCTCATATCCGCCAATCTCTTGCTCGATTCCAGCTTCATCTTCACGCAATTCAGTAACTCTTACTTGACATTCTTCCAACAACTTGACGTCTCTATCCAAATACTCTTGTATGCTTCGGTTGTATTCCACAATCTCTTGCCACAACCTCGCAGCCCGTTCAGTATCATTTCGTAACTTCCTCTCCTCCATTCCGGCTTCTTTTTTGTACGTCTCAAAATCAGCACTTTGGGCTTGATACTCCAGCTGAATTCCCTCAGATTTTATCTCGCCGATTTTTTCGCGAAGCTCTTCAATCTTTTGCTCATTTTCAACAACGCTCTTCTTTAAACTTTCAACCTCAACGACCTGTCGCTCGAGCTCATTGATTTTGAGCTGCTTATCCTTAATCTGCGTCTCCAACTTGTTATACTCCTTCATTTTCATCTCCTTTTCCTGATGGAGATTACTATTCAACTGCCTCAAACTCTTAAACTCATTGTTCTTCATAAACAACACATCGTGTATATTTTCAGTGATAACCTCCATACCATACTCTTTCAATTCCTTCTCAAGACCATCTAATACCTCGCCATCGTGCTCAACTTCTCTTCGTAAGCGGTTGATATCCTCAATTATAAAGGAAAACTTCTCTATCTCACTCAACTTATTCTTTTCCTCGCCAAGAGCCGCATCTTCCTGAGAAAGATTCTCCTCAATGACACTGACTTCCTGTTCCATCTCGTTATACTTACTTTTTGACCCTGGCTCCTTGATAATCAACTCATTCAATCTCTTGATATCAATCTTCCGTGCATCTGCCAATTCCTCCTCCAACTGATCAAACTCCTTGTCGTTCAAATTAATATTCTTGCTTAGATCGTTTACTAGCTTAACAAACTTTTTTAGCTCAGCGTCGCTGAACCCACGTCGACACAAAACACAATACTTTTCCTTATTGGCAATCTCCAAAGCTCGGACATTGAACTCTTTGGTAGTCTTTTTCAACTTCTCATTCTCCAAACAAATTTTATAGTCTTCTTCGAGCTCTTTCAAGTACACATCAAACCCGGAAACCGGTACATCATTTGGAATAACTCGCTCATATTCAGACATTAACTGCTCTTTTTCCTTTTGAATTTCTTTCAATTCTCTAGATACATACTGTAAATCTGCTTTTTTGTAATTCAACTGTTTATTCAAATCTTCAACTATCTTGCTCTTACTCTGGATTTTGTCCAATTGATGAAGTCGTGCTTTTTCATACAGAGGCTCGAGATCCTGGTTTTCCAACGACTCGCCCATCAATTTCTCATACTTTTGGCTATTTTTAGTAACAATTTTCTTAATGGTTGCCTGCTTAACTGCAATGTTTTCCTTGGTAACCGTGACCTTGGCATGAATGTCAGATTGACGGCTATTTAATGAAACCTGTTTGTTTAACGCCTCAATTTCATTTTCCAATGTTCTAATTTGCTCCTCATTATCATCAATCTTTCGCTTAACTTCTTCGATCGTGTTTTTATTCTGGTACTCCTGGAACTTCTTTTTGAGGTTCTCAACAAGAGACTTTTCATGCTCAATAATAGTTTCGTCAGCATTATCCTTAATTTTCCGCCGGATCCTGTCGGTTTCCTTGGAAAGCTTTTTAATGTCGTCGGTTAAAAACTGCTTTTTGTTCTGGCAATTCTTAATTTCAATCGTGAGCCGCGAAAGTTCATCTTGAAATTCCTCAGACTTCCGACTCTTTTCTTCAAGGAAAGTCTCCAAATTACCTTCAAGATTTTCCTTGTTCAGTCTAACCAACTCATCTGCCTCACTTGAGTCCTCTTTCCCCACACTTTGTCGTACCTTTCTTCTTTTTTCCACACTCGCTAAATAGGCTTTCTCCTTGCCTAACAATTCACCTTGTTTTCCTATTTCTAGATTAAGTTCCTGTCTGGTTTTCAAAAGACGTTTGTTAGCCTTGCTTTTCGCCCTTTCTTCTCCTTTCAATTCCTCCTTAATGGCTACCACTGTCTCATGGAATTGCTCTCGCTTATGCAACAACTCTTCCTTCTCATCGTTCATAAACTCTATATTTGCCTCTAATCTGGCTATTTGTTCCTCATATGAGACAATCTGCACTTTGAGATTGTCGATTTTTGCCACTACTGCCTGAAATTCTTGGTTGCTTTTGAATAAATTTGCTATCTGACTGCTGATCTTTTCCATATCTGTGTTCAACTTGGCAACTTCCAACTTGTACCGTTCGATTGCCAGCTCCAAATTCTCCTTCTGGAGGATCGATTTGTCTGCCTTTTCCTTATCCATCTTCAAATGCTGCACATTTTGTTCCAACAACTTGATCTCAATAACCATTGACTTTTTGATATTCTTGATACTATCCAAAGCTCTGGTAAATTTGAGCGCCTCGAATATCTCGTCAAACTTCTTTTTCAAGTTAGAAGGCTCACTTAATGGCCACAAGCTATCCTCCTGGTGACAAAAAATCACATACTCCAACACAGATTTGGACACCCCTAGATAAAATGGAATCTGTGTATCCAACTCGGCACATTTTGTGGAAATGGTGGTCCGTTCTCCATGATTATTAATCACCAACTGGCCCTCCAATGTTTTAAACGTCTGGGTGGTTTTCTTGACTATGAGCTGCATTGACCTAGTACAAATCATCTCCGCGCCATTGCAATTTTCAAATGCCAATTTCACTTGGGCTTTCACCTCTTTTTCTCCTGTGATTTTTGGATCATGAATGAATGCCCCACCTTTACTATTGGGTGGCAAATCACCAGTAGTGGCATATTTCAAACACTCAATAATTGTCGTCTTTCCTGTTCCATTCTGGCCCACGATTAGAGTAAGGGGAATTCCAAACTGAATAACCTCCTTTTCATTCGGAGAAAAAGACCGAATTCCCTGGATTGAAAGCTAGATTAGTATAAATAGTATGAAGTTTCCTTGTTGAAACGTACCTTGGAGATGCTTGACATTGTGGATATGAAATGTACCAAATCAGCGGTAAATAATATCACGTGTATATATCACGTGCTTGCGTAGGCTAATGAGCAAGATGTGATGATTATAGAAGAGAACGGGAACTAGCTTTATGATTGGTTGGCTGTATATAGGTGGCATCATATGCGATACAGTAGGTACATCAATAGCTGGGTTTTGTTCTTTTGGTGATGATTATATGTGTTGACATTGTAACGATCTTACTTGGAGGCATGTCACGATGGACATATGGAAATAATTAATTACCAGTTTACATTGCCCTATTCCGCTGGTATTTATTAGCTCAATTTGCTGGCATTATTATCCTATTTTTCTGGTATTATGAGCTTTTCCGCTGGTATTTTCATTGGTTGTATGAGTATTTGTGATGGTGCTAAAGTGTCGTGATAACAATACATCACTAGAATAGTTGGAAGGAGACATTACTTTAGATTAAGGGAACACATGACTATGGATTTTGGATTTGATTGCTTGATTGCTTGATTGCTTGGTGTTATCTAGTGTTGTCAAGGAGGAGAATTGCATGACCTTCTACGTGCCATAATTGGTTGTCGATAATACAGATATGCCTTATCAATAGATAGCAAGAACCTTTGTCATCTATATGAAAGTTAAGCTTTGATACTCTAGCATTCTTTTAGGTAACTGTGGGTTCTTGCTATCTGTCTGTTCTAGCCCTGTGACAGTACTGTGTTAATTAGTTCGGCGTACCACATGTGTCTTTTCGGTTGGTGTATAGTATTCCATAAAATACGAATTGTTTCATGAAATTTTGCTGAGGATTTTCGTATTGCAAAAAAATAGCATTGCAGCGTAATAGATTGAATTTTTAAAAAACACAACCAAACCCATTCCTCACTCCCCACAACTGAAAAATGTATACTGATGATTCTCCAGAAATATTGCCATTAGATCTTATACCAACGAGTAGATTCTCTCCAATTCCACAGGCATGAACAGTTCTGGATTCAAGCAAATGACACGTTTACTTGGAGGTCAATGACGCTGTGGATTTGTTTAGAACCTAAATTGGTGGAACTTTAATTGATGGTGCTAAAATTGATTAAACTAAAAATGATGGAATTTAGATTGGTAAAATTCAGATTAAACTTGGACCAATGGAATGTGAATTGATAAAATTTAAATCAATGGACATGTTCTTGTGTATACTGAGACAAGCCATATGAGATATGGTCTTGTTTGGAAGCCGCTGGTCTTAAAGGAGGAATTCCCAGGCTGCTAAAAATAAATTCAATTATCCATCTGCGACCATTTTAGGATGTAATTGGAATGTCTCGAGACATGATAGCAAACAATGCAATTGTATCTTAGGCGAGGATGCCGCAGCCCATTTTGCAATTTGCAATAAGGATTGGGTTCTGTCCGGTCTTGGCTAAAGAGTATAAACCATCCAAATTTAGCAACTCCAATACGATTTGGCGGTTATTGTGAAGGAAAACAGGTAATAATGCCGAAAACTTTTGATACATGCAATGTCTTAGACCTCAAAGTAGGGTTTGAAATTAGGTTTTGGACGCGTAGAGAGGGTCCAAAACTGTATTCCAGGAAGAGGAATATGTTTCTGCAAATATCCTTGCTATTGTCCTGGGGCTATTGTCTAATGGCAAGGTCGATTGGAGAGCGACATCAAAGCCCGCTGTCAATTTGTAGGAGGATTGCATCAATTCCCAATTGTCACAATATGGAAAACTTTTTTTTTCAAGTGAAATCGCAGTGGTGACTATGTAGATATTAGGTTTGGTAATCACACATGGTACTGAGTGAAGCACAATATACCATGTTACTTTATTATACTGTGTTACTTTAGAATACTGTGTCACTTTTGTATACCGTGCTACTACTTGTATTGTTCCCATGACATTGACACTCGGTACTCAGATCTGGGTCTGGAAATCAGAAAAATTCCAGCATTGTACTATCCATTGACTCCACAAACGACAATTATGGAATGCGAGCAACCAAGAAACCCAAAATCACCATGTGTCTTTTACAAATGTTTGCCAAGAGACTAACCTCCGACGAGACAAGGCCATGTGATCACTGCATGTCTACAAACTTTTGCAACATGCTATTGTCGTCCTTCTAATAGCATTGCTTATCTTTTCTCCTTGGCGATGATCCTGATTTCCTTTATAGAATTGTGCTGGCGGTCTAGAGTCTGGTTCAGATCTGCATTGTGGTCTGATTAAAGAGTCAAGACGATCGGAAAAAGACTGCACGCAGACTTGCATGGTCATTGGCCCACCCAAAAAAAAAAAAAAAAATGGCCCCCAGGAAAAGCGAGGGTGCTAAAAGTTTCAGTTTGTACTGCCAAGCGATTGCCATGTGACTGCGAGATCGGTATGGCTGAGGGATCTTGTTTTGTTGTGGATGTGGGAGTGTTGTAAGGTAATAGCATTGGTACATGTTCGAGGTGGGTATTGTATTATTTTTTTGGCGTATCCCGTTATGCAATGGTATCCCTTCTTTGCATGGGTATCGAAATAGGAATGTAAAAGCCTGTAAGGGGCAGTTGTGGTTGCGATTGTGCTGCACGTTATTGGGTGGTGAAACCAAGGTATTGCAACGGTACAGACGGCCACTGGGTCCGGTTGAAGGTGTTGACGGGTGTCGGATGAGCATGTTGGAGCTATAAGCTGGTGGGTGGTGTTAAATTGTATGTTATTCGGTTATTGGCGGCCAGGTGGTTTTTCCGTAGTGGTTCGTTTAGCAAAAGTACCGTAGTGCGGAATGTAAATGCATTACACAGGAATCAGTTGTGGTAGTGCGTTATTGTATGTAAGACACGCGAGCCCAATCAGATAATATATGAAGGAATAATGGCGAGACAAGTGGAGGGCTGGATAATAAGATGGCTAAGCCCTATGGCACCGGCATTGTCTGAAAAATTCCGCTACGTTCTTGGGGTCTTACCGCGATGTTGCAACCGGCATGGCTGCTGTACTGTGCGTGATGGACAATACGTTGCCGATCAGGCTGTTTCAAAAAAAAGCCCATGGGCCCTAGGCGGCACTTGGTGGCACCACTGAGGTGTTTTCCATCGCCAACAAAGTTTCCAGTGTCGCAAAAGTCAAGCGGAGCTAATCACCGGCCCACTGGGCCGCGTGGCTGCGCAGCCACCACTGGTCCCTCACCTGCACATGCTGCAGCAGGTGTTTGTACTGCATGCATGTCATGAATGTTTGGTACTTATACCAAGCTAGGCCCGCAAAAAAACTGGCGACAAAACATGGCTCGTTTTTCCTCTCTTTTTTTTATACCCCTTGTTCTTGCCCAGACCGCACACTGTGTATGGACCTACACCAACCAGACGATTCCCCAGCTCCTAACCGTGCAGGCGTGCCAGCAGGCGCTCCAACAGTACCAATGGGGCATGCCCGAGGTGAATTGCAGTTATGTTCCCTACTACGGATCAGTGGCCATGTGCATCCACAACTTTGGCAACAGTCCCAACGACATGGCGCGGTTTCTTCCGTCGCTCATTGACACGTGCGGAAACGCGACCCTTGACGGGCTCCAAAGCGCCTATGACAACGCGACGCAACATTCGGTGAGTTACCTCACAATCAACAACCAGACGCTCTATTCACCCGTGACCATGAGCTACGAGACGTTTTGGAAGTACTATGTGGGCCAGCAGACGCGTGGAAACGCCAACGATCTGGCAGTATACTATGGAAACGTGATTCTCGGTTATTGGGCCGTTGTCATGTTGCTAGGAACCATCTCCAACTTCCTCACCAAGAGTGGCCAGGTCACGTGGTTCCAGGGCCGAGTGCTGAAGTACATTCAGTCGCGTCTCCTCCTCCCACCTTTGTCACGTGACTGTCACCATCAGAAGCAGACCACAGTGTTACGAGTGTTCAAGTCGTATCTTCCGACGCGGGCTGACGGTATCATTGTCGGCGTCTACTTCTTGCTTGTGATCATTCTTCTCTCCATAAACTGGCCGCTCGACCCGGAAAGTCTCTTGTACAACTTCCAGACCCGTCAACAAGTCGCAAAGTTCCTAGGGGTCCGTACCGGGGTGCTAGCGTTTGCGCACTATCCGCTCATCTGGCTCTTTGGCGGCAGAAACAACATCATGTCCTTTCTCACCGGATACAACTTCTCGTCCTACATCCAGTTCCACAAGTGGACCAGCCGTGTCACCATCGTACTTGTCTTTATCCACTCCATATGTTACGCCATGATCTGCACCTGGGCCGGTACATGGACCTATCGGCTCGCTCACGAGAACTTCCGCTGGGCTTGGGTCGCTACCATCTTCATCCTGATCGTGCTTCTTCTCTCATACAACATGTTCCGTGTCCGCTGGTACGAGGTGTTTCTCTACACCCACATTGTGCTTGTGTTTGTCGTGCTTCTTGCCCTGATTCAGCACTGCAAGAGCATGGGCTATATGGAGTATACGCTAGCCGCAATCTGTCTCTGGGTGTTTGATCGGCTTGTGCGGCTCTACCGGATCTACTCGTTTGGATTCGCGCAGTCGGGCATCAAGATTGTCTCAGATGACACAATGAAGGTCTCGGTGAAAAAACCAGCAAACTGGCACGCTGACCCGGGCCAATATTGCTTCGTGTACTTCCTCAGAAGCGGGTTCTTCTGGCAGCTGCATCCGTTCACCGTCAACGATGCCACAATCACCCACGACGAAATCACATTCTACATCAAGAAGAAGCGCGGCGTCACGTTGAAAATGTACAACCTTGTCAACGCCATGCCAGACAAACAGGACTTTTCCACCACCGTCACCGTCGAAGGACCCTATGGCCACTCGTCGCCAAACTACCAATACGATAACATCGCCTTGATCGCCGGAGGAAGCGGCATCCCAGGCCCATTTGACTACGCCATGAAGTTGGCCAAACGTTATCCTGACGGCCAGAAAAACATCACCCTCATGTGGGTGGCCCGCGATTTCGCCTCCACCGAGTGGTTCCTGGAAGAGTTGCTCATGCTCCGCGGCTCCCCGGTACATGTGGTGTTGTACTTGACCCGCGAAAAGTCACTGGAAAAGTCGGAAAAGTCGTCAGAGCTTGGCCGCCAGTTGCAGCTGTACTTCAAGGTCAAGTTCGGCCGTCCTGATCTCGAGAAGCTTGTGAGGCAAATGTGCGAGCAGGAGGGGAATACGTCCATTACAGTGTGTGGCTCTGACGTCATGTGCGACAGTTTGCGGACCCATGTGGCTAATAATATAGAGGATGCCAAGGGTCGGTTTGATTATTTTGAGGAATTGCAAACCTGGTAGGTGATGTTAAGTCGGTGATGCTAAGTCGGTGATGTTAGTCTGGTAATGTTAGCCTGGTAATGTTAGTCTGGTAATGTTAGTCTGGTAATGTTGTTAGTCTGGTAATGTTAAATCTGGTGATGTTAAACCTGGTTTTATACCATTTTGCTTGTTGCTGTTTATGTTCATTTGTTTATATAGCTGTTTTCGGCAGCGTCTTCACAGAAGATTATAGAAATTATTATTTGTTCTTATTTGTTTGCAACTGTAGTTGAAAATATTCAAAAGTAGTCGCAATTACAAAACTTCCTGGCTATTTTCCATTTGGCTATCGACTGTCGTATATTCTCATGAATTGGAAAACTAGAGTTGAATCAGTGGCCATTTGACTTTGTTGGTAAATCAGTCATGCTAATTCGTGTAACCTACAATTCGATATCATTGTTCCTTGATGGAATAACCAAATGCATAAACTTGTGGATTAATTCGTAAAGATTTGGCCCTGGCATAGACCAAACATCCACATTGGACTTTAATCAATTAAAATAAACTGCCAAACAATATATATAAATGGAAATTACCACTGGATCATTGTGCGTTTCCTAGAGACACAAGTTTAGCAGCAACAGCAAATTAAATGTAAAAGTTGGGATTATGTTACAAAAGCATTTTGGAAGTTGATGTATAAAACTACACAATACTTTTTTGTTCCTTAGGGTTGAATACCAGGAGTAGATAATCACAACAATCTGTTATAGGTTATCCAGAACTCAACCTTTTTATAACGCAAAAGGCAGTTTACCATAGAGTAATATCGATTGTATGATTCTGACCAATGGATAATCGACCCGTTGTAATATTCAGAGTCTGTAGTTGACAGTTTCGTGCTCGTATCCTAACCAAATGCATGGCCTATTCTAGTTGGTCTAGGAGTAGACTGAACCACGACATTCATTCACTACTGGAATACATCACTTGTTGTCCTGCTGCGCTGCAAAGGATCTACAATTGTATTGAATAATTCATTAGATATCATTACATAATCAGTAACATGGTTCATGTCATTGAGACCCGCTCAAAAGACTACTCATTGCCTAAGACTGCTCTTGTTTAAGGCTGCTCTTGTTTAAAACTGCTTTTGCTTAAAACTGCTTTTGCTTAAGACTTCTCTTGCTCAAAACTGCTCTTGCCTAAATTTGCTCGTTTTTCACACTGCCCTTACTTAAAACGGCTCTTGTTTAAAACGGCTCTTGTTTAAAGCGACCCTTGATTAAATTGCTCTTGTTAAAACGGCTCTTGTTTAAATTGCTCTTGTTAAAACGGCTCTTGGTCAAACTGCTCTTGCTCAAAAGACCCGCTTTAGTATATCAAATTTCCCAGTAACAAACTCCTTCAAATCCACCAATCCTACACCACACACACTCAACACAGACTGGGAGTTTATGCTCATTTGATTGGCTCGGTTCATGACATTAATCAACCCGATTGTATGGAGGTTCGTCAAAATCTCAGAAAACTCCGCCTTGGAGATACCACACGGAATCTGGTCGTCTTTCTTGATAATCAGCTGGTAAAACTGGTACAACAGCGTGATGTTGATTGCAGAGTCGGCTCGTCGTACGCCATTCTTCACTTCCTTGAGCGCGTTTTTCACGAGCAATTCTTCGCTTTTTTGCTGCTCGAATTTAGCAAGGCAAATGAGCACCAAGCACTGGAAAATGTTCGTCTGTTTGAGCCGGTTCCCCGAGGAAACCCCATTCAACGAGCCCGCACAGGTTTTGGCAATGTGAGTGATCAACACTTTTGGAGCCGTGGCACAGTCGAGGCGATAGAATTGCAGCAAAGTCTTGTCTGGGTTGCTCAAGTAGTGTTTTTTCGTGCTGGTCTCCACTAGCTCGATCAGCTTGTATATAATATCAAAGGCCTTGCGCAAATCTCCGGTGCCTGCTGCTTTTTTCGCACAGAGTTTCAATGCTACTGGATTAATAATCGGGTTTTGCGAGTTCGCGTCGAGTCGCTGTAGTTTTGCCTGGACAATTTTCTCAATCTGCTCGGCGTTGTATGGCAAAAACTGGACGGTTTGCGGCTTGATCCGCACTTGGGCCGTGATTTTGTGCACCAAGTTTAACGCGTTGGCAATCCCGATAATGGCCAAACGACAGTTTCCTATTAGAGAAAACAACTGGTGGATCTCACTGGCCTTTTCGTTCGCCAACACTGTGTCCAATTCGTCAAGAATAACAATGTTACCTTGGGAAAACTTGTCGCTGTTTGCAAGCTGGACAAAAAGGTCCTTACAAGTGTCCATTTTCTCAGGCAAATATCTTCGATATGTGGAGAAGTCGCGTACGTGAATGCCAAAACTGTTCAAAAACTGCTCAAAGATATCCTTGACGTTTCCAAGTCGCATACAGTTGATGCGTAGCACACTCACCACCTTCCCTTCCACAAGGTACTTGTTACTCCCTGCAGTTGCAAAACTGTTGACTATTTTCGCAATCTGCTGTGTCTTGCCGCTTCCTGGAGGTCCAGAAATGTATAAAAAGTCCGATTCGCCCAGTCGGACGCGGCTTTTTACAAACTCTTCAATCGCGTCTCGCTCGGCTTCCCGGCCGATAAGCTCGCCACCACGCGTTTCAACTGCCTTGGAAAACATCTTCTTTGCACGTGTATACACAGAGTCGCGCGTTGTGCTTATTTCAGGTTCAGTGATGCCGTTTTCGTCGTCATACTGCTCGGCTTCCAGAATCAAGCGACGCTCAGTGGCATCCATGTAGTTTTCCTTTTCCGACACAAGAGAGAGTCGAGTAACTTTCAGTAAGCTGTGCCGCTGGCCTTTGTGTTTCAAAGGTGTCATTGGCGGCGTTAAAAGTCCCAAGGACTGGTGTCTCTTTGCCAGGCATTCATATTCGACAGCGGATCTTTTTCCCATGTTGAAAGTGTATTGTCGAATTGAGGGTGTATCGATGAAGATGTGCTGATGATTGATGAGTATGTTGTCGATGGTATGTTTTTTATCGACTGTATAGGTTGTTTTGTAGAAATGTTAAAAGATTTGGCAGAGTAAAATTAAGGTGGTCTTGAAATATGCATGTACGCGTTTATACGCGAAAAATAAAAGACGCGAAAATGGGACGCTAAATGCGGCCTGTGTTTAGGGGCACGCATTTATTGCTAAGGGCGCGAAAGTAGTTGGGATGAGTGAAGTGAAGTGATGAAGTGAAGAGAAGAAGAAGTGAAGAGAAGAGAAGAAGTAAATCAGAAAGTTAAGAAGTAAATCAGAAAGTAAAGAAGCAAATGGGAAAGTAATAATAATATGTTTTTCAATTCTATAGCTATACTAGGCTCCCTCTGAGGGTGAAATGAAGTTGACTAGATAGATGGTAAGTTACATGCATTTACAGAATATATTGTAGATGTACTTAAATTTAAATCTCTTGAGATAGATTCAAAATGGATTGCTACGCAAATCCAATGCCTAGCATCATGTGACTATGCAAACAATATCCCAGATCCAATGCCAAACAATAACACATCAATAGTCACATGACATTATCTGGGGTAACCGAGCAAGTCGATAGTGGGTGAATCTTCATTGGCTGAAACTACAATTGATAAAACATGCATTGTACTAAACCGACACTTCATTAAAGCTCAACTGAATCGCCATTGACGATAAACCAGCCACATTCACCCACAGCTATAGAAGTAAATAAACATATCATTATAGTCTGTCAACATGTAGCGATCCGCACTGGTCCACTGGTCTTCCGGGTAACACGTGAGTCACGATAACGGTCAGCAAATGAATTCCTTCGACATGATTTCCCGAACCACCCAATTGCGGAGTCTTGTCTTTCGTCGCAGCAACTCGTCATCGACTGCGGCGCTTGCGTACAAAGCGCTTCACCGCCACAGAAAGCAACCGTCTTTACCGGTTATAGACACTCCCAAATGGTCGGCACAAGGCGCGGTTTCGTCGATTTTGTACGAGACTCCATTGCCACTGCAGTCGCCAAAGAAGCGGCACATCCTCAATTGTCTTGTCCAGAACGAGCCGGGTGTGTTGTCGCTTATTTCTGGAATTTTGGCTGCGCGTGGGTTCAATATCGACTCGCTTATCGTGTGCAACACCGACATTCTGGATCTTAGTCGGATGACGATCATTCTCCAGGGCCAAGACGCGGTGATTGAGCAGGCACGGCGGCAGATTGAGGACCTTGTTCCTGTTTTTGCGGTTTTGGACTACCTGAACTCCCAGATTATCAAGCGGGAGTTGTTGTTGGCCAGGGTCAGTTTGTTGGGTCCAGAGTACTTCCAGGACTTGATCAAGCAGCACGAGGGCGATCTTTCGCCGGAATTGGATGCAAAGAAGCAGGAGGGAGTGATCGGCGACAAGTACCACCCTAAGAATCTTAGTCCATCAGAGTTGTTACGGATCAAGAGCCAGTACTTGAGTGCGATCCAGAACTTGACCCAGCAATTCGGGGGGAGAATCGTGGATATCTCGGCCAAAAACTGTATCATTGAGCTCAGCGGGAAGCCAGAAAGAATCTCCAACTTCTTGCAGTTGGTGAAGCCTTTTGGATTGTTGGAGGTTGCCCGGAGCGGAATGATGGCATTGCCACGGACTCCGCTCGAGGGATTGTCTGAAGATGTTCAAGAGGTTTCTAGCGATGTTGACGTCAGCAACTTGCCTCCAGGTTAGTCTAGGTGACTATATTCATTGGAGCATTGGTGATTATCGACAAGCTAATCTGTACTGGGTGTAGTATTGTCAAATCGCTGCATCATCATACTGGAGTTTATCTAAATAGTCTCAAATATACGACAGTGTAATATTGTAGCCGAGGCACGGAGTTGGAAGTGGTTCGGTGTTTGAAATTGGCAATGTTTGAAAGACTTGTTTTTTTACAAAGGAGTGGCTAGATGATTGCCGATGGAGGAGACAGAAAGTTGAGATGTTATGAAGATATAGTTGAAAGATGTAGCTAAAGACAAAGTTGTAAAAGTTGAGAAGATGTTATGAAGATGTAGCTAAAGACAAAGTTGCAAAAGTTGCAGAGATAAAGTTGTAGGATAAGTTGTAAAGATACGACTGATGTAATATAGTAACTAAGATTCGTGTTGATAAGATAGTTGGAATATATTCACTTGACCTATCTGGGGGCCGAGATTGGCTATATAAGTGGTGACGGAGTCAGGAGAGGAGAGACGTGAACGTACGGCACGGCTGCCTTATTATTGCCTCAACTGGTCAAAGGGATGTGTTTAGGGTAATTATCTAATACTAATCGTGGGAGTTTGAGTCTTGTATCAAAAAGAATTAAGATAGGTACGGACTTTATTACAACTGAAAAGATAAAGTTGTAAGTTGAAAAGTTGCATTCATGAGAAGAAATAACTGTGGTTAAATCCCATATCAAATAGCTATAATAAAAGATTTACAAACTTGTATCCCAGTCACTACATTGCAACATCCCTTTCTTAACGTTGACCGATAGATTTTGCACTTGTGCATATACTTTTGTACCAGTGCCCTTGCAAAATGTCCTCGAAAATTTTTACAAAACATACTACAACATGAAAATAAACTGGTTCATCATAATGCTCTTGCTTTCACCTATCGACTCCTACCCAACCACATTGACAAGCCTCTTTGTAAGTATCCGGAACCAGGCAACGCAGTTCTAATTATAGACGGACGAAATGAACTCAACCAAGGTCGATACCCTCATTTCCACCTACAAGACTAAGATTACAAGCGCCATTCCATACATCAAAACGTTTCTAGGGAAATTGACACAGAATAATAATGCCATCCCACGTGATGGAGACCCTCAATAAATACAATGGGGCGTTGCATCCACATCAATGAGTGTCTCCAATGTGTTTTCGAACCTCGGAATCGAGTCGTACGACATCCACACATACTACAGAAAGAAGCCGTCATTAGAAAAGGACAAGATCTTGAAACTCAAAGCAAAGTTGGAGCAGGACTTTGCCAAAGAAATCGCAGCCGGTGATATCAGGGTCCACAAGGTCCATGACGAACCAATTGGTCCACACCCTATCCCAATGTGGGAGATTGATCTTCGAAAACCCGAGGTGTTTGTTCGGGTGTTGCCGTGGTACCAAGTGAATCACGACGGACTTCCAGTGTTGATCCACCCAAAGTCTAGCAAAGGCGACTTGGTTGATCACACTGAGCACGCGATCTGGTTGGGCCAGAAGCAGGACTTGATTCTTGATATTTTAACACGGTAGCCGTGTGGAAACTCGGAATACATTGGGAGGTATATATGATGAATAACACGTGTGTTGCAGTCAGCACCAATCACATGTAAAAACGTCCCATTGGGATACAACTTCCACAACTTGTATGCGGGGAAATAGCCACAGATTGCCAATGACGTTGAACGGCATGTCTCATCAGACATCTTGTTTTCCGGGTAATTGTATATTAAATTCGGCAGGGCGCATAACCTGTCAGTAAAAGCGGATACAGTGATGGGTGGTAATTTTGTAATGCCAGACTCTGTTTCGCCAGCAACCACAGACTCACAAGGGCCTTCCTCGGTTCCTTTGGCGACGTCGCAGCCTACGAAAAAGGAGCAGACCTATTTGTTTGCTAACGACTGCGACTTGGAGATATACTGTTCGCCGTTTGGTGTTTCAGCACTTTATGTGAATATCAAGAATTCCGGTATCGTAGGAATTGGCAGCACAATGGGACGGATCACCGGGCAGACAAAGGGGCGTGTGTATTATAATAACGGAGACGATTTCAAGAAGAAGAAATTCAAGATTCATGGTATTGTCGATGACCAAGACATGCTTCGTATTGACTTTTTCCGCATCTTCAAGGACGAGGGAAAGGGCGATCCGCTCGTGAATGAAGCAGGCTACGACGGTTCAGCTAGCCAGGGTAGTTCGCTAAACTCTTCACCAGCAGGAACTTCTCTGGATGAACCATTTGGGAACGGGGCACGACGGAAAGTCAAGCGTGACGGGTCAAGCAACGATGAGGATTATGAAGACGACGAGGATGTGGAGGTGCCTGATATTATATTCCAGGGCGTGTGTCCTAGTTGTAGACCTGAGAAGGTGGATCCATTTATAGGGGTGTTTAGTTTTGAGACTGGTGACTAATTAATGTATGGATAATGGATAATTGGTAATTGGTGTAATAATAGAACGAAGTAGATAATAATCCCGAGAATACATATATAAAGCCAAACTTGTATAAAGCAATGTGCAGTACCTATTAGTAGTTGCCTAAGTAACTGTCCGACCATTTTTCTTTATATTACGCTACAATAAGTAATCCGGATGGTCTGCTTGATACTTTGGTTACAATAAATAATTCAGTCAATCTCCTTGATATTTTGGTTACGATAAATAACCCAGACAATCTCCTTTATACATTGGTATATACAGTTTTGGCCAAAGTGTAAGAATTACCACATGACTTGGAACATCTACCATAATATAGTGAGTAGAACCTTTGAATGAATATAAAAACTATACAACTTGTCTTGAAAAAATAAATGGCAAATTTCCCGTCATTGTGTCCAAATAGCAGACACTCAGATTTACAAATACCTTTGCCCTGTGTTCTTGAAGCTGGTTCATGTGCTAAACACATTGTCTACTTGGGCACTATGATTATTTCGGCACCATATCTTTTGCCTTTTCTCTTCACAGCCACCTCTCTTGTCATTTACCAAGAGCCTCCGCTCCTCGAATCATCTCGGCTCAACATGCCTACTGACCACAATCTATACAGGAGCTACATTTCAGTGCTTAAAGCAAATCCCCAGGGATTCCTAGCCACCCCACAAGCAAAGCAGCTTTTCAAGGCTTGCCACATGGAAAAATTCAAAGACTGTTACGACTCTGTTGTTGCGATTCACCACCACTGTTGCGATTTACAAGATACAACCGAAAATTGTGACTGCCAATTGGGCAAGAAAATCGCCTCCAAATGCGCGCCGTACTGTGACTATGTAAGTAAATGTGACTCCCCTACACTCCTAACATTAGAAAAACCAAGACAAATTCATGGCGATTCGCACTCAGTTATGCACCACGTTCACCAGAGAACAGAGCCCGCAACCGCAACGTGACTATATATCACGTGACACAATTTCCGCCAATGGTTTTCTGTGAAAATCCAAATCGTATGAGGATATACACCAACATGTTTTCACGAAATTTCGTCAAGGCTACAAGAACTTTTATTAGATCCAACCACAGTTTGCCATCATATGCCAACGAGCCAGCTTTTGGAAAGGCCGATGCCGCTGCTGGAAAGGCTTTTGCTGAGCATTTGAGTGCTGTTGAGCACCATGCTGCTGGAACTTCTGGTTTGTGGAAGAAGATCTCATTGTTTGTTGCGTTGCCAGCCATTGGATTGACTGCCATCAACACGTATTTTGTTGAGAAGGAGCATGCTGAACACCGTGAGCACAAGCGTCATCTCAGTGACGAGGAATGGCCAATTGACTATGAGTTCCAAAACATCAGAACCAAGAACTATTTCTGGGGCGATGGTGACAAGACTTTGTTCTGGAACCCGGTTGTCAACCGTCATGTTAAGAGGGAGTAAGTAGCATAATATACAGTGGTATGCATGTAGAATAGGAGAATAAAAGGAGAGAATGGGATAGTAAGGATAAATGAGAAAGGATAGAGAGAGAATAGAATAGGACGAGAGAATAGAATGAAAAGAATAGAACTATAAAAGAACTGTATATGATGTAAATGTTGTGGGAAAAAGTGTTGGATTAGAGAATATTTGCTATGCAGTTGAGATACAGTGAGCAACCTAGAATAAATTCATGAAAGTTCTTGCTGGGATTTCATTATACCATTTGACTTTTATTAGGGTGGCTTTTTAATTGTGAGGCTGATGGAGACTTGCTTGGGACTTTTATCTGCATCGTTGATTTTAATTTTATAAATTGGCTCAAGGAAGTGTGTATTTACAATGCATTGGTTATCATGAGATTTCCATTGAATTAGATTAATCTATATCTTTGAAATAAATTTCACTTTGGTAGTAATGTTGGTTGTATTGATTAGTTGTGGTATACTAGGCTTTTAGAGAAATGACTTGGGTCAATGACAAGCACTTTGATGAGGCTGTTTAATTAGAGGCTGTTTAATTAGTTCAGTTATTCAAACAGTCAATGCTATGATATCCTTAATTTGACTAGGTTGAGATCTTTTCGGTTCAAAAGCCTTTTAAAAGGTTGTAAAACAATTGGTGAACCAGGCCATTTGTCTAATTAACCATTGTGCAAATAATAATTCTAGGACAATGGCAATCCTTGTGCAAGACGACATTCAAAAAGCACTGTACTGAGTTTCTGTCTAATTTGCAAGACCAATGTCAAAACTTTTGCATTTTCAAGGTATGACAATTACTGGTATACGCTAGCAAGCATAGTGACATTTGAATATTTAAGCAGATCCATTATAACTAGAGTATAACCATTACAACTAATTAGAACCATCATAACCAGAGCAAATAACCAAAACCAAACGTTGGAGCAGTATTGTAGGACGTTGCAGTATACGTCATTACCACAATTGCTCATTTGCTTTACACCGTTGCATTCCTCTGCCTTGTACCATCATATTTCCACTTTACATTTTCCACTTTACATTTTTCGCTTCACATTTTGCGCTTCACATTTTTCACTTTACGTCTTCTCTACTTCACACTTTCGACTTTCTATTTCCACATTTCCTTCACACCAACTAGTAGCCTGTGAATTGCCCATGAATTCCATGAATCCCATGAATCCCATGAATTCCATGAATCCCATGAATTCCATGAATCCCATGAATTCCATGAATTCCATGAATCCCATGAATCCCATGAATCCCATGAATCCCATGAATCCCATGAATCCCATGAATCCCATGAATCCCATGAATACCCACAAAATACTCACAAACACCGTGAATACCAGGGACATGCCCTACATGGATCTCATTATAATCTCATTATAATTATTTAGACAACAGCCATGGCACCAGTCAACGCCCATTACCACCACGCTACCTTGTCGAAAAAATATACAAATTGTTAGTCGCGGCAATCGCCACGCTATTCTCCCTGGGATGCCACGACAAATGCAATATTGATTTCTTGAAATCCACGCTCTCAAAGTCCAAGTCACGACGCATGCCGCTGGCACTGTTCTTGCGCAACGTTGGCACCCCCACTTTCTTGGCCTTGAACGCGCTCTTGTCGGCCTGCAACACGATCTCAGACTCGCTGCTCTCGTTGCTCGAAACGACGTCCGGGTAAATCATGAAGTTGTTGTTGTACGATCCGGACATCATGGACTTGCCGTCGCCGGAGAAGACGACCTCGAACTTGTCGAAAATCGCGTCGTTTTCGTATGCGTCGCAGAGCCGGTCGCGCAACTGCTCGTGCACGTTTATTGTCTTGACCGGCTTGTTCTCCATCTTGATGTCCCAGATCTTCACCGTCATGTAGTCCCGCGAGATGATGTACCGCCCGTCGTCGTTGAATTTGACGTCCAGAATCGACGCCGTGATCTCTGTGAAAAAGTTGTGTGCCGATGTATCCATGTATTCCTCATACACCTTCGCGTGCGAATCGCACAAGGCGTTTTCCCGCATGTCCGCCAACTTGATTTCGCCCTTGCTCAGCGAGTACGCAAACAAGTTGCAGCTGGTTGGGTGGAACGCCGCGCTGGTGATCACCTGCGTGAGCTCCTCCATGTTGGCCGGCTTGATGTCCACGATGTTGAAGCACTGGTCCGCGATCCCCATGTTCCAGAGGTTGATGCGAAGATCGTCGGCAGAGATGAACGTCTCTGCGTCGGAATTGATGCTGATCGAGTTGATGTGGTACGTGTGCGCGTTGCCAAAGATCCGCCGCGGCTTTGCCGCAATAATCGTGTCGTGGAGCTCCATCGTCGGAAGCCGGAGACTGCCAAGGCTGGGCGAAAGCCCAGACAACACGCTGTTCGAAAGCATATTGTAGCTCCCGTGTCCCTGGGCGTCGCGGAGATTGCTCTCGCTCACAATCTTGATCGACTTCTCGTACACCTTCCACAACTTGATCGTCTTGTCGTTTGTCGAAAGAAGAAAGTGCGCCCGGTTCAGCCTCTTGCACCACTTGATCTTGTTAATCTTCTCCTCGATCTCAAGCGACTTGAGATAGTCAAACTCCGCGTCATGACTCTGGAACTCCGTGTGGAACCGATACTCGCAGTTCTTCTTCAGCTTGTTCCGCTCAAACAACACCACCCTGCCTCCCCGATCCCCCGTCGCAAGATAGTCCCCTGTCTGGTCAAACTCCACCGTAGAAATGATGTCCGCTTCCGTGATGTTTTCAATCTCGCCCTTGTCTCCAAAACACTGCGAAAACTTCCATCGCTGGTTTAAGTCTGTGCTGTCCTCTATCGTTGCCATTGCAATGCCGGATATACGAAAAGTTTATTTCACAGCAAAGCAAAAACGTCACGTGATCAAGCGACTATGTGGGGCCGGGGTCCACACCATGGCCTGGCAATCTGGTTCGCAATTATCGGCTGGCAATTATCGACTGGTCTGGATGTTCCATGTATCATGTGTATATATGTTATTACCTTATGTATATTGATATTCTCATTTCTTGACTCATGCTTGACTTGTGTTCTTGTCATGCTCTTGATCATATGCTCTTGGCCATATGCTCTTGTTCTTTTTTTAATATTCCCGTTGTATTTTATTTTACATTTTCTTTTTTTATTTTCTCCTATTTTATACTCTCTTATTTTATATTCTCTTCATGCCATACTCATTTCACACTGTACTCCACCATCCAATTATACCGTTGAACTCACCACCCCAATTAACCGTTAAAATCACCACCCCAATTATACCGTTAAACTCATCACCCTCAAATACCCAAGCCAACACCAAAAATTTCACTCCTCAATACCAATGCCATTTCCATAATCCCATATCCTCTTTGCTCAATCCCTCTCGTTTCAAGCAACCTTGCTCGGTCCATTGTATCATTCTCTACTTTTTAAATTGAATCAGCCAATTGCTCAAATAATTCAATTGCATTCTGACTATACAAATTATTATAAAATACTAGCATCACCAGCATACGTTCCTCATTTCCATTTTGCGTTTCCCTTTATTATCCCATTTGCACTGGCTCATTTCTCAGTTTCAAGCTGCAATCTGCGGATTCAGCGATAATAAAATACACCAATTAGAAATTTTTAAAAATAAATCGTCCAATTCATTATATTTAAATAGCAGCGCATTATTGACTGTTCACCTTGTCCTCTTCCAGAGCTCCCATTATTGAAAATAACAAATACACCGCTTACTTCAAAACAAAAACATATTCCTCACTAGCTTGATACAATCCCAGCCAAACTACAAAGAAATGGAAAAGAAGTTTATTCTTCAAACTCAAAGCCAGGAGATCTATTGCAGATCCCCAGGACGGCAGATCAGGACCACAAAATTGCCCCATCTAATTTATAAATCAATCACATCGCTCCAATTACTCAAATAAACAAAACAACAAATCATAATTTATCTTGTCAAACCTATTTCCAGGAAACAAAAACCCCATGTATTAAATTATAACATCTACGTGCCACCTCTGATTCACCTAATATCATTTCAATAAACAAAATTCAACCAAGAAACGAATTGATCAAGAAATATATAAAAAAACGGCCAACGAAAATAACGTCATTCAATTAAAGATAGTCCAACCAAACTCCCTGACAGTTCACTATACAAACGGCTTGGAGGCTGCAAGTACCCATGAATTTGTCAACAGGAACATGCATAGATCAAATTATCTAGCAATTTTTGCAAACTCAGCCTTGATCACGGCTTCCCAAACAGTTGTGAATTTTCCAGAATCTTAGACCACACATGCTTCCACACATTGAAACCAATGCTTATCCTTGTTACTTCACATGTACTTCACGCACCAAACTCTAATGCTCATACTCCAAATACTTTTTCACTTGCAATTTCAACAGCTTTTTGTTTGCCACCAGACAACTTTTACTATTTCCAATGGTAACTATAAAACTTTCTCAATAATCTGTAGAATCATTTCCCGATTTGTCACCTCCTCCATTTGATGCAATTGCGCCTCACCACTCACATGAACTCCGACCACTCTTCATCTATACATTACCAGTCGGCATGAAAATCATACTACTTCACCTATACACCATTAACCACTATAAAACAAAACCCTGTCTCAAAGCCATGTCCTACACTTCTACAGTCGTCCGTACTTATATTAAGATCTTATAAAGCCTTCTTGGCAGCGTCAGCTGGGCTGACCTTCTTCTCACGGCTGAATCTTTGTCTGGATGGTGGAGTTCTGATTCTTCTGTCGGTTCTCGATCTCACTCTGACAATTCTAGCGTGGATAGCACACGAGACACAATAGTGCAATTTATTGTACAATTTTGGTAAAGCATATTCGGAGTAAACAGAAGCCTCGGACAAATCTCTAACAGCGGCAGCCTCGACAATGTTTCTGATAGTCACTCTCTTGATGGCCTTGTCCTTTGGCACACATCTAGCACAGTTAATACATCTGACTGGCTTAACGTGACCTCTACCCTTCTTGTTTCTACCGTTGGAAGATCTCTTTTTTGGCATGCTAAGGTTAGTATCGCAAAGCAAAATAACATTAGATAACTGCAACTTGATATTGAACGCATTGTAAAATCCTCTTGATTGACTTTTGGGCTAGTGACATAACTTTATTTGAATAATGAACCACCTAGTATAACACTTTTATTCTATTGTGATATTGCTGTCTGAAATTATATCTCTTTCAATTCTTCATTCCCATGTTTATTCTCATCTTCATTGCCTATCTTATAAACTTTTCATTACTTACTTGATTGATACTGACTAGAAACGATTGTCAATTTGGTATAATTTTTCAGCAGCCCGCGTGCGCCAGGGTAACAGGAAAAACACTGTCACAAACCTGATTATCACGCCGCGACCACGTGTGTGACAAAACCCGCACCATCGCAGCATAACCTGATCGACCAATCACGACGGGCTACGAAAAAAATCTCCCGATTATTGCTCGGCCAACCACACAACAGCAATAAATCTAGTCATGTGATGCCAGCGCCAAAGTATTTTCACACCACAAACTTAACTGAATATTTCATTAGACATGTTTGGTTTGAGAACTTTGAGAACCGTGAAGCCAGCATTTGGCGCCCGTTTGTTATCCACAAGCAGAGTTGCATTTAACAAACCGTTGACCAAGACCGCTAGTACTTTGGCTGATGTCACCGACAGTGATTCGTTGATTGGACCTGGTGCCAAGCCAGGAACTATTCCTACTGACTTGGACCAGGCCACCGGTTTGGAGAGATTGGAGTTATTGGGAAAGTTGGAGGGAATTGAATTCTTTGACACCAAGCCTTTGGACACCTCAAGAATCGGCACCATGGCTGATCCTATACTTGTAGACTCATACGATGACCACCGTTATGTGGGTTGTACTGGGTCGCCAGTGGACTCGCACGAGATCCAATGGATGCGTCTTACTGATTTGAGAGTGTCGAGATGTTGGGAGTGTGGTAGTGTTTACAAGTTGAACAAGTGTGGTGTTCCACATGAGGGTCACCATTAAACGGAGATGGATTGAGGACTAATACGCATGAGATTTACAGCCTGTAGAATAAACAGACAAAATTGAGGTACGGAGAGAATTGAAATGTAGAGCGAATGATGAATTTGAGATGCAGTGATGAAACTGTAGAGCGTAGCATGTGCTGTGGGTATGTCAAAAACTTCTGATAGGTATTATGGAGCTACCGTATTATGATACAAGTAATATCAATATTATTTTATCGATTTCATTATATCAGTAATTCAGTAACTTCTTTACAGTACCAGCATTCCATCAGTATCATGTCGTTATCAATATTGATTAAAAATATTGGTCTTGTATGACATCTCATATCATTGGCTTTCTTCACATATTAATCAATGATAATACCGTTTATATTAATCACCGTCATTTAATACCACATTAAATACTGCTGTTTAATACCCCCGGCTTTGAATTATTGGGTATAAAAATATTCAAATACAGAAAAATTGTATTTATGCAGTACTAAACTTTTTTTGCGATGCCACAAATAATTAATTCTACAACTAATAGCACAATGCTTCACATAGATACTACGGCTTTAAGTTCTCTTAAACACAGCATAGAGACTCTCCAGCAATCAATCACCAAAATCATCGAAATAGCGCCCAATATTGGTCTGATAGAATCGCTTTTAGCTGATCCCAATACCTCCTCCATGATCAAGGGCGTGCTTTCCAGCCCAAAGATCCAACTAGCAAGTCAGATCAAGACATTTTATGAAAACGGCGACTTGGAATTATTTGACGATATAATACGATTCAACCCTGTTGATTTCACACCAACGGATCTTCGAAAACTCGCGGTCCTGAGTCTCAATGTCCAAAGAAATCAAAATGAATTCGCGCAAGAGGATGAAGAAATGTTCCCCCCACTCTTGCCACCATTGAAAGACTACTCACTTATTAGCAAGGTTTTCACCCACCGGTCTGTGATCGACTCAAATGTCTCGAAGCTAGAAGCCATCAACAGTACAAACGAAAGACTAGAGTTTTTGGGGGACTCGTTCCTCAACACTTTCATCTCCAAAATCATCTTTGAATATTTCCCAAAAGTTGACGAGGGACGGCTCACCCAGCTCCGAAGCGAGATCGTTTGTAACTCGAACCTTGTCACATGGTCGAAGCTCTATGGGTTCCACAAAAAGCTACAAAAAGACTTGGACGAAAAGCTGTTTCAGACGGGAAAATTGAAGCTATTTGCTGACGTCTTTGAGGCATATGTTGGCGCATTGGTCTTGGATTCCGAGGACTTAACTTACCGTCACATTATCCAATGGCTCAAGAGTCTTAGCTTACCGCTAATCAAGGATTTCCAGTTCAAATTAGACCATAACAAAGGTGAACTTCTTCAGAACATCAAGCTGGATAACTACACGAATGAATTGTATGGTCTTATTGGGTACGCTAAGAATCCACCAGTTTACAAGAAAATCTCCGAGGGCAACGGAACCGATAAGCAGTTTGAAATTGCAGTGTATGTTGGAGACGATAAATTGGGCACTGGATTTGCCTCCAACGTCAAGGAAGCAAAACGGTTAGCTGCCAAAGATGCGCTAGAGAACCATAAGGATTTGATTGAAAAGCACCATCTTATTCGGCTCAAGATGTCGAAAGTTGACTCGCAAATATCACACAAAGAGAACATAAAGGAAAACAAGAAATCCAATGAGCCAAAAAAGCCGAATGATAGTGATGTCATCCAGCAGGTTTCGAAGAAGCGCAAGATTCTGGAGACACAAATGGTGACCCTCAATCGCTCTGTGGATCACAATGTGGAAATGAAGTTTGAAATGGAAAAGTTTAAGCGGAAATTTGTGAGCAACTTTGTAATTTATAATCGGAAGATTACTCTTTGCATCGATAACCACCCTGTGGGGTATTGCATCAGTGACGATTTGAAACTAGGCAAAGATACGTTGATGGCCTGGTACTTAAAGAGCTTGTGATCGAAGCTTAAATGAGTAACTAGTTGTACACGGAAGAATAATTTAATGAATGAGTAAAAGTAATGAGAATCAAGGAATAACAAGGAAAAGAAATGGCAATAAGAATATTAGAATACAGAATAGTACAAATACCAGGAAACCAAATACTAAAAGGATTACATTTTAAAGGCATGTTCACATTTGAGTGACTCGACAAAGTAACATAATAACACCGAATCAGGCAAACTTCCAACTGATTAAGAATACTAATTAATGAAAATAATAATGAACCTGGGTACAGTCACCCAGGGTTACATCAGAAATTACAATAAGAGATAAATCATAACTTTTATTCGACCGAAACTTTCATCGGCCAAGGCATTTGTTGACCAGGTCTTTATTGGTCAAAACTTGGTTCAACTTCTTTACATGCCTATCTAATTCACCAAATGCGCAACGTCCTTGCCTTCATACAAGTTTCGAATCTGTCTCAATGCCATTAATGCACTCAGATCATAAACCTCGACAGTTGACGAGCCAATATGAGGAAGTAGTGTGACGTCATCACGATCAATCAATTCGTCGCTTACACGCGGCTCATTCTCATAGACGTCCAAGCCACAGCTGATGATTCTACCAGATTTCAAGCCCTGGACCAATGCTTTTTCCTCGACGATCATGCCCCTTCCGACATTGACGATACGCGATCCGCGTTCGGGTAACAAGTCGAGAGACTTTACGTTAAACAAGTGCCGATTTTCAGGCAGACCAGGGACGCAGAATACCACAACGTCGGCGATTGGTAAAACTGATTCAAGCGACTCATGGCGGACGGCGTTGTACTTTGGGGTTTCCTCGGGTGACAACGGAGTGCGTTTTGTGTAGTGGATCTTCATACCAACTGCGGTCAAGCGTTTGCCGATTTCTCTTCCAATGGCGCCAAATCCAATTATGGCTGCGTTTTTCTGGCTCGGGGTGAAGACGGTTTTTCCGCCGGCGATGTGACCGAAACTGAACCCCGGGATTTTGTGAGTTCCGCTCTTCCCATTGGCTAGATCGTAGTCGCTGGTCTGTAAATTTCCTCTTGAGATCGTGGTTGACGCGTCTTTGCGGAACTGCAGCTCGAACTTCTGGAAGTACCGGAAGGTCGACAAGGTCAAATAAAGGGCTACGTCGGCGACATCATCGTCGGAAAATCCTTTGGACGGAACGTTGGTGAGTGCAATGTTCTTGTCTCGCATGTACACGCTGTCATAAGGCTCGTGACCAACACTGGCTACCGAGACGATTTTCAAGTTGTCAAACAAGTCAATAAGCTCCTTGTTGAATCCCCCGACTTGGTGGAATCCATCCCAGGCACCATATATGGCCATTGCATCGGAGTGTTTGTGCTTCAAGTCGTGGATCACTTGGTCTCTAGAGGAGACATTGAAGGTCTAGTCAAGTTAGCAGGGATGGCAAAAAAGGTCTGCTACTTACCACACAGTTGAAAATCTCTTGGAAGGACTTGTATTCCTCCAAGTCTGGGTTAACAGGACAAGTGATGAGAACCTTTGGCTTGTTCATTGTGGTTGAAAAGTTTGCTGAGAAATATTCGAAATGACCAGATGCATAAAGCGGGGGGTGCTTATGAGTACACCAGGGTAGATGTAATGGTACCGTTTATGCAGCATGATATTATACATTTGCTACATAATTACAGGGTTGAATTCAATATATTCGACGGTCTTGTAAAAGTATGGAAATGTACAAACGTAGGAATATATGTTTGGGTATACAGAAACGTTTTCCCAGCCATACTACACTACATGTGCCATTACATTTTATATCTAGCGAGAATATGTCATCTGATTTGGTATTGTGAATATTTGACAATTGCCATTGGTTACACTTTAATGTTGACTACATGAATGATTGATTTTTTACAAGTCTTACACGATCGCACACATTTTATATATTGATATTTATATTTAAATCATTTCATACACACATATATTCGACACATTTCATATTCATGTAAAATTTCGGCTCATAGGCATTTTCAACTCGGGGATTTTCAACTCATGCACATTGACACTCATTATATTTCCCTGTGCTTATACGATTCCACCCACCCACTCATTCCTTTTTCTTCCGCAGTTGGCTGATTTTCTTGGCAGTTTTGTTGTTCAACTCAACCTCCAACTCTTTGCGGTATCCCAACTCAAACGCAATCTCAAACACAACAAAATATGGCGCCAACACCAAAGCTTGAACTAGCGAATCCAACAATGCAGGCTTTCTCTTTTCATACACACCATGTCCAATAAACTGCGCAATCCAGCTCACTGTATGCAAAATGAGTGCTCCGGTAATAACCGACTGTGCATCAATGCTGTAAGTGCTGATCAAATACTTGGTCCCGAGAACAAATCCCAAGAGAACCGGTCCGACTAGAAACCCAAAATAGTCCAACACACAATAGAAGATCGAGTATCCTATTGCGGTAACCGTTCCCAAGTTGAGATACTGGTTGTAAGGAGAGTACCCCACATCCACATAGGGGCTCACTAACTTGGGCAACTCGAGAAAACTTAGAATAACCAATGCGGTTCCAAGAATCACAGGGATAAAAACCATGTGGATGGCAACATTGGTTGGGTTACTATGGTACGCTTTGTAGAAGCAGAGTTCGTCAAGAAGATTTGGCATGTTGAAGAAACCATCCCCAGACATGCGGAGAAGTAGGCATGGTTACCCTGTGCTAATGATACCAAGATACACCATGTGGATGGATCATATGGTGCATACTGGAGATGACGTAAGCAATTGGTGAAACTTTTACTCCAGAGCTTCTAGAAATGTAATAAAACGGAATAAGACAATTGGACATAACCGCTAAAAAATTCAGCGGTATTTGTGAGATTCATCCGTTTTATGATTCCCAGGCCAGATTTAGACAGGAAGCATTCCTGCTCAAGGACAAATTATCTCCAAAATAAAGCCATGTGGATAATTTAATATAAAATCGACTGGCAAAATGTCAATTCCACCTACAAAGGATCGTTACATATATTTCATGACAATTCTATCTAAAACACGAAAAGGTGCACGATACATCCACAGGTATATGCCGTAATAGCCAGCTATATTGACATTTTAACATTGTATCGCTTACTAAGTAATCTGTGGATCGTTACCTCTCATGAGCTCAGTCCAAATATCTATCTGTCGTGGATTGTACAAAGGTACCCCGTTTCCTGAAATCAAGTGGATAGTTTCAGCCTGCTTTTCAGGGCGAGCATATACTATTGCGTAAGGATAAGAGAAGTGAAAAAGCACATTTTTCATTCGTTTTGCTGAAAGATCGTTGCGCATAAATCTGCTGGTGGTATCTGGATTTGTAGAAATGAAGTAAGCAATGAGCCCAGCAACCATTGGGGACGAGAATGAAGTCCCCGAGGGCTGTTCGTTACCAATAATCACGCCTTCACCCGGCGCAAGAATGTCCACACACGCACCCCAGTTGGAAAAAGAAGATTCATGACCAGCCTGGTTAACCGACCCCACCACCACGGCATTTTTTGAACTAGCCAAGTCAAATTTGCAAGCATCTGATTTATAGTTGCCGGAGGCAGCGACAAAGTGAATGTTTGGGTTTTCCCTATTGAAGTGACCAAGTGCCGCCAGCACTGTGTGGTAATCGTCACTCTCATGTTGGAAGCCCAAGCTGATATTGATAACCACACCCTTGGAAAAGAATTGTTTAGTAGTTTCTATGTAGTCTCTCGCCGCAAAACCCACAGCCTTCACGAGGGTTCTCAGGGACTTGTCGTTTTTGAAGAGCCCAGGCACAAAGAAGACTTTAGATTCTGGCGAAGTACCGTATTGCTTTCCTGCTGCCACTGTTGCCACATTGATTGCGTGTGTATTCCGTTCTTCTTGCGCTATTAACGCCGTGTGCAGTTCTTTGGCAACCTTTACCTGGGGCTCGTATTTGAACCGGCTAGCGTAGCTCGCTGGTGGGATCAGAGTCGCCTGGTCAACAATATAGATAGCCACCCCAGTACCAGCAGGTGCAAGGTACTTGTAAGTGAACGACCTGAGACGTTTCACGACTTCCTTGGTGCTCGAGAGCCGATACAAGTTCCAGATGGAATCATCACGGGTGACGACGTCAAACTCCTCCATGGTTTGGACATCGTTTCGGTCCTGTATAACCGTGATTATAAATTCATGTTCACTAAGAGTGTGGGCGACATTGTCGAGAAAGTACCCGTCAAACATTCGGTTACCACTAGCTTCGTACAAGTCTGACAACTCAGCACCACCAACACCGGTATCGGATTTCTCCTTGAAGTAGTCTGTCACATTTGCTTCTTTTACCTCTTGAAGTGCCTTGGTCTGGTTGGAATTCAATTCAGAGAAAAACGTATTCAACTCGGCCGACGCAATGCCTTCCTTCAATTCAATAATGTACGAGAACGGAACGCGAATCGCCGCGTCTACTTCGCAAAACCTTGGAAAATTGGTAGGAGGTCCTGGTTTATTGGGTGGATTTGGTTTGTCAATTTGTGGGCCTGGTTTGAGTAGTCCTGGAAGTAAAAGTGCAGGAAGATTCAGTGAGATCAGTCTACAGCGTATAGCTGCAATTAAGACAATGAAGCATAATGCGAATCTCATTGATGATGATAATTAGGACCATTAGTCACGTCTATATACCCACAAAAGTAGAGCTACCCACACTCAAGAATAGTGGCGTTGATGATCATAGAGCACAACTGAAACAAATTGAATCCAGGTAATTCCAAAAGCCAGCTACAAACCTCAAAATAGCATACACACATTCAATATTGCGGAATAATCCAGACAATATCCCATTGTTTCATAAATATACACAGTTTGCCATATACCCACTTTACATCTATTCACTTTTCCATTTATATCAGCACATGAATTATATTGTATCACAGTCAATTAACTCATTTTTCTCGTACATGATCCGTACTCCAGGATATGGGTGGATAGACTAAGCACTATAGTCTTAAAAGCCACCAACTTAGTGATCTGCGCCACCATGCCTAAAAAACTGCCCTGAAACTGGTTTCAAGCAAGATTTCTTCTAAATTCTCTCGTTTGTATTGCAAATGTAACTCCGCTGTTGCATAGAAATCACTTGGAGATTCTTCCGTAGATCGTCGATTTGATCCTCAAATCTCCACAACAGAATAACACTGTCGTAGTTTATGGGTGTCACCTGAATTAGACATAGTATTACAGCAAACTATAAACTACTTAATTGTTTGTTTTGTTCCTTTAGTATTTGGATAACCGGAATGGGTTGTGCTAGATATAAATATCCAGCTGAATTGGTCTTGTGATCGTTTTGTTTGTAGCGAAATGTCGGCCTTCTTATAGAGAATGCCGATCCTCCTAGGAGGTTGTTGTCCTTTAATCAGATGGTGGTTACCATTGATCGGCGGACGCGCTGATGTATTCTGTGGCTGAGTCCGGTAAGCTACTCCGAACTCCTCCTTGAATACTAGACCTATTCTGCCGTGGTTGTTAACCACGACAAACACTAACGCTTCTTTTTAAAAATTTCTCACCAGTAACCAATTGATTGGTGGTCAGGAAACCATATTTTATAATTGCAGTGACTAGCCTTTGGGAATCCAAGTATGTTACAAACTTGATATTTTACCGGTTGATTTAGCCATATATTGGATAAATTGTACAATTGTTTTTGTTTTCTTTATCAGATAGCTGGATGAGTGGGCACTTTAATCCTTTTGGGATCCTGTTATGTAATAAACCGGCTCGTCGAACTACCAAAGAATAAATCACAGCCCGCTTGTCTTGAGAAATTTATAATCCACAACCCAAGAGAAATAAATTACAGTCTATAACTTCAAAAAACTTGGTCATCCACAAATCAAGCGTAATCTTGCTCCTGCGAATCCATCCATGTCTCCTAGTCGCATAGAAGAATTTCCTTGACTGAACATTGGAGTTAATTCTGCGCTACCGTTTCGAGCCCAAGTCACATGATCTTAAGGTATATGATTTACGCAGTTTACACGATGTTACAAAGACATTTATTAATATTTGATATAACTATTGTTGCTTGATATTGTCATGATGACCAGGCTACTACAGATGCTTCACATCGGTGGGATAATTCAGGTTATAGATACACGCAGGACAATAGTACATTAACTCCTAGGAGCCCGAATTCTTTCGAATATTTAACACTAGACCCGGCTGGCAGAGTCTGAAATATACTTAAAATCCTAACTAATCACAGATAAGTCTATATTCATTGACTTTACCGGAACAAGGGCACAATGCTTCCACTCTTAGATTTGCGGCCAGGCTTCTCATATACAGGAGCTGGCTTGCTAGTCGAGAACAAAAAAGCACCTATAACGGCGCCAACAATATACTGGCCTTGCCTTCTGGAACAATTTGTATAAACTGTGGTATAAAGCCGTATAGTGTGATCCAATATAGACACCAATTCGACTTACAAAAAGATCGATGCATATATTTCCTAACAAGATTCTATCTAAAACAGAAAAAAGTTTATGATACACTTAGGTATGCACGAATGCCGTGATAGCCAGCTATATTGACATTTGAAAATTACCTCACTTACTCAGAATCCAGTGGATCATCTCCTTTCATGAGCTGATTCCAAATATTGATCCGGTCTGGAGTGTACAAAGATACGCCATTCCCTGCAATCAAGTGGGTAGTTACATTCTCCTTTGCAGTGCGAGGATACACTGTTGCAAAAGGATGAGAGAAGTGATAAAGCACATTTTTCATTCGTCTTGCTGAAATATCGCCTTGCATAAATCTGCTGGAGGTGTTTGGATTTGTAGAAATGAAGTAAGCAATGAGTCCAGCGACTATTGGAGACGATAATGAAGTCCCCGATAATTGTTCGTTACCAATAACCAAGTCTTCACCCGGCGCAAGAATGTCCACACATTTACCCCAGTTGGAAAACGAAGATTCATGACCAGCCTGGTTAATCGACCCCACCACCACGGCATTTTTTGAACTAGCCAAGTCAAATTTGCAAGCATCTGATTTATAGTTGCCGGAGGCAGCGACAAAGTGAATGTTTGGGTTTTCCCTATTGAAGTGACCAAGTGCCGCCAGCACTGTGTGGTAATCGTCACTCTCATGTTGGAAGCCCAAGCTGATATTGATAACCACACCCTTGGAAAAGAATTGACTAGTGTTTTCTATGTAGTCTCTGGCCGCAAAACCCACGGACCTCAAGAGGGTTCTTACGGACTTGTCTTTTTTGAAGTGCCCAGGCACAAAGAACACCATGGATTCTGGCGAAACACCGTACTTCCTCCCTGCTGCCAATACTGCCACGCTGAATGGGTGTGTATTCCGTTCTTCTTGCGCCAATAATGCCGTGTGCAGTTCTTTGGAGACCTTTACCATGGGCTCGTATTTGAACCGACTAGCGTAGATCGATGGTGGGGCCAGAGTCGCCTGGTCAACAATATAGATAGCCACCCCAGCACCAGCAGGTGAAAGGTAATTGTAAGCGAACGACTTGAGACGTTTCACGGTTTCCGTGACGCTGGAGAGCCGATACAAGTTCCACGTAGAGTGTTCACGGTCGACGACATCAAAATGACTCATAACCCTGGTGTCGTTACGGTCCTGCGCGACAGCAGAGACAAATTTATGGTTGCTAAGCGTCTGAGCGACATTGTCGAGAAAGTACCCATCAAACATCCGGTGACCACTAGCTTCGTACATGTGCGATAATTCAGCACCACCAACACCGGTATCGGATTTCTCCTTGAAGTAGTCTATCACACTTTTCTCCCTGACCTCTTGAAGAGCATTGGTCTGATTGGAATTCAATTCTGAGAAGAATGCATCCAACTCGGCCGAGGCAATTCCTGCATTTAATTCAATAATGTACGAAAACGGAACGCGAATCGCCACGTTTACTTCATGAAACTTTTCAAAATTAGTAGATAGGTCTGGATTTCCGGCTGTATTTGTTTGGTCATTTTGTGGATCCGGCTTGAGTGGCCCTAAAACTGAAAGCATACGCAGCGACAGTGAGACCAGAATGCAGTGTATAGCTGCAATGAAGGCAATAAAGCATGCTGCGAGTCTCATTGATGATGTTGATAATAATTCAGACCATTTGTCTCCTATATATAGCCATAAAAGTTATGCAACGCATACCAAAGATCAAAGGCGTTGATAGCCATAAGGCTAGTTGAAACAGCTTGCATCCATGTTATTCAAAAGTCAGCTGCAGACCTCAAAATAGCATATAAACTCATTTAATATTGCAGAGTAATTTTACAAATAGACACCATTAATCCACCAACATATTAAGTTTTTATCTACTTAGTTTTCGTATGTCAAGATGGCATTACCGCATGATGACCAGGTGAAATTATTCGGCGATACCTTTTACCCACAGATTTCTGTGGGTGAAAGCCTTTCCTCGAACACCTTCACCCCGCACAAAGTTGATAGCAACTCTATAAGCCCAATAACCAAAGAGGAGATATATAACACCCTACGCTACTTGAAATTAAAGAAGGCCCCAGGGCCGGACAGAGTAACGGTGGGGCAGATCAGAGAACTATGGAAAGGATCCAATTTCCTGGACCAACTTGAAGCCATCTACAATGCATGCCTCTCCTTAGGCACATGCCCGAACCAGTGGAAGGAAAGTATCACAGTAGTGATCCCCAAACCGGGTAAACCTGATTACAACAAAGCCAAGGCTTATCGACCGATAAGTCTCTTGAATATCATGGGGAAAATCTTTGAATCAATCATGACGCAGCGTTTGGCAGCTACGATTAGACTACCGAATCAACAGTACGGAGGCCGGGCAGGATACTGTGCGACTGATGCTGTTATGAAACTCATCAACGATGCTGATATGCACAGAAATAGGCAAAAGAAGCGTGAACTACGACAGTACCAGAAGGGCGTCAGCACCCCTCCATCACAGCACAAGCACATGGGTGCAGTGCTAGTCGATATCAAAGGAGCTTTCAACAACATGAACCACCCCATCCTCTTATCGAAGATGAAAGAAGTTGGGGCCCCGGGCGAAATAATCAATTGGACCAGCAGCTTCCTAACCAATAGGAAAACAAAACTCCGGATCAACAACAAGCTCTCAGAGAAGTGGATACCAGTGACCTTTGGAGTGCCTCAGGGCTCGCCGATCTCTCCTATCCTTTTCATGATCTATACCCACGACCTCTATAAGCGACTACGAGACCATAGGGTCAAAGTAATTGGCTTTATCGATGACATAACCATATACAAGACAAGCGGACAGCGGACAATCCAGAGGGCGCTCTCACAGAGTCTCAGCATATGCCACCAGTGGGCCCAAGAAAACTACACAGGCTTTGACTACGGGGAAAAACTACAATACATCAGATTCTTTGCAAAATCACGCGGCTCAATTCTCCACCTTCCAGACGGAACAATAAAGGAAGAGTCCACAGAGGTGAAGCTACTAGGGATATCCTTAGACTCAAAACTTAGTTTCAGACAACACATTGGGACCATGACACTTCGTTTGAAGAGAACCACTGGACGGATACAGGCCATTAGTCGCATCACCAATGGAACCCGAGGGAAGACCACGCTAATCTTGTTTAAGACATGCGCGCTACCCCTCATCACATATGGACTAGAGATTTTCTACCATAAGCTAACCAAGTCCCAGATCGAAGCCATCAGAGTATGTTACAACATTTCATTGCGTAATGCACTTGGCATGTTGAAACCGACCCTGACCGGAATCCTCAATATCGAAGCAGGGATGCTTCCGATCCAACTTCTTTTAAAACGAGCCGCAATAGAAAAGTGTGTGAGATGGTTCACTAACACTAACATAAAAAACCCTCTACAAGATAGCATCAATAAGCAAATAGTACTCGGGGTCACAAACCGGGACGCCTACTCATACCCTCTCATACGAGAATCCTTTGAAAGTCTTGGCATAAGTGCACCCTACCAAAGATCATTTAAAGAAGCTGCATCAAATATAGACCATCATGCAGAAGTGTTAGTCCAAACCCATTCGGAACTGTCAGATAGTCAGAGTTCAGCCCTGCAGGGACGAAAGAAATGGGCCCTTAAAGACCAAATAAACACAAAGATGACCAAGGAATGGCAAAAACTAGTGGACACTGGCGAGATTACTCTCCCAGCCCACTATAGAACTCTACGCGGAACGGATTCACCGGTGGTTACCACCGCTAAAGATAAACTCCTACTAGCCGAGGCCTTAGCCGGCCCAAAGAATATTTTGAGCCTGATAAGCCAACTCCTAAGTGGAAAAAGCTTGGTATCATGTACCATCAAGAAACAATTCAACCCTGAGTGTGATCCGAAGTGCCCTAGGTGCGACAACCCCTCCCCAACAATATTCCATGACCTATCATGCCCATGTTTAGAGGTATTCAGAACTCAGGAAACAATCGGCGAAGGCCTCACAACCAGAGCGCAGATTCGCCGCCTCTTTACAGATGCAAAATCAGTTCATTCTCTTATAGGTTTCTACACGTTAGTGCTGAACGGGTAGATTCCTTTTCCTTTTGCAGCACACAAGAAGGGCGGCCGGGCAGGTAGTCCCCCTCGGGGGGCGAGACTCCATAGCCCTTTCTGAGTCATTTCTCTTAAACAGTTTCTTAAAGATCAAGTCGAAAGTTTTTATCCCCATTCAAAGGGTTTTCTCTCGACTCCAACATTAGCGGCGCCGTCCTTAGTTTTTTAGACGGTGAAATATCAATCTCACCCTTCTGGGGAGCCTAGTATAGCTATAGAAGTAAATAAACATTATTATTATTTTTCGTATGTCCAGTTTTCATCTATGCACTTTTTAATTTATTTCTTGAACATGAAAAATTCTGTATCCTACGTAGCTACATTTCTTGTACGTGATATCCGTGCTCTAGGATATTGTGGATATACTTAGTACCATAGTTTTGGTAGATATGATCATATCGATATGCATTACCACGCCATAAAATTTACTCTAAAACTAGTTTTTAAGAAAATTTCTTACTAAAAAGTATCGATTAGCTTTCAAATGCAGCCTCGCCCTTGCCAGAGAGCCGTTTGGAGATTCCTCCGTAATCACTTCGAGCCTCAAATGTTAGCAACTATTCTATTGTCGATCTCGGAATAACTCGCTTTATGGTAAAAAAAAAAAAAAGCTGGCTATTACCGGTTATCAAGCGAGAAACCTCGTTTTATTATTGCAGTAGCCATCTTTTGGGTACCCAATTACATATTACACAGCCGGAATTTTACCTATTGAATTAGCCGTGAATTGGATAAACTATACAAATATTTCTTGATTCCCTTGTCGAGTATCTAAATAAGTGGGAATTTCCCTCCATAACAACCAGAGCTACTTTTGCATCACCATTGTGATGTCTAAGCCACCTTGATCCTCAGGGAAATAGGATCTGTGTAGTTTACATGATAAATCTCCACCAAAAACTTATAACTAATTCATGGTAGTATATGAAGTCCCATTGGCATTTGTGCTGCCTTACCATACTGCATACAGCAATAAGTAATAACACAGCCACCCCTTACGCAAACTATAATCACGTTGTAAATACATTTATAATTACATTTAATCGCAGCCTAATCTCAGCCTGCTCAGCACGTTAAATATTCTTCTTACTGACAGTAGCCTTGCCAGGGTTTCCGCCATACAAGAACACATGTACAAACACAAGCCAGCCAGCAATCAACGTGACAATCGAAGTCAAATACACCCAGGAATTGACAATCTGCCACGACTTCTCAAATTCATCGCTTGCCAAGTTTCGAATGGCCATGACGTTCTCGGCAGTCAAGAAACTGTAACCCGGCTTACGGTACTCGATCTTGAACTTGAACATGCCGTGCTGGTCTGGGAGTCGGAATTTCGTGGAGTAGAACTGAGTGTTTTCTGGCAAAGAATCGCGGCTCTTAAAGAACGTGGTATTGCTCTCAGAGCCCTGTAACTCAGGGTTATGCTGTGACAATCTCTCAGAGTCGGAGGCCACTTTTTCAAGTGTCAAGCGGTAGTATGGGTCCAACATGGAAAACTCCAATTGCACGTCTTCTCCGGAGTAAGGACTCCATTGTCCGTTCTTGTACTCACTAATGGCCAAATTGTAAACCACTTCGTCCTTGACTTTAAGTGTGTCGTGCGCCAACTTAGGGTTGAACAGATTGTTGCTGGTCTTGTAAAACTCAACGTAGTCGATACGCAACTTATTCTTTTCCTGACTGGTCCAGCGCACCAAGTCATTGAAAACCTTCTCGTTCTTATAATTGCTGGCCTTGTAGCTCTCATCGGACAAAAACTTGGTGCTGCCAATCCACGAAACTCGCGAGTTCTCCAATGTCTGCACGGCAACAATCAAGTAATTTTGCTCACCCAACCCCCAGTAGTTTTCCTCGTTCAAGTACTTTCCATCCTCGTCACTCTGCTTCTTTCCAACACGCTTTGGATTGTAGTTGTACGATGTCTTAGATCCACGAGCAATTGGAACCAACAATTCGTTGTTGCTCAATAAAGCAGAAGCTCCTTCGTAAACCAACTTGTCCTGCTTCAATGTGCTGTCAATAACGACGCTTTCCAACACATTTTCAATCTCCAAGACGTCACCCTGCGAAAAGCTGTCGTGCACTTTGTAGCCTTTTGGAGATGGGAAAATGCCCAATTGGTTCAAGAAAATTCTCACATCGTCGGAGATTCCATTTTCATCACTGACAACCACCACGTTACCGTTTTCATTCCGAGAAAACTTGAGCAACTCGTTGGCATTCAATTTCTTGGTGAGTGCTTTTCCAGTGAGTGGGAAAATGATCAAGTTTTTGTAAAGATTCTGCTTCGAGTCCAAGTCAGAGACAAGCTGGATCTTGTCAGAGACGCTCTTGATATTCTCAAACTCCAAATCGACAAAGTTCTTGTTCAAGTCCTTTAAAAGCAAAGAGTACAGCGCTTCGTCGTCAAGCAACCCGTCGTGGATCACCAAGGTCCGCAGGGTAAGTGCTTCGTCGGTTTTGAGGAGCAAGGAGCTACCAACGACAAATCGCACGAGCCAGAACAAGTAGAAATACACACTCAATTGCATGGTCGGATGTTTGCAAATACGTGTGAAGTTGCCCTTTTCCACCTGACGCACGTGATTTTTCATACACGTGATACAAGAACAAGGCGAGGCAGTAGTGAGGAAGAATCATGTCAAATATTGCCGAGACTTATAAGCTGTTGAATGATACAGAAAAGGCGTTGGATTGTGTAGATGAATTGCTTGATTCAATAGATGAGAACATGAACCAGTTGTTGCTGGCTATTGAGGGCGGAATGGACCCTGAAGTTGCAAGAAACGACCCAAAGTTTCGGCATTTGATGGACTTGACAAACGATATACATGCCAATGTAAAGGCCCTTGAAAAAGAAAATGAGGAGAGACAGGAGCAAATAAAATGACGGAAGTACAAGGATTTATGTGAGATAGATGTAGTGTGGTTATAAATATATTAGGAGCATCTGTAGAAGTTGCATTTGGGAGTATTTGCACATGCCGGTATTAAAGAATATGTAATATAGTAACTAGGATACGAGTGGTAAAATAGCTAAAATATATTCACTTGACTATTCAAAGAAAAGTCTGACTATTTATACTTGATAATAAAGGGCTTATGATCGGAGTCAAGTGGAGTTGAACCGGTTGGGGCAACTTCACTTAAGGAGGAGCAAGAGCCAGATAGGAAATAACAATTAAAAAGGGAAAGTCCTAATCCTCTAAAAGGAATTCAAGGACGATCCGAGTTACAAAAATTAAGGGTAAACCTTCTTCTTCATTACAGAATATCAGATAATGACATTTCATCATTTGGTTGCATGTAACAGTAAACAGAAGCCTAGTGGTGTGCAATTATACATGGCAGAAATTTAACCATGAATACAACTGCTGACAAATTTTTATGAATTTCCAACGAGTGATTTTGCCGACATTTCAAATGAGAACCTCGTCGTTTCTCATCCTACAGTCCGTTTACACAATTCAATTATCATTAACATTCAAAATACACTCTATAATACATGCATTATTCCGCCTTTTTAGGATAGATAAAATCCAGCTCTTCGTTAAACACAAACGGATTCTCTGGCCGATTCTCATTAATGTACATCCCCTGCTCATACACAAACTCCCCATTAGGATTGCTGTTCTCCTTTACTTCAATCTCCCGAATATCCAGCACGTTGCTGAACAACTCCACCGTTGCTAATTGCCCATTATTAAACCACCACTTGGATTTGTCGGTTGATGGAGGCGGTAGCGACTTTTCACCGTCCACAGTATCAATGCTCATCATCTGTTGCAAGTTCTTGGCTAGAATAAAGTCCTCATTGCCAAACTTTGCCCGCCGCTTCACATACAAATCGTTTGAAAGCATATCCTTCACCTTCTCATTGATGACAATAACATCAGCATTAAACAACGCATACACCGGTCGATGGTCGGAAAACTGAATGTCATATGTGCTACCATAACTCAACTGTCGCATGGTGCCTCTGGTGACAATCCGGTCACACCAGGCGGGGATCCGCATTTTCTCCGACAAATCGTAAGTGTCCTCGTTGTGATTAAACTTGTATGTTGGCCTGAAGGCAATCTTGTGCTCCTCGTAGTAAGGAAATGACTCACCGGACTCCATCTGATTGTTTAACTGATCTTTTTTGAACAAGGTTTCCAATTTGTTTTCGGCAATGAGACCACGAACCTCCTCATTCTTCATCTCAATACGGTAATTGAAATCGCCCAACCATATGATATTGTCATGATTTTTAATCGTGCGGTTTCCCGAGAATCTGAGCCCCGTACTTAGGCTCTTGTAGTTCTGATGCCGCTCATCAATGTTGTTCAAGCCAGCAGCTAAATGGCACGTAATGAAGCAGAACGAGGTATTGGAGTATTGGAAGCTCACAGCAATGCCGCCTTTGTTTGCTGCCATGCCTCCTAATCCGGTTTTTTTCATGCTTTCTTCGATCTTGTTGATGAACTTGACCTGGTCGTCACGCATGAAGATCATTGACAATAATCCCCCAAGAGACCCTGACCAAAGCAAGATGTACTTGTGTTTGTTCTTGTTGATTTCCCTGAGGATTTTCTTCTCCCAGAAGCGGCGCTTTGTCGCGTCGATATTCATCATCTTGCCTGCAGACAACTCGATAATCTCCTGGAGGCCGACAAAAAACACATCTTCCTCGAACGTTGAGTTTGCAAACAACCAGCTGCTTAAATCACCGTCGTAGCAAATGCCGTTGACATTAAATGTGCCGCTGTATATGCTAATCTGTTTCTTGGACATATAACGGGAGCTCAATTTCTTCAACTCAGAACGAACGTAGTCATTTATCGGGTCGTATAGCGATATGCGGCGGATAAGGTTCCCGTTATAGTCGATGGATTCCTTCCCAAGTATGACGTTTAAGTCGGAGTTGTGTTTGTCCAAGTCATTCAATAACTCTTTGTAGTTGGACAAGTTGAACAATTTCTTGCTTGTGCTTACGGTTATCCCGGTGAAGCTGTTGAACAAATTTGTTTTCTTCTTCTCCAGCACATGCAGCTCCTCTTTATGGCGGTCTTTCTTGTCCAATTGCTTCAACTCCGAGTTGTACTTGCCAAAGATCTTGTTGATTGCACCGTTGTTCGCCTTCCAAAGCATGTCCATCTTGTCATAGAGATCCTGGTTGTACGGTGAGAAGTAGCAGTCTCGAGAGTCATACAAGTAACTGTCAGTTAATGAGTCGAACATGACCTGCTTGCTGATAATCTTGCATAACTCGTTGCATTTGTCCATAACATTGAACGAGCTCACACGGAATATCCCCGACTGCTTGTTGAGATAGTTGTGATTGGTGTTGTCATATGTGAGCGTGGCAAAGTTATTGATTGACTGCTTGATTTCATGGAGAATCGTGTCGACAGCACGGGTGTTTTTCGCCAAGTCGTTTAGCGAAAAGTTGAAGTTGCGCATGCTGAGAAAGTCTCTATACTTTTTTGACTCCCAGAGCTTGAGATAATGTTCGTAGTACCGTCGATACATGTCGAATTCAATGCCTTTGTTCTTACTCTGGCGCATGAGTAACTCTTCGACTGTAATCGACGACGACAACTCATTCACAATAGCAACCTCGCCAAATTCGCTGCACAAACCATCAAAGTGTTTCTTGAAAGCCTCCTGTGTCGCTTCAAACGGCCGATTGATGGAAATCTTCTTCAATAACGACGACGATTGTTGGTTGTCGATTTCAAAGTAGATTGGCACGTTCCCGCGAACAATCGTGTAGGAAATCGTGTAGCTCTCATTGTAGAAAATAACCTCAGTTTCCACATAATTACCCACCTTCCCACTGTCATCAAGTCCGCTGGGTCCAATGATCTTGCCAGCTTTATCCATCCCAATCTTACTGATTAACGTAATGAGCGATTCCTGCTGTCCGTTGCTAAGATTCACCACAGTGTTAAGCGTCTGGGCAAAACCTCGGATGAGAATCCCCAAGAACCGGCATGTGTCGAATTTCTGTCGCCGAGAGGCATCCAAGCGGTTTCGGAACCCAATCAAGTCGTCAATAAAGAGCTGGTTCCACAAGAACTGCTTGTTCACATTCAACGGCCCATGAACTTCCTCGTCGCTCTGTGCATCCCGGTTCTGGATGTTGTTGGTCAAGTCAAACGTCGTGCTAAAGTAGAAGTTTCCCTTGACAAAGAGCTTCTTCATGTCACTCCATGGGTAGCTAAATTCTCCTTCCTCATCCGTCGCTTCATCACCAGCTTGTCTGTGCACAAACACCCGATCATACGCACTGCTGTTCAAACAGATAAACTCAAGGTCCTGTATCTGGTGCACTTTTTCCCTTGCCCTAGGACTGGCGACTTCCAATGCTTGGGTCACGACAACAAGAAAACTATACAGGTTTATACTGACCAAACCCAACACTCCAAGACACCTGATGTTGTAGTTTTCAGTGATGTTGATGTACAGATCCAATTGCAATTTGCCCTTGTCCACCAATTCCACGACACACCGCCTCACGCTGTTGACATTTGTCGCCTCATGCTGGGTGTTGCTCAGAAAAGACTGTTTATGTGGCACGTAGTACTCCGGGTCACGAATTAGGAGTGCACTGTCACCAGAAATCAACGCCAAAGACCGCGGATTGGCGTTTATAAGTATCCTCATCTAACTTGTTGGTACAAAATTCCTGGTAAGTAGGTATGGTCACGTGGTTGCGGTATAAGGTACAACATGACACGATACAATCTAGGATGCAATGATTCTACAATAGCAGTGAGTACAATGGTTTTTATAATTGAGTGCATGGTGGTTTTCTAGTTTTTTCTATTTGTGTGTGCTTTTTTTAGTTTTTCACATTTTTCATTCCATGGCTTGTTGTAGCATAGAGCTAGGATATGCCGGTGAAATAGTTGAAACATATTCCCTTTACTATTCAAGTCTGACTATTTATACTTGAAAAAAAAGGACGAGAGTAGTTTTAGCAGATATGAAATAGCCCAATAGTGCTTAATTCGTATTTGGCAAGATGGCTATTTCCGCGAGAAATAGAACGAAATTTACGAGATAAGAAGGTGCGTGATTTCTGTAGCTATCAAAAAGAAAAGTGAGACATTGTTTTTATTACAACTTTCCTTTTATAGATTATGCGAATTTTCACAATGGGTTTCACTGTAACGTTTATTATTAGTTTATTGTCATTACGTTTCCAATTTCAATCTTTTTTATTCTTTTTGGCGAATATTATTTACATTTTATATGATATCACCAACTTTAGTAGTGCGTTTACAATCTTCTTGGTGATTTATTTATTTGCTAGTCTATTTCTATATTAGTAAATTTCTTTGATACAATTTGGTACACTCTTTGATACAATTTGGTACACTCTTTGATACACCTCTTTACACACACCATAACACCTTCTTCAATCCTACATATATTCTTCACTTGTATTCTCGCATCTTAATCCACTATAATAACTTGACAAACCCTTTCTCTTTTCGACTTCTGCCTCCAACGTATTCCAGCACGTCTTGCTTGTTCTGCAGACTCGTCTCGCCATTCTTTACCATCTCGCACCATTCTCCACTACTAGCTCCTCAAGTATTTATTCAGTACGTACTATCTTCACCCCAGTTTGTTTCTACGGTTAGTCCCTTCTATACTCAATAATACTTACCTTCCAATTGTCAAACTCTTTATGGGTCAGAACCAACTCCTTGGACAATGCATCCAACGCCTTCATTATCTAAGTTAGAAAACATTCTGAACATTCCATACTCACATTGTCGGCCTTGACTGTTAACACGGGCTTGGTTTTCTCCACAGTCTCTGATATAAGAATACCACCAACCATTCTATAAGTCTTGCGGTCTTCTGGGGCCTTTTCCAAAGTATCAATGACGATTCTGGGTTAGCATGTGGGTGAATAGCGGAGATATGCTTACAAATGTTCGTCGTAATCCTGGCGCAATTGGCTGATTTTATCTGATAATTGGTTTATCGTAGACTGGAAGTCATTGTATCTTTCCTGGAGCTCTAATGTTAATAAAGCGGTTAGACGCAGCTGGACTCACCTTTTTGCTTTTCTTCTTTGCTCGACATGTTGAACTGCCGTTGATGAAAATTTACGTATTTATGATTATGTAAGCGGCCTACTGTATGCTGGGTGAATGCATAAATGTGGATTTCCAATGGAAGTATAGGTGTGGTTGTTTAACTTCAATGTACGTTATTAGTATTGCAGGATAGCAAATATTATGTTACTATGTTACCAAATACTATGTTACTATGTTACCAAATACTATGTTACTATGTTACCAAATACTATGCTACCATTACCATGTACTATGTTACCAACTTACTATCGTGCCAAGCTACCGTCTTATTATTATCGTTGTAATGAAAAAGCAGAAAGGTTTACCCTAAAATTCTGTTTACCGTCTGTTCCGCTTGCAGGAAATGGTCTAGCCAAGTCCATTTCCACAGCACAGTAACGCCGCGTTTTCTCATGACTCTAATCCTTGTCAAGCTCTTCATTGCTCTCGTTGAAACTTTGTCTTTTTTGATTCAATATCCTAGTCAATGGCAATGACCTAACCAAGTCCATTTCCTTGGGCCCAAGAAGTCTTACTTCAGATGTAAATAGTCAGATTATTATTTGAATAGTCAAGCGAATATATTTCGCTATTTTACCACTCGTATCCTAGTTACTATATTACAATCGTACTATGTACTATTATCTTACTGTTTTATTATCACACTGTCTTATTATCTTATTATCTTATTATCTTACTGTCTTATTATTTTACTGTCTTATTATCTTACTGTCTTATTATTTTACTATCTTATTATTTTACTGTCTTATTATCTTACTGTCTTATTATCTCACTGTCTTATTATCTCACTGTCTTATCTTATTATCTCACATTATCCACTTTTACATCTCACCACACACATACCCACCAGTGCCTCTTGTGACCCACGTTCAGTCACTCAACACCAATACTGGTGACGTACGCTTGTCGGAATTTATTCCCCTCCACGGGCCGATTCAAGGCCACCCACTGTGGCTCATCCTTAAACAATCGCAAAGCTGTCACAGAATTGCTAGTGTCCAATGTGAAACGATGGTATATCCCTGCAGGAAGGATCAAAAGATCGTTCTTGACCACCTTGTTTCGGATCCAGCGATCATTCGAGTCGCGCACATCGAAAAACCCACTTCCCAGGACAATGTAGCGGATCTCTTCGTCCTCATGGAGATGTTCCTTGATGAAAATATCAAGCTTCTCACGCAAGGCTGCCGCACCTCCCGGAAAGTTGTCCTTGGAAAGTACCACTGTGTCCCTATTCTTGTATTCGCGCTGCTTGGCAAGCGCATTGACCTCATCTAGCGACTCCAAGTGGTAGTACAACACCCCAATATCATTGAGCTGCTGCACCGTGACAGGCTCGCCCGAATCGTGATCATTCTGGTAGTCTGACAGGTCGGTTTCGTCGTAGTAATATGACTTCATTGACTCCTAATTGTGCGGATTCACTTTTCAAGCTACCCACATGGGCCGCCTGCTCGGCACGTGAGTGTGGCTCATTGAATATGCCACACTGTGTAAGAGGCGAACCCGTAATAAGCTCGTGCGACGAAAATTAACGACAATCGCTCCATGGCCATCGGCCATTAATTAGGTATTGCCCAATTCAAGAAATGCCAAGCGCCAAGACCAGCGCAGCGAGGAAAATTCCGGGCCCCGCGATTTTGAAACCCAATCCACAGTGCCTCACCGCCAAAGCTTTTTTAATATCCGACCTTGCTTATCATGAGACCTTGGTGCCGTCAGCGATGTCACGTGCAATATCGCTATCATTAGACGTGCGTTTCTGTGCATTGTCACTGGGTTGTGCCATGCCGCGACCTATATATAAAGCGCAAAGGAATTGGGATATAGCACTTCTGATTCGAGTTTTGACATTTGAAAATGGCGAAATTGGAATTCAGTTCCCATGATTTAGACGACTCGCCAAAGACGGAAAAGTTCGACGTCGTCCACGAGAGTGACTCGCTTGGCGAGTTGATTGAGATCCCTCCAGACGACGGTAAGATCTATGAACAAAACCCAAGCTTGCTCGACAACTCCCCCTATCCTGAGGTCCGTGCAGTGGTGCCAGTTACTGATGAAGAAGTGCGGCTCAACCACTGGAGAACCTGGTTCCTAGTGACGGTGTTTGTCGTGGTGTTTGCCGGCGTGAACCAGTTCTTTTCCCTACGGTTCCCATCGCTCAGCATCAACTTCATTGTGGCGCAAGTTGTTGCTTTCCCAGTGGGCAAGGCCTTGTCGCTTCTTCCTGACATCAAAGGCCCAATTCCCTTCTTCGATTTGAATCCTGATGGCCAGTTTTCCAAGAAGGAACACGCAGTCATCACCATCTGCGTGGCCCTCACATCCTCCACAGCCTACGCCATGAACATTCTCATTGCTCAGACAAATTTTTACAACATGGATTTGAACTTTGGATACATGATCTTGCTTGTAATGACAACCCAAATGGCTGGATACGGCCTTGCAGGCATGACGCGGCGCTGGGTGGTGTACCCTGCTGCAGCAATCTGGCCCCAGACGCTTATTTCAGTTTCGTTGTTCGATGCATTAAACGATAAGAAAATCGATAATGCAATTGTCAACGGCTGGAAGGCCTCCCGCTACAAGTTCTTTATCATTGCATTTTCCATATCGTTTGTGTGGTACTGGTTCCCCGGATTCATTTTCACAGGTCTCTCGTCGTTCACCATCGTTCTCTGGGGTCCCCTTACGAGAAACAGCCGTGTCTTGAATAGTCTTTTTGGGGTAAACTCAGGCATTGGTATACTTCCATTGTCCTTTGACTACACGCAAATCTCCCAAGCAATGACTGGTTCGGTATTTGCTACCCCATACTGGGTTATCGCAAACACCTACGGCTCGGTGTTTCTTTTTTTCATTGTGTTGCTTCCAATCCTTTACTACACAAACACATGGGACTCCAAGTACATGCCAATGATCAGCACTAGCACTTTTGATAATCATCAGAAACCTTACAACGTCTCTCGGATCCTCAACCCAGACTACACCATCAACTTCGAGAAATACAAGGCCTATTCGCCGCTCTTTGTGCCATTCTCTTATCTCCTTTCGTACGCATTGAACTTTGCAGCAGTTCTTGGCCTTTTCACTCACACATATCTCTACCACGGCAAGGACATTTATCAGAAGCTCAAGGATGCTGCTGCTGGAGGCGAGGACGTGCACAAGCGATCAATGAACAAGTATAAGGAGGCCCCAGACTGGTGGTACGCCATCATCTTCGTGCTCATGTTGGGCCTTTCGTTTGTGTGTGTTTGCGTTTGGCAAAAACAGTTCCCTGCCTGGGCTTTGATCGTGGCATTTTTGATTGCCATTGTCAACTTTGTGCCACAGGGGCTCTTGGAAAGTATCACCAACCAACACATTGGCTTGAACATCATCACTGAGCTCATTGCAGGTTACATGCTCCCACTAAAGCCAATGGCAAACTTGCTCTTCAAGTTGTATGGCTTCATTGTCATGAGACAGGGCCTTGAGTTGTCGCGTGACTTGAAGCTCGGCCAGTACATGAAAATCCCTCCTCGAATCTTGTTTTTTACCCAGATATGGTCCACAATCATTGCCTCGTTCGTTAACGTCGGTATCCAGGAGTGGATGCGTCACAATATCAAGGAAATTTGCACCAGTAACCAGCCCGACGGCTTCACCTGTGCTCTGGGTAGAACAGTGTTCAATGCGTCAATCATTTGGTCCTTACCAAAATACTTGTTTTCTCCAGGGCAGCGATACAACGCCATCACATGGTTTTTCCTCATTGGTACATTTGTCCCTGTTGGCACATGGTTACTATGGCGACGCTACCCAAACAAGTGGTATGGAAAACTCAGTGCCCCAGTGTTTTTTACGGGCCCTGGTAACATTCCTCCGTCAACAGTCTACAACTACTCGCTCTACTTTATGGCCTCCTATTTTCTCCACAAATTCATCAAGGGAAGATGGCCACATTGGCACGCAAAGTACAATTTTGTCATGGGTGCTGCAATTGAGTCTGGGGTTGCATTTGCGGGGGTGGTTATCTTCCTCTGTGTGACTTTCCCAGGAGGAAAGTTGAACTGGTGGGGTAACACCGTCTATAAGAACACTCTCGACTGGAAGTCGACTCCATATTACAAGCTACCAGCTGGCTCCACGTTTGGCCCTGATAAATGGTGGTAGAAGCCCTGGATGAAATGATAATGTACAGAACGTACGGCAATGACTGAATACGTGCAGGCTGTACGGTATCCTGCATTAAAAATTGTGTGCATTTACACTATGCATGACTTGTATAGCAATTGAAATTTGCTTGCAGCTTATGATACTTTAGATGACGTAATTTACATATTCTGATAATATATCGTCACATTTACTGTTTGTTTCTGTAGCTATTAGTTAATTTAGTTCATTTGAACCTTCACTATTTCGGATTTCCTTCACCGTTTCTTGTCCTTTACCGTTCCTGATTGGCGTACGGCTCAACTAAGCGAAACTCTACAAAGGGGCTGAAACTTGCTAAAAACTTGCAACTTGTTTATCCACAGCATTGTCGATCCGCTAGTTTAATCAGCTACTAGCTATTGGCCACAGCCTTTGGTTTTTGCTTTGGCTCTCAAATCTCCATTATTCTGCACTCTTCTGGAAACACTTTCTGGAAACACTTCTCGAGGTCTAACGACATGGTTAAACAGATACATTATCGGTGTCTTGTATCTACCAGAGAATCAAGCAATAATATGATTTGAATATTGACTGCCAAAATGCTTTATCGATAGCTCGACAAGTTGGGCACCATCGAACATCTTATAAGGTTCACATTATCTGAAAAGATGATAATACTACCTGCGAATGTACAAGGATATCTTGATACCTAACCGAGTGGTGGACATGCACCATTTATTTAAAAACAATAGGAATCAACGGTAGACAATGCCAACAGGACCCAAAAAGACCACTATATGAAGAGTTGGACCGCGAGTTTACAGATACTTACCATAGTGCAATATACTAACCAAGACATGAGTAAGTGAAATAGCTAAACTATCTTTCAGCTATTCAAAGAAAAGTTTAACTGTTTACATTTGAGCAAGAGATTCGTACGTTTGGAATAATGCAAGTATACCTGATTTAATCGACTCCATTAAGAGAACCCGTCTACAAGAAAATAATAACTATAAAGGAGGGACATTTTCTGTTATGGGATAAACAAGTATTAAATACACTTTGCTATTGATTCAATTGTTCAAGTTTAAAGGAACAGTCAAATACATAGGCTTGTATTCTTTAGTTTAAAGTATGTCTTCTTCTTAACTTAACCACGCAAATGATAATCACTTATTATAACACTGATGAAACCGAAGTCCAATCAATAAACTGAAGACCTATGTGAGTAGCAGTCTCTCTACTCTGTTCGCGACCTTGCACTGGTAGATGGTAGATAAACAAATACCAGATAAATATAATGAGCACAAGGATGTACGTAGGTAATAGCGATAGTACCTGACTATGGTACTAATGTAAAGTTATATATATTTAAACTAAGGTGTAGTATAGTAGCTAAGATACATGTTGATAAGATAGTTAGAATATATTCGCTTGACCTATTAGCGGGGCGAGATTGGCTATATAAGTGGTGACGGAGTCAGTAAAGGAGAGACGCGAACGTACGTCACGGATGCCTTAGTATTGCCCCAACTGGTCAAAGGGATGTGTTTAGGGCAATTATCTAATACTAATCGTGTGAGTTTGAGTCTTGTATCAGAAAGAATTAAGGTAGGTACGGACTTTATTACATAAGGATTAAAATATGTCAATATATTTCTTTGTATATCCACGCATTTTACATTCTCAATCTTGTACTACCATAATCAATTCATGTTTCATGGAGGGATAGATCAACAGTCTTGTTTCTAGTATTGCGTAGTCCATCGACCTTGTGGTTGATCTTTTGTATCATACCCTGTATGATACAAAATGCCAATCAACAACTGAAGTCCAAATAATAAACTCATTCCAACATGCCATGATGACCAGAGTAAAACTATATACATTAAGAAGATCTGCTCCCTTGCCCCATTGCATCAGACTTAAAAAGCCTTCTATTCATACTAATAAAATGAAAAGATAATGAGATGTCTCGACATAACATTACTTCATGAGAATCCGAAATAACAAAAGCTTGAAATCACTATTAGATAGGAACCGCTTTCATCGGTTTGGCGTTGCTATTGATTATGATACAGATGATACAACTAGTCTGTTTAAACTGCATCTACATACGAGATTTCTAGGATTTGCGGTACATTGGTGAAATGTACTTGTCCTACCAGAGCTCTTGGTCCCATGACATTGATGATAACCGGATGTGGGAGTATTACCCTGCCCGAACCATTCTTATAAGAGGGGCTTTATCCATGCAAGATATTTTGTTCAATCGTTTTACACAGAATGTTTATTACGGTAGCGATTACCGTATTGTACGATAATTATATTAGCTACTGATACTTCTGTGCTCGGAACTATGTTATAACTATGACACAAACCAAGATCATGGGCTTTAAGTATTGAGTTTTTCCTTGTGACTCCTCATACTCCAAGGTTTTTCATTGCCACCTGACGAAGGCCTAAGGTACTTGAATATCATGTGGCCTTTGCCAAGATCAATTTTATATTTCTAGTAATTTATTTTATTTGGAATGTCAGTCATCATAGAAATGGTTGATTAGAGTATCCTTTTTGTGTATCCATAATGTGGAGCATTTTATTTGTGGAGCAATTTAGTTGCGCATCCATTAAGTGGACCACTTCATTTACTTGGAATGTCAGTCACCATATAAATGGTTGATTAGAGTATCCTTTTTGTGTATCCATAATGTGGAGCATTTTATTTGTGGAGCAATTTAGTTGCGCATCCATTAAGTGGACCACTTTATTTACTTGGAATGTCAGTCACCATATAAATGGTTGATTAGAGTATCCTTTTTATTTATATCCACTTTGTGGAGGGCCTTTATTTTATCTTTTTTTTTGAGTACGCACTATTTTATTAACAGCCACAGATCTAGATTGTTAGTGTGTGTACTATGGTATACCATGTTCAAGTGACGACTTGAAATTATGTTAGGATCGTGCTTTTACTAGCGATGAGCGGGACGTGTTCGTAACAGAGCATACGTACGTTATCTGACCTAGTAGGGTGGCTAGTTGGTTGGTCCCAGTTGGCAGCTTCAACTGCTGAAAACTGACGTTCTTATCATCACCACCTGCAAACTGCTATTCACCGATAATTGGTTTTCAGTTGGGGTGCAGTAGAAGTAAAGTACATTAGGATCTTAACGGTCAGTGTTTTAGTTTTTGCTTTATAACTAATCATTGCCTTCAGACGTTGGACTATCATGAGGAAGTGCACCCAATATTGATAGAGGAATGTTCTGTATAGTACGGGTTTTTTAGTGGGTTATGATTTCGGTCATGAGTCCTACTCGAACTGCAGTGGGCTGAGCGCTTCTGGCCCCTGTGGAAAGTCTCCTTAGAGAGTTCCTTCCCGTCGAATGATTCGCGCGAACAGAGTGATCATCTTTAGCAAAGTAATGCCTTCGGCCAAAGACATTAGTTTGCTTTAAAGAAGGTGTGATGTTGTGATAGCCAGACGTACTAGGTTATAAGGCTTGGTATTACTTGTGAAAGATTAGACAATCAGTCACTAACCGGAAAGTAGCTGCTATAGTTACATGAAGGTGAATGTCGGTAATTACCTGGTTTTTTGACCAAGACCAATCTGCTTGAACAACTATATAAGACCAGGTAGAAAACTACCTGGGACGCCTAACGTTAAGGATCTCTGGGATGTTTTATCAATCATTCAAATGCAAAGGAACAACAAAATATATAGATTATTTATAGTCCTGATTAACGCGCAAAATTTACTGCCAGCATTATCAGAGCCGGTGATCATGATAGTTCACAACGTAATAGGCTTCTGGACATTTTTCTTAACCGGAATAGTAGCTATTATGGTTGGCTACATGATGGTTAATTCCAGTAATAGTCTAGTTTTCTGCCAAAACAAAAGGGTAAACAGTCCATTACTTTTCATTCTGGTTTTTAGTTGAGAATGTCATTTTTTATAGTTACAGTCTTGTTTATATTTGATATATGATCTTTGTTTGTGCTTAAAATACAAACCTTGGAGGCTTGGTTAAATCTGCAAGTTGCCAAATTACTTTTAGTCTCTTGATAATCTCAACGGTGATCGGCCTAGGTTAAGGCTGAAGTACAGCAAAGCCTTCAAAGATTTGCCTGAGAAATTTCATGGACCGGTTTCTACAACATGAGCCAGTTTTCCAGAGACCAAAGGAGTTTTCTCCTTTAGAGTGGTTGCGATAGCTCGACAAATAAAATTTACAGCAGCCACAACCGTCAATAGTTAAATTAAGACTTTGTTTGAGTAACCCAAACAAGACATATTTTGTAAGCTGCGCAAATTGTCCAAAAATTGTACAAAATACATACACTGGATCGGCAAAAACGCAACTAAATTGATTGTAGTTTGTCAGCGTGAAACACGCACACACACGTGATCAACATGGCACGTAACCACTATATCTTTTTGGATTCCGTCTAGTTAAGTAGCAATGTTGAACACAAAATTCGGACTTGTGGTGACGTTTTTCGTGCTTTCCCTCATTTCGTTTGTTATTCAGACGGAATCCACGTCCTACATATATTCTATTGGCTTTGATCAGCCGTACCTTCTTCTCTTTCTTACCCATGGCTCTTGGACGTTCATTTGGCCACTTCAGATGGCCATTGCAAGTGTTTTAAAGCTTGCTCGGCCTTCAGGATACACTAGTTTGGACGGCGAGGCCAAAGAGATGTCCTGGATTGAGAAGTTCCGACTCCAAATGAGCAGGGAGCTCATGCAAGTGTATGAGACGTCTCGGTTGATCTACCATGAATCGGGGAGATCCAACGACCAGAATTTGGATGAACCCGGCTGGAAGCCCTTCTTGACCAGCAATGTTATGGTGTATATTTTCAAAGTGTCTGTTGTGGACACAGTTCTCCTCACTTTGGCTGCTCTTACGTGGTATGTTGCCATGGGTTATTCATTTTCCAATGACGTGACGGCTATATACAATTGCAGTGCGTTTTTTGCGTACATGTTTGCGGTTCCAATACTCCATGAGAAATTCTCGCTTGTGAAACTCTCTAGTGTTATCATAGCGGTGTTTGGTGTGTTTATTGTCGTGTACTCTGGCAAGCAGCAGCTGGAGGAGAAGCCGCACCGAATGTTTGGGAACGTTCTTATTGCAGTGGGGTCGGTTATGTATGGGTACTATGACGTCTTTTACAAGCGATATTTGTGCCCACCGGCACACATGGTTGACGCAAAGACCCAGGCGTTGTACTCGAACTTCATTTGCACTTTGGTGGGTTTTTCGTCATCCGTGATTTTGTTTGTGCTTCTCTGCTTTGTAGCCTTGACCGGAGGCAAGGTTGATCTCAATCTCTCTGGAGAAATCTGGTTCTATGGCATCATGTCGGTGTTTGCCAATCTTCTCTTCTTTGCTTCGATGCTTATCCTCATGACGCTCACAAGTCCTGTTCTAGGAGCAGTGTCTTCTCTCACTACCATTTTTTTGGTTGGGTTGTTTGAGTGGATTGTTTTTGGCAATGGATTGAGTGGTAGTCAATTGTTTGGAGATGTGTTGGTCTGTACGGGATTTGGAATACTCAGTTGGGCTTACTGGAATGAGATTATGGAGAAATGATGTATTGCATGGAGAAGAAGATTTGAAGACTAATGGCCTAGGCGAAATGCGATTATGGAATGGTCGAGAATTTTCAATTTATAGTATAATGTATTGGATGTTGGAGGATATATTGGACAGGATATATTGGACAGGATATATTGGACAGGATATATTGGAGGGATATATTGGGACGAGATATATTGGAAATGAATATATTAAAATGGAATATTGTAAAACAGCGCGCACTCATTAAGACTTACATTTGTTCTGAGAACAGGGTCTGACAACCTGTATCGCGCAACAAAATTAAGTGACAGCACACATGCATTGATTCAATTATATATATTTATTTTATCATACTCAGTAAACAATAATTGCGCAACGAAGCTGTGTTAAAAATAGTGAGACACTCAGTGCTAATAATAGTGATAAAAATTGAGATCTAAAACACGCCGAGAAAAAGCCTCTATACGGAATCTTGCCTGGAACGGTGTCGCCAGGGCACGCAATCGGGTTTTCTAAGTTTGTGATTGTGCAATTGAATATCATTTGATGAATGTGCTACTGGATATAACAGAAGCTCTGATACCCAAAAGCGTGCTGGCTCTTCCTGAATGGTTAACTGTTCAGTTTATCGTGAACAATGCCATCAGCTTTGCGCCTTTGTTTTCGTATGGAAGCGCGGTTTACAGCATTTACAGGGCCCAATCGAGTTACGGGTTCTCTATAGATATATGTTGCTCAATGATGCTTGCCTCGATCTTGCGAATCAACTACTACATCATTGCGCCGTTTGAATACACCCTCCTCAAACAGGCGCTAGCCATGATCTTTATCCATGTGATACTTCTTCGGATCAGTTTGTCGTACAAATTGAAAGAAGACGTCGTGGAACGTAAATCAGTCGACATGACGGTGTCGTCGGAGCTTAAGATCCTATACCAAAACGGAGGGGAATTGGGTATTGTTGTGGGAACGGCTGACATTATTCTTAGAAGCTTCCTTCGCTTTTTTGATCCGGTGTACCAGCGACCGTTTGATTTCTGGCAGTGGCGGCAGGAGTACCGTTACTGGAGGTTTCTTGCTGAGTTCTTTGGTGTGAGTTTGGTGTTGACGTTTTTCTTCAAAGGCTGGTCCATGTACGGCGACACTGTGGGGATGCTCAGTCTCTTAACCGAGAGCTTGCTTCCTCTTCCCCAAATCTTGCTCTTGAACCGCATTAAGACAACAACAGGGTTCAAGTCTGTCATGTTGCTCAGCTGGTATTGTGGCGATATCACCAAAATTTCGTACTTGATGTTTGGTGTGGAAACCCCAATCTCCGTGTTGTTTATTGTGTTTGCGGTGTTCCAGATGGCATTGGATATGGTAATCGGTGGGCAATATGTATATTATAAATACTATTATCGGGCCAAGTATGAGGAAAAGAAGGTGTTGCGGCCGCTTCAGACGCTTGTCACGCTCGAGAGGGCTATGGTGAACAAGGGTGTAGGAAGAAGACGGGCACATTCTTTGGTATAGAATATAGATATTGGTGGGGATAAATATAGAGTAGCGATTGAGTGAGTGAATGTAAACCGTAAGATATGTATACATGGCCAGACATGTTAGAAAAGCACTCGAGATGCATTAAAGATTTAATAAATTGAAACAGTTTTGAAGAGGGTTGAGCAATTTCTTGTGTTAGACTTAAGATTGCACAAGGTTGTGGTGGCTTTGGGTAATTTGGGAATACGATACTAGCTGACGTCATTGATGGTGATTGAAAATAATTTCTGCAAAGTCTAGAGAGCAGGTTGAATCCAAGTCTTGTGAATTGGCCTAAAAGAAGATACAAGGCGACCTAAAACCAACCAACTTCTTACTAGGGATATAAAACCAATTGGTTTCTTACTAGTGTTACTCTAAATCCAAATGGATTGTTGATACGAGGAATGTTTTGTTTTAGTTTAGCGCAAATTTCAATTTAACTAGACAGTATCATGATTTGTGCTTTGAATGGATCAAGGAAACTTAGAACGTCAGCTATAATTACTGTACTTTAGACGGTGATTCAACAAATATACCTTTACTTGGGAAAATCACAAGATAGAAATGACAACCTATTGTCATTTCGTTTATGCCTGGAATAAAAACCTGTATGAGAGTTGTGTTAGGGTACTATGCTCCATGACGTTCTGAAAAACACAATGAGTAGATTAATTTGTAATTAGCAAAACGGCGTATGTTGCTTGTTCCACTGGAAGAGTTGGGTATTTCATTAATTTGGGAAAGAATTTGCGGACTGTGACATACAATATTCATTGTGTGAGGATGTTGTTGCGTAATTCTGGTGATGATAGGCTGATATAGTACTGAGGAGATGGTGGTGATATAGAATGATGATTGATGTTGATTTAAAGGCTTGATTTTCGGCATATGTGGATATTAGAGTCGGTGTAAAAGCCAATGTAAAAGACGGGCAACGAAGGCAGAAGAGGACAGTAAATTAGGCGATAGTAATGAGTAGAGCAGGCAATGATAGTAGAGCAGGCAATGATAGTAGAGCAGGCAATGATAGCGAATTAGATAGATGCTTAGATAGTGGCTTAGATATTGATAGTAGATTAGGTAATTGGCAGTGATTGTGGATTAGGCAATAGATAAGACATCGGACTACACATTAGGCAATTATAGATCCATTAATAGACAATACAATGGATTCGGTAATATATTAGACAATCCACAAGACAATAGATCTGGTAATAAAAATAGAAAAAATTTTTCTAGTCAGACATGAATCATGATTGGGCAGATAAGTCGGGCAACAGTAATATTAGGCAGGATGATTACGCGGACGGTAGACCAAGCAATGCAGCGGGGAATGTGTTCAAGTAATTTGCTCAGGTAGCTTGCTCAGGTAATTTGCTCAGGTACTAGTTTGAGTCAGCAGCAGAGAAGGACTTGCATGGTAAACTCGGATAGTCGGTCATGACCGGTTAAAGTATTCAGAAGCGACGCTAAGGTAGGATAGAAAAGAAGGGAAAAACCAAGTGGGCAAGCAAAAGACTTTGCATATAAAAGTAATGAAATGCAGAGGCCAATAGTGGAGTTAAGAGGAGTCTAAGAGTAGCCCAAGAGGAGTTAAGAGGAGTCTAAGAGGAGTCTAAGAGTAGTCCAAGAGGAGTTAAAGAGTAGTCCAAGAGGAGTTAAAGAGTAGTCCAAGAATAGCCCAAGAGATGTTCAAGAGTAGAGTCAAAGATGTAGTCGAACGAGACACAGTTTGAAACATTGGTAGAGTACCAGAACATCTCATGACGGTAGTTTGTGAATACATTGCGGAATATTCTCGCGACAGAGCAATAGTACGATGAATTGAGTACATTAGCGAATTGCAATACGGTAATCATATACTAGTCAGACGCTAGTCGATAATATGCACTAAGCCAAGAGGGAATCTAATATACAAGACCGTTGTACTAGATCTTGTCACATGTCCAAATACACTCCAGCCGTATATACAGTCAAACAATGTGAGCGACACTCTGACATACAACTCAGTTACAATGAGCGACACTCAGGCATACATTTAGCTACAATGAGCGACACTCACTCCGGCATACACTCAGGCCATGTGAGTGTCAATGCAAATGCCATGCACTTGGACTACTGATAATAAACTGTATATGCAACACGAAATGAACTTATGTATGATGAATAATTTACAACGACTGATCGGAGCGGGTACTCAATGGCGGAACCGAAGTCAGGGATACCCATTTCGAACCTTCTTCCAGTACGCGGTAGAGTCGCCGACGGCCTTGGGCGACATGGAAGGACTGTACTTTGACCCGGAGGCCTTGCCTTTTTTCTCCATTGTCATCAATTCCTTGTAATACTGGTGCGCGGTGTTTGGAAATGCCAACGGACTACTGCTGCTGCCGTGGGACGTTGGCAGCGTGTTGTTGTTGATTGCTGATAGCGAGTAATCGTGATACGAGACCGGAGACAGGCGGCTGGTGGGCGAAATGACGCCGGAGCCCTGGGGGTCGTAGTATTTTCCGTATTGGACAAAATGGGCACTGGCCCGGCGAGAACTTGTGTTGGTGTTGACGTACAAGTCCTTTTGCTGGCACTCCTTGGAGCAGTAAATTCCATTGACCATGTCGACAATGCGACGTTCGCAGTATGAGCAGTATTCGTTGAAGCTGGAGTCGTATTCAAGCATGGTGTTAGGGGGATGGAAAATACATGGGGAACGGCTACCTATATACAAGTGGGCAATACGTCATAATAGGAGAAGTATGTGCATGGCATAAACATGATCCGGCCAAACGTGAACGGAAAGACTACCAGATGGCCAAAACGGGCCAGGGGAAGGTCGGGGACACGTTCCCGCTAAGAACATCGCCTTGTGATTACCTACTCATGCACACATTGATCCGCTATGGCACTTATCTATGACTAATGCTGTCACAATTGAGGTGTAGATGTTGGTCGCTGATAAGGCCCCGCTGCATCCATGCTAAAACCACACATCCGTACACCGCAAAAATGACTAATGCGGTCCCACACACTCAGGCGGTCACATGATGTGCCACGTGGAGTGGGGGGTGGTCTGGTTACCGTGACCTGGTAGGGTGACCTGGTAGGGTGACTTGGGTACCGTGATTGACGAGGTGGACTTGGCCATAATATAACAATGAGTCCACCGTGGAATAGTCGACCGTAGAACAATGGGTCCACCGTAGATAGTCGACCGTGGAACAATGGACTGCAATAGGCGACGCATATCTGCTTTCACGACGATATGCTTTCACGACGATATACTTGCACGATATTTGAAATTCGGGGCCCTCGTGTATTATTTTTTCCGCAAGTCTCAGTGTGCGTACTCATATGTGGTTGCAACTTGACATCCGAGTATGCTATTTATGGCACCCCGTCAAACTGCTGAGTATGTTTGCCAATTGGTATATAATCCGTAGAAAACCCAACCGACTATACACCCACACAATGCAAATCAGCTCTTTTTTTCTTACGTTTTCGCTTGCATGGGCTGTTGATCTCGACACCTCGTCGTCGTCGAGCATTTGCGACGCTGCAGGTACTGTCGCGCAGGGACTCCTAAACTACTACGAAGGCACACGCTACGGAGGAACCGTGGGGATGTTTTCTCCGCCATATTACTGGTGGCAAGCCGGAGAGGCCTTTGGAGGGCTTTTGGACTATGTGTCGTTCTGCAACAACGACACGATCCGGTCGCTTGTGTACGAGGGCGTGACCACGCAGTTGGGCGACCACTTTGACTTGATGGTGTCGAACTTCTCGTCGTCTGAAGGAAACGACGACCAGGGAGTCTGGGCGCTCACCATCATGTCTGCTGCGGAAAAGGGGTTCCAGGACCCAAAGGACCACTCGTGGGCCGAGATTGGAGCCAACATTTTCAACTCGATGTTTTCGCGGTGGGACTCGGAGTGTAAGGGCGGGATCCGGTGGCAGATATTCCCAAACAACAACAACGGCTACACCTACAAGAACTCGATTGCCAACGGGGCGCTTTTCACGCTTGCTGCGCGACTCGCGCGGTTCAACGACGACAAACGGTATGCGTACATTGCCGACTTTGTGTGGAACTGGACCGAGGACGTGGAGTTTTTGGTCGAGAGCAGCAACGGCATCACCATCTACGATGGAGGAAACACCCAGCACAACTGCCAGGACCGGACCGAGAAGCACTGGACCTACAACTACGGCATCTACCTCCTTGGTTCGGCATATCTCTATGACTATACTCAGGACCAGAAGTGGCTCGACCGCTCAGAGAAGCTCTTGAACTCGATCGAGTCGCTTTTCTTCAACAACGGTGTCATGTACGAGTCCGAGTGCCAGGACGCAGGCCTGTGCAACAATGATCAACGGTCGTTCAAGGCCATGTTGACCCGGTCGTTGGCTGGTACCAGTCTCTTGATTCCGTCGTTGGCCGACAAGATCAATGGGCTCATCAAGTCGTCGGCTTCCGCTGCGGCACAGAGCTGTTCGGGAGGAAGCGACCATGTCACCTGTGGGTTGGACTGGTCTCATGATGGATGGGATGGAAAGTACGGGTTAGGCGAGCAGTTGAATGCCCTTGAGGTGATTCAGAATTTGTTGGTGAAGAGTGTTCCTCTTAAGAAGGGGAAGAACTAATTGCCAAATGAGTCTGTCTAGGCGTGTATGGCTGGGATATGGATATTGCATAGGAATAGCATAGCATGGATATTGTATATGAATAGCATAGCATGGATATTGTATATGAATAGCATAGCATGGATATTGTATATGAATCACTGTAGAGTAAGAATTTGAAATCGCAGAGGTGTTGACCATGCCATGTAGCATATGCTAGAAAAGGCAATTGACAATGGGCTGTTCTAGTCTTGATTTTACGTTACAATGTATATTTCCTCAACTTGTTCTCACTCATTGACTTTATTTTCGATAATTTATATCCTCCTTTCCCTTGTATCCCTTTTATTTTTTATTCCATATTCCATTCCTTATACTTATACTTGTCTATTCTCGCATATTGCCAATTACCTGCATCCACGCTGCATTTACACTCACTCATTATGTCCAGCGTGGGCCTCATCTTTGGTGGTTGCTGTACCAACGTCATCACGTTGGAGGCATTGCTATCGGACGCACCGATCACCACACTCATCACCTTTGTCCAGTTCCTCTTCATCTCTTTGGAAAACTTCCCGCGTCGCTTCCTCCGCCCCGCGACTCCACTCAAGAGATGGCTCCTCCACGTGGCGCTCTTCTTCACGACGTCCTACCTCAACAACTACGCCATCTCGTTCAGCGACGTGTCTGTGCCGATCCACGCCGTCTTCCGCTCCTCTGGCACGATTTTCACCATTGCAATCGGCAGTGTCTTGGGCCAGAGGTACAATTTGTACCAGGTCTCGGCTGCGGTGATTCTCACGCTTGGATTGGTGGTCACTACGCTCGGCACAAACCCAGACATTGTTCTCGACGTGTCGGGCATCTACAAAAGCAAGGGTGTGCTTCTTTTGCTCTTCTCGTCGGTGCTCATCTCGATCAACGGGTTTTTGATCAAGGACACCTACGCCAAGTACCCAGCCACACGGTATCAGGAGTCGCTCTTTTACCAGCACTTTCTTGCGCTCCCGGTGTTTCTTGTGCTCTTCCCCACAGAATTGCGTGCCCAATTTGCGGCCATGGCCAGCTTATCGTGGCGCGGCGTGCTTCTTGTGCTGGCCAATGTGCTCACGCAGTCCTTGTGCGCACGCGGCGTGAATAAGTTTCTGAGCGAGGCACAGCCGGTCACGGTGAGCGTGGTGTTGCTTCTTCGGAAGTTTGTCAGTTTGCTTGTGAGCGTGGTGTTGTTTAAGAACTCGTTGAACCTGTGGTGCTGGGTGGGCACGATGCTAGTGTTTGCTGGCAGTGGCTTGTACAGTTTTGGGGAGAATAAAAAGAGGAGGGTGGATACAAAGGAGGAGGAAAAGAAAAATAGATGAGGATGCAATGGAGAAAGAGAATAGATGAGGATGCAATGGAGAAAGAGAATAGATGAGGATACAATGAAAGAAAATAGATGAAGAATACAATGAAAGAAAATAGATGAAGAATACAATGAAAGAAAATAGATGAAGAATACAATGAAAGAAAATAGATAAAGGATACAATGAAAGATAATAGATGATGGACGTATAGAATTCAATAGTCGGCATCACGACTGAATGTAGTGGGCTCTAGAGCCCAAGTCACGCTAGATGAAAGTGGCACCGGTGTAATTGAGGGGACTTCCAGATTCATGACAGTACACGGCACCTGTACATTTGCACAATTAAATTGACCAGCCATGGACAGGCAAACAATGGATCTATGACAGGACTGTGTGCTGCAGATGCAAATGACAACCAGGAAGAGAATTCAACACCTGTCGTGCATTTGGCAGCGGAAGCAATAATGTATACGTAGACTTGCTCATGGCCAAGCAGAGTTGCTCATTAGACAAGCCGGCTTGTTCATTAGACAAGCCGACTCGCGACTGTATCTACAGTATGCAGCCGATCAATTGACAATCTCAAAAGGGTACGGCACTAGACGAAAATGAATTCGGAATTGGCATTCAGAATAACCGAATTAGACTGCAGAGCTGCAGATGTGATTGCAGATGTGAATCTGGGAGGATTCCAGATTGGATAGGGCTGGGTGTGATGGTCAATTCCTGTGGCATCATGTGGTACTTGATCTCAAGCCAATGATTGTCAATGATAGTCAATGATAGTCAATGATAGTCAATGATATATAATGGTATATAATGATATAATGATATAATGGTATAATGGTATAATCATATAATCATATAATATAATATAATCTCATCATAACACTGTCAGGCGACTTTCCAGGGTGCATCCACCCTCATGTTTTGAAAAATTTCTTCTTCACACAATGTCAGCACTAGCGGCTTATAGAAACGCTCTCCGGGCGACCCGAATTGCATTTAATCACGATACTGCTGTTCTTGCGGCCTCGCGGGACAGAATCCGCCAGGGGTTCCGGAACCCGGACCAGTCTAAGCCGGTGGAGCAACGAGTGGCTGAGATGAATGAGATTCTGACGTTTCTCAAGCGCAACGTGGTCCAAGGGACAAAGAAGGAGGGGAAGTATGCGCTAAATATTCATAAATACACGGAGTTGGGCGACAACGAGAGTTTGAAGAGTCCGATTCCACTTGGCCAGGGCGGATGTTGCGGTGGAAGCAAGGGTACATAGTAATTTACATTGGTGTAATTTGGCACGTATACTCACACGACATGTAGTGATGGCTGAGATGATAAAATGGAAACCAAATGGAAACCAAATGGAACCAAATGGAACCAAATGGAAACCAAATGGAAAGAGCATCTTGGCTGAGTTTGACACTGGCTGAGTTTGACACTCTGGCAGAGATGACTTGGCTAATATTTAATCAACCTGTGAGTTATCCTGTGAGTTAACCTGTGAGTTATCCTGTGAGTTAACCTGTGAGTTATCCTGTGAGTCAACAACTTGGTGATCCCCTGACTCCGACTGAAATGTCCAATGTGTTCCATGTAGCTAATTCAGGATTGCCCAACCACCCGACTCACTACACACAACCACACCACTGCTTTATTACACTTATACTTTATACAACTCGGCCCTACATCAACGTGTGCGCAACAAAATAACTGACATCAAACAACATTATCCATCCACTCTATACCCTACTCCAACTCGCCAAACACCCCTTCGTCTGCATCGTAGTCCTCCTCCTCCTTGGCCACCTCGCTCTTCTCCTTCTTCAGAAGATGGTTCTCGTTTCTTGGCGCATCCACGTACCCACTGGTGATTGGTTTCAGGTAACTCAGCGGCGGCGACAACATCTGGTCTGGTGACTTGGAAAGCGTAGGCGACATGTGCTGGCTGGTGTGGCTATGCTTGTCATTTTCGTTCATCGACACTAGAATGCTGGCAGCCTCCAACAACTGGACCTGCTGGTGCTTGGAGATTAACAACTTCTTGGTGTAGTTCCACTCGGCAGTATGCTCCCAGAGATGCTTGGCGAGCGACGAAATGTGCTTGTATCCTTTTCCACAGGCCTCACACTTGAGTTCCTGCTTCACCCTCCCGCTCTCCCCCTCGCTGATCCGCCGTACCACAAACTCCCGCGTCAAGAGCGGCACAGTGTCCCCCGTCTGGTGGTGGTTTTTCGGCATGCTATTGTGGAACCGAGGGTTGTAGCTCTGTGACTGCCGGTTCTCGGGAATATTGTATGGCTGGGCGTTGATGGAATTCGACCGTGACCGTGACGGAATCGCATACGGCGACAGCGACGAATTCCGGCGATGGCTCGCAAAATGGTGCTGCGTGTTGGCGTTTGCATTGTGGGTAGACGAATACGACGTCATGTCTAGCTGTCAGTAAAGTGTCAAAAGGTCAAGTCAAGTCAAAAAAAAATTTATAATATATTTTTATAAAATATACCACTCGGGACCGGGCGATCCCTCTTCTTCTGCTCTTTTTTTCCGCCTTCAACTTACTGGTACTTGATCCTCACGTCTTGCCTTTTATAAAAAATTTTTTTTTTTCCAAACTTGGGTTTTTCAAGAGATGGTTTTTTTTTTTTTTTTTTTTCTGGTGCCATTGCAAATTATACTTACGCGAGGCTGTTGCGGGTTGCGTGCCCGGGTACGCCATCCACCCTATCACCAGGGGCATGACTGTGTGACGGGATAACCTCAATGCACCTCAAAACCCACTTGAAATTCTCGTCACGTGTGAGGCCACATTACAACATCGTAGCCATGACGTTTCTGCCTCACCTCTCCGCTGGATAAAAACACTTGTTTACCGATTATTTCCCATGACACACCGCGCCCCTTGCACAGCCCACACCACTCACATCCGGTCATGAGCCCTGTGCGATTTCTGACATGTCACGTGATATTACGGTATAAAAGCACGGGGCCCCGAGACAGTTTCCTGCCAATGTTTCGCTTCAGACCAGTCCAGCAAATTAGAGGAATCAAGACGTTTGATTTCGCCAAGCAGCCTCGCTTGAGAATCTTCAGCGAGGCGCCAAACTTCCAAGCCCTCACCACCAAGGGACAAATCGACTTCCACAAGTACATCCAAGGCAACTGGGCAGTGCTATTTTCCCATCCAAAGGATTTCACCCCGGTTTGCACCACGGAATTGGGCGCCTTTTCTGCCCTCAAGCCGGAATTCGACAAGCGTGGCGTGAAGTTGATTGGTCTTTCTGCACAGGACATTGGCAACCACGAAAAATGGATCAAGGATATCGAGGAAGTGGCCACCCCAGACAATTCAAAGTTCTCGTACCCAATCATTGCCGACACCGATCGGGAGGTTGCGTTCCTCTACGACATGGTCGATGAAGAGGGGTTCAAGAACCTCAACAATGGTATCGTCCAGACCATTCGCTCGGTTTTCATCATTGACCCGGCCAAGAAAATCAGATTGATCTTGACGTACCCTGCGTCGGTTGGACGAAACTCCACCGAGGTGTTGCGGGTCGTTGATGCTTTGCAGACTGGCGACAAGAACGGGGTCGTTACTCCAATCAACTGGACTGTTGGTGAGGATGTGATTATCCCACCAACGGTGAGTGACGATGCTGCCAAGGAGAAGTTTGGTGAGTTTAAAAAGGTCAAGCCGTACCTCCGATTCACCAACTTGAAGTAGACGGACAATGGTATTGTATTTCAATTGTATTTCAATGGTATTGTATTTCAATGGTATTGTATTTCAATGGTATTGTATTTCAATGGTATTGTATTTCAATGGTATTGTATTTCAATGGTGATGTATTTCAATGGTGATGTATTTCAATGGTAATGTACTGTATTCAATGGTAAGGTGTACTGTCTTGGTCCAAGAATAATGTACGCTAGATCTGTTAATCCAATGGTAATGTGCACTGTATCAGTCTAATGGCAATGTACTGTATTTTCCAATGGTAATGTGTATTATATTGGTCCAATGGCAATGTGCGATATATCTGTTTGTCCAATGGCAATGTGTATTGTATTAGTCAATGGTAATGTATTGTATTAGTCAATGGTAATGTACTGTATTTTCCAATGCTAATCTGTACTGTATTTTCCAATAGTAATGTGCACTCTATTAGTTTAATAGTGTATGCCATATCTGTTTGTCCAATGGTACACCACTCTATTACTTCAATAGTACATCATTCTATTTCTTCAATAGTACACCATTCCCTATCCAATGGAATGTACACTGTAGATTCAACCTGAAAAAGGGGTATACCATTAAACATTGCAGTGAAAATGGCCTTCCAAATCAAATACCAGCCATTCACACAAACAGCAGAGGCACGAGAAAAACTCCCTAAATTAGATATATAATATTGGCTGGTCATCGCTTTTTATGCCATCGTTTCTTGTTATGGCCTCCCGAGGGACGCTTGCTATTTCACGAATAGGCATGACAAGGCATGCAACTGTCCCATTTGAGCCATATTAAACCACGAGCTACAGTGTGTTATACCCATAAAAATAATATTTCATAAACCAAATATACTGGAAAGCGCAATTCATTAGGAAAATCTATAACAAGCTTTCTTTCAATGCCTCGAATTCAGATTTAAAGTTGTCGAGCGAAAACCCAGCCTTGCCCGACTCGGCCTTCCAAAACTCGCCAATGTCTCCTCCGGCACCATTGTACACCAACACGTTTGGTGACCCTTCGCCAACGTCGCTCAACACCCCAGTCGACCCATATGCAATCAAGTTCTTCTTCAACTGTGCCGGGGTGATCTTCGACGCCGAGCCGAACTCAGACTTGGAGCCTGGGAGCAACGACAAGTAGTACGCCAACAACCCAGCAACATGTGGTGACGCCATCGAAGTACCCGACAAGGTCGCAGTGGCATAGTTCGAGCCAATGTATGTAGACAAGATGTTCAAGCCCGGGGCAAAGATGTCAACACACTTTCCCCAATTGGAGAAGTATGCACGCGAGTCAGAAATCGTAGATGCCCCAACAGTAATGGCTCCTTCCGCCGACGCCGGCGAAGTGTTGCACGCATCTTGGTTCTCGTTACCAGCAGCAACGGCAAAGTTCAAGCCCGTCTTGACTGCTGCGTTCACAGCCAAGTCCAACGATGGCGACTTTCCTCCGCCCAAGGACATATTGGCCGAGGCTCCCTTGGCGTTTTTGCCGTTCTTGGTCCGCTCAATGTGGTCCTTGGCAGCAACCTCCACACCCTTGACGACATCGGACATTGATCCGCTACCATTGGCACCCAAGACCTTGACTCCGCGGATTGTGACCTTCTTGGCAACACCATAGGTCTTCGAGCCAATGGTACCGGAACAGTGGGTTCCGTGTCCGTTTCCATCAAGGGCTCCGTCATTTGGAATGTCGGCAATGAGCTTTGCCCGGCCTTCAAACTCCTTGTGGGTGTCCAAGACACCAGTGTCGATGATGTACGAGGTGACACCTTCGCCGCCCTCATCATCATACAAGTATTTGTTGAAGCTGCCCAAGTTCAATGGGTCTCTGTGGGAGATTCTAGCCAACCCCCATGGCGCACCGTGCTGGACTTCAAATTCATCGGCATAGACAACCGAGTCCTGTTCAATGAACTTGACCAACGGCGACTTGCGCAACATCTCAATGGTGGAGTCCAAAAAGTACCCTGCGTAGCCCGAGACAAGCCCCTCAAAGTCGTGCAAGATGCCGCCAAGTGGACTGACCTTGCCCTCGCTTGCAAAGAAGAACAGGTGCATTGGGTCTGTCTCGCTCAACTTGTAAGCGGCGTTGGTCTGCTCCGAGAGAACAAACTCTTTATGGAAGTTGATTTCGTCGAGCGAAACGCCATCCTTGAACACAATAATGTACCGATGTGGGATGACGTCGTGCGAGCTGGCTGTGTACACCGGAGCCTCGTTAGAGTCGTGGTTTGAAAAGACTGGCGCCGCCGACTCCTTTGGAGCAAGCACAACGACGTTTCTGGCCACCTCCGGGATGTTGTTCTCGAGGAAGGCCATCAAGTCCTGCTCATCCTCGATGGATGGCAATACCAAGGAGGAGGCAAGAGTGGCAAAAGCAACACTAGCCAAGACCGAAGTAGAAAGTCTCATGGTGTTTATTGAAGTAAATTGGAATGGGAGAAAATATCTTTACAATCTTTAATGGTGATTAAAGGTTGTTGTAAAGACTGAGAAAATAAGAGCAAGACTGGTTTACTTTTCCCGCATTTATACCTGTCCGCAGTTGGTGCAGAGATGATCTCATCGTGCGGGGGCACACAACCTTACTGAAATGGGCGCCCCTATTTTGAGGAGGGTGCGACAAGGTCTTGACAAACGGAAAATGGCATGAGGTCGTTCATATATTTCGTAGACGCTTGTGGATATTTGGATATAAATACTATTAACACCTGTATATAGCAAAAAGTCGAGGTCTGGGCTCGGCCGGGTGGGGAAGTATCATTGACATACAAGTGGGATGACGCGATAAGACCATGTGACCTTATCTGAGATGCGGAGATGACTAGTTTCGTGGAATCGTAACCCCTATGAGGCAGTGGCTAAAATCTCAGGGCTGAGGCTTTGGAAGATCTTACTCAAAGAGTAACGAGGGCGTTTTGAGTATTGGTGCACGGCTTTTGCCATGGTAGAAACTTCCGGAACCTCGGGACACCGTCGGTTAGCTAGCGACGTGTACTGGTCTAGCAACTGCTCAATAATAGGCCAGCAGGTCTTTTTGTGAGTGCCACACAGTCTAAGTAGCATTGAAAGACATCCGCACTGGAGCATTTGGAACCGGTCAAACGAGGTCGAATTTTCCACAAGGAGCAGTATTATGGAAATAACCGGCGTCCGCATGTTGCTTTTTGTGGCAAGGACCTTGCCAAAGCCAGCAAAAAGCTGCGGAAGCTTGTCAATGTAGATGATGCTCATGAGGGCTGAGCTGTCACGTGACTGGATAATGGTGCTCAAGATGGATGTGATTGCGTCAGTGTGGTTTTCGCCGTAGAAATCAATCAAGAGACCAATTACAGTGCTGTTGCTGACGAGTAGCTTTGCTAATCGACCATCTAGTATAATGAGCTGGCTGATAATGTCAACGATTGTCAGCACACGATGCTTGTCTCCAAAAAGCAGCTCGCACAAGATCTGGACAAGGATATCGTTGATTTCAATGTTTAGAAGCGACTGCACGTAGTCCGGGTGGTGTGCAATGTTCTGGAAAAGCCCCAACAACGACTCCACACAGTCCTGGTCACATGTGATGTTGAGCAATTTCGCACACAACTTCATGGTTTCATGGCTGCCAATAAGTCGCTCCGGGTGCTTCTGGTATATGGTCGATATCAAGTCAACGCTTGTCAAATGGAAATTCGGCTCGTGACGGTTCAATGAGAGAAGCGTGCAAAGCAAAATGTCAAGTGATTTCGTGTCCATGTCCACATGGTTAAGACACTTGAGGATACTGTTGATCATAATACACTTTCTGTATCTTCCCTCGGCGGAAACTCTGAGGATTTCCACGACGTTTGTCACAATCCCAAGTTCCAGCATGCATTGGCTGATCCTTTGGTCCTGGAACTGGATGACCTCTTTGAGGGCCAAAATCCCATGGAGCTTTGTCCATGAAGCGTCACAGAGCACTGCCTGGTTCAATAGTTGCATCAGCAACATTGGATTGTCGAGAATCTGAGCCTTTGCATGTTCCTGTTTGGTTTCGTTGACAAGAGCACGGTATATGTTCACAACGATTTTCTCCAAGTCTATGGTGCTGTTATTTGCACAAGTTGGTGTTATTGGGGTATTTACCAAGACTTCCATTTCGCTTGGGGTGTGCGGCTAAAGAGGATCATGGGTGATTATATAGGCAGGCCGCATGTGGTATCTTATTTTGGCACATTATGGATCCTTAACTTGCAGAATTATGGAATTGATAGGTTTGCTATAGTTGCGTTTTATCTTGAGACAGTATTGTGGTGCTGTTTCATGATGCATCATGAAACACCTAATCCAAGGGTCTCTGAAAATAGTGCATTGTCATGAGTACCCAATATCCAACGAGTTTTAGTAATAATGGCGTATGATCCATTATTTTCTTTGATTGATTCAGCAGTTTATCCGTTAAACCCCATGGCCTGATTTCCAGGGTAGAGTTTTGACTTGCGTTTTGAGTTGCTCTGGGTTTAAGTTGCAGTTGCAGTTGCGGATTTACACTATTTTATATTACAGTTGATATTTCGGGTTTGGTTTTGTATTCTGAGTGTAGATTTATATCATAGGCTTGTATTTATATTTTCTGCTTGGCAGCTGAATTGCTTGGTTGTATAATGGTCATCTGGAAGCCAAGACACTTTCTACATGCTCATGTGTGTCTCACATCTCACAGGCTAGTAGTACATTTTACAAACTACAACAAAGCACGCATCATGACTCGCAAATAGATACGAAACACAGCCAAGCCTGGGAATTCATTGTCAAGTTTTGTATAATATAGTATATATATGAAATGGGTATCGTAAAGGCATTGGGGGTATGCTCACCATTATAAACTATTCTTCTTGGTAAATGAATTTCTAAAAATTGTTTTCATGTTTCGTAAACTTCTTGGACTCTCCATTTTCTCCTGCTTTAAGCTCTCATGCAACCTCTGTGAATTGCCCAACCTCAATTGATTGGATGGAATCGTGGTAAACATCTTTGCCCCTGGAGATGTGCCAGTAACAGATTGGTAAGAGTCCTCGACCGAGTCTTTGGCCACAGGATGTAAAATCTCAGGCAGTTCCTCGGGCAGCATCTCGGGAAGTTCTTCTGGAAGCTGGCGCTCGACTCGTGGCGACAAGGACAGAACCCCCTTGGCAACAAAATTGTTGGAGTTCAACGTCTCAGTCAGACTAGACATGTACTCCTTCAAATGGTCATCGTGGAATTTCTTTTCGGCCATATCCTCGCTGATTGTTGCGTCATCCTTGACGCTTTTCCGCCGCTCCATCACTTCGCGGCGAAGCGGTGTTATCAAGGCATCAACTTCGCCAGGGTGGTATGATTCCAACACCGAAGACTCGGTTACGTCGTCGGGAACAAGGTTCAGAAACCGTTCACGGTGCCGGACAAAGTGCTGTTCTCTTTCCAGCTCTTCCTTGGATGCTGCTTCTGTGTTCTTGGCCTTGAGCAACTCGTGGAGCATGATATAGTCGTTGCGCAACTCGTTGATTTCCTTATTTTTCGAGTCGATCAACAGCCGCAACACGTGTGTGTGTTCTTTCAACAGAAGATCAATCAACTGCTTGTTGTGCTCGTTGTTTTGGGTAATGGCTTCTCTGACTAGGTCTTCGTTTGCGGCGATCTTCATGGCAATATCGTTGTCGATCAACTGGCGGTCGGTTCGGCTTTGGTAGCGAACGAGCAATTTCCATTTGGTGTCGAGGGACTCGAATTTGAAGTTGAGATCGGCTAGTTTTGCAGTGAGTGTTTCCACCTGGTGCTGAAGTGATTCGTTTTCAGTTGTCTCCTTTTCCTGGTTTACTTTGTCATTTAGTTTGTCATTCACTTTCGCATGATTTAATTTCTTGTCATTTACTCTCTCATCATTTAATTTCTTGTCATTTACTCTCTCATCATTTAATTTCTTGTCATTCACTTTCTCATTCACTCCCTCATCATCATTCAATCTTTCGTCATCATTCATTCTCTCATTCACAGTTTCATTCACTTTCTCATCCACCTTCTCATCCACTCTTTCATTCACAGTCTCATCATTCAATCTCTCATAATCATTCACCCGGTCACTCACTCTATCATTCACCCTCCCACCATTGACCTTCTTTACATCCTTCACATTCAATTCATTTCCTTGTACCATGGTCTCCTCTGGAATTTTCTCAATCACATTATCCATTTGTACCTGGTACAGAGCCGAATGCCTGCGAACCTGACTGCTGATAACCCGGTCCTGCCACTCTTTAAACGCCTTGAGCTTCATGTCCTGCTTGCTGAGCTGATCATTCACCCTGTAAATCTCCTGGTTAATCATCCCCAACTTGCTGATCATCTCATGGGTTATGCCCTGCTTGCTGTGCAGCTCAAAAACATCGCTTCCTGTTGACCGCCGCTTGCTAATGGAAAAAGTCAGGCTGGCAATCGACAGGGAGCTCAAGTTGTGTGCCGAATCATCAGCCACCAACCCATTGGCCGTTGATTCATCGGCCACAACTTCGCCCAGAGTGTTATTGGCTGGCACATGTAAACCCTCAAAGTCAAAACGCTCGGACGAGACGGATTTCCGTGGTGAGATTGTCTTTTTGGGAGAATCAGATGGCCCCGGTGTGTCGCTCTCAGGGACACTGTGAAGTCGACTGGGCTTATTGGTGGTGCCAATTGTACCGGCCTTGACTTGCCATTGGTTGTCCTTTATTTGCCACTGGTTATCCTGGATTGCTTGCTGGGTTTTGTCTTCTGTTTCCGCTGCGCACGTCGTGTCGTCTATCGTTCCAGCTGGCTCGTTGTTTCTGTCAGCCGAGACCGGCTCTACATTTTTGACTCGTTTCCTGGAGTCAATACAGTACTTGACCATGAGCGACTCCAAGTTGGTTATCCGACGGTCGTAATCATCCTGGATTATCTTGACACGGCTCTCGATGATTCCCTGGATCACGGTGATGTTGATTTGCTCGTCAAAGGTATCAAAGTAGTTGGAGCTGCTGCTGGACTCTGGCGACCACTTTTGGCACTTGAAGCTGCCCGGGAACTCACTGACTTTGGTTTTACTATACATTTCATCAGCTTGTCATAAAAATTTGTCGTCAGTTTAAGTTGGATTTTGTCTCATTTTATTGTCTGAGTATCACGCCCCCCTGTATATTAGACGGGACCTGTCGGACTTTTGCAGAATTAGACCTACACCAACCCCCGGCTAGCCAATCTGAAAAGTGCCCCTGGCCGTCTACTGTGCATTAGCTGGCACACATCTTTGTACAATACTGCACAACTGCAATCGTTGTATATTACTGAGGAACTACATGTAAATATTGCCGTTTGCTTACGAGAATATGGCTATAAAACAAGGGTGTGAACCGTGGCCAGGCAGCAGCAGAATGTGCCTTCCCTTGCATATCTCATCTGCAGCAGCATTGCTCACTTGTTCACGACATTACTCAACAAGCTAGAGCTGCTTGGTCAAGGCTGCTGATGAATATTAGCGTCCAGTGGAGATCTTGTAGATGCACAGATTCTGCCTAGGCCGTCGCCCAGAGCATGTAGCAATGTAGTCTAATGAGAAGCGCAATCTAGACGGTGAGTATTCTAGGAACTAGTGAATACAGAGTGAGTATCTCGAGTGAATATACAGTAGATATACAGTGTGTCTAGTGTGCCCAGAGTACTGTTGTGCCAGAGTATCATTGTGCCAGAGTATCGATATTCCAGAGTATCGTTGTATGCCCTTTTACCTGGAAACACGTGGGAAAACAAGGGTTCTTGCCGATCGGCAGCAGTGTCCACACTCTTATTGGCACTGAAACTCTGGTAGGCTATCAATCTGGTTCATTCCTCAGCCATACTGTCCATGTTGCGTCATGCCTGTTCATACCTGTTTCAAACGTGCGATTATCGCCGTCGTAAACAATCGATCATATCTGACTCAAACTAGCAATTTCAACTCAAACTGGTAATTCCACCTCAAATTGGCCAGGAGCGGCAAATCAGGTGGATGGGATATCCCAAATGGCGCCTGAATGGGTATTCCAATCCAAGACATTGGCTTCAAGTGACGATTACTAGGCCATGTGCTCCACTAGACGTTGAATTGAGTCAAGGGACATTGCTTTGTGAGGGTTTGGCATTGGGCAGCTTACGGGACTTGGTCTTGAAGAGTGACGTGAAAGTGACTTGAATGGTCTTGAGTGACGTGAAAGTTACTTGAATGGTCTTGAAGAGTTGGTAGAGTGACGCATGAAAATGTCTTGAAAATGCAACATGTAGGTTCGGTAACTATGATAGTCGTAGCACTTGATGGTGGTATTAGATTGGAAGCTGGAAGTTGAGAATTGCAATAATAAGAACTCCCAAGAACTTCCAATAAATTAAAAACCCTCACAAGCACATAATCAATACTATTGTAAATATAGGCAATACTATTGCAAACATAATCAATACTATTGTAAATATAGGCAATACTATTGCAAACATAATCAATACTATTGCAAGCATAATCAATACTATTGTAAATATAGGCAATACTATTGCAAACATAATCAATACTATTGCAAACATAGTAAACACTATTGCAAGCATAATCAATACTATTGTAAAAATAGACAATAATATTGCAGGCACATTGACAATACTATTCCAAACATTATCAATACTATTTCAAACATCAATACTATTCAAACATTATCAATACTATTTCAAACATCAATACTATTCAAACATAATCAATAATATTCCAAATTAGTAAACACTATTACAAACCAGTAAACCATACAGTTAATTAATGACACTCTCAATCCAATTCCCATCCATCTATCCATCTATCCATCCTGTCTACACCATCCTCTCCTCACTCTCCTCCCCACCATTCACGGCGGCCCCTGCTTGAGAAAGTCGATAAAATCCATGTCCTCCTCCGATGTAGGCTTGTGAAACGGATCATGCGACGTCTCTGTCACAGTCGGCACCTCGCGCAACTCATACTCGTTGGGAAAGACATGCCTCTGTGAGATACTCACACCCGACTTCTTTGCCTTGGCCTGATAAAAGTCAGACGTGGAAATGACGGTCCCAGACCGCTGTTCAGGCCCGTCGGAAAAAGGGTTGGAGCCACGAAAGTCAGTTTCGTTGAATCCGCCGAGAATCGCGCTAAAGTCGTGGTTGCCCGAGCGCATGACCTCGCTAGGGTTTTCCGCTGGCGGGGAGAAGTTGTAGGAGGAGTCTGGGATGTAAAACAACGGGAGCCACTGGAGGTACTTGCGCCAAGTTTCGTGGGTGTCGTAGTAGTCTGCGAAGCGGTCGTTGTCGTAGAGCAAACCGCGGTTTTCGCGGATCCGCTGAGTGACCTTGAGCACGGTGAATTGCCATGGGGTTTCACGAAGCAAAAACACCAAGGTGTCGACGGTGCAGTTGAAGGGCTGCATGAAGGCGCTGATGGCGGTGAGCCAGTACACTGGTCCGTGGCGCAACTCCCAGTCATACTGGATGCACTGGAGCGCGAACGGGGCGAGCCAGAGGAAGATGTATGAGATTGGGTAGATGAAGATGGACTTCATTTGCTTCTCAATCTGGCTACGGCGCGTGTCGAACGCGTCGAGTGTGGCCTCATGGAGGGAACGCAGGAGCTTTGAGGGGTCGTCCTGCTTGCACTCTACGTCGGAGGACGCGGTGGAGGACGCAGACGCATGGCCGACGCGCATGTACTCGCGGAGCAAGTACCAGCAATTTGTAAACAAGTGGCGGTCGAAACTGACGCGCCGGGCGTCGCGGTTATTTAGTTCCTCGTGGATGCGGAGGATGCGGTTGAACTGGCGGATCACGTGGAAGTATATGGCGGCATAGATGGCGAGGATGATGACCACGATGATGTAGCGCGGGATCCAGCTGAGCACCAAGCGGTACCACTTGGGCCGTTCGGGGAGATAGCACCAGCACTTGAGCGGCACGTAGCCCGTTTTCTGCACAAACGCGAGCGACGCAAGCACAATTGGGGCCACAAACCCGACAAGGAGCACGATCCGGCGGTACGGGAAGAGGCCGCCCTCGATCTTGTCGCCGTTCTTGTACTTCTTGTTTGGCCGGAATATAAGCAACGCCGTGTGGATCGCAAACGAGAAGATCGCCAAGTCCGCGCCCTCGATCGCCATGGCAGTGAAAAACCCAACAATGTCGCAGAAGTTGGAGTTGTAGTACGCGGTCTTGACCAACGCCACGCGCGCAGGGTAGAAGAGGAGCGTCACTGCCTTGAGAAAGTCAAACCCAATCAAAAAGAATATAAGGTGGTGCCGGAACACCCGCCGCCGCGCGTCGATGGCCGCAAGCATGTAGAACCCCACAAGCCCGGCAAATATCAGCGTCACCGACGACGAGATCGCAGCGTACCGGAGCGTCTGGCTCTGCGCCTCGCTGAGCCGGTCGAGCGACGACGGCTGTGCGTCTGCGTCTCTCACAAACACGTACACTGGGGTCGACTCCATGGTAGTGCTGGGCAGAGGCGGTGAAAATCGAGTAAGCAGGGGTACCCTGTCTACATGTGATGCCGATACTGTCAAGGCAGGACGGCGTGCCGGTACATGGGTGAGGCTGTTTGAGTGGGTAATTGGCGGATGCCAACATCCTGTGTTTTTTATTGCTGTTGCTGTTGGTTGATGGCATTGGTTGTTGGACTATGGCAAGTTTCTGTTGGACTATGGCATTGGCTGTCAGTCGATGGCAATAGACTGCCAATTGGCTGGAAATGGGTGTCTGATATCGCGGAACCAGAGTGTAGGTGTGCCTTGAATGGTATTTACAAGTGCAAGACTGGCAATAGCACGTATTACATGGCATTGGACTGAGTGCAACTCATATAGCACATATTACATGGAATATAGCCATGCAGAAATGGAATGTAGCTATGCAGAAATGGAAGCTATACAGAAATGGAAAGTAACTATGCAAAATGGAAGCTATACAGAAATGGAATGTAACTATGCAAAATGGAAGCTATACAGAAATGGGATAGTTTCGCAGAAATGATACAACTATACAAAATGGAGTTTAATAAAGTCTCGTTGCCGTGATGTTCAGAGCAGCTACAACTGAAGCAGTGGCCATGGACGGTTTAAATGTAATGCCATTGGTTGGTCCGCTATGTAGCCAATGAAATGGATGGGTAATAGCCATGACAATAGGGATAGACAATAGAGATAGGCAATGGAGAATATAATAGAGAATACAATGGAGAATACAATGGAGAATACAATGGAGAATACAATGGAGAATACAATGGAGAATAGGCAATAACCGGAAAGTCGATGATGAAATGGACAAAAAAACAAATAAACAATGAAAAGTCGGAAATTAAAATCCATGAATGAAATGGCCTGAAAATAGGATAGAAATGGGATAGAAATGGCATGAAAAATGTACAATGAAAATGTACATCAAAATGCACCTTGAAAAATTACTATGAAAAATACACTCCTCAATCGGTAAAACGGAAAGCCTGTACAGCAACAGTCTAGTAGTCTCGTAAAACTCATGAAAGTTATCCAGTAATGTAATAATATCCTTGAAACAGTTACTTGAAACAATCACTTGAAACAGTCACCTGGCAGTCACTTGACACATTACTTGACACAATTACGTAAAACAAACCACTTACAACACTGACCAACATAACACTAACCAACGTAAAAAATTCACTCGCTATCAGCACATCGCTTCCCTTCACGACACATCTTTGACTGGTCTAATCGCCCATCCTATTCTCCACCACATTCAAACCTACAATACGTAGCACTACCATATTCATCCACCAAGCAAATGACCGTATTCCAGTAAATAATGGCCAACTTGAATTTTCAATATTTAGCGACCCAGGTCCCAATTGCTACATTACAATATTCATGTTCAACACGACTTTATCTTCTCTATATCCATCTTCTACACCCTCTAGATTGCCTGCACATCCTGTATTCATATCCAACTGCCCTGACTGATCACGGATATTCGGTTACATCTGCATATTCACATTGCTGCCATGCCATTAGCCAGTCATGTCCACCAATACTCGTCACCATCTCACAAAAAAGGCCTCCATATAGTTTCCATATTTTATTTCCCTCCTCTTCTCCCTCCTCTCCTCCATCATTCCTCTCTCTCTCCCTCCTCTCCCTCCCTCCTCTCCATCTTCGTACGACCCTGGGCCATTGGCTTACGCGACATCGCATATATAGCCTACCTCCAACGTATAAGTAACCTCCTTGGAAATCGCAATCCAAAATGCCCCTCACCATCGACCAAGTGAAGCAGCACCTGACCAAGGACGACTGCTGGATCATCATCCACGGCAAAGTCTACGACGTCACTCGGTTTTTGGGCCAGCATCCTGGCGGTGCCAAGATCATCCTAAAGTTGGCCGGGAAAGATGCAACTGCCCAGTTTGACAAGTTCCATGCCTTGGATATCTTGCAAAGCTACATCTACGACAAGAAAATCGACGAGGTCGGTAGCTTGGACGACGCAGCAGCATCTGCAGCTGCTGCGGCAGCAAGCCAAGTCGCCAAGAAAGAGGCCGAGGAAGAGGAGTCGGTCATCAACAAGTACGAGCCCGAGCGGCTCGAGGCACTCAAGAACAAGCCTCCGTTGAACGAGGTCATGAACTTGTACGACTTTGAGTACATTGCCAACAAGACCCTCGAGCCGATTGCCAGAAACTACTACAGCTCGGGAGTCGACGACGAGGTCACATGCCACGAGAACCACTTTGCCTATACTCGGGTGTACTTCAACCCTCGGGTGCTACGTGACGTCACCGAGTGCGACATCTCGACCACGCTTCTTGGGTCGCCAAGCTCGGCTCCGTTTTACGTGTCGTCGACAGCAATGCAAAAGTACGCCCATCCCGAAGGGGAGAAGGTGTTTGCCCGCGGGTGTATCAAGGAGAAGATCATCCAGATGATCCCGTGCCTTCTGTCCTTCCCCTATGAAGAAATCACCCACGAGATCCCCAAGGGCACGCCCTTTTGGTACCAGTTGTATCCGTCGCAGCACGACCAGTTGAACGCCGACATCATCCGAAAGGTCGAGGCCTCGGGCTGCAAGGGCTTGTTTGTCACCGTCGATAACGTCTACGGCGGAAACCGTGAGAAGGACCGCAGAACCAAGGCCGTGGTCAACAGACTTGTCCAGGAGGAGCGCCAGAAACACACCTTGAACGAGAACAGCTTGAAATCGTTGATCCTTATTGCCCACGACGACACAAGCTACAAGGAGGGAAGCGAAGGCAGCGAGTCGCTTGGCCGGAGGGCTGTTACCTGGCTCACCTGGGACAAGATGCGCGAGTACAAGAAGGTCAGTAAGATGCCATTTATCATCAAGGGCGTACAGTGCATGGCTGACGTCGAGCTAGCCATTAAAAACGGCATGGATGGCGTGGTGCTTTCAAACCATGGTGGAAGACAGGCCGACTACTCCAAGGCCCCATTGGAGCTTCTTGCCGACGCACACAAGCTAGGGTACCACGAGAAGATCAACATCTTTGTCGACGGGGGAATCCGTCGTGGTACCGACGTCATCAAGGCCTTGTGTCTTGGCGCCAAGGGAGTGGGATTGGGACGTGGTCTTTTGTACCCAGTGGCCACCTATGGTGAAGCCGGGCTTGTCCATGCCATTCGCATGCTCAAGGAGGAGATTATTGCCACGATGCGGAACATTGGCGTGACAAAACTCAGCGAGTTGGATGCTTCCTACGTGGACTTGGAGAATATCAAGTGTCGTGGGTTGAACGAGGGTAATGACAAGGACTTGTATCACCGTGCAACACTCCCGTTGTTGTTTCCGGGATTTGGTCAGATTAAGTTGTAAAATGGAATAGGTACTGTCAAAATTGTAGGCTGTGGCACATCCCACCAAGGCATGTAGGAGCGTATGCTGTCATGTATGGCTTTTATGATGAGTCTAATGTTAGGTTGCAGAGGCTGACTTTCAACATGTTCAAATTCCAATGCTGAGCTATGTAGCTAGGAATTGATAATTTCTCGAGTTTTTTGGCAATCCATTGGAAGCCAATTGTAGAAACTTGTCTGGCAAGGCTGGTCTGGTGGTATCATTTACGATGCACGATACAATGTCCAACATGACTTTAATGCTGGTGATTATTCAGTCAATGGTACTACAATCTTGGTTATATGTAATATATTTATCAGAGCCACATGTGTATGTTCGGATAAATCTCCACCAGGATGTGACAAGTCCAGTAATGTGACAATGACATTTCAAAGAGCCAGTAATGACGATCTGGCGAGTTGGGCAAGAAATTTCACGAGACTGTTGATGTGAGAGTATTATGTGAGACTATTATGTGAGAGAATTATGTGAGAGTATTATGTGAGAGTATATTGTGTGGGAATATTGAGAGAGTATATAATGCTATGACAACAAAGTGAGTACATGTCAAATACATGACGTAGAATGCCCTAGACAAAATGAGAGAAGACGCAGTAGGAGTGATTATAAATTTCCAGAAACCGAGTACAAGGCTGATTGAGTGAAATATTGACAAGACTGATTGAGTGAAATATTGTTCAGGCTAGAGAAGAAATAGCAAGAAGCCCAGGATGGAAGACGCCAGGATTAGACTTGTACAGGTGGGATTGGGCTAAAGAAGAGCTAGAACAACGTAAAAATTCTTCTGGCAAAAGTCCAGGCTGGTGAATAAAGAACGACGCGGATTTCATTGCTCAACCGGAGGTGTACGAATGGCATTGCAAGGTTGGAGGAGATTTTCAAAGAGGGTCTGAAAAATTCAGCCGCGGCACGGAGACATAAAAGGGCAAGAGGAAATTTTGTTGGGGTATTACAAGGATTATAGATGGGGCTGAAGGGCTGAAGGAGTGAATAAATTGGGGGAATAGGAGAAATGGAAAAATGGGAGAGAGAAATGGGAGACTGGGAGAAATGGGAGACAAAGAGCAATGGGACAAGTACCTTGAGTCAATTTCCACCTTGACATGACAGCACATCCGATGGAGCACGGCAGTCGGGATGAGACTGTGAGTACTTGTAACATTTGCTGGAGCTTGGCAAATGAACCGATGAAGTATGCAGGCAACAACGGTGGTGCCTAGACGACAAGAGGCGATATGTTTCGGCTGGATATTTATGACACGAGGAGGAATGTAATCATGTAACTTGATTTGTAGCGAGCGCATGTGGGTGCATGGAGCAGGATAAAAGGGCGAATATAAATGGATAATAAACGGAGGGTATTTAAGCCCGGGGATATTGTAGGATAAAATGTATGGTTGGAACGTTGGCGCACTACGTGGCCGTGTAGTGTTTCAGATTGGGTTTTTCAGGAAGGAGGTCCATCCGTACCACAGGGATTTTCAAATTTGAACTACCCATTGTACAAGTACCATAGACGACTTGCACGGACACTACTACAAGAAACATGGTGTCGTCATTAATGTCGTTACGACGCTCGTCGTCGTTGACCAGAAGCGACAGCAAAAAAAACGCATCCAAGGACAGTGTCCTTAGTCTTCTCAGTCCCAAGATGGACGAATCGTTGCGGCGATCCAACAGCAACTCGTCGGACCACTCTGTTGCCCGGTCCAACACTCCGTCGCCGGTGGATGAGTACGAAGACGAGGACGGCGATGTTTTGGTCCAGGACCCCCCTTTGCTGCCTCCAAAGGAGCTTCACCCCGGACGGTTGTATGCGCTCTACGAGTTCTCGGGGCCTGATCCGTCGCAGTGCGACCTTGAGTACGACGACGCAGTGGTGCTTTTGAACGATGACGATTCGTACTGGTGGTTGATCAAGCGCACCAAGGACGGCAAGATTGGGTTTGCGCCGGCAGAGTGTCTAGAGACGCCAGGGGAGCGGCTTGCGCGGCTCAATTGCTGGAAGAACGAGGAGCTCGAGCGGATCGCCAAGGAGGAGAGCAGGAAGCGGCTGAAAAGCTTGCTCAGTCTCTCGCGCAAAGCCAGCAAGTTGAGCAGCAGCGACGCGGTCTCGCGCAAGAAAAACGGATCCAAGACCGTGGTGTTTGCCGAACAGGTCACGTATTCTGCCCCAGAGTTTGTGAGTGACAGCGAGGACGAGTACGAATTTGACGACATTCCGCCGCCAATCGATGACGTGGTGGATTACAGCGACGATGTGGACGATGATAGCGATACAGGGCCGTTGGTGGTGCTGAAGATCCGCAAGAAGACCGAGGGCCTGAAGATGTTCAAGGCAAAAAACTTGACAATCGACAAGCTGACCAAGGAGCAGCAGAACAAGCTCCTCGAGCCGACGCCGACGTCGCTGAAGCGCAGCAGCATGATCAGCATCTCCGACGACGACGCATCGCTCTACAACCGTACCTCAGTGCTCTACGACGAACGTCGGCTGCACGACTTGGAGTCGTTGCTCGCCCAGGCGGTTAGCAGCCCTGCGATTCCACCGGGGAAGCGCAGCACCTCAACGTCGACAATTAAGACAATGTCGCTGAGTTACTCCATTGGGGACTATTCGCCGTCGTCGTCAGAGTTTGAGAGCGACACCCAGACGCCTACCAAGTTCACTGCGCTCAGCTCGCTCCAGCTCTCAAACAGTACCATCAACGGACTCAAAGGCAAGTTGAGCAGTACTAGCAGCATCAAGAAGGTTATCCATGACGACGACGACCTCGACGAAATCGCCCCGCTTCTGCCGTCAAACTTGTTTGACAGCGACATTGCCCTGGACACCCTTTCGGAGATTGACAAGCAGTTGGAGAACCTCAAGAAGCCGGGCAAGTTGCTCCTCAGTCCGTCAAAGAGCCTTTCCAAGTCGAAGAACAACCGCCTCCAGACCGATTTGGACCTCAACATTGACGATATCGACGGCGATAATGATACTTTGGGCAGAACTCTGCCCATGTCCCCAATACGCGCACATCCGCTGTTGGGCTCAGGGACGTTTGACCAGGGTCAGGGTGGTCCGTTTGACGGCCAGACGGGATTATTTGGTCGATCGCAAGGTCAGCAAGGTCAGAGTGAGGCGCTGTTTCAGTCTAAGGAGTATTCGCAGTATCCAGAGCAGTTTCAGTCCAAGGAGTATTCGCAGTATTCGGAGGAGTATTCGCAGCATCCAGAACAGTTTCAGTCCAAGGATGTGCAGTCTCAATCCAAGGATGTACAGTCTCAGTCCAAGGATGTGCAGTCTCAATCCAAGGATGTACAGTCTCAGTCCAAGGATGTACAGTTTCAGTCCAAGGATGTACAGTCTCAATCCAAGGATATACAGTCTCAGTTAAAAGATATACAGTCTCAGTCCAAGGCTACACAGTCTCAATCCAAGGATATCCAATCTCAATCCAAGGATATCCAATCTCAGTTCAAGACTACACAGGGCACACAGGGAAAAATCGCACAGGGAAAAATCATACAAGGCATCGCACAAGGCACACAAACCACACAAACCACACAAACAACACAAACAACACACTCACATGGCCAAAACCAAACAGCCCCAGACAACCAAAACATCCAGTTGTCCTCCCCAAACTCCTCATTTACTAGCTCCACATCGTCGCTCCAAAAGAAAACAGACAAACAGCCCACGGACTCACACATCACACCAGTGACGTCAACCCTGGTCGACAGCGACATACACAAGAATCTCCGACAGCAACTGGACCCTGAGTCCGGATCAAACAGCACAAGCATCATCATGAACACCAACGAGTCGTTCAGCAGCTTACTCGAGGACTACCACCCGGACATCAACCAGTTGTTCTACCCGCTCTTCTCCAAGGCCGACGTCTTGACGTCCCAGTTGGAGGACTTGAAACGCTTGCTAGTGGGCTAAGGTCACGTGATATGAATAGGTTAAATATACTTTTTTTGGCACATGTAAATAGATAAACATGAACAACAAGTACTTGTCCCACTTGTCCAGCCACCCGCTCCTCACAAAATCTATAACCGCAGCGGCTTTGGCTTCACTAAACGAGATCATTGCTCTGCTCATCGCCAAGGAGTTCCCAGTCACATCGCTCACCATCGCTTCCCGTCAAGTCGCCCTTATCAATCCGTGCAACCTCAAGATCCCGTTGTTGGCGCTCTTTGGCTTCCTTATCCAGGGGCCGTTGGGGCATTATGCCTATAAGCTATTGAATAGCATCAAGTACTTCAACAAACGGCCGCTTCCGTTGGCCAGAAAGTTGCTCCAGATCGCCCTCAGTCTCGTGACAATAACCCCACTTGTATGTGCAGTCAACGTCTCCTTCTTGGGGCTTGTCAACAACCAGGAGATTCTAAAGGCGTTGCAAGGCCTTGGCAACGAGAACACATGGCACCTTGCATATTCTGTCGTGAAGCAGAGCTTGAGCAAGAACTTGTTTAGCTTTTTAAAGTCCTCGTGGGTGTCGTCACCGCTCATTATGTTTGTTGCCCAGAACTACTTGGACCCAAACAGCTGGGTGGTGTTTTTCAATTTTGCCTACTTTGTGCTTGGGACGTTTCAAAACACGTTGTTGAAGTTGAAGTTGCGTGAGAAGCTGAGAAAGCAGCAGTTGAAGAAGGAGGCCAAGGACGGCGAAAAGAGTGATAAGACTGACTGATGGGTTGAGGAAGTTTGGCGGTGTTGTACATTGGGTATTTGGAGGTTTGGGTAGGGTTATCATTGCACGTCACCGAGATCCATTTATATCAGTTGTGGTTGTTGATGTAGAGAACAGTGAATTATAGTTGCGTGGTTATTGATGTAAATAATATAGTTTAATTATATTCAGTTGCGTGGTTATTGATGTAAATAATTACTTTTATTTTCTAATCTCTTTGGTGTTGATTACATACATTTTGATCTTGTCATGTTATCAGTCACGTTATCATGCCGTTTTATCATGTCATGCTATCATCTGTCATTTTATTATCATACCATTTTATTATCTTGCAATGTTATAATGCCATTTTATCATTTTGTCATGCATCATCTATCACGTTATCATCTTGTCTTACCATGTTATCATCTCATCTTCTTCTTATCCCATGTCTCATTTCATCTTCTTCTTATCCCATGTCTCATCTCATCTTCTTCTTATCCCATGTCTCATCTCATCTTCTTCTTATCCCATGTCTCATCTCATCTTCTTCTTATCCCATGTCTCATCGCATCTTCTTCTTATCTCATGTCTCATCTCATCTTCTTCTTATCCCATGTCTCATCGCATCTTCTTCTTATCTCATGTCTCATCGCATCATATCTCAGTCATTATCCACCCATCTTACCTGCTATGCCATCCTTACCCCTTATCTCCCTATCCAATCATTCTTCCTCCACCATTGACGTGCACCCCCTTGTGGATCACCATCTGAAACCACTTAATATGCCACCCTGCGTCATTTCGAAAAATGGTAGGCACCATTCACTATATAAACCCACGATTTCTCACTCTTGCCATGCTTCTACTCATTGACTTCCTTCTCACATGCGATATAAGCCAGCCGTTTCTAAACCGCGATTTGCGGTGTATCCACTACTATCACGGCAAGGAGCTCCAACAGGAAAGTTACGCTGGGTTGGAGAATGCAGTCAACCAGCTACGAGAAATCTCGCCGTCCATGATCGAGCTTGCCGGAGCAAAAATCACGTTTGTCAGCCAGTTTGAGTTGCAAATACTAAAAAAAAAGCTACAAGGCGAGCCAATGGCCAGCGTTAGCCGTCCAGTGTGCCGGGATTTGCTTAGTCTTTTGAGCATTACAAACGAATATGACGAGTTCAAGGCGCGATTGGAGTCGCCTACGGCTCGGCAGGTGCTTTCAAAGGAATATTTCCACCTCACGACTGAGGTGAAGCCGTTTATTGAGGTGTGCCACAACCATGGGCACGCCAAACAAATCTCGGAGGTGTGCACGTTCAAAAACGGGCAAATCTACTTTGCGAATAAGGCGCTTGACGGGATGAAGTTTGGCAAGTGCCTTGAGTCGAAGATCCACTTTATTCCGATTATCAAAGGGAAGGCACTAGGCAAGGGCCGCAACTGCATTGGATCGACGTCGACGGATCTTTCGCTCGGCGACTGCTCGTACTTGGACACGTGCTTCAAGCTGAACAGCTCGTGCCGGTTTATCCACTACTACAAGTGGGTGCCAAAGGAGTACTTGAAGAGCCAGACTGCACAGGCGCACAAGAGTAACCAGGAGATTCGGCAGGTGGAGGTTGTGGCTGATTTTTGCTGGAGTGGGTCTGTAGGCGACAATATCCGACAGCCGGAGGCGGCGCAATGGATGAAGTGCGACATCAACAAGGTGAACTTTGCGTCGCTCGGGAAGTTTGCGGCGATAATCGCGGATCCAAACTGGAAGATCCACATGCAGATGCCGAATCCGAACTCGAACGACAGCGAGCTTTTGAACCTCAAGGTGGATGTGCTCCAGGACGAAGGGATTATCTTTCTCTGGTGCACGGGCCGAGCGGTTGAGAACGGCAAGAAGTTGCTCCGGCATTGGGGCTACGACACGTACAGCGAGGTGATTTGGATCAAGACGAACCAGTTGGACCGGACGATCTGTACTGGGCGGACCGGCCACTGGTTGAACCACTCGAAGGAGACGTTGATTATTGGGTAAGTATGAGCGGGTGAAGGGCGACTGACCACAGCAAAAAAGGCGAGCCCAAGTGGCTCAATGCGGCGATTGACATTGACATTATTATTTCGTCGGTGCGGGAGGCTGGGCGGAAGCCGGACCAGGTGAGTATAATTGATTGTGGGCGAGCTAACTGGAGTTGTATGGGATGATTGACCGGCTTGTAGGGCGGCATGCGCGGAAGTTGGAGTTGTTTGGGCGGAGCCATAATTGTCGTGCTGGGTGGTTGAGTAAGTAATTTTTTGAGGGGCGTTCTAACGGTAGCGTTGGGCAACGAGTTGAAGGATACTCGGTTGAGTGTAGGGCAGGGTGTGGGAGGGTCTGGATATGAGGGAAAGGCGAGATATAGGTGTTGAGAATGAGAGAAGGAAGGCATGTGTTGAGATGAGAGAAGGAGAGTATGTGTTGAGAATGAGGAAGGAAGGTATGTGTTGAGATGAGAGAAGGAGAGTATGTGTTGAGATGAGAGAAGGAGAGTATGTGTTGAGAATGAGGAAGGAAGGTATGTGTTGAGATGAGAGAAGGAGAGTATGTGTTGAGATGAGGGAAGGAGAGTATGTGTTGAGATGAGGGAAGGAGAGTATGTGTTGAGATGAGGGAAGGAGAGTATGTGTTGAAATGAGAGAAGGAAGGCATTTGTTGAGATGAGAGAAGAAAGGCATTTGTTGAGATATGGCGAGTGTAGGGCAAGGTATTAGTGGGCATGAGTATAAGCCAAGGTAGTTGAGATATAAGCTAGACATGAGCCGAGGTACATCAGTTCAAGTTCCAAGGTATATCCAACTGGTGAGCTGTAAACGGTATCTCAGCTTGGCTGTTGTTTAGCTCAGCTGTTGTTTAGCTCAGCTGTTGTTTAGCTCAGCTGTTGTTTAGCTCAGCTGTTGTTTAGCTCAGCTGTTGTTTAGCTCAGCTGTTGTTTAGCTCAGCTGTCGTTAGCTCAGCTGTCTGTTTAGCTTAGCTGTCCTGTTAGCTCAGCTCCATGGTAGGCCAAGGAGATGGGTCGGGTGACAAGTTTTTCAGCGATGAGAAAAAATTTTTTTATAGGCAGCTACATATCCCCGTGCGCGAGGACCACTACATACCGGAATATATCTAAATTAGCTACCTGAGGGGATCGAGTATGTCCCATTGGCAGCCGAACCCGGAGAATGTGCTGCAGCTCCGCAGCATCTTTGCCGGCACGCTCTCCGCAAACAAGCAGCAACGGCACGACGCCAACGAGGCCTTGGAGGAGGCCCGGTTCGAGAGCGATCTCGACAACTACTTGTTGTACATTTTGCTAGACGACAAGGAGTCGCTGGCCGACGTGCGTGCGCTGGCCGGCGTGTTGCTCAAGAACAACGTGCTCCAGCCGGAGTTCCGGTTCATGGGCCACGAGGTGCAGCAAGTGATCAAGGAGAACATCATGCGCGGGCTCCTTGACGACAACGCGCTCGTGCGCAACATCACCGGCAACGTCGTCACCGCGATGTTCCAGCTCTGCGGCGTCGCCGAGTGGCCCCTGGCGCTAGGCGAGCTTCTTGACTTGGCCGGCGGCAGTGTGCAGGCTGCGCAGTTGGGCGCGATATCTGCGCTCGAGAAAATCTGCGAGGACTCGCTCACGAGCTTGGACCGCTCGTACGACGGCGAGGTCCCGTCGCAGTTCCTTGTGCCGCGGCTCCTCGGGCTCATGCAGGGCCCGGTCGCGGCGCCCGCGATCCAGTGCCTCAACCAGTTTGTCACAATCCAGTCGCCGAGCATCACCAGCCGCATGGAAGAGTTCCTCGGCCTGTTGTTCGCGCTCACGGGCGAATCCCTGTTGCCCGTGCGCAAGGCGGTGTGCACGTCCTTCTACTTGATCCTCGACACGTGCCCGGAGTTCCTCACCAGCCAGCTCGAGGGCATCACCAGCTACTGTCTCCACACCATTGCAGAGGTGCCCGAGGACGTGGCGCTTCCTGCATGCGAGTTTCTCCTTGTGCTTTCGGGGTTGAACGTCGAGCCGGAGACCATCAAGCGGCTCTTGCCGAGCGTAGTACCGCTCTTGTTGGACAAGATGGTGTACGCGCCGTCGGAGATTGAGCACTACGAGCAGATGGACGCGTACGACGACGCCGACGTCGAGGACCGCGACGAGGACATCAAGCCCGTGTTGGCCAAGGCCCAGAAGGAAGACGACGACGACGACTTTGCCGCGTGGAGTCTCCGCAAGTGCGCGGCCGCGTCGCTCGACTTGTTTGCGACCGCGTACCCGGAGACCGTGGTCGGCGTGGCGTTGCCATTGCTCCAGAAGAGCATTGTGTCGCCCAAGTGGCCCGAGCGCGAGGCCGCGATTCTTGCGTTTGGCGCGGTCAGCGACGCCTGCATCGACTTGCAGTCGGACAAGCTCGCGTCGCTCGTTGAGTTCCTTGTGCAACGGTTGCACGACCACGAGCCCAGGGTGCGCCAGATCACGTGCTGGACGCTCTCGCGGTACTCCTCCTGGGTGTGCCGCCGGAGTGAGCAGTTCCTGCCGACAATGGAGGCGATCATGGCGTGTGCGTTGGACAACAAGAAAATCGTCCAGGAGAGCGCCCTGCTGGCGCTCCTGAACTACGTCGCTGCCGCCGACTACGAGGTCATTGCAAACTCCGTCGAGCCCATGCTCCTCCACTTTGCAAAGTGCTTTGCAAAGTACAAGCGCAAGAACTTGGTCATGCTCTACGACGCGGTGCAGACCTTTGTCGACAAGGTCGGTGACGTCATTGCATCCAACCCCTACTACGTCTCCATCCTCCTCCCGCCGCTCCTCGACAAGTGGCTGCAGCTTGCAGACGACGACCGCCACTTGTGGCCGCTCCTCGAGTGCATGTCCTCGGTCGCCGCCTCCTTGGGCGAGCTCTTCAGCCCGTACGCGGTCCAGACGTACCTGCGTGCTAAACGCATCCTCGCAAACTGCATCAACCTCGACAAAATGTGCAAGACTGACCCGGCCATTGACACCCCGGAAAAGGACTTTATTGTCACCGCCGTCGACTTGATCGACGGCTTGGTCCAGGGCCTCGGCTCCCATGCCGCTGAGTTGATTCTCGCCGACCCTGACACCCACTTGCTCGACCTCCTCCTCACGTGTTTCCAGGACCCTGTCGACGAGGTCCGCCAGTCGGCATTTGCGCTTCTTGGTGACCTAGCCATCATGGTTCTCCGCCCAGTGGTGCTACCGTACTTGGCGCCCGTAGTCCAGTGCATCGTCCACGAGATCAACCACCGCTCGTTCGAGTCCAGCGCAGTATGCAACAACGCAGCCTGGACCATGGGCGAGATTGCTCTTGTCTTGAACAGCGCCGAGTTGGAGCCGTTCTTGCCGGACGTCGTTGCCTGCCTCGTCTCCCTCATAAACTCCGTCGACTGCGAGCAAACTGCTCTTGAAAACGCCGCCATCGCCTTGGGGCGCTTGGGTAACCCGTGTAGCTCCGCCTTGGCAAAACACCTCCCGGAGTTTGGCTACAACTGGTGCAAGTACATGAAGTACTTGGAGCCCAACGAGGAGAAGGAGTCCTCGTTCCGCGGCATGGCCAACATCGTCGCAGAAAACCCAACCGGCTTGGCCCATGTCCAACAGGGCGACAACGTCTTGGTGCTTTTCATTGAGTGCATCGCATCGTATACCCATCCTGGCGTCGAGTTGTGCTCCATGTTCGACAAGTTGGTCCATGGGTACAAGGACATGTTGGGCGCAGACTGGCCCAACTTGCTTGCCAGCTTGAGCTCAGAGAGCCAGCAGGCCATCCAGGAGAGGTACTCCTGATTCATTGAGATACCGTGTATCTTGTGCATGTTCATATGAACTATATAGAGTATACGTAAATCATATATAGTACTTGTGTAGTGTTGTGAGGGGTGGACGTGTCGAATGGTGTAAAAAATGTGATTCATGTCTGAGCTTTTGTCAGAGGAAATGGTCTAGTCAAGTATTTCTTGCAAACTGTCTCTTCCAATTAAATGGTCTAGCCAAGTATTTCTTGCAAACTGTCTCTTCCAATTAAATGGCCAAGCACAGATATACCAAGAAATTACCACTGCTAATCAAGACCGCGTCTTCAGATAAGGTAAAGCTTGAAAATTTTATACGATTCTACTCGTCTGTGCTGAACTAGTTTCCCTTTTTGCTACAGCACTTTAGGAGACTGCCCTGCTAGTATCCTGGGGTGGTTCAAGTCACCATTAATATAGGCAAAAGCACACTGCTCCTCCAATGCCCATTCCTTTACATATTCACTAGCTCTAGTCGAAAGTTTATCTGTCGCAGAGTTTTCTTTCGACGACTACATAGCACCGTCCTTGGTCGTAGACGGCAAAGTATAAATTCCCTCTGGGAGACTAGTATAGCTATGGCCTTGGATAAATATTATATTATTACTATGTTTGTTGTTTCAAATAATTGCGTACAATGTCAATGTACAAGAGATGCTACAGTTGACAAAGCTACGTATCCTTGAGCCTGAAATTTGTAGCATTATTGATTCTTAGCACATGGATAACCTTGTATGGTTGTTTTCCTAGATAATAATAATACTTATATTTGTATTTAACCATATTTCTCCGCCATTGCGGTTATTTGACAAATAGACCTTCACTAAGGACCATCCTGAGCAGCAGTGCTGTTGAAGAAAATCCAAAGCTCTCAAATAGTTGCCTGGGATTAAACTTCAATGTGAGTGGTCGTGTTGATCCCGTCCTAACGACGGTCCAAAATCAACTTCCCAAGGGGAGTCTCGCCATGGCCCTTGCCAATGGTAAACACGCTTTTCCCCCGGAGAATCGTCTCGACAACCCTGCCCACCATTTGGAACCCGTTGTACGCAGTGATCTTGTTCTTAAAGTACAAGTCTTTGTTATCCAAGGTGTACGTGCAGTCTGGGTCGAATATCGCAAAGTCGGCGTCATAGCCCGGGCGAATGTACCCCTTTTGCTTGTCAAGACCAACCTGTTTTGCCGTGGCCTCGCAGGTCCACTTGACAATCTCGGGGATTGACACTGGCGGGGACAATTTCAAGGCCTCGGTGTGGATGATTGACAAGCCGAGTCCGACGGACGAGATGCCGCCCCAGGCGCTGAGAAAGTCGCCGCGCGACAAGTCCTTGAGCTCGGGGGTACACGGGCTGTGGTCCGACACCACCGAGGTGATGGTGCCGTCTCTGAGGGCGTGCCAAAGCGCAATGCGGTTGTCGTTGGAGCGTATTGGCGGGCAGCACTTGAAGTGCGTGGCCTTTGAGGGGATTTCCTCGGCACAAAGTGCCAAGTAGTGGTAGCACGTCTCGGCGGTGATTGGCAAGTTGCGGTATTGTGCGTCCTTGATGAGCGGGAGTGCTTCCTGAGACGCAAGGTGCACAATGTGCAACGGCACGGTTGGGTACTTGAGGGACTTTTCGACAATGGTCTGTACTGCCAATACCTCGAAGTCGTCTGGTCTTGAGGATAAAAACGAGTGATACAGCGTAGGGTCGCATGGATTTGCGGATACCAGTGGGTGACCATCTGGACCTGAACCAGCTGGCTCGTTGGGCCTCTCCATCTCGGCGTGGAACATCACTACAGTGGACCGGCCCTGCACCGCGGCCAAGGCCCGTTCGATCCCGTCGGCATCAATCGCAGGGAATTCGTCCACCCCAGAATCAATGAGAAACGCCTTAAACCCCCGGACCCCAGCATCCATGAGAGGAACAAGGTCGCCGATATTGGAAGGGACGAGCCCTCCCCAGAACCCGACATCGACCCAGGTCTGGCCCTTTGCGGCTCTGATCTTGGTGTGTAAGTTGGCGACTGTGGTGGTGGGTGGGATGGCATTTAGCGGCATGTCAATGACAGTGGTGACACCGCCAGCCGCAGCGGCCCGTGTCCCGGTGGCAAAACCCTCCCATTCTGTGCGGCCTGGCTCGTTCAAGTGGACGTGAGCGTCGACCAAGCCCGGCATGACAATGTATGGGGAAACGTCTGAGAAGCTGTGCACGTCGTACAACAGGAGGATCTTGTGGTCTGGAGCAAGCACTTTGCGTTCGACATGGAGGATCTTGCCGCTTTCTGGGGAATAAATGATTGTGGCAGGTACAATTGTGCCATCGAGCACGACTTTTGTAGAGGCAATGGCCTGGGACATGAAGATTTACTGGGAAAGTTGCACTCGGGGAAGTTGCATTCGGAGAAGTCCGAGATAAGCTCTCGGGCGGGTCATGAGGGTGATTAGGAACTACGATGATGGCTTACGATGGATAATCTGGTTGGATAATCTGGTTGATAATCTGGTTGATAATCTGGTTGGATAATCTGGTTGATAATCTGGTTGGATAATCTGGTTGATAATCTGCTTGTATAATCTGGATAGGACGTTTAGATTTATGGTTTCTATGGTCTACTGTGGTATGCTGTATACGATGCTCATGAATCTAATGATAGACTTGATTATGTCATCCAACCACCGATACCCAATTATACCGACATCTGCCGTCCAATTATACCTGCAGTGACGATTCCAGCAAGACAATTTGCACTCATAATGTCCAACCTCAGTAACCAATTACCCCTCAGATGCATTACCCCTAAGATGCATTACATGGCCATTACATTTCTATTCATTCACCTATGCAAGGTAAAATAGGAATTTTGTCGTGGATATTAGCTACACACATCTAATTTGCTCACTCATGTACGATAATCAACATCTACAACATCATCAATCAACCATCCACCACAAGATAATCAACATCTACAACATCACTTCAATTCCGAACATCTCATGTATATCCATTGGACTAATCATCCCACTCACTTGTAGACAATCAACTGCTTTCCGCTAGAGGAAAGCGCGTCCTTATACAACTTCAAGTACTCCTCATCACTGACATCCTGCGCAATCTCAGTGTGATTCGACCCACTACCCACAAGCTTGCCCTCCTCAAAGTACTTCAACACAGTATTCACCACCCTGACCTTCTGCTCCGGGTCGTCAAAGTTGTTTTTGGTGATCCAGTACCCCTTGGCAGTCAAGTTCTTGAATATAAACAACGACGTCGGAAACGTCACTGGCTGCTTCGACATGCCTCCGTACGTAGCAATATACCCGTTATGATCCAACTTCCGAGCAAGACTCGCTGAGCTCTTTCCACCGACGGAATTGAGCGCAAGCTTCACCTTGCTGCCCTTGGTCCACTCCTTGATGGTCTTGGAAAACTCCCGGCTGCTGTTTTCTTCCTCGGTGATCACCTTCGTGGCCCCAAGGTCCATCAACTCCTGCTTGAGCAGCTCAATGTTGGGCCGGTCCCGCACCACGCTGATCGACTTGTAGCCAAGAAGCTTGCCAATCTGGACCGCAAAACGGCTCACGCCCGACGTGCCCGCGTTCTGGATAAACCAGTCGCCCGGCTCAAGACTTGTGATCGTGGTAAGAAGCTCATACGCAGTACATGCATTCACCGAGATGGTCGCAGCGTCGTCAACAGAAATCTTACCCTTGCCGAGGCTTATGTAATCCTTGTCGCTGCCCAACGCGTGGCTGCGCCAGGTACCGTAATTGGGGAAATTTGGAATCACCCAGTCGCCAACCTTTAACGACGAGTCGGATCCGGCCTTGACAACCTCGGAAACACCCTCGTTTCCCGCAACAGCAATTGGTTCAGACGATCCCAACTCCGTGGTGAGTTCGGGACGCGACGGATACACCCCTTCGATCTGGTTAATGTCCGAGGGATTAATTGGGTGCGCCAATGTCCGGAGCACCACCTCGTGGGGCTTTGGCTCGGGAATGGTGTACTTGAACACTCTCAAGACTTCCAGAGGCTGTCCGTAGTCGGAGTATACGACTGCTCTGGCGGTCGTCATTCTTCGTTTGATTGTCTGGAAGGAATTGCGCAACATGGGGAATAGCAAGTGGTGGGGAAGTAAAAGGACTGCTGACTAAGCCCGGTTTTTGAAGGGCTGCGATAGGCTGCGTTACAGGTATAATTGTAATATTTACGATAATTACAAAATTTACGATAATTATAATATTTTGATTCTAAGCATTGTAAATAATACCAGGATATATCTTTACGTAATTTTGTTTCAATTCCTACTATACATTGATTATGTCTAGGTCCAATAATGCATTCACGAGTATATATCTTGACAACAACATAACACCATCCTTAGTCAGACGGCAATGTATAAATATCCTCTGAGAGCCTAGTATAGTTATAGCCTTAAATAATAATAATAATTATTAATATTATTTCATAAACACTGAATATTTAAAATGCTCAATTGATCATCAGATAACACAAGTGGATGAAAAGACAAGCTAAACTAGACTTTGCATAACCAACATCGGCACATTTCCCTTGCACTTACCATGCTAAATAAAAAGATTCAAAATTCAGCTAGATGGAATTGCCGCTTCTTAGCGCACATAATGATAAATCACCAACCACATTTGGTTACAATAGAACTAATCTTCTGGAACGTGCCAGTCAACAACCAGAAACCACAGTAGCTTTCTACATTAGTATATTTCATGTATTAATATTGTGCCATGTATGTATCACCATTCTCTACCATCTCATGAAATCATTAATTATCATTATACATTAGCCTCAAGGGAAGTTTCAAGGGAAGTTTCAATGGGAATATCAAAGGAATCAAATGCAGGGTACTGCTTGAAAAGCTGGGTCTTGAACTGCTCCAACAACTTCAACTGCTGCACAAAGTCGCTAGTACCGTGGTTGTTGCGCAACTCATTTTCAATGTTCTTTTCCAAGTAGAAATTGTCCAAGTTATTAAACTCGTCCACCAACGGCCGTCCCTGTTCCGTGGTGCCTGAGTTCATGTCCCAGTACCCGAACCAAAGCTGGATGAGCCCGTAAAACTTGTTCAAGAATACGCTGCCCAACTCACACTGGTTGATGTAGCCCTGTACCGAAAAGTCGGCGATGCACCGAGCAAAGAACCGCGACTCAAGCAAGTCGACCAAGAGGTATTGCCCGCTAGGACTCGTCAAGTATATATTGTATAGGAATTGGTTGTTGCTCATTAGCCTGCTGAGCAACGCGTTTGCATCTATGTGTGACGCCTGGTCCAAGATACTGATCATCTGCAGAAAGTTGTAGTCGTTGGCCAACATTACGCCAACAAAGTTGTACACTGAAGACTCGCCGAGACGCGAGATCTTGATCTGTGCACCTTCCAGTAAACGGTTATGCTCGTCGAACGCTAAATACAGTTCCAATGGCTGGAGACTATTCTGTTGGATGCACAAGGCAATAAACAGGTCCAATGCAAGCAGGATGGAGTGGGGTTGGGTGTGGGTCTTTGGACATGTAATGAGAGCAGTCAAACTAAGTTTGACCTTGTCCTTGGTGTCAACGACCAGGAATCCAGGCATTTCATAGTTCAACAACGCGGTGTTATCGGCGATATACTTGTTGTAAATGTACTGAGACTTCTCCAAGTCATGCAACTCGCACGAACGCACGAGAAAGTTGATGTACAACTGGTTGGTAATTGGGTTATTGGAGATTAAGTCGAACATGGTGAACTTCTCAAACAACTCCAACGATTTCTCCAAATTGCTGTCTATAAGCGACGTCAAGTAAAACGAAATCACCTTGTTGATTTCCATTACCTGGTTCACTTCGCCAGGATTCACCCGCACAAAGCTTGGTGGTGAGGCAGTGGTTTCAGGAGTGAAGTTGGAGGCTGGACTGTAACTGGAAGTGGGTGTGCTCATTTCAGAGACCAGAGATGCAGTAGAGGGCGTGGAGAAGCCATCACCTGAAGTGTGACCCAAGGAATTGTCCAGACGGACGGCAATTAAAAGGCTATCCAAGATCTTTGTGGCGACGCTAATCTGGTTGACCTGGATCAAGGAATAGAGCAAGACGGCATAGACATTGAATTGCTGTTTCAAGAGCAGGACGTTTGTCGTTGACTCCTGCTTGAATTCGTTGTATATGTTAATCAAAAACTTGTATGCCGAGGTCTTGTCTTCCTGTTGGTTGACAACAAATCGCATAAGGTTGATGTAGTAGACCTCGTTTTTGACAAAACACTTGGACGCGTTAAGGATGTTCAAAAACTGGATAAAGGACTCAGACTCGCTGAATTTGTAGTCGAACACATTTAAGCCAGTTAAAATCAGTTCATAAATCAGATGGTCCAACGAGTGGATTTTGGTCACGTTCCCGGCCATGAAAATATCCAACGCCAACTTGAAGTAGTTGCTCCCATTGTCGATCTTGTTTTGCACCACGGCACCACTTTCATTGACTGTGGTCTCCACCGACTGGTTCACTAGGAAAATCTCATACAGCTTGAACGCACCTTGCAAAAGACTCGAGAGCACAATTTCATATGTGGTGGAGTTTGGCTTGAGCTGCAACGCAATCATGTCGGAATATATATTCAACATCGTCGTCAACTTCAGCTCCACGGACTCTCCCTCAATGTGCCGGTTTTTCGTGGCATTAAGCACGACATTAAATACCAGCACTGACATTGGAAGCTCGTTGCGTTTCATGGCCTGGTACAATGCGTACACCCGCACATCGTCATCGTTTAGAAAACACTGGTATATCTCGGTCAATAAGCCCCGGTGAAGGTCTTTTGTCGCCAACTCGATTTCCTTTTTCAACTCGTCAATGCCCTTGGAAAACTTGGACTTTGTCACGGAAGACGGAACTTCCAATGCCGGTGGAGGCTCAAGGTACTGCTGGAGCAGAATCAACTCCTCTGAATCCTGGACCGTGGCATAATTACGGACATTGTGCTTCAAAAGTGCAGGAACCTCGACCTTATTCAAGGCCACCGTCTGGGGAAGCGTCTTGGTGCGTTTTCGGTTGAGCAAATTCTCGGAAAACAACTCGTTGTCCGCATATATTAGACTCCCGCGTCGCCGGGTATGCGCCCGGTTCTTTCTGCGGTTCTTGTTGTTGCTACTGTTGTACACCAAGGTCGTGGTGTAAGGGTCCAACAATAATGGGTAGCTGTACATCCCAAAGTTGTAGCGAGGATAACTATGGCTACCATTTTCGTAGTTGTCCTTAGATGTGTTGGAAGCAAACAAATCCGGTCCCACCAATTGCGTGTAGTTTCTCAAATGGTACGCCGAATCGAAGAACGATGGGGCTTTGTGAGAAGCTTGTCTCAAGGTAGCAAACGTCTTAAACACCATGGTTTGGGTTCATGTATCTTTCCGGTATCAAGTTCTCTCAAATAGCACGTCGTCTCGGTGGCGTGGAGAATGATAAATCAACCTTGGGTGTAAAAGAGAATGAGTAAATACTTTTGCCTTTGAACACTTTGGATTTTTTTTGATACACCGCTTCGGAAAATAAAAGTCGCGTGTGATTGGCCAAAACTTTAGACAGATCCGCACCATGCATGTATGTACATGTGCATACATGGTATTTGCACCTTCCAAAGCCCGGTAACGTTCATTTATACTTTGGAATTTATCCATCACATTGTAGAATTAATGTGCCGCACAGACACCGGACAAATCACATGACCGTTGACATGCCACCAATATATCTCACAACGGGTTGGTTTTGTAGCTTGTAAACTCGAATCAGGCATTTATTTCATAATTGCAACTCACTCTGATTTGCCAATCTGTATTTGAAGGATTTACACTTTGTGGAGATCTTGGCAGATTCACCTGCACAATTCTTTCTTCACAATTCTCATAATCTTTTACATCTTAATCAACCTATTAGATATCTCCTCTGTGATCGAGGGAAATCATTTTAAGCCAATAAAAAGGGCCATGGTCGAGTTGAAACTGTCTGGATTGTAAACTCCAGAGCATTGGCATATTTGGAAGTATTCATTCATCACACTATAAGATGAAGCTTCATACAATGAAACATGACGTAAACTCAAGGTTCGTTAAAACAACCACTGCAATTAGTAATTAAGACAGCTAGTCTTGTATATGGATATATTATTGTTTTCACACAAATATGTCGTCGCTTGTTGTGACCAATGATCATATTAGAGCCGTGATGCAGCATTGATTCTACTTCTTTTCTTAGTACCCCAAAAGAGTGTCTTAATTGACGTCCTAGTCTTCTTTAAATTCAACACAATAAGATTTCCGGTTACAGGATACCAATTTGCATAGTCTCAAGTAAAGTCAAGACACTGTATGATGTAAATCGTCTAAGATGCAGGTGGTGCAGAATAAGGGTCTACCAGAATGTGTCTAAAAACGTCAAGGGAAGCATATAAATACAACAAAAGTTGCATTGAAATGACGGGTTGAAATCGAATTTAGTGATCAATAATGTAGCAAATCCAATATGTCTTTTGTGAAATAATCAAATATATTTTCTCAATTTTGTACATGTCTGTTGGCTTATTCTGCCAAGGTGATACAATATTAACTTCAGATATGTTGGACAAGAATAAAAACTAATATAAGCAGCTGCGTCACTACCGCCTAGCCGTTACGGCAAACTGATTGGGGTGCACCGCGGTTTGAAATTTCTATTAATGTAGCCATGGCAAATTACAATTTATAATTCTCATCCAAATACCGACAAGCTCGTAATTGAGCACACCGCCGGTGATGATCCAACACGAATATATCGTGTTAAAAAATGTAGCTGACTCATTGAAAAGTTTGGTAAACATTATCCCAAAATTTATTTGTACCTCAACTTTTAGTCGCTGACTATCATTAAAACCCAACAGATTTCTGTCTGATAGCATACAATACGTGGAATAACCAACCATTCCAAAAGAAAAAAAAGGTGCATGGCTTTAATAATAACATATTATTCGACAATAGCGAGTGCTTCGCCTAGCCTGACTCCGTTGAGAAACGTTTTCACCACATATTTTTACAAGTGGCCCAAGTCATAAGGAGTATAGGCCAGTCATGGACAAGTCAATTAGACTGTAGTTGATAGGAATGGCGTGCACAACTGAATACATTATTATAGTAAATTACAATGTTATTATCAGTAATATTTGTCCTCGTTACAAATTTTCCTCTGATTTTAATTCTCGATTAGTTTTGTTTCTTTTATGTGCATAATTGGGAACGGTAGTGATGATCCCGGAAACATGTAATTTCTTTATTTTTATAAATGTAAACAACTCTTTATTCTTATAAATGTAGACATCTCTCTGGTTATAATTGAGATGTTCCCCCTTGTTTCCTGTCTGTAATTAAAGTTTATACATCTCTTTGGAAATACAAGTAGTATCGTAAGATGCGTAATGTATATACTCACCCAAAGAGTATATATTCTTACCAAAAGAGTACATATTCTCACTAAAAGAGCATGTATTCTTTGGTCCATATCTTGGACACGGTTTACAACATTGCCAGTAAATGATGAAATATCAATATCTCTCTTCCAGCTGATCTCACCTGTTTGTAAGGATCCTTTCATCAAGCCAAAGCAGAGGATATATTTTTGCCAAAGTCCTGAATTTTACAATTAACCAAAGTCAACCTAGGACAAAGTACACCTGTAAGATCCCGAGATATGAGTACCAGACATTGTGTTATACAATATCTGATTGACAGTGCACGGTATAACTTCATTGTCTACATGGGTTGGTAAGCACATCATATTTTAACACTAGGAAACTATAACTTAGCCTGCTCGGTACTCAAGACCTGTTTCAACTCATCAGCGGCAATGGTCAAGTAGTAGTGGAAATGATCAGGATTCAAGCCTGCAGAGTTATTCTTCTTACAGACAATGTTGACATTTAACCATTCCTTGTTGATCATGTAGGCCAAACCAAAACCGAGCTCATGGACCTGGGACCATCCGTACCCATTGAAGTACTCAGACGACAATTGAGAATTGGAGAGGAACCAGGAGCTTGAGTAGGATGTCATGGAGTCGGACAAAAATGGAGAGTGTTCGCCTGGCTGCAAAAGTTTCTTGAGACCATATATGTGACGGTCGACGCCCAAGCCTTGCGAGGCCTTTGTAATGTAGGCGTTTTGGTCGTTGATAGCGGCTCTGAAAGCAGCGATTTTGTCGCTGTTGGAAGCCTCAGGGTTGTCCCAAGTCTCGACAAGAGCCTTGACTCCGCTGGTGACCGAGCGGTTGGTTTCGGTTCTGCCAAACTTGAACTTTCTGGTGGTGGCGGACTCATATGTAGGTCTAAGGATGCCGGTGTACTTGTAGTATGCCAATTGCATCAAGATCTGGATAAAGGCGTCTGGGGACGACTTGAACAACTTGATTTGGTTCTTGCCGTAACCCTGGTAACGCCAGACACGGAGCGCATGTCCGTTGACGGTTTCATCAAACTTTTGCTTTGCTGCGGCGATGTCGCTTTGCACGTCGGCCGGAATATCGAATCGCAACTCATGAGGCTCGGCACCTTGTGCAGGAGCGTCGAACAACTTCGAGTCCTTGAACTTGGCCAACTCGCGGCAGACAAAGTCGTTCAAGGTCAAGTTTGGTGTGCCGTCCATTCTGGAATGCTCGCCGAGGAAGCCAGATGCCCCGTTGGCAGCCACAAAGAACTGCAAAGGCTTGTCAAAGTATCGGTTTGTACCGTTTCCATGCCAGCAGTTGCGGGAGCGTTCCTCAAGGGAGATTGGCGCGTTGTCATCAAGGCACAAGACGAAGGAGGAGCGAAAGATGTCGTCGAAGGAGTGGGTGTTGATTGGAGTGTAGTCGTACAACTTGGTAAAGCTCTTGAACCACGAGTCACGGTCCAAGGTGGTGAGTGTGCCGACAGAAGGCTTGACGAACGAGGCGTTTTTGACGTTTGCATCCTCGGTGATTTTAAGCAAGCCGGCGTAGATTTCTGCGAGCCCAAGCTTGTTGCCGTGCTTGTCATGGTGGTACAACTTGTAGAACCGGTTGTGCTTGATGACGACGACAAACTGGTTCTCGATGTCGGTCTGCGAGTAGCGCGCGGTGTCGTCGGTGTCAGCCTTTGGGATCCGCGAGTTGTTGAACATTTGCGTGAACCCATTCATGCAGTATGGGGTACCCTTGATGACCTCTGGAGGGAATGTCTCCGAGTCTGTCAAATGCTTGAAGTCAAGGATCTTGCTGATGAGAAGCGTGGCCTTGTGGAGCTGGGACTTCTCCAAGTTTGGCGGCAAGAGGTTGTGGGCATGGGAGAAGAAGTAGGACACGTAAGGCACGACTGGGTCGCGGTACGCCATGTATGCGTCCTTGTCCCACCACTCACCAAGCCAGTTGTCCTTTTCCTCTGCGCGTTTCTTCAACCGGGACTGGAGCACTTCTCCAAGGCCACCTGGGGCGATGAATTCGTCCAACTTGGACTTGATGGAGTTGTAGTGCTCCTGAGAAGACACCAATGGTTTGATGGACTGGAGATAGAGTGCGGCGGTGTCCTTGAGCTCGGGAACAGGGAGCTTAGGAAGCTGGGCCAGGTACTTCAACATGTCGCCCTTTTGGACGGCTCTGGAGGAGAAGTTTGCGTAAAGGGGGATAGGCAGCATTTTGGTGAATGTGTTTAGTCGCAAAGACACTTTGGTGGCTAACAATTTCGACATGGTGGGAAATAAATTGGCCCGGGTCACGGATTTTATACTAGTTGCGTTCGGCTAGGAATGCGGTGGTAAGGATCGGAATCAGCTGCTTACCCAGGACTAATGGAGATCCCGGGTAATGCCGCGCGCCCTGCTCCACGTGATGAGCGCGCGGTTGGCCATCGCACCATGCCGCGGGCTGCATGAGGAAAAGATGTCACCTTGAGAAATTTGTTTTAGCTACAGTTGTTCAGCGTGCAAATCCGTGCAACTTCCGAGCGACGCCGCCACACCCCAAGTTTTTCCCCCCGTGATACTCGCCACACGTCATCTGATACTCACCCACATTTCTCTGCCAGTTTCTTCTCATACATTGTATGGTGTAGTCCTCATACGAGAGCACCATGGCCACCGACAAATGGCGTACCAAAGTCACCAACCGCGAAGTTCAAGAAAAGTTCCAGGAGTTTATGCTCAGCCAGGAGCTTGTGCCGATGGATGGGCTTGGCGATTCCGTGTACGTTCCGTACTTTGGCAAGTCTGAGCCGCTCCATAGTGAGTCTCTTGACAAGGAGCCACTTCCAGGTGAGATGGTGCAACGGGATCCACTTTCAGGCGAGATGGTGCAACAGGATCTACTTTCAGGCGAGATGGTGCAACAGGATCTACTACCAGGCGGACTTGTGCAGAGCAATCCCCTTGGAAGCGACTTTACCCATCATCCACCCCAGCACAATCCACCCCAGCACAATCCACCCCAGCACAATCCAACCCAGCACAATCCACCCCAGCACAATCCACCCCACCCAGTTCAACACCACCCAGTTGAAGTCCGACAAATGCAGTTCTTCATGCCAATGCAAGACTACCGCATCAACTTCACCCTCCCCATGTGCACTCCCGACGGAAAGTTCCGCTTCGACACATTGCCCAAAAAGTGCAGCGACGAGATCCTCTACGAGGTCGCCAAGTCAATCCCCGGAAAACTCCCGCGGCTAGCTGACACGCTAGAAATCGTCAACACCCCCGGCGAGTTGAAGCCCAAAATCACCCACAGCGCCGTGGTCACAAAAGACCGCGGACGAATCATCTTCGCCATTAGATGCCTTTTGGAAATCACCGAGCCCGCTCTGCCACTAAAAGGCGACCCTGTGGCGCCGCGGGCCCTTGTCTATGGAGCATACGTGAAACTCTGCGAAGAGTCGTCGACGACCCCGGTTTCGCACCTGGCAATTGGCCGGTTGTTGCGCATGCTCTACCCGCAGCTTCAGGCGAAACGGCTTGGCCCTCGAGGCCACTCAAAGTACCACTATGTCGGGTTCTTGCTCCGGTCGCACAAGCAGGACGACGAGCCGTTGTTCCAGTTCGACTTGGACCAGTCGCTCGTGCTCCAGCAGATGTTCAACAAGAAGGTCTACTGCTCGTGCCGCATTTCCGTTCTCAAGGGCGACTTCAAGACCTTTGCTCGGCTCATCATCGCCCGCCAGGACTTGGAGGCTCCCATCTACTACAACACCCTCAGAATATTGTCGCCGCTCGCCATCCACGGAGTCCGTGAACAGCGACTCGCGGCCCTCCAGTCGTTTTGCGCAAACTACTCCCTGTACTTCTCGGAGATTTGTCCGCTCCGCAACCGCATCCCTTTTGCAGTGAAATTCGCGGCGCTGGTGGCTAATTTGCTCGACACAGCACACCTGGCAGTTTCGCTCAGCCGCATCTTGGCCGACAAGTCGCAGCTCTATGCGCTCCGCATGGAATGGGAGCAGTCCACCGCGGAAATCCACGGGGCAATCAGCGGCTTGGAGCATCGCGCAGTGTGGGAACAGCTTCTCCTACACAAGTTGCCCCAGTTGTTGGTGGAGTTCGAGTCGCAGGGCGACGAAGACAAGGAGAATGACGACACCACCGTGAGAAAACGGCGGAAACTCAACCGTGTGCTCGGCGAAAAGAACATCAATGCGGTTGCCATTTCAAAGTTGAAGCCCGTGCCGATCATCACATCCAACATGGAGGAGACCGTCTTGAAGAACCTCTCGCTCCTCAATCTCATTTCGTTCCAGATCAACAAGCTCGGCCGCTCTCTTGTCTCAAAGTTTGTGCTCTTTTGCCTCACCCAGATGCTCCTCGCCTTTCCGCTCGACCCACTGGTGACCCTTGAGCACGTGGGCACGGTCTTTGACAGCATCGTCGCCCAGATGTGCGCAAAATCAGGTTTCTCCCACTGGCTGGAAGTCAAGATTTACATCCAGCGCGCGTTGGCGTTTGCCTGTGAGCTCCGCCGGTGGCCGTCATGATACATCTAGCATTTCTAGCTCTTATTTGCATGTATATCTATAATAAATGTTCATTCCAGTATTTGGCTTGTCTAATTTTACAGTGGTAATTATAGTGGTCTATATATTTTTATAGTGGTAATTAGAGTGGTCTACATATTTTTATAGTGGTAATTAGAGTGGTCTACATATTTTTACAGTGGTAATTAGAGTGGTCTACATATTTTCTCGCCTTATTGATGTATAGGTAATAAAGAGAAGATCTACCCTTTATTTCTGTGACTCGGACTATCCTTGATTTCCTTTTAGAGAATCAAGTCTTTCCCTTTTCGTTATTTCCCGTCGGGCTCTAGCTCCTCAGACGAAGCTGTCTCATGCGGCTCAACTTTTGCGTCGAGCATTAGCCCTTGTCAACTGTAGATTGTCAGACTTTAGCCCTGGCCAAGTAAAATTATCTCACTTTTTAATAGTCAAGCGAATATACAACTATTCTACCAACTCGTACCCTAGTTACTATATTACAATATCTATAATAAATATTCATGTACCAGTGCTCAACTCCCCATCTCTCCCAAGCCCCAACTACACATTTTCTAGCTCTTATTTCATGTATACCTATATAAGAAAGTTCGTACTCGCCTGTTCACTAATTATTCTGGTTGTTGCTCTGCTGCAACAACGCATTCAACCCCGCATTGCCGCCATTTCCTCCATTACTAAGCCCGGGAATCGAGCTCAACAACGCAGCCACAGCAGCATTGGCATTATTACCTCCACCATTGTTGTTATTCGCGTTGGGAGCCCCGTTGAACAAGTTCGCCAACGGGTTCGCGTCCTTGGCAATTGCAGGCATTGTGTTCTGCGTCTCGCTCAAAGGATCAGTGTAAATGTCATCCGGCTCACCTGGTTTCGTCGACCGTGGACCGTTCCGCGACCCATCCGTTGGCATCTTCTTGGAAATCGCCTTCGACGAGACTCCCTTGCCAATCTCAATGTCCGGCTCGTCAATAACAATACCCGGCACCAAATTCTCACCGCCGGTTCCTCCCCACTGCGCATTGACGACCCACCGCTTGTCAGCGTCGGTCAAACGGGCAATCGGAATGATACTGATGCCGTGCTGGTAGTCGCAGCAGTCACGTGGACCGAACCCGACACCCCATCTAAGCCGCAAGTTGTACTGTCCGTCACGGTTGAAGGACGAAATCACATTGACGGCCTCATCTCGGGAGTAGACCTTCACAAACGCATGCTTCTTTGGGATATGGAGAATCACGCTCTGCACCTCAGCATACGGCCGAAGAATCGCAGCCAACGACCGCTCATCCATATTAGGCGAGATACCTCCAATAAACAACGTTCTACTCATTACCTTGATCGACCCGGCCGGAAGAGCACTGTCATGTGACACATTCCGCGGCCGGTAGTGCAAAGACCCTACAACGTTTTCCTCTCCTGGGTTGAGAAGACTGGTCTCCGGTCCTCCTCTGCGGTTATTATTATTGTTGTTGTTGTTGCCGTTGCCAAACTCGTTGTAATTTCGACCTCCACCATAGCCGTTCCGGTTCGGAGACCGGGACCGGCTGCGCATGTTATTACGTCTTCTATTATCATACTGGTTACGGCCCCGGTTCTGGTTATAATTGTTGTACAATTCTTGCTGAGAGTACCCATTTGGGTTCCCGTTGCCGTGGTTTTGGTTTCGGAAATTATCCTGCCCATAGTTGTTGTTATTGTTATTGTTGTCAAAGTTGCCCTGGTTAAAGTTTGGAACTGGCGGAAGATTGTTGTTATTGTTCCCGTTATTGTTGAACTGCCCCGACATATTCTGGGCGTTCTGCATCTGCTGCAACATCTGGAAAATCGCATTTGGGTCCGGGGCCTTGCCATCAGCAGTAGGAAATGGGAATGGCATATTTCCCGGCATACCAGCTGGCATACCAACCGGCATATTTGGCATATTGCCAGGAATGTTTGGCATATTTCCAGGAATGTTTGGCATACTTGCTGGCGAATTAGTGGATGCCGCATTATTTGCTGGGGCCGGAGAGGCCAACGACGCCAAAGACTTTAAAATCTGCGATGGATCGGCGGATGGAGCGGCAACCGGAGTAACGCCGCTGGACTCTGACTTGAAATACTTGTCACGAACCCTTTGCAAACCCGACTTGTCAAATGTATTGCCCTTGTACCAAATATCTACTAACTTACGGACTTTCTCTTTCTGGGACTCGTCGGTCAACGAACCAAGAGATTCGTCAAGTAAAGACAGAATACTGTTACTTAAAGTGATCAACGCACCTTTGTAAGTGCCAGCAGGCCCACTACCTGAAAAGTCAATAGGCTGCCCATCCACCTTACGTGCCTCGTTTTGATAACCCCGTGAAATCGAATCAATAATATAAAACGCCCCCAACTTATGGGACACTGGCGACTCTTTACAGAAATTGATGATTTTAGAAACTAATTCAGACTCAAGCTACAATGCTGCCCAGTTTTTTCCCTCAATACAAAAGAGGAAAAAAATTAGGCATAAAGTTAGTACGTGTCATTACTATGTTGCTCTTCGTATACATACATTAACATTCTTAATCGCAATGCCAGTCAACTTCTTAATACGCGATCCAGATACTCCTGGTGGCTTCAAAGATTTAATCTCGCTCAATAGCGAGTCAAACTGCTGTACTTCTGACATTTGCTTACTGACACAAAATATTACTTGCTTGTAGAAAAAAAAACAAAGTAAAAAATTCGCCAGCCACGAAAATCGCCTCAAATAGCAATCATCACGTTACCCGGATCAAAGGCACGTGACACAACAACTGGTCTCCAGAGTCTGGCTGTAAAACATCACCATGGACCATGCAATAAAGTCCAAGGTTCCTGCGAGGGACGCCCAAATCGACTTGCTTGATTCGTTTGTGACGTGCGGAAAGTCCACAAATAGCGTCATTATACACGGGCTCAACTCCGGCAAGACCTTGACCGTCAAGACGTACTTTGGAGACTTTTCCCAGCCCAAGACCAATGTGATTTATGTGGACTGCTCCATGGCGATTTCGCTACGGAACTTATTTGCAAGGGTGTTGCGGCAAATTGCAGAGGCCAATAACAGCCTGTACGAACTGCCTCCGTGCGAGTCGGTAAATAAGTTTGTCAATTGCTTGGAGAAGGTGAGCAGTACCTTGGATACATACAATTACTTGATATTTGAGAACGTGGAGATGTTGCTGGACTACATCTGGTTAGGTCAATTTATAGCTGGCGTGGCCGAGTTCTTGGATAGCAGTGTATATGCACAGGACCATTTTCTGATGCTTTTCATGATCAACAAGTACAATTTGCAGTACAGCAAGAGTCTTGGCGAGATCAACACCCGGTCACTTCCCACGATTTACTTTCAGAATTATGTGCAGGACGAGGTCATGCTGATTTTGACCGACTCTGTTCTTGCCACGAGACTAAATAACGATGCCTGTACGCCCAGTTACTGGCACAGCTTTGTGAAGCTTGTGGTGGACTCCTTTTATGTGTACACTGGCTCTGATTTGAACCAGTTGATCGAGATCATCAAGCAGTTGAGGCCATTGACCAAACAGTACCATGAGACGGAGTTGTTGAAAATGTACAGGGAAAACAGCAGGCTCTTCAGCTCGGAGCAGCTTATCTTGGGCGATATGAATGATCTTGACGAGGAGAACGATATTGACCTTCCGTTGTACTCGAAATTCATCCTCTGCTCTGCGTACTTGGCGTCGTATGTGTCGCCAAAGAACGACTTTGCCGTGTTTTCGCGAGTCAAGAACATCACCGCGCGGAAATACAAGCACCGGCGAAAAAAAACCAAATTGAACCCGCAACTCTTTAGTCCTAGTTCATTTGAACTCGAGCGGTTGCTCTCGATCTTGCAGGTGATTTTCCATGTGGAAGGCAGTGAGGCAAAGGTCAATTTGAATGTGGATTTCTACACCCAGATCTCCAACCTTGTATCGTTGAACCTCATGTTCAAGACCCTTGGATCATCGTACAATCCGGGACTCGACTTGTTGAACCAGAACTTGAAATTTAAGATTAATTTTGGGTATGATTTTATAGACAAGATAGCCAGGGAGCTCAACTTTCCCTTGGGTGAGTATTTAGTGGAGTGAGCGGGTGATGGTTATGTGACTGGTACAAAGAATGGGTTTATAGTGGTAGTTAGTTATATACTATGTCCGGAATGGTGATTCGACATGTATATTTTCACTTGGGAAATCCCGAGGCAGTGTGCTGTTGAAGGCCCTTTATCAGTTTACATGTATCTGGGATGAAAAGCTTAATGGGAGTTGCGGTAAACTAAGTTTGAGGACTGATTTATGGTGGGCACACATTTAAGTATCTTGCGGATTCCATTGGGGTGGTATTTCATCTATTCTGACAAGTAGTCTAGCTTCAGAGACGACTGTACAAGCTATCTACAAACTAATAAAAGCCGGCATCTGTATTGTTTAGGAGCTCATACTAAACGGTATGACTAAGGAGAATACAACGGAAAACTTGAATAGAAAAGCCAGTACAACTATAATAAATATCCCACTAGCACTAGTTGAAAGTTTTTTCCCTCTGCTACAAAGCTTTTTTGACAACTACATAGCCGTCCTTAGTCGTAGACAGCAAAGTATCAATCACCCCCTGAAAACATAGTATAGATATAGCCTTGAATAAATAATATAATTATTATTAAAAATATTATTATGATAAATATCCCAGGCCAAGACGGCTGCGATTCGTCCTTGGATGCGTCACGTGATGGTGGTATATGTTTTTCAAAATTTTTACTCACCACCATGTCAAGGTTGATTAGCAGAGGATTTTCGAGCAGCGGAGGAGTATTTCTGGGGGTGGAGAAGGTCGCTGCGAGCATGTTTTTGTCGCGAATACCTATTGTGACCCCCGAGCTCACGCCGTTTGAGAAGGCGTACTACAATTATCAGAACGAGCTCCAGCAAAGGTTGATGTGGACTTTCCCACACTACTACTACTTCAAGAAGTCGTCGTTGGCAGAGAAAAACTACATTGACCGGCAGAAGTTTCCTGTGGGCAAAAAGGAGGGTGTCTGGTATCCAAAGGGAGTTCCTGATGTGAGACACAACCGTGAGCGTCGGCACAAGCAGGAAATTAATTTGCACGAGGAAGACGACGAAGGAGAGTTTGCTGGCGAGAAGAAGGACGTGCACCGGATCGAGGAGAACTCTCGGGAGACCGAGGCGGACCGGAAGCAGGATTTGAAGAGTCTAGAGCGGCAGTTGAGCAAGACGTTGTACCTTGTGGTGAAGGACAATGGCGTGTGGAAGTTACCGTCGTTTGGGTACAAGGAGGGCGAGGAGGCGCCGTTGCACGTGCAAGCGGAGAAGGGGATAAAAAAGAGCAGCAGCCGAGGTGTTAATTTGTATACTGTGAGCAAGCTGCCTGTTCATGTGTTGAAGTACGACTCGAAGCAGCAGCTAACTGGTGAGGCTGCAGAAACGAAGGAGTACGTAATCAAGGCACACATTGTCGCCGGCGAGTTTCAATTGGCGCCTGGGTCGGAGTTTAAGGACTATTTGTGGTTGACCAAGGACGAGCTTAAGCAGCACTTGCTGGCTCCGTACTATGATGGGCTTGAGTTTTTGTTGGCCGATTACTAGCATGTTTATAGTGTAAATATTGAATATGTAATTCTATTCGTAAATATGATACGTGGATGTAGATGGGTGAAATTGGGTGCTTGAATTAGTTGATTGGGAAGTTGAATGGTCGTAATAGAACCGGAAACTTGGATGAATGAAACAGAATTAGGAGCTTAAATTAGTTGAACAGACAATCGGTAACTTGAACTAAATGTAAATAAAATCAGCAACTTGAATTAATAATAATAATATTTATGTAAGGCTATAGCTATACTAGGCTGAGGAGATTTATACTTTGCCGTCTACGACCAAGGACGGTGCTGTATCAAAAAGGAAAACCACCAGTCCATAACAGACAAGTAGAATACTACATTTTAAGCTTTGCTATATCTAAAGACGCGGACTTGATTAGCACTGGTAATTTCTTTGTACATCTGTTCTTGGATTCAAAAGGCCAATAGTGCTGGGCAGGTAAAGTCATGGAAGGTGGATGGCTCGGCATCCACTTGAATGGTTGTAAATAAAATCAGCAACTTGAACTAATTGTAAACTGAATTAGCAACTTGATTGGTTGTAAACAGAATCAGTAACTTGAATTAATTGTAAACTAAACATACACATTAAACATTACTGCAATAAAATGATTCACTTCTCGACTCCATTCTGACTGATTCAGACTTCCGTCAAAGGTATAGTCCAACCAAGTCAATTTTCTCTTTACAAGTCAGTCTCCTTCAAGTATAGTCAGACATCATAGTCAAGCAAATATACTTAGCTATTTAACAACACGTATCCTACTATGTCACAATACTAGTAAATGTTACAACCTTGCCCAATTGTCCTATTCATCACTTTACAATGCCTTGATCACTGTAAATAGGCACATATTATATGTACTAGTGACATGACCTTGCCTTGATTACTGCAAACAGGCTCGTACACATTGACCATAATGAGCTTAACTTGCCTCAGTTGTCATCATCACTTTGCATTGACCAACGGAAAACAATATCAAATGGTAAACAATGCCAAACGGTAAACAATATCTAACCGTAACAATGCCAAACGGTAAACAATATCTAATCGTAAAGCAATGGCCAACGGAAAATCCCGTAAACCATAGTATAACCCCAAACTACACACCACACCCATTCTATAAATTGTCCAATTCGTCGTCCTGCGAAATCTTCTCATTGCTGAGCGTCTGGAGCCGTGCTACTTTCCTAGGCGGCTCGTCCTCCTGGGTGCTCAACTCATCGTCAGAAAAAAGATCGTCGAGAAACGACCGCTTTTCAGCCACGCTGCTCTTGTCTGCAATAAACCTCCCATAGTCTGTGGTATCGGCAAGAATCGTGTATGCGTCCTGCTTAGTTGTGCCAAAGTCACGGGCCGCCAACGACGCAGCAATCTCGGGAGAAAGCACACACAACGTGAACCAGTCCAATCCCCAGAAGTCTGCGACTTTCCTAACGTCTGGGCTGGAGATTGTATATTTAGGGAACTGCTTGGCAATCTGCTTGGAGATGAGCTGCTGCCGCTTCAAGCCAAAGTAGCCCAGGGAAAACTGGTTCCAGTCCAACAGGGAAAACTCCCGTTGACCAAGACTCTGCTTGGCTGAGTTCTGGGCCACTTCGAGCGCGCGGGAGACAAACTGGGAGTCGATTTTGCCCGAGAGAATCGCGGGTACTACGCTGCCGATTACGGACTGCATTGAGGTGACAAAGTCCGACTCTGCTGGCCGGGGGATTGGTTTGTTGAGTCGGGCATAGATGCCGCTGGCGTATTTTGCCGTTGCCTTGCTGATTTCGTCGGAATCGTCGTCAAAGTCGCGCAACTGCTGCAGAATGTCACTGGGTATGTCTTCGAGGGACACCTCTAGACGGTCGGTCCCGGGTTTTGGCTTGGCACTCGGCTTGTCCTGCAAAGCCTGGTCTTCCGACTCGCGTAGAAACCGGTTTACGTCGTCAAACTTGTCGCCTGTATCGTCAAACTTCGCCGTCTCGTCAAACTTGGTCGTATCCTCCATCAACAAGTAGTTTGTATCCACCGACAGCTCATACGACTTCCCCACAATCACCGCACCCTTTGGCCCCCTGGGCTTCCGCGGAAGAAGATTGTCCCTCTTTGCTAGCTCCTTGAGCTGCCTCGCCTTGTCGCTGCTGCTTTTTGCAATGCCCTGGGTCTCAAAGAAGTTCATTGCTGCATGAAAAAGTCGCGAGTTTTTCTCCCATGGACAGACAGCAAAACTCGGCGAAATACTTCAAGAGCTTGAAAGCACATACGGTCAAAGACGACGACAAGAAGTCTCCCGTCTTGGACCTCAAGTGGAACGCGTTAGGCACGCGTCTTGCCTACTCGCGCACCACGCACCACGTCACCATCGTCGACACTCGCCATTCCGACACCACCACCACGCTCAAAAACTGCCACGAGACGCTGGTCACGAGCATCAGCTGGGACCCGTTGTTTGACAACATTCTTGTCACCGCTGGACCCGAGCCGCGCGTCAAGGAGTGGAACGTTACTTCCAAAAAGCTCGAGGCCCTGTACCGCGTCCCCGGGCAGGCCAGGGTCGTTGCCCACAGCCGCTTGGGCCGCTACATCGCCTGCGTCTCGCGGACTACCCGCCCAGACGCGCCGCTGCAGTACCACTTGACGGTAGTGGACCGACAGAACCACAACGCCGAGAGCAGAGCGGATTTTAACGACAAGATATACTGCATGGCGCCGGGAAATGATGAGTCCGTGATCTGCCTTGGGTTTGGCTCGGGCAAAGTCAAGATACTCGACGTCTCCTCCATGGACTGTCTCTACACTCTAGACGTGAGTGTGTCCACCGTCAACTGGATTACCTACGATCCAAAGGGCAGGTTTCTCTTTTGCGCGTCACACGATGGCATTGTCAGCTTGTGGGACTTGAAAACCCTCTGCTGTGTACAGACCTTTTCTGATGTCGACGAGCCGGTGCTACGCATGGACGTCTCGTACGACGGCTCGTACTTGTGTGTGTCGTTCCAGGACGGAACCCCGTGCAAGGTGTATGATGTTCTTTCTGGTCTAGAGTGCTGGGAAATCAAAAACACAAAGTTCTGGGACTACGAGCCAAGCAAGGTTGCGTTTCCGCCAAAGCACTTGTCCTACGCATACACTTCCCAGGGAGACGTGATTACTACTCACAAGATGAGATGACGTAGATGTGTTGGAGTTGGGGTTGGGGTTGCTATGTTGATGTGTTAATGTTAATGTTGATGTGCTAATATGTGTTAATGTGTGTAAAATAATAACTAGATACGCGTTGGTAAATATCTAAATATATTCATTTGACTATTCAAAGTGACTATTTATACTAAAAGTAGACTCATTCTCTGTAACAAGGGAATGCACTAACTAGGCCATTAACTTTGACAAGTTGCCAGATAAAATGGTCAAGAACTAGCCCTCCTAACGTGATGTAGCAAAAGGAAACCACCAGTCCAGCACAGATGAATAGAATCTTATATTCTAAGCTTTGCTATACCTGGAGACGCGGGTTTGATTAGCAGTGGTAATTTCTTTGTACATCTGCTCTTGGGCTCAAAGGCAAGAGTTCTGGGCAGATAAAGTCGTCGTCAGAGACAATATATGACTAAATACAAAATAAATATTATTATTGGAAAAGTCATGGAAGGTGGATGGCCTAGCCTCGGCGTTGAATAAAGTCCTTGTTTATGTGAAGCTTAATGTATTAGACTGACCAAGTTGTATAGCCAGCATCCTCGTCAAGTTTGACAAACTACAAGCAATGACTTGTATTTTAAATGTCAAGAATATATAAAAAGCCACCTGGTGAGTATTACCAACCTAAAACTACGCTGTGCCAATATGGTTTATGATATTCTGCCCAACTGCTACCACTGTAAAATATATTGTATTGGATAGATGTATCATCTTGAGTATATCTTGAGTATAGAGTATATTTTGAGTAATTTTGAGTAATTTTGAGCACATAGATCTACCCGTTACTTTGTTACCCGTGCACTATCCTAAATAAATGCCTTCCAGCACACTATCCTAAATAAATGCCTTCCCGCACACTATCATAAGATAAATGCCCTTCTGCCACTTCCATTCACGGCAAGCACATTAAATATCAATATTACGAATCTCTTGAATCTCTTGAATCGCCTTGGCTCGAGTATCGCTCGTTGCAAAAATCGCCTTGATAAGCTGTATCAACTCCTCAGTCTCCACATTGTAAAACTCCCCGTTGTAAAAACTCTCCATGATAGACGCCAAATGGCCAGCAACAATCGTCCGAAAGTTTTCAAGCTTGTGGTAGTTTGTCGTACTCTTCTTCACGGTGCTTGCGTCACTGAAAAGATCCACCAAAGCCAACATTCCGCCCATGATCCGCCCCAAAACCTCGCTGTCGTCTTCCGAAATCAGCTGGATATGAAGCACGTCGTTGATAATCAACTGGTAGAACTCATCAAGAAAGTTTGTCACCACCTTGTGCCGGAGGTCGCTTGCTAAACTCGTAAAGCCCGAGAAGAACATCTCCTTAAACTTGAACTCCAACTGCGTGAGCGTCAAGTCGACATTGGCATGCGGCAAATCCACAAAGTTCTGGAACTTGCGGTAGATTGCCAAAAACGAGATCTTCTCGCGGTTCACAATGTCGGTCAAGAAGTCCTCGATCCGCTGGTCAAACAACCGGTCCAGCAGAAGCAACCCACGCGCGGTAAGACGTGCCTTCAAGGCATTGTTCAAGTAGTATATGTCGTTGTAAAACACATACCCCGAGTCGTACTTTGCATACCCACCAATCATGTGGTAGATGTTCATGAGCTTCGTCACACATTCCACGGCATATTCGCCATCCAACCCGGTCAAAAACCCATCAATGATCCGGAACACGCCCTCCGGTATTCTTGTCGACTTGTAATGGCTCTCGCTCTTGTCAACCACCTTGGCAACCTCCTCGTCGCCCCACCCCCAGTCCTCCAAATCGTCGTCATCTCCACTTAGATCCACGTCGAGATCATCGCCCCAGCCGTCCTCTGTGTCATCATCATTCCACAGCCAGTCGTTCAGCGAGTATCGCTGCGACATCCGCTTCGAGATCCGCCGCGAAGCCGGCCGGAGACTCTCGGTGGTGCTGCTACTATCCACCGATGCATCGTCGGTCTTTTGCACGGAAATCCGCTTCGAGAACCGCTTCCGGTCGTCGTTTGGCTTCCGGTCCATGGACGGGAACCGCCCGTGGCCAGGGCTGAAGGGCGATATTGGCGTCACGGGAGAAATTGGCGAAGTCACCTCGTTTTTCCCCACCAACGCGTCCAATGCCGACTGGTTGTACGACGGGTCGCGCTCTTTGTACGACGGGTCGCGTTCTTGGTGCGACAGGTCGCCTGGAAGGTTCGCCCCAAGACTGAGCCCCATCACCGAGCTGCGGTTCTTTCTCCGGTTCACAAAGCTGTCGAGCTTGTGGTCAATCGACTCTGGCTGCTCCAGAATCAGCTTCATGAACGACACGCTCGACGTCTTACGGTGGTGCTTCTTTATGTCCAACGGAACGTCGGCCTCGGGCTTGCGCACCACCAACTCATGGAAAATCAAGTCGTGGGTGTCGTACTCATGGAGGTACTGCTTCATTTCATTCGTCACCTGGTTCAACTGTTTGCTCACATAAAAGTCTCGCAAGCACTTTTCGTTCTTCTCCCACAACCCCTGACTCTCGTGGCTCAAATACCCCGCGTTGTTGGTGTTGGCGTCCTGCAAGTTGAACATGTCAAAGTCCTTCTTTCCCACCAACTTCGTCGCAACAAGCAAGCAGATCACCTGGAGCACCTGCACCACGTCGGCGCGGCTCGCCTTGCCGGTATAAAAGCCCGTGACCTTCTCAAAGATGCTCTTGCTCATGCGATCCGCAAGCGTCTGGCTCACCTTGGACACATAGTTGTTGCGGACCTCGTACTGTAAAAACCCGGGCAACGACTCGTAAAACCCAATAAACTGCCCAGCCGACTGGATGGCATCGCCCTCGCCTTGCTGAAGCACGATTTCGTCGGCCGAGTCGCGCATGCCGATTCCCCCTGCCACGATCTGATTCACAGCTAGAAGCGCGTCCACAAGATGAGCCGCAAACCCAGGGTTCTTGCTCTTGGCGCCGCTCTCTCTGACATGGTCAAAGAATTCGCTGGCGTCCAGCTCGTCGCCGTTGACGGCCACTTTCTTCTTGACAACCACCCGGTGTGGCTCAACAAGCACAAACTCCCGGGCCAAAAGAGCGAGCTGCTTCGAATACGCTTGGCAAAATTCGTCTAGTTTAGTCTCAAGAGCCCGCACAATGGTCACCTTGCTGGCGTAATCAGTGCCAGTAGCCGGGGCCAAGTCCAAGTCAATGGACGCCAATTTCTCGGGCGAAATCGCGGAAAACGAGCCGGGCACAGAAACAGGCTCTGGGAGCGCAGCGGCAGCATCTCTAGCCAACTGATCTGCCTCCAACTGGCTGTGTCCGTTGATGTATGCCTTTAAGTCCAGCAACTTTTCGTCGAGTTTCTGGAGATTGAACGCAACCAGGGGGTACTGCCCAACAAACTGCTGCTCAAGTGCAAATGTGAGCTCCTTGACAAGACTGTAGACCACCCAGACCTTGTTTAAAAGCGTGAGCTGCACTGCCTTGGTTTCTGGATCGAGTGGGGCTTCAGGTGGCACTTCCACCAGCGATTCGGTCTGCTGAGCAGCCCGCCGGTCCAAATCGACGATCTCCGAGTCGACCAGCGTAAGCAACAACTGACAATTTTCAATCAACGTCATGGTCCAACTTCACCAGGTCACCGCGCACTCGTGGACTGGTACCATCACGTGACTGCGGGTCCGATCAAGATCCCCTGGATTGCGGGTCTGGGTATATATAATGACCCTGGTAGTTGTAGTCACTGGGGCTTCTTCTGGGATTGGATATGCCACGACGGCCGAGTTTGCGTCACGTGGATACATAGTGTATGCTGCTGCGAGACGATTGGCGCCAATGGAGCCTTTGAAGGCAAAGTACCCTGAGTTGGTGACCTTGGTCGAGTGCGACGTCACCAAGTTGGACGACGTCATACGGTTGAGAGACTTGGTCGAGAAGGAGCACGGCAAGTTGGATATCTTGTTCAACAACGCAGGAAGCTCGTGTACCTTCCCAACAACCGATGTCACTGACGAGGCTGCTTTGCAGTGCTTCAGTGTCAATGTCCTCGCGCCAATCAGGTTGACCCGCGAGTTCTCGCAGCTTGTCATCAAGGCCAAGGGAACAATTGCCTTCACAGGCTCGATTGCTGGGTATGTTCCGTTCCCGTTTGCGTCAGTGTACTCGTCAACCAAGGCTGCGATCCACCAGTATGCGCAGGTTCTCCACTTGGAAATGCGGCTTTTCGACGTCAAGGTGTTGAACATTGTCACCGGAGGTGTTTCCACCAACATTGCCGACAAGCGGCCGTTGCCTGAGGGCTCGCTTTTTGACACGGTTTCCGGCCGTGCTGCTTTTGATGCGCGTCGGAAAATGTCAGCCAACAACCAACCGCAGGCTGCTGAGGACTTTGCGTACCAGATTGTGAACGACATGATCGGCTCCAAGACACGGGTGTTTTCGGTTTTCCGGGGAACTGGCTGGTTTTTGCCTGCGCTTATCCGTATAGTACCTACATGTTTGGTTGAGTATGTCTTGTCACTTAAGTTTAAGTTGTTTGCCGTGAGGGATGCTCTTCGAAAGAAGAAGACTGTTTGAGTTTTAGAGTGGGAGTTGTATGGAATTCTGTATAGAGAGTTGTAAGGAATTCCTTGGTGAATTGAGCGAATGTCTGATGTGTGATTTGGAGCGAATGTCTGATGTGTGATTTGGAGCGAATGTCTGATGTGTGATTTGGTTTTATATATAAATATATGCGTGAGTGGAGTGGAGTGAGTAGAGTGAGTGGAGTGGAGTGAGTAGAGTGAGTGGAGTGAGTGAAGTGGAGTGTATAAGTATAAGTGGGAGTGTAACAGTGTTTTGTAATCCAGAAAAGAAGCACGAAACAAACAAAAGAAAGAATTATAAAACAAAGGTACAATACATGTTATTATAAACCTCTACTTGCTCACAAGACCAATCCCTTTCTATCGCTACTTCGGCTCTTACCTTGGACATGAGCTGTCTACATTGCCCAGATTGATATCCAACTGACCCGATCTATTACATAATTACAGCAGGTGGACCTTTGCCTATTTCATGCAGGCATCTATTTACCAACTTGTATCTTAGTCACTATGTTGCACCTACAGATTAACCAAACCAAGGCTGGTCAAACGTCAATATGCATAGAAATCCTGTAACTAGGTTATTAAAACCTAGCAATACAATGCAAATATCATAGCAACGGTTCCAATGTAAATTTCATAGCAACGATTCCAATGTAAATTTCATAGCAACGGTTCCAATGCAAATTTCATGGAATACTCCAAATCAACTACAGACAGCCCCAAGCACCGTCACCGGTACAGCGCATATCCAGAACTTGCCATCACTTTGACACTACCACTCAGTCTCTGCACTGTTGATTGTGCCGCTGATTTTACTAATCAACTCGTCCACAACCTTCAACTTGGGGACATCAGAGTTCTTGGTCATGCCGTTGATCATCAACCAGTTGCGTGCCGTCTTGATTAATTTCTCCAACTTGTCAATCGACTTCTGGTCGTTGCCACATATTTCGTCCGGCCTGATATCGTCCAACGTCAATTTGCCCTTGTGAGGCTTGTCTTTTAATCCGGATAGTAGCCCAATGAGGATGCCGACCAAAAGCAAGCGCTGGTAGCCAGTTTGGATTCCCAATTGGATTCCTGATCTCCGGGACTCGGACTCAATGTCACGAGCACCTTCCTCAAAGCCTTCTTGGTAAAACTGTTCCTCCAATGAGAGAAGCTGGTCGAGGTCCATGGTAAGATTTTCGGATTACGTAAGTTGTATGACGTAGGGCGAGTGGAGTGAGTTGAATGGGCTAGATAGAGTGGAGTAGACTAGATAGGGTAGAATAGAGTAGAGTGAGTGAGTAGAGTAGAGTGGGTGAGTGAGTAGATAAGAGAAGAGTAGTATAGAATATGGAATAGAGAGTATATAAATGGAAAATAACATAGTGTACATGTACATTGGAAAGAGTGCCAAGAAATTAGTTGAGCTGTAGCCAACTCCAGTGGGTACAGGCCGACCATTAGTACTCTGATTAATGGCATTAAAATGGCAAGAATTGTACAACGACTTACAATGATATCATAAAGCCAAGCAAATGATATTTGGCAGTCGGTGATCTACTGGGATGCCATCTTGTCATTGCTCCACCAGGAGCAACATCTGTAGCATGGTCTGAATAAAGCAATTGGCCACGGATATTGGCCAAAGCAGTTAGTAAGACCACCAGATGAGACGAATTATACCTGCACTGTAGAGACTGCCAATGTAGGACATTACAATGTACCTAAGGATTGCATATAGGCCACTACAGAGAGCCAAACCGACACAAGAGCAAGTGAGGCGTACCAGTTATAGACAAAAAGCTGAGCATTACAAAACACGATTATAGCTGGTGGGAAGCGTAGGACTAGCGTACGCTAGTGCCGGGCATGTGGCCTGCACGTGACCGGAAGTGGGTGAAATATCAGACATGTAGATCCACAGTCACAGGCGATGGAGGCCCGAAACTTTCCTATGGCCGACGCTGCGGTTGAGAACGAGCATGAGGCCGTTTTCGAGCACGAGCGGGCGGAGTTTGTGCAGCTGGGCGAGATCAGTGCCCATTCCGAGCTAACCAACGACTTGTGCCGGTATCTAGAGCAGCTTCTTGCTGGGCAGCGGAGCAAGAAGAAACCCGGCGTGGTGTCGCCGTTCAGCCGCGTGCTGCGGGCCGTCGAGTCGAACTTCTCTGGCGAACGAGACACACTGACCGTGACTCCAGCTGACGTGGGTGGGACCGTGGACCACCAGGGGATTGTGTGGGACACGGGCACAAGGCAGCTTGTGGCGGAATGGCGCCAGAGGCACTTGCGGAACTACTCGAACGTGTTGTGGCTGTATGTGAGTGCCAGGGACACCGTTACCCTCGTCCAGTACGGCCGGACCATGTTCGAGTTCATGCGGTATTTCCGCAGCACCCAGCCGTACCTCGTGCACTTCCAGCTCCGCAACTTGATGCAGGCCGTCGACCGGACCCTGGTGGTGGTCAGCGACCACGGTTGCTCTGGGTTTGAGGTCCGGCTCTTGAACCCCGAGACCGGCTGCCTGCGGGTTCTCATGGACCCCCGGAAGCTCCACAACTCCTTCAGCACCGACATCAAGGTGTCGACGCTTGCAGCGAACCTGCGGCTTGTCGTCGCCGGCTCCTACACGGGCGACTGCCTCTTGTACAACATGGCCACCGACTCGGTGTACCAGGACGTGCTCACGTCCAGCGACAACGGCATCACAAACTACATCGCCATTGGCAGCAGCTCGGTGTGGTTTGCCAGTAACGACTGCCACCTCCGCGAATTGCAGCTCTCATGCCCCAAAATCACGGCCCACAGGTTCCCCTTTGCCCTCAACTGCCTCGCGCTTTCCCCGACAGATCCCCGCCTTCAGCTTCTTGTCGGCGACTGCCCCGACGCCTACGTGGTTGATACCCGCGTCTCCCATACCCGACCGATGGTCACCATCCGCCAGCACTTTGACTACAGCTTCTCGTGCGACTGGTCGCGGTTCGACGACCGCTTTCTTGCCACAGGGAACCAAGATGGTACCGTCGCGGTGCACGACTTGCGCAGGCCCCAGGAACAGTACAAGTGCTATGGAAGCTGCCAGAGCCACTTGAACAAGAACAACAGCAGCATCCGCAACGTGCGCTTCAGCGCCCAGAGGAACCTCTTGTGCTTCTCAGAGACGATTGACAACGTCAACATCGTCGACTTGGCCGACGACCGCGGCCAGAATATTAGTTTGTTTGGTAAAGTCGCGGGGCTTTCGCTCACCACCAGCGACGACGGAGACGGCGAGACGTTGACTGTGGGTGTTAGTGATGCCTCTGTGGGTGGGATATTACAGTACAGGCTTGAGAGTCCCATGAAATGCTTGGATTTTGATTTTTTTTAGGTAGGTAATGGATGGTTGGGTGTATGTACGAGTAGTGAGGGAGAGTAATGAGGAGGGGAGTTTGGGAGAGTAGGTTGGGATGACAGTAGTTTAGGATGATAGTAGTTTGGGATGACAGTAGTTTGGGATGGCAGTAGTTTGGGATGACAGTAGTTTGGGAGAGTGGTTTGGGGGAGAGTTTAGGAGAGTGGCTTAGGAGGAAAGTAATTTAGGATTAAAGTAGTTTGGGAGAGTAGCCTGGGAAGAGTAGCCTGGGAAGAGTGTAGTTTAGGAGGAGTGCCTAGGATGTGTAGTTTAAGATAAAAGTGCAATGTGCTTGGATGAAAGTTAGCGTATACACGACTACAATTTCATAATGTATCGCCAGTCTCACCTACGCCAGATAACAATTCCGCCATTCCTCGTTATCCCACTTGCTTCCCAATCCGGCACAGTTTAAACATAATCTTCAGCCAAAACTTTCATCTCAAAAGAAGTTACACAGGAAAGGTAACCAATAAATGGCAAGAGCTAGCTCATTGACTCCAATGAGATCCGGCTCCCGACTCACTACGCCAAGGCTCAATTCAAGTAACTACTGACAAGTCAAAATTATTACTTTTAGAAGTCCTAGTTGGACCTAAGCAGCACTCAGCAAAATCAGCCAACTACTTAGCGGCCAAAGCTTAGTTTCAAATAAAACAAAGACTTTAATGCAGAGGCTAGCACATCATGCAATAGATGCAAGGATGCCGGGCCACCCACCTTCCACAACTTTTCCAATAATAATAATTATTTTGTATTTAGCTATATATTGTCTCTGGCAACGACTTTACCTGCCCGGAACTCTTGCCTTTGAGCCCAAGAGCAGATGTACAAAGAAATTACCACTGCTAATCAAGCTCGCGTCTTCAGATAAGGCAAAGCTTGAAAATCTTATAGGATTCTACTCGTCTGTGCTGGACTGGTGGTTTCTCTTTTTACTACAACATGTTAGGAAGGCTTGAGTCACATACGACTTAGGGAAATCTCACTGCCCCTCCAATGCCTATTTCTCTACATTTACACCGTCCCTAGTGGGAAGTTTCATCTCTGCTGCAGCGTTTTGTTTTGACAACTACATAACTGTCCTTGGTTGTTGACGGCAAAATATAAATCTCCTCAGCCTAGTATAGCTATAGCCTTACATAAATATTATTATATTGTCTCTTTCCTTCGCTCCATTCGCCTGCATCTTCGGCCAGACATTCCTGCATCATGCAGCATTTCACGTGACACACACTACCAGGAATTCAATTTGTCATCTTTATCCAACAATGGCACAATATCAGTTCAACGTGAAAATGACCTGTGGTGGATGCTCCGGCGCCGTCACCAGGGCCCTTAATAAGCTCCAGGGTGTCGAGAAAGTTGACGCCAATTTGGACACCCAGCTTGTCGACGTAACTGCAAATGGCGTGGACTACGACACTGTGCTTGCCGCCATCAAGAAAACAGGCAAAGAGGTTATTAGCGGAAAGACGGTATAGAAAGTTTGGCTGTTGTGTTGGATGTCATGGCTGTGCCATTTTATGGGTCAATAGTTGAATTGAGATAGTCTACAGTGTGTAGCGAACTGTTTATTATACTTCGTATTTCCTTAATCTTATCGTATCGTTTATTTTATCCAGTCCCATATTATCGTTTCCTATCCTATCATATCGATTTATACTTCACCGTCAACAACCAAGGACGGCTATGTAGTTGGAAGAAAACTCTGCGAGATATTAACTTTCGACTAGAGCTAGTGACTATGTAAAGTATGGCATTGGAGGGGCAATGAGCTTTTACCTAGATCTTTATAGGTGACTTGAACCACTCCCAGGGTACTAGCAGGCAGCTCTCTCCAATACTTTATATCCTATATCATCTTATCTTATCGTATCCTACCATATCCTACCATATCCTACCATATACTATCTTATCCTATCCAGTCATATATATCCTATCCAGTCAAATCTATCCTATCTATCTATCCTATCCAGCTACCTATACTATCCATATATCCTATCATACCATTTCTCCACCGTATACTCATTCAAATCACCACGTTCACAATCACTTCCACCACACTTCCACCATCAATACCACTCAAACGTTATATCCAAAACTAAACCCAGCCAATTCATAACAACCCCCATAGCTTCATCCATACCAACCGACTCAGCATAAATACAACCATACAACAAATAATAGCCCTGAATCTGAAAACAATCGCCACTGCTCTACTGAAAAACCGACCATGCCAATATACTACGACATCCATTACAAATCATAGATTAACTCATTGACCAAATTACTCGCTCAGTAAAAACACCGCTTAGCAAACTTAATAGACTTTGTCCAAGCAAAGTCCTAGACTCCAATTCCAGTCGCTCCAATTCCAGCCGCTCCACTTCCAGCCGCTCCACTAATCTATCTCAATCGGCTCATGGTCTCGGTCGGGACTCCGCACTTTCGCCCGCTCCTTCCCATGCCCCTTGGTGTTCTTCCGCTTCTTTGGCTCACGCAACGACTGGCCAGCTCCCTGGAAATGCGCCGGCTCCTCAACCGTCTCGTTCTTTTCCTCTGGAGGAGGTGTCACCGGGTATCCAAAGAACAACTGGCCCTCAGGCAACCGTAATGGACGAACCGGCCCATCTAATGAGACCTTTACTGGTCTTTTGGGCTCCAGTTCCTGGACGACACGACCAGACAACTTTTCGCCCTTGCCGTGGAAAACAGAGGCGTCTTCATGAGACACCAATTCCGTGTAGTTGATTGCCTTTGTCATTGCTCCAGAAGTGTTGACGTTCCCCCGCTTCTTTTCCTGGGCCTTATAGTCCGGCTCTACGTAGCCAACCGGCGGGGCAAAGTCGGTTTCCAAGTCGGTTTCCACGACACAGATTCCATGGTTGCTGGTATCTGGCTTGACCTCCAAAACTTTGATGGCGTAGACTGTGTCGTTGTAGCTGATCTCAATGATGTCGTTGACCGACAACGTCGAGAAGTTGCGGAGCACGTTTTCCAACACCGCCTTGGGGTCGGTAATGTCAAGAAAGTCGACGGACTGCGGCTCGATCTTCACGAATTGACCAAGAGGCAAGTCGCAGTTGTTGATCTTGATCAATTCGCCCGGCTCAAGGCCAAGAGTGGCCATCATCCACTGGGGAATGTACACTCTTCCCTCCTCAGCAGTGAACTCCAAGACCCCCGAATGGGTGGTGATGTCGGTGGTTTCGTTGGTGAGAGAAAACAACATTGGATACCTGATTTCAAGCCGGGTGAGCTTGTTGAGCGACGACGCGGGAAGGAAGATCTTGCCTCCGTAATTGGCGTCATCCTTGCGGTTGTGATCCGGCATCATTGCAATCGGGTAGCATCGGAAATACTCTTCAAACGAGCCCGGGCGCGGGAAAATGTGGTCGAACCCCGAGTTGAATCCTGAGTTGAAGGCAGAAAACTTGTTAGTGTATACTTAGCCGGACATGCTACTCACCATTTCTAAACATCAAGATGGACTTGCTGGGCCGCGACATGCCTGTGGGCGGGTAACACTACTTGAGGTGCGTGCCATGGGTTTGGAAATTGCATCATGTCCGAGGACGAGAATGAGAGATTGCTTGAGAACGCGTCGAAGACGGTGTTGATGGACGAGGAGGATGACGAGGACGAGGTGATTGTGTTTTCAGATGAGGACGAGGACCCGGAGGATGAGGACGAGGACCCGGAGGATGAGGACGAGGACCTCGATGCCATTGACGGAGGACTCCAAGATGTCATGGACGATAGCGATGAGGAGTATGAGGAGTATGAGGACGAGCCGTTGGACTTGAACAGCGAGTCGTTCAAGGACGCGTTGCGGGAGGCGGCGAACTTCAAGAAGCGCAAGTCCAAGAACCGGCCGAAGTCGCGTCGGTTTGTCAACATGGCAAAACAGGTGAATCCCGAGACGCGGATGAAGCTCAGCGAGGCAAACGAGGCGTTTGTAATGAACGACTTGCCGCGGTCGATGCAATTGTACGAGGAGGTCATCCAGTTGGACCCCAAGAACTTCTCAGCCTACAAAACGTTGGGTGAGATCTACAAGCAAAAGGGCGAATTGGACGAGTGTCTCAACAAATGGTACCGCGCGGCACACTTCAATAGCTGGGACGGCGATTTCTGGGCCCAAGTGGCGGAGTTGGCACAGTCTTTGGGCCGCAACAACATCATGTTCTACTGCTATCTGCATGCGGTGCGAAACGACACCAAGGACCACAAGTACCTCCAGATCAGAACAAAATTGTATGAGGACTTGGGTGAGCTCCGGCGGGCGACGTCAGGGTACCTCAAGCTCCACACGTTTGACCCGTCGAACCAGCAGCTTGTGATTGAGTTGGCGAAGATCTATGCCGACCAGAACCGGTTCTCGGAGGCCATCGACATGTACTTGAAGATCTTGAACCAGAACATTGAGTTCTACCTGCACGAGCAGCCCGAGTTGGCTACCAGGAACTTCTCTGACTTTGAGTGGTCCGAGCTCAACATCCTTGCTGAGTTGTACATCCGCCAGGGGACCTTCACCCAGGGCCTTGGCATATTGAAGCAGACCGCCAGATGGTTGCAAGGACGAAGCGACGAGTCCTTCTGGAACAAGGTCACCGACGACTCTGAGTTTGATTCTCGCAGAGCCACTCATGCTGAGTTTCGCAAGTTGCTGCTGATCAAACAGCTGCGTCCCAGCGACTTGCCCATTGATATCAGAGTGAAGTTGGGCATCTTCCGGCTTCGGCTCGGCGACATGGAAGACGCTGCCGCGCAGTTTCGCTTTTTGCTAGACGAGGACGTCGAAGAAGTCAGCGACTTGTACAGCTATGTGGGCAACTCCTGGGAAGAGCTTGGCCATTATAAGGAGGCCCTCAAGTTCTTTCACCGGCTCTCGGAGTACGACGACTTCAACTCGGTCGAGTTGGTCAGCAGCATCGCCAAGTGTTACCAGGAAACTGGGCAGTTGGACCGGGCCATTGCCGCATATCGAGCAATCGTCGAGCAGGAGCCCGAGAATCTCGACATCAAGTTGGCATTGGCAGAGGTGTTGTACCACTCTGGTGAAGTCGACGAGTCAAAGTTCTTGCTCACTGACATTGCCGAACGGCGCAAGGGCCAGACAACTGAGCCTGTGGGAAAGCCTGAGGAAAAGCCCGAGCCAAAACGGACCAAGAAGAAGCTCTCGGACGACGAGAAAAAGGCCATTGAGCGTAAGATGCTCGCACACACCAAGGAGAAGTATAGCCGAATGGGGCGGCTCTGGCCCTCGGTCGAGGCTCGAGACCCAGTGGCCATCAGCGCATGGCTCCAGCTAGCATCCGAGCTCTTTGAGCAGTTGTGCAGTGTCAAGTCGATTTTCAACAAGGAGCGGCCGAAGTTCATGAATCTCTTGGTGCACCGCCATCGAGAACGGCAGATGGACCTCGACGAACGACTCAATCGGTTGCTCCGGTTCCAGTCCGAGGGAGACCACCGTGCTGACAACGGGCTCACGCTCACAGAAACCGGATACCGTGGCTTGTCGTTTGACGAGTGGTTTGAGATCTTCATGCAGCACTCGTTGCTTCTTGCCCAAACTGGCGAGAACAAGGCCGCGATTCAGTCGATTGAGATTTCCCGCAGCGTGGTCCACTTCTTGACAAACCCGGAACGAGACCGGGTCATGAAGTTGGTCAAACTCTCCATCGACTCGATCATCCAGGACTACACAGATATCCTCACTGCTGTGCGAGAAATCCTCAACTCGTACCAGTTCTCGCGCAACGCTTACAAGCTATTTGTGCTCTGTCTTCCGTCGGGGCGCAAGTCCCTTGACTTGTTCATCTCCTTGAACCACCAGAAGTACTTTCTCCGTCAGTCCAGGGCATGGGAGTCTCTCCGACTTGGCCGAGCCGTCGAGGGACAAGCCAAGATCCACGACGTGACGTTTGACACCAGCAGCGTCAACCCCTATCTTACAGCAGTCTATTCTGAGGTGTCCTTGGCGGGGAAAAGTTACCTTCCGTCGCTACTCCACCTTCTGCGGGTCTACGAGGAGTTCAAACACGATCCAATGCTCAACCTCTTGCTCTCAGTAGCGTCGAGTCACCGTGCCATGCAGAGGTCCGTGGCTAATAGACATAGCTTTGTGCTCCAGTCGTTGGTGTTTATCAGCAACTACCGAAAACTCCGCTGTAGCATGGGCCTGCACGAGAGCCAGGAGGCCGACTACAACATGGGACGGCTCTTTCATCACTATGGATTGACTACAGTGGCTGTGAGGTACTATGAGAAGGTGCTTGAGTATGACGACATTGATCCGGTGTACGACTTGGCAAAGGAGGCAGCGTACAATTTATATTTGATATACAACTTGAGTGGGAATGCCTTGCTTGCCAATGAGGTGATGATGAAGCACTTGACGATATAGGTGTAAGGTAGGGCATATTAAAATGCGAGGGTGGAAGGCGTAATCCAGGTGATTTATTTAGAATTATATCCAATGTTCAGTTACACTAGTATTTGTATGAATAAATTGAAAATTACCAGTCTGTCTCTTGACAGTGCTTCAACGGTCACAAGCTCACACATGTACCAACTGGTTTTAAATGGACCATTCTGAAAAAAGTAAAAGGGCCATCTAGAGAGCCATGGGATGAAAAGTTTTGACTTGATCTTTAAAAAACTGTTGAAGAGAGACTCTGAAGGTATTCCAGGTGGGGTGGGTTAGCGTAAGCTTGATTTTCAATGTAAGCCACCAACCAGTATGGTATTACCATATATTTCTAGTAGTGTAGAAAGTATCATGAATAATTTTCTTGATAACACATTGAGCGAGGATTTGACGGTAATTACAAACCAGAAAATTAAAATGATATACTGAAGATCAATCCAGAAAGTTATAAATGGTATACTGAGAGTGATTCCAGAAAGTTTCAAATGGTACTGGTAGTCAATCCAGGAAGTTACAATGGTATACTGATAGTCAATCCGGAAAGTCACCAATTCTATACTGGTAATCAACCAGAAGGCTACTGAGGTTGGGTCGAACATACAATATGCAAGTATATATACATATATTGGCGGAAACTAGAAGTGATTCCATCACACCAACATCATGCCTCAGAAGACCGTATAAGGTATATCAGAATAAATCAAACCACGCCAGGTATAGCTGGGTATAAATGGCAAGAGATATGACAGGTTGTGTGAAATGCGAAACGTGAAATGAAAGATGAGGTAAAAGAATGGAAATGAGAAGAGCAAAAGACCAAAGGAACGAGGAAGAGATGAAAAGACAAGCCATCATCTAACCATTAAGTTGACACTGTAATCAGGTTGCCAGCTGACGAGTATCAAGACCACTATCATTTTCATATTACATTTCATTGGACTGCTTTCATTGCAAGACCTCATTGCACCACCTCTCCATTACTTGTTTGCTTTATTTCTCCACATTACTTTACTACCTTTCACATTACTTTACTACCTTTCACATTACTTTACTACCTTCACATTACTTTACTACCTTCACATTACTCTACTACCTTTCACATTACTTTACTACCTTTCACATTACTTTACCTTCACATTACTTTACCTTCACATTAATTCTTCCCTTCCTTCACAGAGCTGGAACTTCCGCAGCAGGATCCTTCTTCTTCACCACAACACCCTTTTTCCGACACAATGGACACGAGTTTCGGCCCGTTGTCAACCACTGGTCGATACATTCTCGGTGAAAAAAATGCTTGCAGTTCTTCAACTGCCGGCACACCTCACCTGAGCTGTACTCTGTGAGACACACAAGACACTGGTCAGTTGGCGGCACGGGCACCTTGTCGTATGGGCGGTACTCATTCATCAAGTCGTTCTCATCCAACCAGTCTGGGTCGGTGTACACCACGAAAAGCCCGTCGGCCTTGTCGACGTCTTCCTGTGATGCCACTGGCGGCTTGACGTCGCCTAGCATTGCCTGAAGCGCAAGCAAGTCCTCGTATGTTGGATTATCGGCAAGGAGCGTTGGAGCGGAAAGCACTGGGTGGTCGACTGGGAAAGTGTGGCCCATGATGAAGATGACCCATGAGCGCTGGGTGCCGGTGTTGCGGGACAATCTGCGGGACTGGCCGTACTGCTGGGCGATTTCCTCGAGCCGGTTGCCGTTTCTGCTGTTTTCAAGCCGGAAGCGCGACCGGTGGTTCCGGTTGCGGAAGAACAGCCGGGCAAATCCCATCAGGTCGTCGGGGCTGCGTTCTGGCGCACGGTCCGGTGCCCGCTCGGTCTCCAAGTCCTCCTCAAAGAGATTCAGGTTCGACAAGTCGAGCGAATGGGTTTCGTTTCCCGGGATGATGTTGTCCATGCGGATGTCGTCTCCACCCGGACTGACACGGTCGGCCTCTTCTGGAAGCACCGAGCGCACTCCGATGATAAGCACAGGGACGTGTTCGTCTGCATCGTCGTCGTCTGCGTTGCGCGGCCGCCGGGAACTGAATCTGAATGCGCGGAAGAAGGACATTGACACGTTACGGGCGTCTTCCGGGTCGTTCTGACGGCGGTGTTCTTCCTGGCGGATGCTATTCAGCAACTCGTTGGCAAGAAGATTGCCCTGGAGCGCATGGGAGAACTCGCTGAAGTTGGAGTCGGAGCCGTCCTCAAACAGCAGATGCTCGTGCGACATGTCACGGAGCCTTGACTGGCTGTCGATACGGACGCCGTCCTCGCCGCTGTAGTCGCCAATGAGATTGTGTAGCGTCGAATGCGCCGCGAGTTCCAAGAGGCGCGACAACATCTGCGCCTGGTGCACAAAGTTCAGGGACTCGCGAGGAAACGGCGACGTGGGCGTTGTCGGCGAGTCCAGCGCCGATGCCGGGAGGTTGCGGCCCATGAGCGACGTCAAGTTGAGATCTTCGTCGGGGCGCACTTGCGTCGGTTCGGGCAGACTGACGAGGTTGAGGCGGCGTCTTCGCAGGAACGGATTGAACGTTCTGCGGCGCAGTTCCACGGTGGGCACGGAGCTGCTGGTGGCGTTGGATGAGGTTTGTCCGGCGATGTTTCCGCTGTGGCTTGACGTGAGGGTTCCAGTGGTGGTTTCACCGAGGGTTCCTGTGCTTCTTCCACTAAGAGTTCCTGTGCTTCTTCCACTAAGAGTTCCTGTGCTTCGTCCACTAAGAGTTCCTGTGCTTCTTCCACTGAGAGCTCCTGTGCTTCTTCCATTGATTGATTCACTGGTACTTCTTCCATTGATTGTTTCACTGGTACTTCTTCCACTGACTGTTTCACTAGTGCTTCTTCCACTGATGCCTCCACTGATGCCTCCACTGATGCCTCCACTGATGCCTCCACTGATGCTTCCCCCATTGCTTGCTCCACTTCCTCCATTGAGACTCTCACCGAGTGCCCCACCCAGCTTGGTATTATGCGTGCCACGCACACTGCTATTAGAATTGCTATTAATACTACGCACGCTGTGCGTCCCCGTGAACTCGCCCGTGCTTCGATTAACAGTGTTCCCAAGAATACTCTCAATCCCACAGTCGTCGGGAAAATTGCCAAACACCGGACTCATGTCCGGCGTCACGTACCCCGGGCTCTCTGGACTCATGAACTCAGAGCCAATCGTGCCGCCGATATTGTCGGGGCTCAACGCACTTCTCGAGCTCATGGTGCCGCTGCTTCTTGGAGGGTAGTTGCCATTTCCACTCACGTCCCGCGTCCGCATGTTCCCACCGACTCCTTCCACACTTTTCCGACTAGTAACATCATCCACGTCCGGCGAAAGCTTCTCCTTGGCATTCACACTGCTGCTCTTGGAGCTGTTATCCATGGTCTCACTAAACAAATAACTGTCGGTTTCCGTGGTGTTCTCGTGGCTCCCAGGCACCATGCTCGGCTCCTGCAACGCCAAAGTGTAGTCCGGCCGCCCGGGTCTCTCCGGAACCTTCTCAAGACCTTCAGAGGCCCCCACTTTGCTCCGTTCCTGGCGCCGTTTCACCACCTGGACCTTCTTATTATGCTGGCTCAGGGTCCCGTCCACCCACTCTTTTCTGCGGCTGGCCCTCCGCTTAGGCACCAAGCTCTTCTTCCAGCTCCTCTTGCCAGTCAGCCTCTCGCCGCCATTCTGCGCCGCTTGGTCCTCCTCGTCGAACGTGGTAATGACATGTAAACTCTGCACATGCGGCTCCTGACGATCCCCGTCAGAGTCACTGGTCCTACTTGGAATTTGGCCCATGGAAATATTCCAGAACGTCCGCGATTTCTGTGTAGCAAGTATGTCAACCCCTTTGGTTTATGGCCCACTGTTTGCTAACAAGTCTCTGTGAACCGTTAGATCCTAAAATGCTACGAATCCTGGTTACGCGCCCGGGGCCGGTGCAGCAAGGTTTGGGGTAAAATTTGTCAATGTTGTCACCTGATAGTCTCACAGCTGAAACCATACCCATGCTTGCTAACCAGCCCTCGCGAATCAGCATTTAAATTATGTTTATAGATATTTATATTGTAAATTACCGGGTGTCCAGCCACTCGTTGCCAAATATTTACCTACTTGTGGCTGTACCTTTCGTGCCCAAACCGTGGCTCAGCTGGGGAAATTCTGAATACGTTCATGTTCATGAGTCATGTGATTGGACAATGTCTCGGCCACCAACATAGATATGAGAACTAATGACTCAGGTGTCTCAGAGAACTTAATGTCACACGAAAAATTTTTTGGTGGGAGGTTTATTAAAATCACGTGGAACATTTGCCTTTGACAATGGTGTTTTGGATATCGTAAGATGATGATCCAGTTGGTTTTTGGTAAACTGGATTTCGTCCGCCTGTCAGTGTCTTTGGTCATTTGAGGGATATATCCAGTCACTATATATGGAATCCCTCTGTATTGAGGTCCTCTTGTCTCCATTTTTGCCCTTGTTGTCCCTATTTCTACTCTCTATTATTTTCCTTTATTTTCATTCTTGTTTCTTTCCTTATTTTCATTCTTGTACACTCCATTTCGTTCCGTCGACATTTCATTCCTTCACATGTTTATACCATGCACACTGCCCAAGTAAATTTCTTGCAACATTCCACTCATTACTTTCTCTCTTTTCCCCCTCATATACCACTTGTTTCTCTTTTACTTCTCCTACAGTCTCCTTATATACCCACATTTCTCTTTTTCGTCTCTCATAGTCTTCTCTTCTACCTCTCTTTTACTTCTGTTACAGTCTCCTCTTTTACTTCTGTTACAGTCTCCTCTTCTACTTCTCTTAGTCTTCTCCTCCACTTCCGTTACAGTCTTTGCTTCTCCTCTTCTACTTCTCTTAGTCTTCTCCTCCACTTCCGTTACAGTCTTTGCTTCTCCTCTTCTACTTCTCTTAGTCTTCTCCTCCACTTCCGTTACAGTCTTTGCTTCTCCTCTTCTTGCACTACTTATTCCTCTTTTACTTTTCCTATAATCTCCTCTTGTACCACTTATTCCTCTTTTACTTCTCCCACAGTCTTCTCTTCTTTACAGTCTTCTCTTCTTTACAGTCTTCTCTTCTTTACAGTCTTCTCTTCTTTACAGTCTTCTCTTCTTTACAGTCTTCTCTTCTCTTACAGTCTCCTCCTTTACTTCTTTTAAAGTCTTCTTTTCTACTTCTCTTAGTCTTCACTTTTACTTCTCCTACAGTCTTCTCTTCCACTACTTCTTTTACAGTCTTCTTTTCTACGTCATCCATCACCCTTGTGTGATTCATTTATTCATATAAGCCACATTAACACCATCTGGAACGGGAACGCATACCCAAAGAGAAAGTATATCCGCTTCTGCCGTTGCTTCTGCGTCACTGTCAGCGTGCTGTTGTTGATGCCGTTGCTCAACACCACCAGCTTGAGCGACCGCATCAAGAAAAACGCAAACGCAAAGTCCAAGTACCCGAAAATCGCCCAGTAGGAAAGCAGCAGCCGTCCCCCGCTGCGAAGAAAGTCGTCGAGAATAAGCAGCACAACCAAGGGAATGAACTTATAATTGGAGTAGCTCACCAAGTCCCACACGCTTGACTGCACATTGAGAAGATACAACCCGAGCTTCAACACAAGAAAGTCAAGCAACTGGTACCCAAACACAATCGACGACGAGTACCCAAACACCTGCGGATGGAAATCCCCCTTGAGACCTTGGAAAATTGCTCCAATGAGCACATATGTAATGAACGCCATTAGCGGGATGTACAAGTCTGGAGAGTTGATGTCGCTGCTAGGCACCTCAAACGCCTCGCTCTTGCCCCCGTTGTTGACAATCAACCGCGACCAGCTCCCGTGCGTAAACGGAAACAAAATAAGCCCAATCTTCCGCACCACGTACAGGTTCGACACCTTGAACAGGTTCTTCAAGTCCGACGCAGACCCAATGTAGGGACGCAAGTTCTGCTCCATCATCTGCTGGCCCTGCTGAAGGGCCGTCTGCCCGACCTGGAACCCTAAGTTGGCAGTTGGATCAGTAAACAAATTGAACCCGCCCTGCGGTTGCGCAGCGAAATTTTGCGCCACACTCGGCATTTGCTGCGGATGCTGTGGCTGTGGATGCGCTAGCCGTGGGTTGAGTCCCTCGGCTTTGTAAGCGTTGTCGTTGGAAGACGCCTGTTGATCATATGGGTTATACATTTGGTCCTTGACGCCTTGTCTCGAGGGCCAACTTGTATCAATTCGCGTCCGGGTAACTCAGACACTACGAGACGCGGAGACGCGAAACTTCATTATGGATTCCATAGGTAAGTTCACAGAAAAAGTGCTCATTGCCGATGCTTCCAAGAGCTACAAGCAGCACGTTCTCAAGGCCCACATCTCCACGTTGGTCAGTGCCCTTGGGGGCCCGGATCGGACCACTGACGACCGCTACAAGCTTGGAGATAACGGCTTGGCAGTACTCAAGGACTTGAAAAAGTGGTTGAAATTCGACAAGGAGTCCAACAAGTGGGACGTTGCTATTGCTTGTGGCGAGACAGGCTTGGTAATGAACGACTTGTGCCATATTTTGCACCAATGGGAGTCCTCATACACATCAGGCACGGTGTTTGGGTCCAACAAATTGTACCAAGATCGGGTCGCTAGCCTTTGCTTGGAGTTGCTCGTGCCGCTCACCTGGCCCCTCCAACTCGTTGCCAATGAGTCGTCGCTCAACCAAGTGAAAAACTACATCGCCTTGCGCCAGTACCAGCTCCAGTACAAGAAGCACTTGCTAGCCTTCCAGAACGGCATTGTGTTGCGTGCGGTTATCCGGATCCTCATTCCAATCATCTCGCTTAGCAAGCACAAACGAAGCTTAAGAGATAACAGTATTCTCAATTTGGGCGTCTTGTTCTTCCGCAACATCCTCAGCATCGAACCAGAGCAGCTGACGTTCAAGAGCAAAAGCTCCAGCAAGGAACAGCGGCCGAACTCAGAACTTCCGTCTGACGTTAATTTGGAAGACATTTCCCTCGATTTGGTCGTCAAAGTATTCCAAAATAACCGGGTGTTCAAACTATTTCTCACGCTATTTGCAGGACTAGGCAAGGAATTCGACGACAAGTTACTTGGACGGAGCTGCTTGGAATGCTTGTTTTTCCTTGTAAAAAACATTGGCCCCGACTCTCTCTTGGTTGAATCCAAGAGCTCTGAGTTGCAGAGCTTACTTGCCCAGGAATCCAAACTCAAGAACCGCTTCATCAAGGAAACAGGCAGTAGGCATTCGCGCTTCGGATCACTTCTAAGCATAAACACCCAAGAAACAGGCAGATTGACGGTTTCTGGGCAAAAGGCCTTGCTCAGCACCGAAAAGACCATGGAGAGATTGAACGACGTCAAGAAGTGGAACAGCTCCAAAAAACGGGTCATTGGCGACGCCGACGAGTTGCAGGAGTCACTTGAATCTGTTTCCTCCGACTCCCGGGACCATCTCTGCGAATTTATGAACACATTCGTTGACGGTGGGTTCAACCAGTTTGTGATTCTGATACGCAAACGACTATCCAACGATGGCGACGAGTCCAGAAGCTACGCCGCACAGTTTTGTATAGTACTTGCCTTTTGTTTAAAGTTTGAGCGGTTGCGAAAGGAAAAGGAGTTGAAGGAGGGCCGGAAGGAAGCTGTAGCAGAAGGGGACGAGGAAAGTGAATACGGCTTGGTGGCCAGTGTATTGCTTGAGGACAATATCCGGTTACTCAAGGTGATTTGGAAGGAGCAGCTTGAGCTGAAGGACGTTTCCATGGCCCAGGGAAGTTGTGTAGTATTCAAGGAGATTCTACTTCTTCTCAACTCCATGGCAGCGAGCAAGGTACAAAAGGACGTGGATATCTCGAATAATACCAAGAAGCGCATCTTTATCGATGACGATTTTCTCACTAGCTTTGTCACCGTGAGCAGGTTCTGTAACCGAAGCTTGAGGTTTCTCAGTCTGATGATTGAATTACTTGACATTAGCTTTAAGATCCTCGAGAGAATCAACAAGGACGACAACATGGTACTTGTCAATAAAGGAAAAGCAGCGGAAGACAAGGAGCGCCGGATAAGAATCAAGGAATTTGACTTTGGTTCTTACTTCATACGGTTCAATAATGAGGCCACAATCAGCAGTTACATACGGATTCTCCAGAATCATGATAAGATCGACGCGCACCATGTCAAAATCTGTCTCAAGTTTCTCCACCGGTTGTTTTTCAAGTTCAAGCAGCCCGTATTGTTGTTCCGCCTCGATTTTGTCTTGCTATTGTACAAGATGGTCGATGATTCCAGCATCAACGGGCCCACCAGACGAGAAATCCAGCAGTTTTTCAAGCACTACATGAGCAGCTTGAGGTACCATTTGGAGCGGACGCCTAGCTTATATGTGGAGTTGTTGTTCCCTAAACTCAAGGAGTCGCAAAGCTATTTTGAAACCGGTGAACGGACCGTGGAGCGTAAGAAGAAGGAGATCGAGCTAGTCGTGGTCAAACCTATTGAATTCACCATTGACTTGGACGACAAGGAGAAGGTAGAGAGTCTTGTTGTGGATATCAATAGCGATTTAATGGCCGGTGTCCTTGAGGGATTGAAAAAAGTGCTTGACGAATTGAAGGACAGGCGCGAGGGCCAGGAAATAAAATTGCATTTGGAAAAGGAAAGCTTTAAAAAAGCATTGATCAAGAACGCAGCTTTGCGGTTGCAATTGAGTGTGATTGGATTCGATTTACCAGAGAATTATAATGGCGATTGTACCTTGAAGGTGTTTGACTATGAAAGATTAAAGGGTTTCTGCGAGGGAATTGAAAAGGAGATGGAAAGCCCCAACTGGCTGATGACAGTCAAGACAATGACGAGAAAAGTCCACCAGGAGGAGTATGAAAAGGAGATGATCAACAACAACCTGGAGGACGAAGCTCGGAGAGATGAAGATCCCTTGGATCGATTGGAGTGGCTGATTAAACAGATGGAGAAGAAGCACAAGGAAAAGGAAAATGACAAGTCAGAGAAGAAAGAGACAAAGGAAAGAGAGTATAAAGGGCGACAAGAGAAGCCAGTGAAGCATTTCAGCTCTGAGATGTATGTGGATAGTGAGGATGACTTGACTGATGAAGAAAGTGACAGGCAGTTTTTTGAAAAGGAGTCCCGGATGAGACAGCTATTGGATACAAATGGTGGGGTGGTTCTGAAGGCAGATAACGAAAAATTTAACCGAGAGTTTTTTTCTGTGTTGGAAAATGTTCCAGAAAAGGATGGTACGTATAAGAAGTTGGCCAATCAGGTATATGAGAGTGAAGAAGAGGAGGCCGCGCTGGAACTTACGGACACAAAGCAGGAAAACCAAGAGCAGTCGTTGGATGATCCTTTGGAAGAAGTTGCACCGTTGAGGAAGAAAAGAAGAGTAGTGTTGGAGGAGGATGACGAATAATGAGATGCATGTTTTTATAGACCCGGTACAAGCCTGCAGGGAAGCCCTGTATAATTTACATTCTAATCACCATCCATATAATACAAGTTCATTAATCTACCCGACCTTACAATGGTCGCCCTTTCCATCGTCCTTTAGAGCATCGAATATAGTTTGGGTGGACGAAATTACCAATATGGCAAACCCAAATGCAATTGTAAAATAACTGTGCCAATTTTCACGCCATGGCTTGGTCTTGGCGTCGGTCAATTTCAAGTAGCACATACAAGGGAAAATAAACGCCATTACCGAGGCGGAAACCGAGCCAATCAACTCCAAAGTGGCACCCAAATTGCACGTGAGAAGCGACACAAACATGGTGCCAAATACCAACACCGTGGTGATGAGAAAGTGTCTATTATAGTCTGATACCTGCTCAGATTCGTCGTCATAGCCTTCCTCCGTCTGTGATATCCGCATGTGTGTCTTCACCTGGTTAAGGTTGATCAAATCATATGTCACTTGCCGCACAACAAAGATTTCCAACGGGAACGTCGTCAACATATTCAAGCCAAAACAAACACGCGCGACGTTGATCACCCAGTCGTCTTGTTTGAAATTGTTCAAGATATTCCCCTTGGTGCCATCCTTGAACATCACCACCCCAGATATGCCTACCAATCCACAACAAACCATTGAAATGTAACACGACCAGTGTGTTAGCTTGGTGAATCTGTCCAAGGTAGGTTTGCGCAATGAGTCATAAATAAACGACGTGTTGTGGTGGCAGACCAATGCAAATGAGATCACACTGATGCCTTGGAATATCGACGTGTTGAAAAAGTACCCAGAAAAGATATTCTCAAACTGGTACTTGCCCAACGTCTCCTTCAGCAAGCTGAATCCGTGAATGACAATAATCAATATTATCGTCATCATGTTCACCAAGGCAAAGAGTGATGACGTAGCAAGATTCGCAATATTATCTGTCAACGAGAGTGGATATGAGATACAGCACGTTAACAAGACAATCAATGGGTTTCTCTGGAGAAGAAACTTTAGGATAAAGTTAGCCTCCATCCATTTATCTGGGGTTATAGACTGTAGCACATGGGGAATTGTGTCCCCAATGATAATGCAGAATGCAATAGAGCCTCCAATGGCAAAGAATCCCTGTGCTAACAAGATTACAAGCTTTCCTGCCTTGCCAAAACACTTTTCTGCAGTATCTTGGTACGTTTTTGTGCCAGAAAGCTTGCAGTTGATAATCACGAGCCGGATCGTCCAGTCGATGATAACAGTGAGCACAACAAACGTGAAAACCGACGCCAATATCCCGCAATTCTTGGTGGCATACGGCTGACCTATTATCCCTGCACCCAAAATACTATTGGACATGTTCATAAACGCCATCTTCATGGAAGATTTGGGTTGCCCATCTTCATAGTCTTCTTCCAATGGGTCAGATGTATAGCCTAAATCATCGGAATGTGAGTCATCTGGTGTGGTCTGAGACTCGATGGAAATCGAATGGAGTTCTATATTATTCGAGCTATCATTGTGCGGTAAAGTCAAATAGTGATCTGTCATTTTACAAATTATACCCAGTTGTGGAGTGGGTTATACGCCGGTTACCCGGATCTTTCTATATAAGGAGAATTTTTTGAGTCAATTTCATCACTCTCTTGCAAACAGTAAGTGTATTACTTTTGGCAACTAATTCTGTTTATGATGAAAACTTTACTCAGCTCACTCAGAGTTTAGACGATGCTGATAACTTTTCCTATCCAACATTCATCAAAAATCTGATACAGAATTTAGAGCTTACTCTAATAGATCCATACTAATTGCAGGCAACGTTTCTTGATATAGCAATGAAATATACATCAGAATAGATTGTGTAATTGTATTGAATACTAATTTGAAACTGGTACTTTCTTGTTAAACTGTCTGTCCATGTTGTTTTTTGTATTTTTCTTTCTGGGCTTCTTTTTAAACTTTTTTTCAATCACCTTTATCTCTTTTTGGACTCGTTCAGATTCTTGCGCCCACCATTTATTAAACTCTTCTTCTTGTTGGATCTCAGCCAAGGTCTTTTCTTCCCTTTTATCACCCTGTTCCTTCTCAATCGCCTCAACCTTGGTTGGTGTTTCCGTATTAACAGATAAAACTGGAAACTTTTCGTCCTTTTCCCAGTATTCTGCATTCGTAGGCACACTAGTAGGTCCCCATGGATTCATCTTAGGCTTCACAACAGGAAGATTCGGCCTTGTGATCGACTTGGAAGACTCGCCTTTACCCGAATTCAAAGTGCTGATTAGTACCTTCCCCTTTTTGCCTGAGCTTTTAAAGCTTACCTTTTCCTTTTTCAGCCCAGAAACATCGTCATATAAGCTCGGCCATTTATAGCCTACATCCTGGACAAGTGGTTTCTGCTCAAGAGGCACTTCTTCCAATGGAGACTTCGGTTCTTCCAATGGAGATTTTCCTTTTGACTTTGTTCGTTTCTTATTGACAACTGGTATGAATTCAAGTGAATCATCTTCCTCGATAGCCGACTCCACTAGAATACTCTTAAGTCTGAAATTTTGAAGTTCTTCGTTATTTGAGAACGAGCCTCTGAACGATTTAGAGGACGATTTTCTCGACCTGCGTGGCTGTTTCTCAACATTTATGTCCACCAATGGCACAAACTTTTTGTCATCATCCATATAAATTTGATTAAATCTCTTGATGTCCGACAAGAACAAGAACAAATGCGACCCAACAAGTTTCTTGGAATCATACTTGATGACAGAATCAACAGTTGACAAGGATTTTAATTTCAAAAAGTATGCCAAATATTGGTCAATAATACTGCTTACTCGTGGATTCAATCCCTTTAATGACGAGTGTGCAATCACAGTTAGTAAGTTACAGTATATGTACCAACAACACTGCTCAAATAACTTCTTGGCATTCAATTCGTAAGAGTAAATCGCTACCTGGACGACATTGGTACTGTCAAGAATTTCACCAGCAAACAATTGACAATAATCTTTCAAGTCTAGTAACAAGAGCTCGTCGCATATTTCAATAAGCTCAAGTGAAAAGTTAATCACCTCATCTTCAGAAAAATCTTGAAGGCCATTAAATAGATCCATTGGGTTCTTTCCATACAAGTACTGTATAACCAACTGAAAATGGAGGAGTTTAAAACCTTCAAACCTTACCACAAATTTTCCTGACGAAAATTTCCAGCGGTCTGCCAAAACGATATCAAAAAACTGGCATCTGTGACTTAATATTGCCGAAGACACAAGAATATCCCCATCATCTAACCTTATTATGGTGTCCAACAAGCTCAGGTACTGCTCGTTGTCAAACAACTGCATAAAAGAGTTGGGTAAGCTTCTAGGGCACTTGAATTTTCCAAAGTTGGAACTAATTCCAAAAAAGTCTGCAAGATTGAGTGTGCAAGTCTTTGTCAATTGAATGAGTTTCGGTGCAGCCTTTCCCAATGGGAAATGGTCCCATATAAATATCGAATCCTCAGTGTAGATGAAATGCAATATTATGAGAACACTTAGCAAATTAGTGTTTGTGATTTTAAGGCAATTTCGATCCACAAAAGACTCAATTTCAATGTCGTACTTGCTTTCAGAAGTCAGATTCCGAAAATACTTGAACATTGACGGGCATCTAGCTGCGATTATATCGGGTGAAATAGGAACGTAGCAATCATCTACTGCAATATGCCATCCTCTGAGTTTTTTCTGGTACTTTCCTCGAAGTTCTTCTTGCTCCGAAATTATTAGCTGGGGATTGTACTTTTTGGATGTCCGGTGGTCATATGTCATTGGCTCTCGCTGGAAAGAGCACCATCTGTCCAAGTAAATCTTGAAAAGTTCATCATTAGAAGAAATGTCGGAATGTCCTGGCTCGAATTCAGGCTCGTCCTCGGTGGGCATATTTGATTGCAAATAGTATGTGCGGAATAAGTGTGTCTCTGGGTCTATAGGATCCATCATACCATGGAGAGGAGAAAGCCTAGTTAAATCTTTAAACAAATCAGTCTTGGGAAGTAACAAAGGCAAGGGATCAGACAAGTCTCTAAGGAATCCAAACGTGCTGAATGATGGATCACAAGATACTCTCACCACTGAGTCCAACCGACTAATGCACACAGGTTTCGAGTCCTTGACTAGCTTATTATTTGAAATGTGCCACGGACATTTATAGACATCGCCTTCTATAGTAGACAAAACAACAGACCCAGAATCACCAATGCTGATTGATGTAGCAATCATATGGCTGCCTTTGGGGTACCATACCACAGAAAAACTGACACTGGCTGTCAATTCCTGCTTGGATTTCATAGAATCATCAAGCAAAAAGCTAGCCACGTAGCCAGTATCGTACAAAATTGCCACGGTTTTGCCGCGTCCACATACCTGCGTGATTTTCATTTTCGCACTCAATCTCTTTGGCTCAAACACTTCAAATTTATCCTTGCTGAGTGCTCGATAGAACTGCTGACTGAATGTAATTGGCTTGATCTTCGCATGGTACCCATTCATGTACACGTGCATGGTGGCATCTTCGGTAAGAATGACAGTAGCGTACTCTAAACAGACAACATCTTGAATGTTTCCGTACTTGAAAGGTAGTTGAATAGGACCTCTTTGTATGGTTCCAATCTGGCCTTTGTAAGACACGCAATCTCCTCTTGATGCAAGTCCAAAATGGCCAACGTTCAAGCCCCAGAGATACAATTCGGTACTATTGAATGCGATCGAATGAATATTCGAGCACGATATCCCCGTGATCTTGTTCTCTCGGCTCCAAGTAATTTTTTCAGGTGAAATTCCGCTGCTTGATCGACAAAGCTGTCCATAATCGTTTGATCCCCAGCTATAGACGTTTCCAAAATCGTCCAAGCACAAATTGTGGAAGTCACTGGAACGGGCTATTATTATGTGTACGTTCTCAAAACTGGTGATTTTCTCGTACATGGTCTTTGGTAACAAATCCTTTTCTAGTAGACCTAATCTGCCGTTGTTATTGTTACCACAACTATAGATGTTACCATGCGGCTCGTTTGTCAAGACAATGCCATGGAATTTTGTGAGCCGGATGTCTTTATAGCGAATCGCCGAAAATCTGTTTGTGCCAGGGAGCTGTACCTTGATAGGGTAGAGCAATCTATCCTCAAAGTCACCAGACCCCAAGTGACCGTTTACATTGGATCCGTACGAGCACAACTCAGACGCAGCTCTGAGCTCATTCCACCACACAAAGTTAAAGTTTGCGGCGTTTTGTATCTCTACTTCTGGGCTCAGTGCCCTGCCAGTAAGATTGATGCCTATATTGCACCAGTTGAAAGAGTCATCTTTAAAGCCAATTGACTTGGGAAACTGTTTCATCAACCGGATATCAGAGATTTTGTTCCATAAATTAATAGGCGTCAATCCTTCTCTGTCTCTTGTACTAATCAATTCATCTCTAAGAGACTGGCTCAAGTATTCGGTCAGAGCCAAGACTTTTACGCAGGAAAACTTGCCGTAAAACACGGCATAGTGTAGGCAATTATACCCATTTTCCAAATCAACCATGTTCAAATCGGCCTTGAAGTCCCGCTTGGCCTTCCCCCAGTGTTTTTTTATAAGCTTAATGAGTATCTCCTCGAACCCATATCGGCATACATGATGGAGGAACCCAGCACCATACACGTCTCTCTTCAGCAAATCCTCGGGGCTCAAGTCGCTGACTAGCGAATCAAGCTCGTTTATACTAAATTCCTTATAAAAAGGACTCTCTCTGTGTACTGCTGCGAACGTGAATTTAAAACATGATGCCAATGGCCTTGATATGATTTGAATCTGAAATGCCCAAATCGGCGGCAAGCAGGGTAGCCATGCACGTTTTTATGCATTATCGGTTAGTCAAGATTACCATACAATGTAGCGTCACTGACCAAGGGACAATGGCTGATTTTATTTCAATTGTATTCTGGTAGTTTTGTAGGTAGTCTTGGGTACTTTGATTATTTCTGGTGGGGGAGTATTTTGGCTAAGCTTAAAGAGTTGTGTGAAGCTAGTTCGGCCACTGGTATGTAGACTGTTGATTGGGTTTTATCTTGATTGGCTGTTTGAGAATAATTTAAAGTCTTTTGATGTACCAACTGAATTGGCTCGGAGATTATGAAAATCCGCTTGTATGCTTTTATTGAGGTTTCTCTCTATCTGCCGGTTACTGGGTAATGTCCTAAAGTGCGATGGCAGTTTCCAATATACTATTCAATTAGTCAATGGGCAGGTTATTGTTCTTTTACTTTTAGATAACTATATAAACAAGTCAAGAGTGTTCTTTTAAGCAAGTTATTGTCCAGATATTTTTGGAGAAGCTACCATCTGTTAGATGGCAGACGATGAATCTCTGGAGCCTGTATAATAACCAATTGGTTAACCATTGCACGACTAAATTGATTTGGACATTTCTCGTCAATTAAATTAGATATAGTACATAGTTTAGGATAGTACAGGCCACTTGGTAGCTTTGAGTGGGCGAGATTTTTAAAGGTGAACTGATTGGCACGTAACCCCAGCTGGCAAAAGATGAACTGGAATCTGGTGAATTTGACTATATTAGGTTTGGGCTGGAGTTCCAAAGACATTAATGCCAAGATATTAATCAGCGCGATATCGCGCAATATCAACTCCAGCCTCAACGCCTCGCCAATCGTACCAGCAGTGCATAAACTAAACCTCATTAATCAGCCTCACACGCCACTTGTACCAACTCGCTATACAACCAGTCATATCAAGGCTACCACCCCTTCAACTTGCACCCAAACCTCTCATTCAAATAGTTCCACCCCTTTTCATAATACTCTTCCTTGGTAATCTTCACCTTGTCAAACAATGCCTTGTTGTTGGCCAATTTCTTGGCAGAGTGCCAGCTGTACGTTGTAGGGTTCTCGCTGATTCCAATACGAATGTCCCACTCCACCGGCAACACCTGGTTCAACTCCAACTTCAAGCGGTCCTTGAACCCGGGGAAGTTGAAATTCCCGCCGACACAAATAATGTTGCTGACAAGAAGCGGACGCAAGAGCTCTGGGCAGCCGTGGATGGATTCGTAGATAGTCTTGATGAGCCCGTTCATGTGCTTGACGTTTGCGATTGCTGGGTCGAAAAGGGTTTCAGGGACGCTGAACCGCTCGTCGTAGAGTTTCATGATTTGGAGGTCGGCCAATGGCACGGACAAGGACTTACGCTTATCGTCGGTGAGGAGAAACCCCAGGGTGGTTGTTTTGAAGTCGGGGAGCACGTATTCGACGACCATGCTAGAGTCGGATACTGGTTTGTGGGACGACTTGTCGCGCTTGAGCTGCTCGAGGGAGTGGGAGTAGTTTAGCGGCACAAAGCACGTCTGTTCCTTGATGTTGTTGACCAAGATTGGCTCGTCGGTGACGTCGTAGTACCTAAAGGAGATGAGTTCTCTGAGCACACCCGTGAGAAATCTTCCGCCAATGTCCAACTTGCGGACGCCTTCCCAGTACACTATTCCGTATACAATGGGCACGATGTACGTGGCGTCAAAACCCGAGTCGATGACTAGCTGGTAGTCTTTATAGGAAGCCAGCGAGAACGACTCGCCATACAACTTTTCGTTTTCCAGGGAGTTGAACGGGACAAACAGCGGGGCGATGTTCTTGTACAAGCTGGCGAAGCCGTACTCCTCAAACACGATCTGGTCGGTGTTCTTGGTGATTTTGGGGAGCGTGAGCGGGGCTTCTGTGAGGATGAGGTTGGTGTCGAGGGGGTCGACGTGCAACTGGAGGTCGTCGCAGTTGAAGCAGTAGTCCCAGATGAGCTTTTCCATCTCCCAGGAGGTGATTTGGTTCTTTTCGTAGGGCCGCTTGAAGGAGCATCCGCTGATGTTGCGGTTGCGGTCGATGAGCCGGCCCAATATAAGACGGCTGTCCTTGGTGCCGACAATGGAGTTCGACACGATTTGCGGCTCGTCGTCGGAGGCAAACCCTGCCTTGATGCTGTATGAGCCGTTGTCTAGCACCAAAGTGTTCATGCCGGTGAAAAGTGAAAAAACAAAACCATGACACACCAGAAAAACCAGGACCCTGCCAGCGCGTGGGAACATGTCCGGAAACACAAGTTGCTCACTTTGATATTCTCTGTCGCCGTGCTATTGGCCAGTGTCTACTGGGGAGCCAGGGAAAATGGCATGGAGCTCGGGGACTTTGACTTTGACTTTGACTACTTGGAGGCCATCAAGGGCAACATTCCTTCGAGCTTGGCCAAGACGCTCAATGAGGCCAAGTGGGTCTCGGAGGAGAAGTCCGGACCGTCCACTGAGGACTTTGTCGTGGGGAAACTCATGCGCGACAGCAATTATACCCGGCACAACCCGGTGGTGATGGTGCCGGGGGTTATCAGCACCGGCTTGGAGAGCTGGGGACTCACCGGTACAGCCGAGTGTCCGAGCGACGCGCACTTCCGGAAGCGGCTCTGGGGCTCGTTCTACATGCTCAAGGCGATGTTCTTGAACAAAAACTGCTGGCTCCAGCACATCATGCTCGACCCGGAAACCGGGCTCGATCCGCCGGACTTTAAGATCCGTGCGGCCCAGGGGTTTGAGGCTGCCGACTTCTTCATCACCGGCTACTGGATCTGGAACAAGATCGTCTCGAATCTCGCAGTCTTGGGGTACGACCCGAACCACATGACTTTGGCTGCTTACGACTGGCGACTCGCGTACTTGGACTTGGAGCGTCGCGACCAGTACTTCACCAAGCTCAAAAACACCATCGAGGTGCAGTTCCGGGCTTCGGGCAGGAAATCCGTCTTGGTCGGCCACTCAATGGGGTCCCAGGTGATTTACTACTTCCTCAAGTGGGTCGAGGCCAGCGGACCGGCATTTGGAAACGGCGGGCCCAACTGGGTCAACGACCACATTGACAGCGTCGTTGATATCGCAGGCTCAATGCTCGGCACGCCAAAGGCTGTGACCGCACTCTTGTCTGGCGAAATGAAGGACACAGTACAGTTGAACGCCGCAGCAGTGTACGGCTTGGAAAAGTTCTTTAGCCGCAAGGAGCGGCTCGACATGCTCCGGAGCTTTGGCGGAATCCCGAGCATGCTTCCCAAGGGCGGTGAACGGCTCTGGGGTAGTCTTGCGCAAGCTCCAGACGACCACTGGACAAACAAGTCGTGCAACTCCAGCTACGGGTCGTTCATCAAGTTCAAGCACCCGCTGGGCGACTTTTCAAAGAACAACTTGACCATGCAAGGCGCAATCGACTTCTTGCTTGACACCTCCCCTGGCTGGTTCAAGAACAGAGTGTTGCTGCAATACAGTTTCGGCATCGCCACCGACGCCGAGCAGTTGCTGCTCAACAACCAGGACTCCTCAAAATGGGTCAATCCCTTGGAAGCCGCTTTGCCATCGGCCCCAGACTTGAAAGTGTACTGCTTCTACGGAATCGGCAACCCGACGGAACGTGCTTACACATACCAGGAGGAGAAGCTCAAACTGTTGTCCAAGTTGAATGTCAGCATGGCCTACGGCGAAAAGGACACTGTGGTTAACAGCGATGGCGACGGCACGGTGTCGCTTTTGACCCATACAATGTGCCACAAGTGGAAAGAGCCAGGGTCCATCTACAATCCGGGTGGTGCACAGGTGAAGATTGTCGAGATGAAACACGAGCCAGAACGGTTTGATATCCGCGGCGGGTCCAAGACCTCGGAGCATGTCGATATTCTAGGTTCAACGGAGCTCAACGAGTTGGTTATCAAGGTGGTTAGTGGCAAGGGTGATGAGATTGACGAGAGAGTGATTAGTCAGTTGCCAGAGTTTATTAAGCAGATGGGCTTTTAGTGTATATTGGGAGTGGCTAATCTGGCACAAGTAATTGTATTTTATTCGAGCATGCTGTAAAATAGACTAGTGAAATCGGGATATTGTAGGTATTTCACAACCAGACCAGTCTCAGACACGTCTCAGACAAGTGTCAAAGAATATACAAGTGACTTGTTTTACAACCAGACAAGTATTACAATAAATGGTGTGATTTTCAAATTAAACGTCCATGTAAGGTGCAATACGGAAATTGAAATAGTGGTAAAATGACGGTGCCGTTGATTCAACATAAATGGACATTTATAATTGTCAATTGTACATTTTTTTTGATCCTTTGGTATTGAATTTCTGGACGCAATGGTCTTATTAACAGTAGACGAGTCTACTTGTTGCTCCTCCACAGCTTGAATATGTATGGTGGACTGGTCAATTATTTTGCAAACCACTGATTAATTATTTTGCCTATTTTCAACCATTGCTAGGCATTGATACCATGATACCGGTTTTAAACGGCTCATTTAAGATTACAAGATCAAACAAAAGGTTTGCAATTTGCCATTGGCCTGTAGGCAATGTCACTTGATATTAAGAATGTCATTATACTAGTCCAGGTATTATAGCAGAGCTTTTACGGGATATTAGATGGTGTAAATTGAAAAACGGTGGTTTTATTGCTTTTGAGTTGGGCAATTGCCAGATTTGAATTTGTTATTTTCATAAAGATGGACATGCCCTTTATAATTGGAATGCCCGTTTTCGGCATTTGAAACTTGGACAAGGCTAAAGAGACACAAATATTATTGCAACGTGTGCAATGAGAACTCCAAGTTAATATGAAAACTCCAAATTGTCATGAAAACTCCGTCAGACTTTGTAAACTACTGCAGTTGCTTACCGAGTACTGACTAATGTTACAACCATAATACGACTCTTGCTACACATTGCAGTATTAAATTATATCAATGCAGTCTATTAAAACTTTCCTTGGAGCAAATTCTTAATCATATCCTTGCCGGTCAAATATACAGTAAGTCCAAAGTTGTAAAAGTCAATGGTGGAACTGAAAGTGTCGGCAAATCCAAATGGGAGCATCGATGGAATCCAGCCCTGGGCCAACTCCAACGCAAAACTCTCTGGAGGCATGCTGTACTGCTTGGTTTCGCCCTTGCGAAGCCAGTGCTGGTCACCTGGATTGTACGTTTCTCTTTGCGGAGAATTGGCAAGAGAAGCAAACTGGTTACCCTGCAAGATAGTGAAGTAGTCGTCGCTGAAATGAATGCCTGTATGGCCCTCGGTACCAACAGAAGTGCCAAAGATGATGAGATATTCACTGATAGAGGCATGGAGAATAAACATGGTTCCCATGGCCCCACCGGCGTTATTGAACACCCAATCGCGCGAATTCAACTCATTGATATACTTTTCGCCGTACTGTGCGGCAATCCGCTGCTGCAAGTCACTGAAAAGCTCGTAGGTGGTGGTGTTGGCGGCTTTGTGAGCAGCAATAGCTTCCTGCGAGATCGATTGGAGGACCTTGGCGTCAAAGATGAAGTTGTGAGGTAACCAGGTGTAGAACAAAGTGTTCATGACACTATATATCCCCAAAATGATCACCGGAGCAGCAGCAAGGAGTGTTAACTTCATGGTATGCTGATGTTGGAGTTCGTTTATCGTAAAATATACGAGGCCGGGTAAGTATGCATGGTATTAGTTGCACGTGATGGAGGCGACGCAGTGCAGTAGCCATGCATCCTTTATACCTTTGTCTGGGATTAAAGGCTTGATTGGAGTGGTACTATTGTTTATCATTCTGTAGGATGCGTTGTAGTTTATTTATTTGCAAATAAGTTTGTGCGCCTAGGAACTGATCGTGTATTATGATGGGGGAGTGGATCATCCATCTTTGGCATTTCGGGTCCTGCCAAATCGCTTTTGCAAGGCGTATAGGATAGTTGGATATTGTCGTGAGTCTGTCTACTGCTAAATTGAGTAGTGCAAGCGATTCATATTACTGTGGAGATAATGAGTATGACGATTATGATAGTTACATGAGTATTGCCGGCACCGCCTCGTTTAGCCGACTAAACGAGAATGCAACTTAGTATCAAAGGCTGCCTCTACCTAAAAACAAGGGAAATTAACTTGTTTAGTTGTTTATTCTAGATGGAAAAAACCCTATATTGTTTATTTACATCTATAATGCATGACTTTGAACCTCAATAGGTGTAAAGTGTAAAGTTGCAAGATTCTCATTCCAGTGTGCCAAAATCATACTATACTTTTTTCTCGACGCTTTTTCTGTTGTGAGCTGGTCGTGACTGAATATTAGTAGAGTTGATTAGTCTTTGGTAGGTATTTTGCCATGTAATAAAAAGATGTCAGACTTTTTCTTGGTGAGGCATTAATCCAGAATTGACAAGATGCAAACTGGTCCTGATGCTACATTGGAAGTATCACTAATATCAAATATTGTCAAATACAGTACAATACGTCCGTACTGATGTTTGTAAGTACTATAAAAGACAGATGCTTAACATTGGACTAGACTGCTTGGCTAGACTACTGTTTCAGCGCATTAAATGGACTACTAGGGACTTCAAACGGCACAATACTGGATGTATTACTCACAAGTATCAACGTTCATCACTCCATAACCAACCCACCATCAAAGCAGCCGAGCATAAATAACCACACCCATGGACCTTGGCCTATTGAACAATCTTCAAACTGAAATCAACCACCGACGTTCCCTGGTGAATCGAGCTCGTCGAGTAAATGTCAATCAGGTTAGTCAAGTACTCGGAGATGTTCTCCTCGGTAAGCCCACCCAGACACTCGAGCAAAAACGAACGGTTCTTGTTTTCCCAGGTGCGTCTGATTTCCGCAGCAGCATCCGTCAACTGCTTGCCTTCAAAATTGTCCAACATAATAATGTCTGCGCCTGCGGAAATGGCCTCATTCGCCTCATCGATGCTCTGGACCTCGACTTCGATTTTCACGCTGAAACCTGCAACACCTCTAGCGGCTTCTACGGCACGCGTAATCGATCCCACGGACCAGATGTGATTATCCTTCAACATAACCATCGCTGACAAGTCGTAACGGTGCTGGTCGCAACCTCCAATGAGCATCGAGTACTTGTCGACGAGTCTAAATCCCGGAGTGGTTTTTCTGGTACCAGCAATAATGCCACGGTACCCAGCGTCCCGAGCAAGCAGAACGACGCGATTTGCCTTTGTAGCAATTCCGGAGGAGCGGGAAATGATGTTGAGCGACAAGCGTTCGGCAAGAAGAATCTTGCGGACCTCGGTGTTGCGGATTGTGGCCACGACGATTTTGCCTCCCTTTTCCTTGGTAGGGTCCAAGACATCGCCGTCTTTGTGGAACCATTCAATGTCGGTGATTCCACACTGGCGGTACACCTCCTTGGCGAACACAGTTCCCGAAAGCACACAGGGCTGTTTGCAAAAGAGATTGGCGGAATTTAACTTGTCGCCAACGACATATCCGCCGTAGTCAAAGGACGACGTATCCTCTGAGATCCATTCGGAGATGCGCTGCTTCCACTCGCCGGTGAGTGGTAATAAATGTTCGTAATTGAGAGTCATGTGTATAACTTTATTGAGCCCTGACAAGATCTTGCGCCCCACAAATTGCGAGCCCGCGACCACGACTGAGCTATGAGCCCGCGACCACGAGGTCAAACGTTGATTATTCAAGAGGTATATAGTCCTGTGCTATGTGCCCAGACACGTGATACATTCTGAACTATGAGCCCTGCGCTATGGGCCAAAGCTATGCCCCCAAGGTACGAGCTACGAGCCCTGAGCTATGCATTTGCGAGCATCAAGCATCGGTTTTTGAGCTGTCCATTTTTGAGCTGTGCATTTTTGAGCTGTCCAATTTTCCAGCAGTATCCAATTTTGAGCCCCGTGTTGGCACATGAATCAGTCCACTGTTCAGCACATGGCCAAAGTGATACACACGAGACCATCCATTGAAAACGTCGATCCGTATCGAAAGTACCTGTCCTCGACCCCGTCGACGTTTTCGCTACAGGAAAACCCAATTCTTTATGGTGGTGGCCGGTCGTGGAACCTCGTGGTGACCAGTCCCGTGATCCCAGGAAGCTCACAGGTGCAGTTTCTAGTCGACGTGTTTGCACTCAGCACCGCGTTTGTGGTCTGGTTCCCACTGGAAAATCTTGGATTGGAGTGGCCGTACCAGAGCGTGATTCTACACGCGCTCCGCAAGTCGCCTACCAACCAGTCAGTGCTCTATGTTCAATTTGCCCTGGACGAGGTGCTAGAGGCCTACTTCACGCCACAGCCAGACGCCACGTCCGGCCCCGAGGACTTGTTCTTGCCCGAATTGTTTGGCGACGCGTACCGGCGCGAGACCCTTGCAGAAACCACGTTTAACGCCATGGCGCGCTGTTCGGCGCTCCACTGCGACCCGGACTCCGACGACGACGCCACAGAGCCGTCGCTGGAGCTCGGCAAGGAGTGGCTTGTCGGCAGCTGTGGCGAGGGCGACGACATGGACGACTGCGCCACAGATGAGGCCGGGTCCGCGGCGGTGGAAGTGGCGGTGCCCGGCGGGTCCACGGGGGTCAAGCGCGGCCGGACCGGCCTGGACAGCGAACACAAGCTGCGCAAAATCACGTAATTTCACGGTGGCTCGGGCTTGTACGCATTGTATGTATACTGGGTAAATATGCATTATACTATTATGTAATCAACGTTTTATCAATCCACCTCGTCATTCATTATCACATCTCCCTCATTATCCTGCTGCGTCACCGCAAAGTTCGGATCGCTCCAATGGAACCCCGGCCGCTCGTCCGCAAGCCGCACCCGCTGGGGCTGGAGCTGGGGCTGGAGCTGTGGCGCAGTGCGCGCCTGGTGCAAGATTTCTCGAAGGAAGTTGTGCTGCTGTTCGTCGGTTGCTGCCCGTTGGCTAGCTACCTGGAGTCGGAATTGCTGCAACTGGCGTTGCTGTGGCATCTGGTGCATCTGGAAAGGGTGTGGCGCGCCTTGGAGCGCGTACAACGGCTCTTCCGCCGGGTATAGCGTGGCCAAGTGTTCACGGAATCGCTTTACTCCAGTGCCGCTAAACACACAAAAGAGTGCTCGCTGGTGTGCGTTGAAGTCTGGCGGAGGTTCGCGACAAAACCGCTTGAAGTCGTCGCGGAGAAACGACTGTACTCCTGATAACGACAAGTGGCTGAGTTTCGGACAGTGCTGGAGCAATAAATAGACTGGATGGGTCGTCAACTGTGTACAGTACGACAAGTGCACGCGCTCCAATGTGTCCTGAGGTCCTCTTTGCTGGATGAGCTGCACGATTCCTTGATCTGAGATGTTGACACATTTCACTAAACCGATCCGGGTCAAACGAGGCAAATGCGCCAACTCTGCGACCGAGGCGTTGGTCAACTGCGTGCAGCACGCCAAATCAATGTACTCAAGTCTATAGCAACTGCTCACAAGCACCTTGACTCCATGGTCGGTGATGTTCGAACAATGGCCCAAGTGAATGTAGTGCAACGACTTGTTGAGCGACGCCAATTCGCGGAGCGACGCGTCGGTGATGTTGAGACACTTGCTGAGAACAACGTTGCGCAATCGCGGAGCGCAGCGCACGATTTTAGCGATGGACTTGTCTGTGATATAAAGACACTCGGTGAAGTCGAGGATGCGGAGCCGGTTGAGAGACTTGGAGTCGGGTAAGCCGCAGAAAATGCTGTCAGTGATATTCTTGTTGGCGGAGATTCGGAACTCCCGTAGCTGCTCGAGGTTGAGGAACGCAAGCTTGAGCGACTCGTCGGTGATGTTCGGACATCCGTGCAAGTCGATTTCGACAACGTACTTGAAGTTCTCGGCGAGTTTTGCCACTGCCGAATCGTTGATGTTGTCGCTCTTGGTGAGCTTGATGCGCTTGAGGTACGGACAGTTGTGGAAAAGCCGGATAATCGCCTCGTTGGACACGCTGCCAGCTTCGGGTGCGTACACCCCCTGGAGTCTGGGGCAGTTTTCTGCGAGTGCATTGAAGATGACGTCGGTGATGTTTTTGACGCCAGACATGTCGATCGACTGCAACTTCACGCAGTCCTGCAATACTGTGGCAATGGCCTCGTCGGACAACTTGCTGCAGTTGACAATTGTCAACCGTTCAAGGTTCAGACAGTCCTTGAACCGCAACAAGAATTTGTCGTCCACGTGCGACGAGATGAAACAAAGGTTGAGTCGCCGAATGAACATGCGGTAGTTGAGGAATGTGCTGCTTGGATCAAGATCAAGCACCTGCTGGATCCCGCGGAATGCCTCCACGGTATGGAGTTTTGGCCGGAACCATATAAGCTCCACCAACAACTTTGCCCAGTACTTACACGTAGGCAAAATGTCGACCAAGTCGGACTTTTCGCGGAAAAACGAAAAGATGAGGATCAACACCTCGGGCGGGAGCACAAAGATCGACTTGAGGTCCCGCTGCGTGTAAGGTAAATTCTTGCGTGGCGACTCGAGGTTCTTGAACTCCTCAGGATAACTCATTATCGGCGAGTTTATAGTCACAGAGGTCGCTGATCCAGAATCTGATGCCGATGACGACGTCGGCGATAGAGCAAAGTCCGTCAGCTCGCTGTTCATCTTGGATTTGTGTTCAGTTGGTCCGCTAGGGCTTGTAAAGTGGGTGGCGTGATATTGTAGTAGTAGCGCCACAGACAAGTTAGAAATGGTTGCAGTTTTAGGACAGATGAAATGTTCTCCTCAAAAGGCAAAATGTCAACCAGTAGAAAGTCTGGTGATGAATAGGAGGTGCTGTCTATGTGGAAAAACAACAGGGCAAAAACCAGGGATATAGCATGGTCACGTGTCAGTTGAACACAAGACGGGATGCCACAAATGCAGAAAAAGAGAGGCCTTCCCTCCACCACCACCCCCTCTCCAGCCCTCGGAATACATGGCCGGGTAATATGCATAAGTAGCAACAAGTACTGTTGTGTCTTGCATTTGGACACGTCTTGTGTCTTGCGACATGCAGCTTACCCTGATGTGCACACATTTATGTTTTTCGCGTGGTGTATTTAACTGGACTGATTGCACCGACTTGCAATGAACAATAATAATATTCCTTCAATGAATAATAGTATTCCTTCGATGAGTAATAGTATAGCTTCCATTGGTTACCGCTCAGGCATTAGCAGCAGACTAGCCGATCTTTTAGACGGGATTCGCAACGAGTTTGAGAACGTCAAGAGCGAGGCTTCGACATACCGGCTCCATAAGGATGAGTCCGACCACAAGTTCAACCAGCAGACCAACGAGTTACAGAAGATCAAGCAGACCGTCTACGAGCTTGAGCTGGCTCATCTCTCGCTTAAGGATGCCTATGAACAGGAAATCATTCGCTTAAAGCTGGAGTTGGACCAACGTGACCGCCAGCTTTTGCAGTTCCAACAACAGCTCCAAGTGTCACTGCAAGAGCGTGGCGCCCCAGGCCATCCATCAGGCGCTCCTTCCGAGCCTGCGTCGTCAGCTCCTACTCTGACCCAACCTGGTCACAACTACAACCAACTGAAACTGTACTACGGGCAGTCTCCTCAGAACCAGGCTTCCGGGTTGCACTCGCAAACCAACGAGCCATCCCAGTTGGCGACCCACTCGCCTGCTTTGGGACAGGGCAATGGGACCCCAAAGACCCAGCACCTGCAACTTCCTCTGGTGCTGCATAGTCACAGCCAGCAGCATCTTCCCCCAGGACCTGGCCAGTCCTTGAGCCAACAACACGGCGGATTACAAGGTCTGTATCTGGGAAATGGCCAGGCGTTGGGCCACCACATTAACCGGCAACACTCGGGCCAGCAGTTGAACAGTTACGGACACCAGCAACACCAGTCACAACCTCACCAGCCACATGTGAGAGGTGATGTGGGACAGAACTCACCGGGAAATGCTGGTAAAGGTGTCGGTGCCGGTGGACCTCCCAGTGGACAGGAGCTTGCACGAATGGACTCCAACAGCTACAGGGTCCCAGCAAGCCAGCGGGCAGCACACAAGAAGATGACGCCCCAATTCTTGCAGGATTTGGACGCTCCGTTGGCTCTGCCAGAGTTTAAGAAGCAAATGGCCGACTACTACGTCTTGTTCAACCCAGCGTTGCCAAAAACCGTTGACATGGAGCTTGTCCATTCGTTGAACCATTCGTCGGTGGTTTGCTGTGTTCGGTTCTCGCTTGACGGGAAATTGTTGGCCACAGGCTGCAACAAAAGTACCCAGGTGTACAGCGTCGAGACCGGCGAGTTGATTGCTAGTCTTGTGGACAACAACGTTCCACCAACCGACGATGGCGATGATGCGGGCAAGGATAAGATCACCGAGGAAAAGAACGGCGATGCCGCGGTTAAAAACGAGGGCGAGGGCAAGGGACATGATGCCGTTAAAAGCGAGATCAAGCCGGAGGGCGAGGGCGAAAACGCGGAATTCAAAGCCGAAGGCGACTCTGCGGCTCCTGCGTCCGGAGAGCAGCCGGCGGATCCAAACGGCGGCGATTTGTACATCAGATCGGTGTGCTTCTCGCCAGATGGTCACTACTTGGCCACTGGTGCCGAGGACAAGTTGATTCGGATCTGGGACTTGAACACTGGGCGAATTACCAAGTACTTGAAGGGCCACGAGCAGGACATTTACTCGTTGGACTATTTCCCTGACGGGCGGAAGTTGATCTCCGGTTCCGGGGACCGCACGGTGCGGATCTGGGACTTGAGCTCGGGGTTAACACAATTAACCTTGACGATTGAGGACGGAGTGACCACGGTGGCGGTATCTCCAGACGGAAAGTTGATTGCTGCCGGGTCTTTGGACCGTACAGTACGGGTGTGGGACGCAGTTACCGGGTTTTTAGTCGAGCGGCTCGACTCGGAAAACGAAAATGATAACGGACACAAGGACTCGGTGTACTCGGTGATTTTCACCAGCGACGGCAAGGAAATTGCGTCGGGATCGTTGGACACCACCGTGAAGTTGTGGTCGTTGAACGGACTCAATGCGCCAAATAACAGCTCAAACAGCCCAGCAAGCTGTGAGGTCACATACGTAGGCCACAAGGACTTTGTATTGAGTGTCTGCGCGTCGCCAGACGGAGAGTATATCTTATCCGGATCGAAGGACCGTGGGGTGATTTTCTGGGAAAAGGCCACTGGAGACCCAGTGCTTATGCTCCAGGGACACCGGAACTCTGTTATTAGCGTCAGCGTGTCAAACAACCCAATTGCTGGAAGCGGGATGTTTGCTACGGGTTCTGGTGATTGCAAGGCGCGGATTTGGAAATGGACCAAGTACTGAGCAGTGCGTTGTTGTATAGTGTATTAATTTAGTATTTTGTGGATTCTAAGTATTTGAACATTCAAGTATCGTACGAATGTAATTGCTACCCATTGAAACATGCCCAGCAAGGATTATTCGGTAACTTGCCCGAAGTTATTTTACTATAGTAGTCCTTGTTTCTTACCTGCATTAATGGACAATGGGCCTTGTAAATACCATATCAAGTATCACAAGTTATCCCAAATAGATTTGACAAGCTAAGCCAATGACATGCAATTTATATGCTGATAATGCATTTATCACCTAATTGTTTCAAGTTTGCATGTCTCAGATGGACTATTCAGTATCCTACCAACCATTGAAAATAAAATTGTTTTTAGTGGTTTAAAGAGTTTACCGAAACTCGCAATTACAATGGCTTTGACTGCTGGCTTTGGCACTCAAGTTAGCTGGCTTTTTTGCCATGTAATCTATAAGATCTAAAATCGATGGATGAAATGGCTCTAAACAGGATAAGGAATCATAATAGCTTATCCATAGATGACTGCAAAATATAAAGTAAAGTATATTCCTTTCTACCCATACACAAACATATCTTCGGACGCAAGCTAGGGTGTAACTTATAACATTGATCAGCCACATGGCCTTGTTTCTTGCAAACTTGACACTGAACCAGTTCCTTTGTGGCCTTTTTCTTCTTCGAGTGTCTAGGTTTCTTTGGAAACACCTTTCTACTCTTTTCCACGTCCAAGTGGGCAATATCTGATGACACCGAAGCTGCGGAGATTATCGAACCTCGTGTTCGTCGAATCCCTATGATAACCTTTTTCCAAACCGGTAAATTTGTCTCGTTCATAGCAACCTGTCCTGGTCCGTCTGTCCACCCACTTTCTTGTATAATTCGTTGCTCCAACTCCATACCGTTTATTCCTTCTATTTCCTGATAACGAGTAATCCTTCCGGCTACTGAAAGTGTGTCTGAGTCCACGTCAAACTTCACAAGCAGTTGGACAATTGAATTCCGATTAGCAATATAGTATTCTCTTCTCTCCGAACAAAGTTGACTGTAAAATGCCTTTGGATATCTGAGCATTTCTCTGACTCTTGCTGCGTCAAAGCTTTGTTCTAAGACCGCTGAAATTAAATTCTTTTTAGTTGATGTTTGCTTTTGGCAAACCTTAGGATCATCAGATTCGATAATATCCTTGAGTTCTAGTTCCTCGAGGACACTCTCAAACTCTGTCTGCCAGTCTAAAAAGTCAAAGTGTTCTGTCTTGGGAGGAAGCTTTGTTAACCTGATTAGACTGGGTTCTCCCAACTTGAAAGCTAGTTTAAGTTTCGGTTCTAGTTGATTGTCATCCTTCAGTGAATCCTTAGTGGTAGGTTCGATTCCTTGTTCACGCACCATGTCAGAGTTTATTTAAGTAAGGGTAATTAATGACTATGAAGCACTAATATAAACTCTATATATTTTGTTGTTCCTTTTAAGATTGAATGATTGAATCTAAACCAAAGGTCCTTATAACGATAGATGTCCTAGGTAGTTTACTACCTAGCCTTATATAGTCGTTCCAGTGATCATCCTACGCTGTTACACAGAGTAATCACCCTTGTATCATTATAGTATGTCCATTGTCCCTGATACACAAGTGAGCACTGCCCATGCAATGCAGTCTTGTAATATCGGAACATCAGGTGATCACGATAGAACCGGGCGATGTAATGGACTGAGAGTTTGATTTTTTTTAAAGAAATAAGGACGGGTGATGGATTTCAATGTCCAAATTAAGTTGTGTGCTTCTTGTCGCTTCAGAAGTCTCCCTGAAGTCATGATCTTGGTTAGCCAACTTCTTAGAAAAATCTAACATCGAATAACATCAAGACACATTTCGATCCAAACTGTGATTAGAAGATTTACCGTTGTAATATCCATATAGTGGCACTCCTCTTGGAAGGGAAGGCAATGATTATAGTAACAGATTGAAAAATAAAGTCAGAATTCCTCAAGCGATTTATGCCGTACAATACCGTAGAGTACTGCTACCAAACGCACGTTTAGATGGCACAACTTGCTATGTTTTGTCCTTTGGAATACGACACAAGATAGGTTTGTAAAACGGAAATTGGCCTTGATATAAAATTATTCAGCAAAATGATTTTTGTAAATGAAAATTGCTCCGCAATTCAAACTCTTGGCTAATAAATCTTCTATTGGGGGCACGAGCGGTCTTTGGTCAGCCTTCGGGCTCTACAATGATAATTGGCTACCTACGATATAACAACGTTTTAATACGACTGTTTCAGTTTATAATATGATTTTACTTTAGCGTATGGTCTCAATCACTCCGACTAATGGCTTGACTTACGCCAAAATGAGGCGCTCTGCAGAAAACGGTCGTGCCATGAAAGTGTTACAGGTGGAAGAAATTGAAACAATTTGGCACAACACTTCCAAAGGAATAATTATAACTGCTTTCTCAATGGATTATTCCTAAAAAATTATTGGGATCTGTTTTCTTCTTTTGGTGTTTCTTTTGATGCCTATGATGATTCTTCTTTCATTCCCTGTGCCCTACATCACTAGGCTATTGATGCCTCAGCATGCATGATAGTTTCGTTAGAGCCACAGAAAACAGGTATATAAGACCAGTCTTTCTCATGAGTTATCATCACCAACAATGAAACTTGCCTTCTTTTTCATCTTTTTCATCCTTGGTATCCATGGCAGGAACGTGGACTTCGCTAAGTCGGGACGAGTCTTGCTGCAAAAACCAGCTCCGCTGAAACTCTTTAAAGCACCGGCTGATACCGCAGTGGATTATTCTTATATTATCAAGTTTAAGTCGCCAATTCCTAGTTCGAAAATTGATGAGATTATTATGAATTTGAACCAGGACCAACAGAATGAATATGAGGCATTGGACGCCGCCAAACAGTCAAAGGAGAAGACATACTTTCTCAAAAACACTCCATCTGGATATGGAGGGGTGATCACAACGGGATTATTCAATGAGACAAAAACCGAAATGATCAGTGGCAACTTCCTTGAGTCAGTGGTTGACAAGTTCAGCATCAACGATTTTGTCGAGTACGTATTCCAGAACCGCAATGTGTTTTACGAGCTGGAGTTGGTTACAGTGGATAAACCTGCATGGCACTTGGATCGTATTTACAACCCAAGTAACTGGCCTGAACCAACATATCCCACCAAATATAAGTATCTCTCCCAGGCTGGTGATGGTGTGGCTATCTACTTATTGGATTTGGCCAGCAGTTTGAATCTAGACGAGTATGCTGACTATTTCAACAAAAAGCCGAAAACTCGATTTGTACGGTCCAGTGACGTGGACACTTTATTTCAGCAAGATATCAGCGAGCATTCCATCAAAATCTCTGAGATAGCTGCAGGAAAACAATTTGGTGTTGCACCAAATGCCCAGATTTTCTACGTGCCTACTGTGTTTCCAGATGACAGAAGCGCGGGTAGAATTAAAGAAGCATTGGATTTCGTCATTAATGACTATCGAACGGATAGTATTCGATCTTGTCCAAAGGGCTTGGTGGTCAGTGTCACTTTGGCCTCCAACAACCATTTACCAAACGGACCACACCCTGTGCTGGACTATATAAATGTCCTCAACAGAAATTACCCTAATATCCACTTTGTGGTTTCTGCAGGAAACAGTGGAAAGAATGCGTGTTCCTTTGATATGGCCAGCAGCTTGTCGGCCTTGACGGTGGGCTACGTAGACCAGGTTGCAAAAGAGTCCCGATACACTGGCTGGGGACCTTGTGTCAATATCATGGCTCCAGGAGAGTATATTAAGGTAGGCCAAGAATATGTGTCAGGCTCTTCATATGCTACACCAATCGTCGCTGGGGTTATCGCGTACCTTATTTCGACGAATCCATATACCGACAGCAGGTTTATGTATGGTGACCTCACATTTTCACAGATGAAGAAGGTGGTCTTAGACTTTGCCTCGAAAAAGGTCCAGACTATCCATGCGGGGAGTCCCGAGATGATTATCACCAATGGTGCTAGATTCTACAAAGGTGTCAATCTGATGAACGACCGTTGGTTCTATACCATGTGGGGACAGTTTTATCCAACCAACTGATTGGTGACAATTAGGGTAGGTAGGTAGGATGAATATACTCTAGTATAAGATTTTTTGTGACTTTGTAGAATATCAAGGTTCTAACGGGAAATGTGGGCGAGACTGTAGTTTATTTTATTGTATCAAACCAAGATTCAGTGCGACTTTTTATGAACTTATTGATGATTAAATTATTGATGATTAAATTTTAATGATTAAATTTATTAATGATTAAATTTTAATGATTAAATTTATTAATGATAACTTATCGATGATTAACAACTTCCGTCAAAAACTACGTTGGTTAAAAGCAAAGATTTTGGAAAACAAAACTATGACAAAAAATCCAGATCAAATGATTCAACAAATCATGACCACAAAGACTCAAACGGTGACCATCCTTGTCCAATTCCACGCCATCTTCACCAGTGACTTGCCATGCATCAATTAAAAAATATCACCAGTATCTGCCAAATCGTGCTCAGCACGTCTCTTCCAGTACTCGCCCTTGTATCTCCAGTATGAGTCCTTGGTCACAGGATGTGTTTCCTTGGTAAAAAACTTTGGCACATATGCTTCTCCCGAGGTCTCTCGAGCTTTTCGCGCATCTCTCTGCTTCTCTTCGACCCGATTCTTCTCGTCAGACGCATCATCATATCGTCCGTCTTCCATTGCCCGTTGGTCTGGCCGCAAACGCGTGTCGGTAGGCGCAAGCCAGGCCTTCAAACGCGGCTGCAATGCGTTCAACGAGATGGAAAACAACGTCAAGTTGAAAGGTCGTGGTGGACGTGGGTTCGCTTGCCAGAGTAAAAACACGCCTTTGCCAGAGGTCTGGTCAAACGTGTCGAGACTCTCGTCCAGAGACACCTTCTTGCAGTAGATTTGCGAGTTCCAGTGGCCCTTGATCATGTACCGAGGCTTATTGTCCCGATTGTACACCATGCCCTTGACTTCGTAGGCCAGACTAGCACGCCAGCCACGGGCCTTGAAGTTGAACACAATATGATCACCAGTGGTCCGGTTTGTGATGTTCATTTCACCATAGTTGTCGACCACAGGGTTGCCCACAATGATACCAACCACCGACGACGTGACCCGGTTCCATGTGTAAAGCTCCTCAGTGTGAGAAGTGCCAGAAGCATCGATTACCGGGTGGTCAGGCCGCATTTGGAGGAACCAGTTGCCCAATGGCTTGATGTCAAACGACCGTCCATTGAACTTTGACTTCACTGCAGATTCACCGTAGTAATCCCACTTTGGCGACTCGGCTAATGCAGCACTGATTGGCGGGTGGTGGCTCACCTGTTCCACAAAGAACCGGTAGTTTTTGTCCGGACGCGCATACTCAAAAGTCTCACCCAACAACGGATTGAACGGCTTGGCTACCCGGTTGATCGTCGATGCGTACTCGGAAGCTCCAAACGCAGCCACATAGCACAATCGGAGCGCGGAATCTTCCTCGGAAGCTGCCTTGTCCAACAACTCAGAGTACTCCATACCTTCTGCCACACGCTGTAACAACGACGTGCATTCGTTGAACGACACCGGTAACGAGATCTTGGTCATGTCTTTGCCGACCATGGACTTCAAGATCCCCCACAACGAGATTGATGGCCGGTCGTCCTCATCTTTGCTGAGTTTTTCTCTGACGGGATCCTCATAGCCGTTGTATGATTTCTCGGCAAGAAGCTGGTCATATTTGGACTGCTGGACCGAGTTGAGCTGCATAGGGGACGGCTCAGAAGCTCCATTGGATGGGGTTTCTTTGGATTGTTCTGTTTGCCCATTGTTTTCCTGGTTGGCCTCTTTGTTCAATCCTTTGTCCTTGTCTCCTGCTTCTGCGCCCTCCACTGTCTCAAGAAGCTCCTCATCAAACTCATCAACGTCAAAGAACTCATCCTCATCCTCATCAGAGTCGTCCTCCTCCACAAACTCCTGCAATTCCTTGTCATTTTTATTCGCTGGTGTAGGCAAAACCCCGCCAGACTCATTTTCTGCGTCGTGAACTGCCCCGCTCACAATCCGACTCAACTCAAGATCCCCATCGTACGAGACGTCATCTGACTTGTTGTGGAGAAGCTTGTCTCTAAGGATCTTGCGCAACTTCTTGCGCTCCTTCTCATAATGCTCGACCTTCTTGGCGTTCTTGATATTCTCCTCCTCCAACTCCTTGATCGACGACTCCCACATACCATTAACCTGTATCTCATTGTTGAGCTTCTTAAGAATCAAGAAATTGTTCTTGTAGATCGTAGTGATCAATGCCCCGTAGTCCCCAAGAACAGAATCCACAGCAGTACCAACAGGCTCCATGCTTCCCAAACTGCCCACCAATTCCTTCAAGGTCTTGAGCTCTTCTCTCAATGTTTGCTGCTGGAGAGTGATGTCACTACCGTACGGCCCAATAAACTTCATGTCGCCTGAATCAAGGTGCAACTCAGAGTCGATCGAGATTGTGTCCACCTGGTTTTGATACTGGAAGATCTCCAAGTTGTCCGACCCAGACCCGTTGTCTTCGAGATCATCGTCAAGCTCAAACGTCGATTCCGAAGCGTCTACTGCAGGTGACAACATCTTATCCTCCTTAATGTCCTTCAACAACTGCATAGTCTTGCCATTGGTGACACTCACCTCGGAGTTGCTGCGCACATGCGAACTCGAGCCTGAGCCTGTCCGCTGGAGGTTTGCGTCCAAATGGAGGGCAGAAAGATGTCCTTCTGGCCCCTTTGTGTACTCAAAGGGGCTCTTGGAAGGGCGTACAAGCGTGACCTGAGACGAGTTCCGGGAGTCTGACTCGGACGCAGTGGCCTTTTCGCGGTCCTTGGCGAACTTGATTGCGTTCAGAATCGCCCAGACCCACCGGTTGGTTTCCACCGAGTGGTTTCCACGTAGATGCCACTTGATGTTGGCGTTCTTGATGCCTAGGATCTCAAATTTGAGCTTCTCGCTCGAGTCAAGGTGGAGCCGGCAGTTTTTCAAGTTGATTGAGCCTCGGCAGTTGGAATTGATGTCGTCCTGGTTTTTGTAGTAACTCAAGATCCCTTGCGAGTCAAGGATGAACCACCGCAATTTGTACCCACTGGCAAAGTTGGTCCACTTCTTCAAGTACCCCTTGAAGGTCGGAGCCAGTTCCATTGTCCCATTGAGGTTGATCATCGTCGACTGTGTGTTTGATACCGGGTCGATCACCGACTGCTCCTTGGACGCATGCCGAAGAATCTTCTTCAACTGGTCAGCCTGACCAGTCGCCTTGATCTTCAGAAGAATGTCAATCGGCAACTTTCCTCTCTTGTCGCGCTTGAACGGATCGCCGCCATGCCCCAAAATCCACTGGACCATTTCAATGTCACGCTTCTTGATAAACTCATGGAGCACCGTATCGCCCGAATCTGGGTCAATACCGTTGATGTCCAACAACTCAAAGTTCCGGGGGTTGGAGTAGATCCGGTTCAATGCCTTGAAATCCCGGTTGGTGAACGACTTTCTTAACTCGTTGGAAATCTCCTCCACGTACTTGACCCGCTGCATTTGCACAAGGTTGAAAAGCTGCGGGTTGTTTTTGATCACGTCCAAAGGCGCCTTGTTCTCGTTGTTGAGCACAGTGTCGTTGATGAGCGGCTGCTCCAAGAGAAGTTGGATGAATTCCTCACGCTGCAATTCGCAAGCAATATGAAGCGGCGTGTTTCCGTCGTCATCCTGGTGGTTCAAATACAGGCCAAACTCACCTAGAAGCTGCTCAAACAACCGGAATCCAGACACCTTGATGCTGAAGTGAAGCACAAGAGCTTGTAAGCGGCTGATCCCCGGATTTTCCGCAGCACGGTACTGCTGGTATAAATGGTGCACTTTGGCGATATCGTTGCTCTTGAGCGCATCCAAAAGCTTTAGCTTGAATAGAGGAGGGTTCGATGTGCCATCTCGCACCGGAAGCTCCTTACTAATGGTCAGAAAAATCCCACTTTAGTTACGCACTTACGGTTGGCTCATTGTTTAAACACTCAAACTTGGCCTCACCCATATCTAGCCATCCAGGCCGGGTGACTCAACGCAGGGTGCGGCATCACGTGTATTATTTATTATGTAGCGGTGACGACGGACATGACGAGTTACCCTGTTGTGGAGACGGCTCGTTGTAGAAGTAATCAATATCAAGGTCTGGCGACGACAGATCGGACCCGCCTAGTGTCGTGAGCATCTTCATGAGCCACTGCGAATTCGGCGACTTGGTCGGTGACAGATCAACCGTCAGGTACTTGTCGTACACCGGCGAGGACAGGAGCTCTGGCGCGCGCCGCTGTTTCTTGTGCCCCGACCGGTTTTGAGCGAGGCTCTTGGCTATGTTGGTACGCGTCGGTTTCATGGTTCCGTAGTGCTTGTAGTAGTCGTGACACGTCTTGCACATGAGCCCTTCTTCGGACGACTCTCGGAGCCACGACCACTGGTTCGACGTCGTGGTGTGGCAATTGAGGCACGTGGGGTTCTGTGGCTGGTCATTATAGTCCTCTGGCTCAAAGAGCTGTTCCTTGAGGCGCGTTCGTTTCAGTGGTTTGTTGTTGAGTTGGATTGGAAGCGAGAGGGTCCGAATCGCCTTTGGCGCCTTCTTGGGGTTTGTCTTCCGTTTAAATCCCGTTTTGGAGTCCGGCTCCTTGTCGTTTGTTTCGTTTTTCGTCTCCTTGAGATCCGTGGCTGTGAGGTTGCGGAAGTAGTTGATAAACCGAAGCCGGATCTCTAGACAGTAATTGTCACTCCCCACATCACTATCCTGGTTATCATGTAGCCCCATGAGAAATTCCTTGTTTTCAATCACCTTGCCCATGATCGTTTCGTTGCCAAGTCGCTTGATTGACCCATGACCCATCAACGGCGCGCCTTTTTCCAACGCGTCTTCGTGGTATACAGAGTAGTCCTGGGCAAAATAAAGCGGCTTGTTGGTCTGGCTGTTTTTCTTCTTGATTACCTTGTCAAAATCAAATAATTCGGGGCTTGACTCGAGCACCAACTTCACACACTGGTGTAGGTTCACCAACCCCACCACAAGCTCTGAGTCCTCCAACACGACTTTCTTGAGCTCAAAGTCGAACTCTGTGAGTTTTGACACAGGGCTCTTGAATAGATACAAGTTGGTATCGTCTCTGTTGAGCGAGTATAGTATTTTGAGAATCATTGGAGTGGACAAATTGAAATTAGATTTTCGTGTCGCGTCATGCAAGAGATCGTGCAGGTGCCACACAATTTCCGTAAATGAGATCAATAGAAATGGGTGTGATGGGAATAATAGAAATGCTAGGAATAATGTACGTTAACGGGAGTTAATAAATGTGATGGGAATGATAGATTGGATAGGAATTGATAGAGATGAAGAGGAATAGTGGGAGTAAATGGCAATTAATAGAAGTGAATAGGAAGAGTGGATGTGAATAGGAATAATAGAGGTTATGGAAATTAATTAAAGTATGCCATTGTCATTGTCAGCAGTACTTGAAATTGTTACAAAATTGCTCAATGTTTAATTAAAAATGTGTTCTATTCCATCATGTGAATAATCAGAAACGGCAGTGATGTTATCTTTCTGCATCTTCTTAGTTGATGGATATCTCTCATTATGTAGTTGAAATATCCGCTTCGTTTTGTTCACATTTCCATAGGAGTTTTACTTCTCCTCTGTATTACACGTAGTATTAGAGATGCGCGATGCGTATACTTTACCTAGAGCAAGTACCCTCCTGTATTCCTCTTAACGACGGTTTACAGCCTGGAAAAAGATGGACAACAGGTTATTAATAGTATATATTACTGGTCTATAGCAATACCAGGCTCTATTATACTGATATTTCTTCGTCCAAAAGCTAAGGACAGTGCCGCTAAATGGATGTCAAAAGAAAACCCATGATACTTAAGATTTGACCTTAAGGTTTAAGGAAGCATTCTAGATCTTTGGGTCGTTTTGTGCTTTAGTAGTGCTTGATGCTGTTTTTTTTTCCCACCAAGTTGGCTTATCTAGTTTAAAATTGGACGAACTATGGCGTAAAGATTTGTCTTTGGTGACATGAAGCAACTCCATTCTACACATAATCTTATACTGGATTGGTAGAGCAATCTGATTTTTACTATTATTTGCCATTCAGCAATGAGGGCCTTGTTTTTCTGTTTGTAAGGGCCCTGATTTTTTGCTTGAGCTGACGAATGCCCAATAATGGTCTTCAATCCGCACAGACTGGGCTTGGATCCTTGTTACAGTTATAGAATTTATCTTAAAGCGGCATGATTGAATGGTCTTTGGTATGCTGTGCCAACGTGAAGGTATGTAAGCCACACTACTCTTCACTCCTAGCACAATCTGATGGCGCTATTTGAGTGTGGGTGATGAACCATTAAACCCACTTTCCAAGGAAACAGGTTGGGAATTTGGATTGGAAGCATGCTGCTTCAACGTTGAGGATTTCTGCCAGAATCGGCTTCAACATGTCTAGTGCGAAGAGACGTATCTTCAAGTTAGATTTATTAACTTGTGGTGGACGATTTATAGCCATTGAATAACAACGGACTAAAATTCCTGAAAGAAATAATCGGAAGATAAGAACATAATAAAAACCAATGGAAATTGCCCAATACACGCCATTGACCATCCATACATGCCACACATTAAATTTATAAATTCATCTAAATACCGCAATTATTTTGTCAAATGCTTTTCCACCAACCCACGCTCCCGAATCGCTGCAATAACACTGGTATAACTCCAAGTAAGACTCTTTGCACCTTCAGAGTAACCGTTGATCCTATTAAACTGCTCGCTCAAATGGCCATCGTTTGTCACGTGGCTGAGAATCGTCTTCAAGAATGTGTCACCAAACGCAAATATTCCATGCACCGCCTTATCAAACGATGACGAGCAGTATTCCAACACTATAAACTGCTTGTATTGGTAGCTAGGGTCTACTGTAGCTAAATCTATAATGACGTCGTTGAAGAATGCATAGTTTTCGCGGAAAATCACAAAATGGTGCTGGTTGTGCAACAAACGGTACAATTTTCGGTAGAAAAATAGCGCAGCGTAGCCGTTGGAAAGAAACCACGGATTGGCAAATGAAACTCCAACACCATCGTACTTGTCGTTTGGATATCGTCCCAAGCTGATGCCCACTTTTCCTTGCTCCTGGTTGAGTGGGTACGTCGAGTTTTGGTTCTGAATAAAAGCATACAACGAATTAAGTACGTACGAGTCGTCGACATCAAATGGGATTCCAGCAACTTCGTTATCGATATCGTTTGACTGTGCGTGGGTGATCAACGAGCCAATCACCGTAGCGATGTCCAACCCATATTTGAACCCAACGGCGGGGTTCTCACTTACTCTATTCAAGTCATGGTCAATGAATCCAGACTCGACTTCTATAAAATGCAAAATCCTCGTTGACGTGCGAAGAAGCTGCTTTGCGAAATGAAAGTCGCCAAACTGTTGCGCCTGGAACACTCCCTTTTTAAGAGCCTTCAACTGCACGAGTGACGTGAAAAAATGGTGGCCCTTATGCTCCTCCCATAGATCAAATCCCGGCTCGTGCCAATACTTGAGGATATATGTCAAGTCTGGTTTGATAATGCCAAAGTAAATGTCGGCGGTGGTATTAAAGAACACTGCGGGGTCGTTTCCCAAGAGAACATTACCATGGTTGTATTTGTTGACCAAATTTATATAGTTCATCAACGTCGTTGCTCGGAGAGCTGGCCCGTCGTTTTGTGGCCGGCCCCAGTTGCTGGTGAAGGCGGTATTGTCGATCTCAAACTTTGGCTCGCCCAAACCCCTCAAGTCCGGCGAAAATTTACCAGAGGGGTTATCTGTGCGCTGCAATACGTAGTTGTTGCTGATATAGTACTCGACCTGGCGGGCAATTGTGGTGTTTGTGTACCCGATATCGTTCAAGAGTGTCACGAGCGAATTCACCGTGAGCGCCGAGTCTCGGGTCCACGTGTAATAATAGTTTGGCTGGTTGGTGGACGGCGACGCGATGACAACTCCAGGACTTAGCTTTGGGTCGGTGCTTGTGCCTCCAATGTTTTCCAAGATATAATCCACCGAGATTTGTGGCTGTATCACGAGCCAAGCGTGGAAATCGTTGCGGTTGATCCCGGGGGCCTCAAACGGCCTGGAAAGCACATTCTGGCTTGGAATCCAGAAGGCATTTGCTAGAGCGAGTAGAAACACAAGCAAAATCATTTGCTTGCTTTTGGGCTACCGCAAAGTATATATAGTAGAAAATCACATGTGCACAATTTCTTCGTGCCTGCGTGACTTGGAAATCCGGGGTATTGCCGAGGAGCTGACTGCTTGCGTCAGCTGGTGTCTCGTTGGTCATGGGATGGAATTGGCAAGGGAAGAATAAATTCGATCACTTATTTTCTTGTGTGATCTTTAGTTTACTTCGAGTGTATAGCAATGGGTTTTTTATTGTGGTGCGGGGGCTTTTAATTGGTGACTAAAGTTCAATGTACCACTGTAGAATTGCCTAATGTGGCAAGTCTTAAATCAACATATTCCACTAGGTTGCTAGACAAAATATGAAGGCGTGTTTATTTGAGTATAGCTTGTGAGCATTTGCTATGGCTTGTGATGATGGTATTGACTATAGTCTAAGAATGTACTGCGACCATACAGAATAGGAATTATTGATGTGAGGTATAGTATAAGATATGAGGTATAGTATAAGATATGGTAGAGCTGGTATTATTATAAGTTATGGTACTATTACAAGTCATGATATTATTACCAGTCATGGTATTATTACCTTGATACTACATCCCATTCCACGTGAATTTCTACCTTTATTTACAACCCAGCAACTTGTAAGCCACCTCATCCTAGATAAGCCCTCCTGCAAAAGAAATTCATAGTCACCTGAAATGAGCGACACTGCTTAAAATTGCATAGAAATTTACCATCAAAAGCAACTACCTAGATCAAAAACCAGGTAAATGGCTCACATGAAAAATCTCCATGGCTCTTTCTCATTGTGGTTTAGCACACTGCAAATCAAACGCATGTTAATAAAGTCTGGGACAGCTTTAGAAATGAGACGCATACATCATAACAACGTACCCATGGAAGCATTTAATCCTAGAAAACCGCAAACAAGCTGATAAAGGGTGTTCTTTAGCCACATTTCAGTGCACTCGAGTGGCACCAGTCACTAGTCACACGCTACACAGTACAGCTGAACTAACCGACAGTCATTCTTTTAAATCGGCCATCTTTCTATTAATATTTCGTAAATTGACCAATTGAAATAAAACCAATTGGCAAATTTCAAAATCTCTGGCTCTCTTCTTTACCAGAAGTTTTTTACACGGTGAAATATCAATCTCACCCTCCGGGGGAGCCTAGTATAGCTATAGAAGTAAATAAACATTATTATTATTATTCTTCTTTACCAGAAAGATGAGTAATATGCCACTTTGATTATTGTTAGTTTGTCAAACATCTTTGCCAGTACCAAAAATCGTACTATCACCTGGAATAACAACTTTTTCTCTTGTAGATTCTGTCACTGGAACTGCCACTGCTAATCCAATTTGGGGAGTTTCATTGTCAAAATAGACATATGAAGCTTTCATAAATGGCACACCTAACAATATATCGTTTGATTGAAGAAAGGAAAGCATAAACAAACACTGCCCTTTGTATTTAGGAAACAGCTCTATTTTCAAGAGATCAGGCAGAACATCGACAGAATACGTACCAAAGTCAAATTTCATATTCCCAATGCCACTTCCATCACAGGCACTAAAGGTGAGCTTGTTTACAACTTCCACCATAAAATCCTTTTTATACTCTTCAGGGAAAAAAATTGAATTGGCACCAGTATCAATGGGAACCCTAACTGGGGCAAGAAATTTTTTATTAATCTGTTTACCGCTTATGGAAGTCAAGGGTAATTGCAAGTACCCCTCAGGATTCTTGATAGCAGGCAACATCGTCAAGGGTCCTTTAAATCGGTTTGTGTCTACTCCCCCAAAGACAATCTGTCCACTATATTCACCATAGTCATGGTTCATATGGATTCCGTACGATTGCCGCTTTATATAACCTGAATTCTGTAATATTTGTACTATATCTGGATGGCTCAGCAGAGGGCGTCCCGGACCCAAGCCTATAATACCATAAGTACAACCAGAAGTAGGGGCAGGAGGTTTGGCCGAATGGAAAACACCTCATGCCTTATGGAGGGCGCATCATGAGGTAGTTACCGGGTTCGAGCCCCACCAAACCGCCCCAATACTCAAGAAAGTCTCCAGAAAGAGCACACTACGCCTCAGAAGGGCAATACAAGGAAGTCTCGCAAACGAGCAATGAACGACCCCGACGAGTCGTGCGCCCATCGTCACGAGATTCAGCGGCCGGATAGCGCCGGCATTTAGCCGAAGGATGGCCAGGCTTCTCGCATAACCAATAGCCAGTCACGTTAAACCACTAACAACACTGCTCCCATTGAAGTTTTTCAGCCCATATAACCGTTTAGGGTTATAAAGGGTTTTCTTCAATAGAATGCTGCCTCAGGATGTTCCTGAGTGAAAATATATCTGTCGAATCACCGTGTTTCCGGAGACAATATATAGCTAAATACAGAACTAAATATACTTATCTTACTTATCTTACAACCAGAAGTTAAGGCCGAGCCAAATATAGCAGGTAATAATATAGCCGATCCAAGAACCATAGTATCCTTATAATATGATCCCTCGGTTTTGTCACCGTCGTAGTATGTTATAGAAAACCTTCGGCCAGGTACAATTTCTCCTGAAGAGGACTTCTCCGGATCGTACATGTATATAGGGGATATAAGATCATTCAAACTACCTCCGATGTGGTTGGTTCTCGGTGTGGGGAACCATGTCTCCTTTGACCCGGTGTCGTAAAGTGCTTCTAGAACCTGATTACCAACTTTAATAGTTGTTCGTGGAGTATTACTTCTATTATCAAAATAATCAATTACATAGCCGACTTTTTCGCCCATTATTTGCCCCGCTCGACTTCTGGTTTTTGGTGCTCGTTTTCCAAGTGGTGTATCAGCTGAATTCGATGACGCTGAAAAGACATGGCTGAAGGTAATGAAAAATAATATTAGTTGCATGAGTTATTGTGATGAAGTGGACCAGTATTTATGTGATTTATTGTGGGATCCAAAAAGTTTTTAGGGTACTTTCATGCCTCATACGCCCTGGAATGGTGCCGTGAAATGCCTAACGCTGCAATTTTTGAATGATATTGCAACTGTAATATAGTAGTGACTAAGATACGTATTGATAAGATAGTTAGTATATATTCGCTTGACCTATTTAGGAAGCGAGATTAGCTATATAAGTGGCGACGGAGTCAGGAAAGGAGAGACGTAAGCGTACGGCACTGCTGCCTTAGAATTGCCTCAGCTGGTCAAAGGAATGTGTTTAGGGTAATTATCTAATACTAATCGTGGGAGTTCGAGTCTTGTATCAGAAAGAATTAAGGTAGGTACGGACTTTATTACAACTACCCTTGTTATGTAAAATGGTATGAAATCTGACTACCGACTCATTACACGACGATACGCCGAAGCCCAATTCAAGTGACTACTGATAAGTCAACATTACTACTTTCAGAGGCACTAGTTGGGCCCAAACGAGCACTAAGCAAAATCAGCCAACTCCTTAGCGGCCAAAGCCTAGCCTCACATAAAACTAAGACTTTATTCAATGCCGAAGCGAGCCCATCATGCAGCATATGTGAGGATGCTGCACCATCTATTTTTCACGACTTCACATGCCCGATACTCTTGGACTCTCGAGCCCAAGCATAGATTCCGGAAGGAATTACCAATGCTACTCAAGCCCGTGTCTTATTCTCAGATAAGGCGAAGCTTAAAAATCTTATAGGATTCTACTCGTCGGTGCTGGACCGGTAGTTTTTTTTTTTCCTTTTTTGTTACAGCACGTTAGGAGGACTACCGAATTAGTACCCTGGGGAGGGGGTGGTGAAAGCCACCTCTAAAGATCTAGGCGAAAAACTCATTGCCCCTCCAATGCTCATTACCTTACATATTTACAAGCTCTGATCGAAAGTTTTTTATCTCTGTTGCAGAGTTTTCTTTCGACGACTACATAGCAGCACCGTCCTTAGTCGTAGACGGTGAAGTATAAATCTCCTCTAGGAGCCTAGTATAGCTATAACCTTAAATAAATATTATTATTATTATTATTATTATAGCCAAGGCTTTACTCTCAATTGCGTGCATATAATATCAGGGTCTCTAACCAGCAGTACCACTTTACATAATAATAATATATTTATTTAAGGCTATAGCTATACTAGGCTCCTAGAGGAGATTTATACTTCACCGTCTACGACTAAGGACGGTGCTGCTATGTAGTCGTCGAAAGAAAACTCTGCAACAGAGATAAAAAACTTTCGATCAGAGCTTGTAAATATGTAAGGTAATGAGCATTGGAGGGGCAATGAGTTTTTCGCCTAGATCTTTAGAGGTGGCTTTCACCACCCCCTCCCCAGGGTACTAATTCGGTAGTCCTCCTAACGTGCTGTAACAAAAAAGGAAAAAAAAAAACTACCGGTCCAGCACCGACGAGTAGAATCCTATAAGATTTTTAAGCTTCGCCTTATCTGAGAATAAGACACGGGCTTGAGTAGCGTTGGTACCTTCAGGAATAATAATAATAATAATATTTATTTCTGTATTTAGCTATATATTGTCTCCAGCGATACGGTTATTCGACAGATATATTTTCACTCAGGAACATCCTGAGGCAGCATTGCTGTTGAAGAAAACCCTTTGTGAACCCTCACTTGGTTCCATGGGATTAAAAATGACGTAGTTAATAGTATCGCCTGAATTAGACATAGTATTATGTGAACTATAAACTACTTAATTATTTGTTTTGTTCCTTTAGGATTTGGATAACCGGATTGGACTTTGCTAGATATAATGTCTAGCTGAACTGTTCAGTTGAATTGTGTGTTCTCTAAGAAGGGAACCCCTCCTTATATAGACTTTCTCCATCTCTTATCAGAATATTATCTTCCAATAATATCAATTCCAATATAACTGGAATTGGAGTATTCAGTCTTATCAACACCGGGAGTCGGTAATGTTCTTACCGACACCGACGTCGCACAGGTGAAATTATTCTGCAGTGGTTGTTAACCACGACAAAAAACTTCAATGGGAGCAGTCATATTGTTGGTACTTAAAGCTTGTATTGGTTGTGTAAGAAGCCTGGTCACTCTTGTTGTCGAATGTGACCGCTGAATCTCATTATGTGTTGGAGGAATCATATTCCAACACGTTCCGGTAGAACTCAAGGAGTTTGTGGATTGATTTTTGGTCGGCAAACACTTTTCCAAGCGTATTGCGTATGCCATGAGTGGAATCTAGTATGTCATCAATGCGTGATAGTAATAATAATAATAATATTTATTTTTGTATTTAGCTATATATTGTCTCCGGCAATACGGTTATTCGACAGATATATTTTCACTCAGGAACATCCTGAGGCAGCATTGCTGTTGAAGAAAACCCTTTGTCAACCCTCATGCGGTTGCCTGGGATTAAAAACTTCAATGGAGGCAGTTATATTGTTGGTGCTTGGTGCTTGTATGGATTGTGTAAGAAGCCTGGTCACTCTTGTTGTCGAATGTGACCGCTGAATCTCATCATGTGTTGGAGGAATCATGTTCCAACACGTTCTGGTAGAACTCAAGGAGTTTGTGGACTGATTTTTGGTCGGCAAACACTTTGCCAAGCGTATTGCGTATGCCATGAGTGGAATCTAGTATGTCATCAATGCGCGATAGAATTCGAGCTTCTAGGAGCTCTGGACATCGTAGGTCATGTATGATGGAGGGGGAGTGAATCCCGCATCTTTTGCACTTTGGGTCGTCATTGCCAAATAGTTTGAGCAACAAGCCGTCTGTGAGGCTCTTTCCGCTGAGTAGTTGTGATGCCATACTGAGGATTGCCTTGGGGCCTGCAAGCGCTTCCGTGAGGATGAGCTTGGTTTTGTCTCGGTGCACTTTGATCGGGCTGGTGCTAATTTTGCGTGCGTTCCTATAGTGGTTTGGGAGTGATTCACTGGTTGAGGTGACCATTTCCTGCCACTCTTTGATTGCCGTGTCTGAGGCCATTTTCTTGAGCATCTGGATGCGGGATAAGTGCTTAAATAAATGGCTTCAGAGCAAGCCACCAAAGAATGGCAGGAAGCGGCCACATTGTGCAATGATGACCTCCCAAGACTATACAGTACAAATAAACTGACATAAAACGGTCATTCTTTTAAATTTTTAATCTCTATATTAATATTTTGTGAATTGACCTGTTGAAATAAAACCAGTTCACAAACTTCAAAATCTCAGACTCTCTTCTTCACCAGAATGATGAGTTCTTCCCACTTTGATTATTATTAGTTTGTCAAACATCTTTGCCAGTACCAAAAATAGCACTAAAACCTTGAGTAACAACTTTTGTTCTTATTGGTTTTGTCACTGTAACTGCCTTTGCTAATCCAATCCGAGGTTTCTCATTGTCAAAATAGACATAATAAGTTTTCATAAATGGCACGCCTAAAACTATCTCATATGCTGACACAAAGGAAAGCATAAACAAACACTTTCCATTGTGTTTAGGATGTGACTCTACTTTCATAATATCAGGCAGAACAGTGACAGAATACGTACCAAAGTCAAATTTCATATTCCCAATGCCACTTCCATCACATGCACTAAAGGTGAGCTCGTTTACGATTTCTATATCAAAAGCACTTTTATACACATCAGGAAAATAAATGCAATCGCCTCCACTATCAATGAGAACCTTAACCGGGGCAAAAATTTTTTTATTGAACCGATCACCGCTTATGGAATTCAAGGGCATTTCCAAGTATCCAGCAGGATTCTTGGTAGCAGGCAACATCATCAAGTGTCCTTTAAATCGGTTTGTGTCTACTCCCCCAAAGACAATTTGTCCACTATTTTCACCATCGTCATGGTTCATATGGATTCCGTATGATTGCAGCTTTATATAACCTGAATTCTGTAATATTTGTACTATATCTGGCTGCGTTATGTCAGAGGCTCGTGGACCTAAGCCGATGATGCCACGCCAATTACGGGTTTTTGAGGCTGATCCAAATATAGCAGGAGATAATACAGCAGATCCAAGAATCATTTGGTCTGTATAATACGTTCCTGAGGCTCCAGATCCGTCATGATATGATTCCTTAAATCCCGGGTCAGACACAATTTTTTCTTTAGAAGTGGACTTTTCTGGATCGTAAATGTATCTTGCATATAAAGAACTCTTCCGCAGACTTTCTTGCTGAGTGACCTTTTCAGAAGACAGCTTTGGGTCTTTGTAGGCACCTGGTTGGGGGAACCATGTCAAACTTGATCCAGTGTCGTAAACTGCTTTCACAACTTGATTACCAATTTTAATAGTTGTTCGCGGGTTATTATTTCTGTTGTCAAAATAATCAATCACATAACCGACTTTTTGACCCACTATTTGCCCCGCTCGACTTCTGGTTGGTGGAGCTCGTTTTCCAAGTGAACTGTCCGGTGAATTCAATGACGCCGAGAAGACATAGCCGAAGGTAATGAAATATAATATGAACTGCATCAATTAATGATGAAGCAGGCCAATTATTTTATTATTTATATTGACTTGAAAGACGTTGGATATTTTTAAGCCTTATACGCCTTGCATAGTGCCGTGAAATGCATGTTGCAGCAAATGGTGAAAATAACTGCAGTCCAATAAATAATCATGATTCTCATAAATAGCTACTATGCCTAATACATGACCATTGAAACTAGGGCTATGTTTGATTGAACGCATGTAATATCCTAATATGGCACTACTATGTTACGAAGTACACTATAGGTGTAATAAAGTCCGTACCCACGTTAATTCTCACCGATACAAGACTCCACCTCCTATGATTATAATTAGAGATTTACCCAAAACAAATTCCCTAGACCATTTAACACACCATTAAGACATCCGTGCCTTACGTCTTGGTCTCTCCTTTCCCGGCTACTCGCCATTATATAAAACCTACCCTGTTCCCAAATAGGTCAAGCAAATATATTCTATCTTATCAACACCTATCTTAGTTGCTATATTACAATTGGCAACATAAACATAATAATAATATTGTAGATTAATTCCAACTAGTCAGGGAAGGTGATTCCCTACCAAAGCTCCCCCTAATTGGGCCAACGGTGAGTTGGTCAGAACCCTGAGGCTTTTTTGAACCTGAAGTACTGGATAGTGTTGAATATTTCCTCCTTCATTATCGGTTCGATGTCGTTCCAACGAGTGTAGTACGGTCAAAATGAAACCAACGTGAGGCTCTCGCCCACAGTAATTTGCGGGTAAAAGGCTTTGCCAAAGGCTTCATGTTGTTCCTTGTACAGTTTCATCATTGTGTGACGCTTCGCTAGACATGCGTACTTGTAAGAGGCCTAAATAGTGGCGTGATCTAGCTTCAGTAGTAAATCGTTCCAACACTTGGATTTAGCTGTGCTAATAGTTTCATGGAAGGCCTGCTGAGCATTGATCTGTTCAGCATCCTTAACTTGTTGAATGAACTATCTCTTTGAACAACTCTTCACTAGTTTCATTGGGGTATTCTGGCCAATTAGATCCCTTAGAGTCCGAGTCAACTTGGCGGATGTCACGTTAAACTCATACTCTGTGTGTAATCTGCTTGTAAATCGGCTCTTGTCTAGTGTTGCACGTACCTTTTGACCAGTCCATTTTAGAGTAGTTATGTACCGTTTTTTGCTTTATATTGTTGGACATGTCTGGAGAACGGATTGATACACGATACCGAAGTGGTCGGATCCAAATTTCCAGAGCTTTAGCATCGGTGTTACCTGTCTCTCCGACTTGTCACTGATTAACATAACAATGAAAGAACGCCGATTCCTGTGCGTGGGCTTGTCTATAATACTGACGCATTGAAGTTTTACCATTTCCATCATGTCATTTATCCTCATTGTGACTTTCCCTGCTTCTAAATCTACTATGCTGTGCGATGTGAACGCAAAATGTGCGGTATTGATGTTACACATTATGATTCCATGGAAAGTTTCCTGTTTTTCTATCACATATTTTCTCGCTAGTTTCGACAACCGGGACTTGAGGTTTGCCTTGGAGTCGTGCAGTCTTCTGGACTAACAATATTACTGCCGAGATTTTGTAATGGTCAAGGGCCATATCGAGATGCGACGTTCTTTTCTGAATGTTGATTGATATTATTGTAATCTTCATTATAAAATAGTATAGCTAGAGTCACTGTGAGAAGCCAACTGAGTTCGGTTTGACCGTAATGTGTGTCGCGTTGTCGATCTTTTATCAATAACTAAATAAATCTCTATTATGTACTAGGTTCTTTTGGACAATAAGTCAACTGGATGTTTACTTGTGGCGTTTTGGGTCTCTTATGCGCTGGGCTGTGCATTAGAAGCAGGAGGTATTAAAACTGATGGGATTCAGTGGAGTCACGGCTTTCATGTGGATATCTTGGGGGCTCTCTAATGGGGGTCAAGATGAGTCCGCTTCTTATTGTTGCGGCTTGTCTTGTATTTTCCGAGTCTGTAGATTATTCCCATGATGCAATAGAGTTGTTGTGATGCGAATTTCGCGGTTGCCTCATCTGGGAAGAATAGTCGAGCTGAGTAGTACTTCTCGTCTTCTAGAGGAATTTCAGACCAGTCTGGTAGGTCTTCTGGTCGCATGAGTGGCTGTGGCGCCAAGCACAAGACTTCTCCTTCCCATTTTTCGCGTTTGACGACTCTGGTAATTTCTTGGGCTACTCTGTTTGGAGGGAAGAATGTTGGAACTCCTCGGATGACTCGAGAGACCAGAGGCCTGGTGCTGAGGGGCCCTGGTGATCTTAGAGCTTTTTGAAGTTTTAACTTGTTTTCTTCGGATAGGGGCTCATTGAGGTGGACCCTAAAGTGGTGAGCCTGGGTGAGGGAGATCATCTTAATCTTTCGATCGGATTGATCCACGATGATCTTGGAATCGATTTCAAATTGCACGCGTTTTGCACCATCCCACGCTCTGCTTTGAGGGTTGACGTAATAGATCAATTTTCCTGCAATTTCTAGGTCTTTGCTAGTTGGTGTTGGTGCACGAGTTTTGGTTCGTGTGGTGGTTTTTGGTGAAGTGGTTTGGCCACGTTTTGGTGAGGTGGTTTGTGGCTTTAAGAAGTCATGGTCGGTTTGGATATACTTAATAGCTTCCTCTAGTCCAGCTTCTTGGAGGAGAGTCGTTGTTTCAGTATTGAAACAGGCAGAGATGCGCTCGATTGCAATGGTGAACATTCTGTGGGCTTCATTAACGTCTTGAGCCCCGTCCTTGATTGAGTATTGTGAGTTGCCAGTTTGGGAGGGGTGGGCGGTTTCGCAAGGTTGGATAAGCGTTTGTTGGAAGTTTTGGCGATTCCAAGTTTGTGAAGGTGGCGAGTTTTCACGTACTGGTGTGGAATATCCGCTTTTTTCGTCTTGTGAGAGGACAGTTTCGTCCCCATCGGCGAGAACATAAACTTTTGGGACATGGAGGTTGGGTTGTCTTAGTGGTGTCCCGGTGACGTTTGAATTAATTTCATTGGGCCTAATGGGTTCTCCTTGAGAATCTATTCGGTTTTCTGTTGTTTGGGGCCCTGATTGGTTATCCAGAGGTTCATACTCATTTCGTGTTTCTCCAAATTGGAAAGAATTCATTGTATAGATGGCAGGCCCTGCATGGACGAAGAAAATGGGTCCTTAAACACGAAGATGACCAAGGAATGGCAAAAGTCAGTGGTCATGGTAATATTGCTCTCCCAGCCCACTATAGAACTCTACGTCGAACGGATTCACCGGTGGTTACAACTACCAAAAATAAACTTTTACTCTCTGAGGCCTTAGCTGGCCCAAAGAAAATTTTAAGACTAATCAGTCAACTTCTAAGTGGAGAAAGCTTAATATTAAGCACCATCAAGAAACAGTTTAACCCTGAAAGCGATCCCAAGTGCTCTAGGTGTGACAATCCCTCCCAAAAAATCTTCCATGATCTATCATGCCCATGTTTAGAGGTATTCCAAAATCGGGAAATAATAAGCAAAGGCCTCATAACCAAAACACACATTCGCCGTCTCTTCACAGACCTAAAATTAGTTCATTTCCTTATAGGATTCTACACATTAGTGTTGGATGGGTAGTTTTTTTTTACAGCGTCGCAAGGGCGGTAATGAAAGTAGTCTCTCCGGGGGCAAGACTCTATAGTTCCTTCTGAGTCATCTCTCTTCAGTAGTTCCTTAAAGATTAAGTCGAAAGTTTTTATCCTCATTCAAAGAGTTTCTCTCGACTCCAAAATTAGCGGCGCCGTCCTTAGTTTTTTAGACGGTGAAATATCAATCTCACCCTCCGGGGGAGCCTAGTATGCTATAGAAGCAAATAAACATATTGATACTTTGTAGATTGACCAATTGAAATAAAACCAGTTCACAAATTTCAAAATATCAGGCTCTCTTCTTTACCAGCATGTCGTGGTTGACTAGCCACTGCAGAATAGGTCCAGTATTCTAAGAGGAGTTCGGAGTAGCTTACCAGACTCAACCACAGAATACAGTAGCATATCCACTGATCAATAGTAACCACCATCTGATTAAAGGACTACAACATTTTAGGAGAACCGGCATTCTCTATAAGAAGGCCGACATTTCGCTGCAAATATAACGATCACAAGACCAATTCAGCTGGATATCTTTATCTAGCAAAATCCAATCCGGTTATCTAAATCCTAAAGGAACAAAACAAACAATTAAGTAGTTTATAGTTTGCTGTAATTATATGACTATTCAGGGTACACCTATAAACTACGATACAGAAAGACGAGTAATATGCTACTTTGATTATTATTAGTTTGTCCAATATCTTAGCCAGTACCAAAAATAGTACTATCACCTGGAAGAACAATTTTTTCTCTTGTAGATTCTGTCATTGGAACTGCCTCTGCTAATCCAATTTGACGTTTCTCATTGTCAAAATAGACATATGAAGCTTTCATAAACGGTACGCCTAGATTTATATAAAAATTTTTCAGAAAGGCAATTGCAAATAAACACTGCCCTTTGTTTTTATAATGTGGTTCCATTTTTAAGAGATCAGCCAGAACATTAACAGAATGTGCGCCAAACTTAAATTTCAAATTCCCAATGCCTGACCCATCGCAGGCGCTATAGGCAAGCCCGTTTTCTATATTCACCCTGAAAAGATTTTGATAGTCATCAGGTAAAACAATCATATTGGTGCCACTATCGATTTGAACATTAACCGGGTCATCATCAAACTTTTCATTAATCCGATCACCGCTTATTCCATACAACGGCAATTCCAAGTACCCATCAGGATTCTTGGTAGCAGACAACATCGTCAAGGCTCCTTTAAATCGGTTTGTGTCTACTCCCCCAAAGACAATTTGTCCACTAAATTCGCCATAGATACGGTTCATATGAATTCCGTACGATCTCCGTGCAATATATTTTGATTTCTTTAATTGTTGTACTATGTCAGGCTGCGTGTGGTCGGAGGCATGTGGACCCAAGCCAATAAGGCCATACATATCATTGGTTTGTTTAGCCGAGCCAAATATAGCAGGGGATAATACAGCCGATCCAAGAACCATTGTATCTTGATAATAGTCTCCTGAGGCTGTAGAATCGTCATGGTATGATTCATCAAATCCTGGGTCAGTCACAATTATTGCTAAAGGCGAGAAATGGGGATTGAAACTGTACTCCTTGTATACATCACTATTCCACGGACTTTCTTGCTGAGTGATTTTTCCATAAAACAGCTCTGGGTCTTTGTAGGCGCCTGGTTTGGGGAACCATGTCAAACTTGATCCGGTGTCGTAAACTGCTTTTACAACTTGATTACCAATTTTAATAGTTGTTTGCGGAAGATTATTTCTGTTGTCAAAATAATCAATCACATAATTGTCTTCTTTGTCAACTATTTGCACCACTCGACTTTTGGCTCGTGGTGGTCGTTTTCCTATTTGTGTATCAACTGAATTCAATGACGCTGAGAAGACATGGTTGAAGGTAATGAAATATAATAAAAACTGCATCACTTAATGATGATATAGGACTATAATTGAACTATTTATATTGATTTGAAAGACGTTGGATATTTTTAAGCCTCATTCACCTTACGTAGTGCCGTGAAATGCAGGCTGCCGTAAATTTGAATCCTGAGACAGCATTACTGTTGAAGAAACCCCATTGGAAGGCCTTATGCGGCTGGTTGGGATTAAAAACTTTGACTAGTGCAGTTCTATTGTTGATACGTTGTGGTTGCCCTTGTTATCAAGGTTGGCCACTGAATCTCATCATGCTTTGATGAGATTCAGCGGTCACATTCGACAACAAGAGTGACCAGGCTTCTTACACAATACATACAAGCACCAAGCACCAACCACTAGAGCCACGCACGAATCATCAGAGCCATGCCACTCAAAGTGCAGCATTTCATTATCATACTCCCAGAAGATACTAAGAAACTTGGAAAAAACAGTGCACTCAAGTGGCATCAGTCACAAGTCTCACGCTACAGTACAGCTAAAATGACCTACAACCGGCGTTTAAAATTTTAATCTGTATATTGATACTTTGTAGATGGACCAACTGGAATAAAACCAGCTCACAAATTTCAAAATCCTAGACTCTCTTCTTTACCAGAAAAATGAGTAATATGCCTCTTTGATTATTATTAGTTTGTCCAATAACTTAGCCAGTACCAAAAATAGTACTATCACCTGGAAGAACAATTTTTTCTCTTGTAGATTCTGTCATTGGAACTGCCTCTGCTAATCCAATTTGACGTTTCTCATTGTCAAAATAGACATATGAAGCTTTCAAAAATGGCACACCTAGATTTATATATGGTGGATCCACAAAGCCAATTGCAAACAAACACCGCCCGTCCTGATTAGGTCCCGAGCCTACTTTCAAGAGATTAGGCAGAACATTGACAGAATATACACCAAAGTCAAATTTCAAATTCCCAATGCCCGACCCATCACAAGCGCTATAGGAGTGTCCGTTCACAGTTGTTATGTCAAAACTACTCTTATACTCTTTAGGTAAATAAATAGAACTGGCTCCAGTATCAATGGAAACTTTAACTGGGTCATCAAACTTTTTATTAATCCGATCACCAACAACGCCAAACAAGGGCAATTGCAAGTACCCATCAGGATTCTTGGTAGCAGGCAACATCGTCAAGGCTCCTTTAAATCGGTCTGTGTCTACTCCACCAAAGACAATTTGTCCGCTAAATTCACCATAGATATGGTTCATATGAATTCCGTACGATCTCCGTGTAATATATTTTGATTTCTTTAATTGTCGTACTATGTCTGGCTGCGTGTGATCGGAGGCTTGTGGACCCAAGCCGATAAGGCCATACGCACTATTGGTTGCATCGGCCGAGCCAAATATAGCAGGAGATAATGCAGCCGATCCAAGAACCATTGTATCTTGATAATAGTCTCCTGATGCTGCAGCATTGTCATAATATGATTCCTTAAATCCCGTAACCTCCATAATCCTTGCTAAAGGGGAAAAATAGGGGTCAAAATTGTATTCCTTGTATGCATAAGCACTCTGCAGATTTGCTTGCTGAGTGGCTTTTCCATTTGACAGTTGTGAGTTTCTTAAAGCTCCTGTTTGGGGGAAGTACGTCAAACTTGATCCGGTGTCGTAAACTGCTTTTACAACTTGATTACCAACTGTAATAGTTGCTCGCGGGAGATTACTTCTGTTGTCAAAATAATCAATCACATAATTGTCTTCTTTGTCAACTATTTGCACCACTCGACTTTTGGCTCGTGGTGGTCGTTTTCCTATTTGTGTGTCAGCTGAATTCAATGACACCGAGAAGACATAGCTGAAGGTAGTAAAAAATAATAGTAGCTCCATGAATCAGTAATAAAATAGGCCAATTATTTTATTATTTGTATTGTCTTGAATGAAGCTTGTTTGATATTTTTAAGGCACATTCGCCCGAGGTAGTGCCGTGAAATGCAGGCTGCCGTAAATTTGAATCCTGAGGCAGCATTGCTGTTGAAGAAAACCTTTTGTCAACCCTCACTTGGTTGCTTGGGATTAAAAACTTTGACTAGTGCAGTTCTATTGTTGATACGTTGTGGTTGCCCTTGTTATCAAGGTTGGCCACTTAATCTCATCATGCTTTGATGAAATACTAGATTCCACTCATGGCATACGCAATACGCTTGGAAAAGTGTTTGCCAACCAAAAATCAGTCCATAAACTCATTGAGTTTTACCAGAACGTGTTGGAATATGATTCCTCCAACACATGATGAGATTCAGCGGTCGCATTCGACAACAAGGGTTTTCTTAATAATAATAATAATATTTATTTTTGTATTTAGCTATATATTGTCTCCGGCAATACGGTTATTTGACAGATATATTTTCACTCAGGAACATCCTGAGGCAGCATTGCTGTTGAAGAAAACCCTTTGTCAACCCTCATGCGGTTGCCTGGGATTAAAAACTTCAATGGAGGCAGTTATATTGTTGGTGCTTGGTGCTTGTATGGATTGTGTAAGAAGCCTGGTCACTCTTGTTGTCGAATGTGACCGCTGAATGACGTAATCTAGCAGATCCTTATGGCATCCATATCTTCTATTATAGATAATTCATCTTCTTGTTACTATACTAGCTATTTCCTGTCCTATTTATATTCTTTCTGAGATGCCTTCAGTTATCTTTATCTCATGACATCATTATTAGTATGACCTCATATTATTATCAGTTCACTATTAGTATGACCTGATAACTTTATTAGATTGCTAATACTATGACCTCATACTCTTAATATACTATAAACAGTATGATATCATGGTACTGAAGGATTGCTATTTCTCAATACCAGCTTATTTATCATGCATGATGTATATCACCATGCATTAACTCCTTCAACACTTTCAGCACTTTCAGCAATCTCTAGGATTTTCGACATCTTCAACATTTAATCTCTCAGATCTTCGACATCTTCAACACTGAATCTCATCATGTGTTGGAGGAATCATGTTCCAACACGTTCTGGTAGAACTCAAGGAGTTTGTGGACTGATTTTTGGTCGGCAAACACTTTGCCAAGCGTATTGCGTATGCCATGAGTGGAATCTAGTATGTCATCAATGCGCGATAGAATTCGAGCTTCTAGGAGCTCTGGACATCGTAGGTCATGTATGAAGGGTTTTCTTTAACAGCAATGCTGCCTCAGGATGTTCCTGAGTGAAAATATATCTGTCGAATAACCGTATTGCCGGATACAATATATAGCTAAATACAAAAATAATTATTATTATTATTATTATTATTATTATTATTATTATTATTATTATTATTATTATATTGTGAACTCTTCTGCAGTGGTTGTTAACCACGACAGCTACTCAAGCTTGCGTCTCTTTCTCAGATAAGGCGAAGCTTAAAAATCTTATAGGATTCTACTTGTCTGTGCTGGACCGGTGGTTTTTCCCTTTTTTTTTTTGGTTACAGCACATTAGGAAGGGCTACCGAGTTAGTACCTTAGGGAGGGGGTAGCTAAAGCCACCTCTAAAGATCTAAGCGGAAAACTCATTGTCCCTCCAATGCTCATTACCTCACATATTTACAATCTCTGGTTGAAAGTTTTTTATCTCTGTTTCAGAGTTTTCTTTCGACGACTATATAGCAGCACCGTCCTTAGTCGTAGACGGCGAAGTATAAATCTCCTCTAGGAGCCTAGTATAGCTATAGCCTTAAATAAATATTAATTAAAAAAGAAAAATCAGTATAGCTAAAATGACCTACAGCCGACGTTTAAAATTTTAATCTGTATATTGATACTTTGTAGATTGACCAACTGGAATAAAACCAGCTCACAAATTTCAAAATCCCAGACTCTCTTCTTTACCAGAAAGATGAGCAATATACCTCTTTGATTATTATTAGTTTGTCAAACATCTTAGCCAGTACCAAAAATAGTACTAGTACTTGGAATAACAATTTTTTGTGCTGTAGTGTCTGTCGCTGGAACTGCCTCTGCTAATCCAATTTGACGTTTCTCATTGTCAAAATAGACATATGAAGCTTTCAAAAATGGCACACCTAGATTTATATATGGTGGATCCACAAAGCCAATTGCAAACAAACACCGCCCGTCGTGTGTAGGTCCCGAGCCCACTTTCAAGAGATTAGGCAGAACATTGACAGAATATACACCAAAGTCAAATTTCAAATTCCCAATGCCCGACCCATCACAAGCGCTATAGGTGTAGCCGTTCACAGTTGTTATGTCAAAACTACTCTTATACTCTTTAGGTAAATAAATAGAACTGGCTCCAGTATCAATGGAAACTTTAACTGGGTCATCAAACTTTTTATTAATCCAATTACCAACAACGCCAAACAAGGGCAATTGCAAGTACCCATCAGGACTCCTGGTAGCAGGCAACATCGTCAAGGCTCCTTTAAATCGGTTTGTGTCTACTCCACCAAAGACAATTTGTCCACTAAATTCACCATAGATATGGTTCATATGAATTCCGTACGATCTCCGTGTAATATATTTTGATTTCTTTAATTGTCGTACTATGTCTGGCTGCGTGTGATCGGAGGCTTGTGGACCCAAGCCGATAAGGCCATACGCACTATTGGTTGTATCGGCCGAGCCAAATATAGCAGGAGATAATGCAGCCGATCCAAGAACCATTGTATCTTGATAATAGTCTCCTGATGCTGCAGCATTGTCATAATATGATTCCTTAAATCTCGGAACCTCCATAATCCTTGCTAAAGGGGAAAAATAGGGGTCAAAATTGTATTCCTTGTATGCATAAGCACTCTGCAGATTTGCTTGCTGAGTGGCTTTTCCATTTGACAGTTGTGAGTTTCTTAAAGCTCCTGTTTGGGGGAAGTACGTCAAACTTGATCCGGTGTCGTAAACTGCTTTTACAACTTGATTACCAACTTTAATAGTTGCTCGCGGGAGATTACTTCTGTTGTCAAAATAATCAATCACATAACCGTATTGTTGACCCACTATTTGCCCCGCTCGACTACTGACTTGCGGAGCTCGTTTTCCAAGTGAACTATCCGGCGAATTCAATGACGCCGAGAAAACATGGCTGAAGGCAATGAAATATAATAAAAACTTCATAATTTAATGATAATATAGGACTATAATTGAACTATTTATATTGATTTGAAAGACGTTAAATGTTTTTAACACTCATTCGCCTTGTGTAGTGCCGTGAAATGCAGGATGCCGTAAGTTTTGAATACTGCGTGGCAATCCCATAAATATACATGTATGTATTATTTTATTAAAGGCTATGGCTATGATTCGGCTCCATAGAGATTGATACTTCACCGCCTAAGACTATGGACAGCGCCGCTATGTATGTTGCTCAGAGAAAACCCTTCAAATGGGTAGAAAGCGCCCTCTTATCCAGGACATGTTACAGGCAACAGCCCCCACAATCCCGATATCAGAACGTTTGATGCAGTCGCTCGATTACTTGAACAACGCGCTGATTATGCACTAGATGAACAATGACTCGAAGACGACCCGCCACCGATACAAAATCCAAAGCGGGCCCGCATCCAGATGCTCAAGACAATGGCCTCAGACGCGGCAACCAAAGAGTGGCAAGAAATGGTCACCTCAACCAGTGAATCACTCCCAAACCACTATAGGAATGCGCGCAAGACCAGCACCAGTCTGTTCAAAGTGCACCGAGACAAAACCAAGCTCCTCCTCACGGAAGCGCTTGCGGGCCCCAAGGCAATCCTCAGTTTGGCATCACAACTACTCAGCGGAAAGAGCCTCACAGACGGATCGTTGCTCAAATTATTTGGCAATGATGACCCAAAGTGTAAACGATGTGGAATTCACTCCCCCTCCATCATACATGACCTACGATGTCCAGAGCTCCTAGAAGCTCGAATTCTATCGCGCATTGATGACATACTAGATTCCACTCATGGCATACGCAATACGCTTGGAAGAGTGTTTGCCGACCAAAAATCAGTCCACAAACTCCTTGAGTTCTACCAGAACGTGTTGGAACATGATTCCTCCAACACATGATGAGATTCAGCGGTCACATTCGACAACAAGAGTGACCAGGCTTCTTACACAATCCATACAAGCACCAAGCACCAACAATATAACTGCCTCCATTGAAGTTTTTAATCCCAGGCAACCGCATGAGGGTTGACAAAGGGTTTTCTTCAACAGCAATGCTGCCTCAGGATGTTCCTGAGTGAAAATATATCTGTCGAATAACCGTATTGCCGGAGACAATATATAGCTAAACACAAAAATAAATATTATTATTATAAATGGGTAGAAAAGCTCCAAGCGGAATTTTTAGTAGTAGTGGTGGTAATTTGTGCATGGGGCAGGCTGTGAGCTTTCGCCTCAGGTACTAGCACGGTAACCTGCTGTAGGGTTGTGACTAACCTTGAATTGAACCCCATAAATATACATTGCCTTAGATTACTTCTCTGGCTAATGCACAACTGTTGCAACTAATGCCTGATATGGCACTACCATATTACGGAGTACACTATAAACGGCACCGGACACAACCCAATTCAAGCAATGTGGATCGATATCCAGGCTATTCAAATTGAGTGTTTCGGTCTCATGCAGTTTCTAAGCCGATAAATTTTTCAACAGTAACGCCGCCCCATGATGTTCCTGAATGAAAATACATGTCGAATTACCATACTTCTGGAGACATTATACCGCTAAACACAAAAATACAATAGTGTATATAAATCACATTGGCTAAAAGTATCTGATTATAAATGTGGGGCGAATTTCCCACCAGGTATGAACACTATTGAACAGAGCCTCGAGGAGCCGAATCTTCTTGAGAATTGATAGATTACTAGGCGACGCTAGTGGAATATATACTTGAAATTGAGTTTAGCTACTCCAAATCTAACCATAAACTTGTGAATTTTCACCAGAACGGTGTTGGAGCACAACTCCTTTAACACATTTTGAGATTCAGCAAGCTTGCCTAACCAAATGAGACCAAGCTTGCCTAATCAAAGAAGACCAAGTTTGCATAATCAAAGAAGACCAAGTTTGCATAATCAAAGAAGACCAAGTTTGCATAATCAAAGAGGACCAAACTTTTATTTACACGTTATAAATCAAAAGCACAAATCCCATAACATTTTCTAGTCTCAGACGGCTACAAATAAGCTGATAAAGGGTTTACCAGTATTGCCGTCTTGGGATTTTTGTAATTCGAGACATTTGTCGAATCACCCTTGAAAAAATTTTTCTTTGGCTACTTAATTAACCTCGCCGTTATTAGTGGTAGGCATTGATATATCAGTCTGCTTTATTGGAGGATGTAGCCTTTGGTAAGTAATACTATGTTGGAGGTAGTGCAGTCACCTGCTATTTGCATGCTTAGTTACCCTGGGCAAGATTGCTCTGTAAATAGAAGCTGTTCATCTGTACAAGACACATTCGAAAACACTACGGAATTCTAGTCTGCAAATTCGAACCTACAAATTCTGGAACTTTACGAATTCTAATCACGCACCATTTTCGATTTGCGTTTGCACAATATAATTATACCAAGTGGGACATATTCATCCAATGAGTGCGACCTGCCTTATTACCAATTTAGAGCAAGAGTACCAGTCATTTGAGCCCCTGAAGGAGGCGAGCGTCTTGGACTTGGTGGTCAGCAACTCTTTGGACTATGATTCAGACTATATTCGGCAAGAAATTCTCCAAAATAGCCATGAGTGCCAGTCGAAGTTACATGCGATGAGCCAGAAGATCACCGAGCGGCAATTTTCGGCGCTCTACCGACTCAAGGCGGTGAAGCAGCCAGAAAAGAAGCCAGAAAAAGTCAGTACTGTGCCACAGAAGGAAGAAGCCAAGGTTGTGGCCAGTGGTGCTAAGCCTAAGCAGGATGACAATTTGGCAGAGTTGCGTAACCGGCTTCTTTCACGTCGTTCGGATGCATTGCAGCTGTCGAAAATTACATTGGAGGCGCAGAACGAAGATCACCAGGCCAAGCAAGATGGTCTTTTGGGAGACATGCTTGGGCTAGTTGGCCAATTGAAAGAAAACGTGGGCCGGTTCAACGAGGCATTGGAGCAGGACACACGTATTTTGTCAGACACCACAAAGGGATTGGAGAAGGTGGGCAGTGCTGCTAGTCAGATTGGCCGCCGGTTGAAGGTGTATAATGAGCGTGGGAAGTTGGGGTTTTGGTTTTATGTGTATGTCAGCGGTGTGTTGGTGATTGTTCCGCTCTTGATGTTGCTTATAATACGGCTAGTGCCGAGATTTTAGAAGATAAGAGTGACGAAATGGTGACAATTGCATGAATTTTCATTTTGGCGGTGTTGGTACTTTTTTGAGACACTGACTGCGACATGTGGTTTAAATGACAGCAAGCTATTGGGTGGGCCGAATTATAGTTTATTGTGGTACTCGGTGCTTCTAGCCAGTTTTCACAAATGGGCATTCATCTTCAGCTTTTAGTCATTGAATTTCCTCTGCACTATTTAGTGCTGAATCATTGGCATTGAATGGCCGAATGCAAACTTGAGCGGACCATAGCTGCTTTAGTAGCACATGGTAGTTTATAAAGTACAATTAGACTGGATATTGTCGTAATTTACAACACGTTCGCCTCATTATGAGCATTGCTGCACCATGTATACATCTGAAATCCAACCCGGGTGTATTGCAAAATTGCAAGGCAGAGTAAATGAAATATTCAATATTATTATTCAATACTAGATCTAGTACCCAATCATTAGCACTCAAAAGTATCAATGCTGACCTGCCATGCCTAATCCATGTTATACCATGTCCGGGCAACCCCGCATAAAGCGAAATGTTTGTCGTCCACTTGACATGGCACAAAGGAAGCTACAGCAGGAAATTGAACGGGTGTTCAAACGGGTAAACGAAGGCCTCGGGGCATTTGATTACCTTTATGAGAAGGTGATTGGCTGCGAGAACCAGCTGCAGAAGGAGAAACTTGAGGCTGATCTCAAGAAGGAAATCAAGAAGCTCCAACGGCAACGCGAGCAGATCAAGAACTGGATCTCGGGGAACGACGTGAAGGACAAAAAGCCGCTCATGGAGTACCGCCGGAAGATCGAGAAGCAGATGGAGCGGTTCAAGTTGGTGGAGCGCGACATGAAGACCAAGGCGTTTAGTCGGGAGGGATTGAGCATGGAAAAGCGCATGGATCCGCGGGAGAAGGAGAAGATGGAGACCAGTGATTTCATCAGCGACAACATTGACAAGATCACGCAGCAGAATGAGGCCCATGAGGCGAAAATTGCGCAGATCCAGCTGCTGGTGAAAAAGAACAAGAAGATCCCGATGCTGAAGCAGACACAGATCAACCAGGCCAAGGAGACCTTGGAGAAGAACCACTGGCATCTTGGGAAGCTCGAGATGATTCTCCGGTACCTTGAGAATGGGCAGATTGAGGCGGACCAGGTGAATGAAATCAGAGAAAGCATTGCGTACTACGTGGACAGCAACCAGGACGCGGATTTTTACGACGACGACACGATATATGACGACCTTGGCCTCGATGAAGTGGAGCCGACGTTTGGCAATGTCGGGGAATTTGCGCCGAACCCAGACTCCGAGGACGAGCTTCTGGAGGTGTCCGAGGACCACTTTGATGCCGCCGAGGCGATCAAGGACCTCTCGTTGTCGCCTGCGACGCCGAAAAAGGAAGTTTCCAGCCTGGTGTTGAACAACTTAAAGCCGGCACCGGTGCCGAAGAGCAGCGAGGTGAAGTACGCAGCATTGGCCCAGCAAGTGAAACCAAAGAAGCGCGAGGACCCTGGGCCAGATTACGAGTTTCTTCCAGGGCTCCAGGACCTTTTACCGGGGTTCCAGGCGACACAGGCACGTGTTCAGGCAATGGAGGACGGCCAATGGGGCAGTTTCAGCGTGGCCAACGAAAGTATCCACCGAGCCATTGGCGACTCGCTTGTGAATTGTCCCGATTCGGTTGACTCCGAGCGTCCGCTTCGGTATTGGCCAAGCAAGCCGCATCCAACTCCAATCGAGTACCCTGACTTTGAGGCTGCGTTGGACAATGTGGAGGAAAAGCAAAAGCCAGAGTACCACCCGAACTTCTGTCTCATCAACAGCTACAACAACAAGGAGTTTTTCAAGAAGTTGGCGGTCGAAACTTTGTTCTTCATCTTCTACTATGGGGACGACACGGGAACCTCAGTGCCGCCACAGAGAGATGCAAGCAAGGGCAAGGAGACCGAGCTCAGCAGCTACAACAACGGCACGTATATTCAGTACTTGGCCTTGAAGGAGTTGTATGCGCGCCACTGGAAGTTCAACCGACAGCTCCATGTGTGGCTCCAGCCCGTGGAGGAGGGCGACAAGAAGACGTTCCGGTTCTTTGACTTTGAGGTTGACTGGACAATCAAGCTCAAGCTGCTTGACTTGGATTTTAACAGTGCCGAGTTCGAGCGGTGGTAGTATCACATGATGGGTTAATATACAGTATGCAACAGTGTAGTGTGGTGTAGTAGATTGTATAATAATATGCTTATTTACTTCTATAGCTATACCAGGCTTCCCCGGAGGGTGAGATTGATATTTCACCGTCTAAAAAACCGTAGTAGATTGTGTTGGGGGATGCTCGCATTGACAGTTGGATGATTTGGTTAGACGTATTTACGATGAAAGATGTGAAATTAAAATGAAAGATGTGAAATTAAAATGAAAGATGCAAAATTAAAATGAAAAAGGTCGGCCAGATGCCTTTTGGCAAGACTCAAGGCTCTAGAATCAATTCTACAAACTATATTAGGATGAATCTGGAAGTTTATCTACTTGGCCGAGGATGGTAATTTATCCAACATGCCTATAGTCCATGGATGAATATTAAGATTGTGTTAAAATTAGATGCAGAATGACAGACCTCCACTTTTAGTAGTACATTATAGATATTCGTTTCTTTTCGATAATGAGACCAATGTTCTATATTGTTTGGCAGAAGAACTTTGGGCGATTCACGGTATCTAGACACACTACATGGGCATGTGACTGACGCAATGTATGATAATGCGCAATTATGTATGGGAGTGAATGGCGACGTGACTTACGCATGATCGCAATTGCTATAATAGTACCCGGCTGTATACATTGAAATTGTACTGGTATTCATACTTTGAGCTTGGAACCTATTATATGAGCAACTTTTCTCTCCGAATTGAATCGAAAAGTCGAATACTAATGTTACCTAGTCATCTGGTTATTCAGTTCCGAGGGCAGCAATTAATTTAGAAGCTTATGGTCAAACTTACATGGTCAAACTTATCATGTGCATATCAACTTATCATGACCAAGTCAACTTATCATGAGCAAATCAACTTATCATGACCAAGTCAACTAGTAGAAATGAACCGTGACCATTTTCAGATTATTGGGTAGAACGGTTCGCTGGAAACCGGTGCGGATATAGCGAACATCCATAATAAGATTCACTATACTGTCTGCTCATGATTCTGAATCAACTTCAATTTCAATCACTGCCAACTTGATATTTTGCCAAGAGTCTCTAGTTGATTATTTTGCCAAAGTCTTCCCATTTCCCACTCATTCTAAACTGTACCCAGTGTTTATAACGGGAAATACCAAAATCACCCAGCAGTAATACAACATGGTTTCACTGGCAGTGACCAGAAGATTGACAAATGTATTGTATACATTCGCAGGAACATGACATCATACAAGAGGTGACAACTCCTGTTGAGTGGCTATGAGTTCGTCTAGTGAATATGAATTCGTCTAGTGAATATGAATTCGTCTAGTGAATATGAATTCGTCTAGTGAATATGACCAATGAACCTCTGTTATAGAGGACTGAAATTAGACGACGATGTAAACGATGATAGAGACCCATTGCAGATGGCAATTGCGAAAAGCAGTCGACAACACAGACGATTGAAATGGAACTGGAATCCACTGCTAAACAGACTACTTCATGACTCATTCAATCAGTCTGCCACTTAGCCAGCTGATTATAGACAGACACGCCTTACACCTAGGTAATACTCCCAGCTGATTACATCAAATATAGACTTCCCAAACGTCAATAAATAAAAATACACAACACAGGCGACTCGAGTTGAGCAACAACATAAGGTCCCAAACTTTGTTGGCCGCCTGTCTCAGATTTCAGCAGCATACCACAACAGCATGCCTACTCCTCCTCAGAACTCTCGCTATCGTCATCATCGTCATCACTGCTCTCGCTATTTTGCATCTGCGTGCCCTTGTCGTATTCCTGCAACCGCTGCTTCAAGATATCGATTTTCTTGTCGCGGTCGGTTGCCTTTTTGTTCAGTGACTTGCGCTTCCCGTTTCCAAATCCCTTTTTCTTGCCCATTAGCGGGTTTTTAGGGACAACGTAGTTGTACAACTTGAGTAACGTGCCGTCGTCCAACATGTCCATGTCCAACTCGATTTCCTCCTGGTCGTTCACCAAGTCCGGCACAGACTCGCGGATGATCTTCATCACATGCTGGAGCTTCTTCTCGCTCAGATTTGTAATCTGCTCGCTGAGCTCCTTCTTCATGTCGAATGTTATCTCAATCTGCTCGCCGTCCTCTCCGGACCACAGCATCTTGCGCCGCTTCACTCCGTTACCCTTCTTCTTGCCCTTGCGCTTCTTCTGCTTGCGCTTCTTCATCTTCTCGTACTCGTCCTTCTTCATCTTCTCCAAATCCTTCTTCATCCGCTCAATCTGCTGCTCCAAAAACTGGATCGCCTGGTTGTTCATAATCAGCTGCTCAATCTCAGCCTCGTCCTCCTCGTCCAACTCCCCATCCAAATCAGAATCCTCGCCTGGCGGCGGTGTCGCCGGATGTACCGGCCGATCAAGGTACCGCTTGTCAAACACTGCCTCGAGCTTGTGCCCCATGACGTTCACCGGCAGCAGCGCAGGATTGAACACGTAGCAGTTGTGGAAAACCAACTTCACGTCGTCGTGGAACTCCTCAAGCGAGTCATACTGGTTGTTCTGAAGCTTGTTCTGGATCGTCGACAAGTCCATCGGCTGCTTCACAAAGTCAAAGTACGTCGGACAGTCCAATGCCACCGGATCCACAGGCTCGAGGAACGGGTAGTTGTATGACTCGTGCTTCTTGGACATGAGCTCTTTCAACACCTGCCCCGCAAATCGGAGATCCGCTAGCAACTTCTTGTTCCGCGGACGCGTGTCATACGGCATGTCCTTCGGTTTGGGCGGATGGATCTCGCGCTTCGGCCGCCCGCTCGACCCCGTGAGATCGCGGCGGATTTTCGGCACGCCATTGGCAGCGGCAATCTTGCTCTTCAGCCCACGGTCTGCCGCGGCATCGCGCGGCGGCACGTGGAGAAGCAGTTTCTCGAAACTCGCCTGGATGTTCTGCCCCATTCGCGTGATGGGCGACTTGTCGCCATTGAACTTCATGCAGTTGCCCACCATGAGATTGAAGTCCGCCTGCACCTCGTCGGGCGACCGGTAGCCGTTTAGGGACAACTTATTTTCAATCGTCAGAATGTCCATTGGCTCGGTGACAACGTTGTAGTAGAGCGGGATCTGGAGCGCCTCGATATCCACTGGGGTGAGAAACGGCGCCGAGTCCTTGAGCCGCTTGATCGACTTGAGCGCCTTGAGAAGATACTGTTTCTGGTGGTTGGGCAACGCGTCCTCGATATTTTCGTGGATCACGACCTCGGGCTTTGGCGCTGGCGTCACTTTGGCGGGTTCCGGTTCTGGTGGAGGCGCGACGTCGACTTCCTTTTTGCCCAAGTCCGTCAGGGTGTGGGTATCTGGTACTGCCATTTTTGGAATGCGTGTTCTCTGTGTCGTGGATATTCTGGCGCTTGTATCGAGTCTCTTTATTCTTTTTAAATTTTTCCTTGAATTAATTCCTGTACTTGCTTCTATATTTTTCCTGGTTAAATATTCCTGGTAATTTCTGCTGCTTTATCTTGCTGTCCGTGGCGCGTCAACGGGAAAAATAAAAGTGCGAAAAATTGAAAATTCTCATGGAGCAGGGTGGAAAACAAACAAATAAATAACTCCCGCCCACCTCGCATTACCCGGACCACGGCACGCCACCCGAGCGAAATGCGGCAGAACCAGCCACATCCGGCATGTCCGACAACATCGCTCTGTCGATTGGTGCGGCAATCGCAACCGCTTCGTTGTTGTACCCGCTAGACTACTACAAAACCCTTGCTCAGTTGACCCATGGCCGCGCCCTCGTCACCGCTCCTAACCAGCCCAAGTTCTTCTTTGCTGGGTTGCTGGCGTCGTCCTTGTGCGTTTTTCCAAAGACCCTTGTGCGGTTTGGCGCCTTCAATTTCGCAAACAGCTGGCTCGGCGACTCCAAGGCGAACCCCGGCGTGATCTTCTCGTCGCTCTTTGCCGGAATGCTCGAATCGCTCGTGATTGTGCCCTTTGAAAACGTCAAGGTGCAAATGATTGAAGGCAGTCGAGCGCAGGAGAAAAACCCATTTGCATTGCCACAAAGACTGCTCAAGATTTCCCCCTCGTCCAACAACAAAATCTTTGCCGCTGCTAAACCGGTTGCGAAAAAACCCCCGGCCCCGGTCACCAACATTTGGCAAGCAGCCACCAGCATATACCATTCCGACGGGGCGTATGGGTTTTTCAAGGGCACAAACGTCACAATTGTGCGTCAGTGGTCGACCTCGGTGGCGTTTTTCTGGTCGTACAACACGGTGCGCCAGGCGCTTCTGTCGGACCAGTCGTCGTTTTCGGCATTGGCGTCTACGGGAGTCGCCGCATTGGCAGTTGTCGCCGTCAACCAGCCGCTAGACGTGATCAAGAGCCGGTTCCAAAGCGCGAGCTACCGCCGGTTTGGGTACAAAAACCTGCTCCAGGCCGCGTATCGGATTGCCTCCACCGAGGGCGGCATCCGGAAACTCTATGCCGGGTCGCTCCCCCGGCTCATTCGAGTCGGGTTGCATGGCTCGTTGATGCTGGTGTTTTACCACTACTTCCTGGCGATGTGACGCCGCTGCATGCGTGCTGGTGTATATACATGTGTACCATCAAATTTTTTTTGTAGAGTCATTTGGGCCCGAGATTTTCGCCTTTGCTAATTACAAATGTCACTCAACGTCTTGATAGTCGGAGCTGGTGGGAGAGAGCACGCCATCCTTAACCAATTGCGGCTCTCGCCGACGGTCGCAAAAATCTACATCACTTCCGGTAGCGTCGGTTCCCATGGGCTCACAGGCCCGGTCAAGGTCGAACAGATTGCAATCGGCGCCGCGAAACTGGATTTTGCCCAGCTTCTTGACTTTGCCATCGCCCACGAGGTCGGATTGGTGATTCCAGGTCCAGAGCAGCCGCTCGTCGACGGGATTTCCGACTATTTCGAGCTCCACAACGGGTCTGGCCGGAAAATCGCAGTGTTTGGTCCTAGTGCCAAGGCTGCGTACATGGAAGGCTCCAAGACTTTTAGCAAGGACTTTATGAAAAAGCATGGAATTCCGACCGCGGAGTACCGAAACTTCTCGCTGTACGAGCCAGCCCGAGAGTACGTCTCGTCGGTCAAGCACCGGGTGGTGTTGAAGGCGTCCGGAATTGCTGCTGGTAAAGGGGTGTTGATCCCGGAATCCACTGAAGAGGGCTTGCAAGCGCTCGAGCAGATTATGGTCGAGCGCAAGTTTGGCTCCGCCGGAGACGAAATCGTGGTCGAAGAATTCTTGGAGGGTGACGAGATTCTGATTTTGACCATTAGTGACGGATACTCCTTTGTCAACTTCCCGCCATCGCAGGACCACAAAAAGGCCGGAAATAACGATATCGGTTTGAACACCGGGGGTATGGGCTCGTACGCCCCAGCCCCGGTCGCTGCTGACCGGAAACTCGCAGCCCAGATCAACGACATTGTCAAGCAGTCGATTGACGGGATGCGCCGTGACGGATTCCCGTTTGTCGGGGTGTTGTTCACCGGGTTTATTCTCACCAGCTCGGGACCAAAGGTGTTGGAGTACAACGTCCGGTTCGGTGACCCAGAGACCCAGTCGGTGCTCCCATTGATTGATACCCGCACCACTGACTTGGCCCAGGTGTTTTTGGCCGCCGCCGAACACCGGCTTGATTCGGTTCCGTTTGATATCGACGCCTCGAAGCACGCTACTACCGTGGTGCTCGCCGCCGGGGGTTACCCTGAGACGTATCGGAAGGGCGACCGGATCTCGATCGACTTTGGTAAATTGGCAGACAATGTGTCGGTGGTGCATTCCGGTACGGCTCTTGACAGTGCGGGCGAGGTTGTCACCAACGGCGGACGGGTTCTCGGTGTCACTGCCGTGGCTTCGAACTTGAAGCAGTCGGTTGAAGATGCCTACGCGGCAATCCAGCACATTGATTTCCAGGACAAGTATTTCCGGACAGACATTGCCCACCGGGCATTCCGGAAGACCCAGCCGGTGGCCGGAATTACCTATGCCGACGCCGGGGTGTCGGTCGACAACGGAAACCTCCTTGTCGACCAGATCAAGGCCTTGGTGCGCTCGACTGCCCGGACCGGAACTGACGCGGAGATTGGCGGGTTCGGCGGGCTTTTCGACTTGGCCGGCGCCGGATACGACTCGCGCGACTCGGTGCTTGTGGCTGCTACCGACGGGGTTGGAACTAAGCTCCGGATTGCTCAGGAAAGCGGAATCCACGACACCGTGGGAATCGATCTTGTGGCAATGAACGTCAACGATCTCGTCGTCCAGGGAGCCGAGCCGTTGTTCTTCCTTGACTATTTTGCCACGGGAAAATTGGACATCAAAGTCGCACATGCATTTGTCAGCGGAGTCGCTAGAGGATGCAAGATCGCCAACTGCGCCTTGGTTGGCGGAGAAACGTCGGAGATGCCAGGAATGTACGAGGGCAACCATTACGACACAAACGGGACTTCGGTCGGTGCCGTTGTCAAGACGAAAATGCTTCCAAAGTTGCAGGAGATGCAGGAGGGCGATGTGGTGCTCGGTTTGGCTTCTGACGGATTGCACTCCAACGGATTTTCATTGGTGCGGAAAATCATTGAAGTCAGCGGGCTCGATTTGGCCGAAGACGCGCCTTGGGAATCCGGAAAAGTCTCTGTTGCTCAGTCGTGTTTGGTTCCTACTCGGATTTACGTGCAACCTATTCTCAAGGCATTGAAGCAGACGACTGGAATTTTGGGTTTGGCACACATCACTGGCGGAGGTCTTGTAGAGAACTTGCCACGGTGCTTGCCAAAGGGATTGGGTGCCAGTATTGAGTTTGGTAGCTGGCCAATTCCACCAGTGTTTAAGTGGTTTGGGAAAAACGGTAACGTGCCGGTGCACGACTTCTTCAAGACGTTTAACGCGGGAATCGGAATGGCCGTTGTCGTAAAAGCGTCAGAGGCGGATTCTGTCGCCAAGATCTTTGAAGCTGAGGGTGAAACTGTTTTCCGGATTGGCTACTTGGTGAAACTGGCAGGGTCTGAGTGTGTTATTGATGGCGTAACTGTAGAGGGTTTTTACTAATGCCAATATGATCATTCAACTGTAAATGCGGCCAGGATTATAATTAGGAAATGACATGACTGAGTTTTTTTGACAAGTATCGTGTATTTGGAGTTGTACCGACCAGTTTGCAAGAGACTGGTATAAATGCAGTATTCCTTCTCATGCGAAGCTGTATAATTCATGCTATTACCGGACTATCTCAGACTTGCTTAAATGACTGGGTAATTCTTTGGACAGTGTGCCAAGGGCTGTATGGAATTGATATTTCAGCAAAGTGTATATGCGGTAAAATGCAACTTGGGAATAGTTCGTTTTTTAGAGTGGTGATGGTGATTTCCGATGGTTCAAGGTGGATAAAGGCATGTGACTATGTATTGAACTGTTCATAACGGCACTGCTGTCAATTGGTGAAGCATATAGGGTCCTAAGGTGGTCTTTTGAATAGAGTGTGCTACTGAAATACCCATCTTCCGAGGAAATTGATGAGTTTTAATCTTGCTTTTCTTTGATGGACCTGTTTGACTTGTAATCAGGCTCAAGACATGGCCCAAGTGAAGTTCGAGGTATAATTGACCAACCCTAATAGCTGGGAATATAGATAGGTGGCACGATGGGTGGATGTTAGCAGAGAAGGCATTATTTTGACTAGAGAAATAAAGTCATATATTTTCTGGGAATATAGTGACATCCCCCGTTTATAATTTGATACATTTCAGTCTTTGTGTTACGACTTGAAACGTCTCCCTTCACATTACAACTTTCAAAATATGGGCTTAGTGCAGGTGATACAGGTTGAAAAGTTGGACAATACTCTAGTCAACCAGTAATCACTAAAGAGAGGTCCTCTAATCCAGATTGACAGTAATTTACCATTGTCAAATTCAATTCAAACACTAATTCACGATTACATAACATGCTGAGCGCAAGGTAGAGCTTTGATAGAATTAAATCACCTAAGATTTGCAATAGACAATCAAAACCATAGTCACCAATATACTCTGTCACAATAGTCTGCTACACATTAAACCCACACCATAATACTTTACTACATAAACCAATACACTTTACAATTTACTCTCATTCTCAGACGGATTGAGCACGGCACGGCCATTGATTTTTCCGTGTCTAAGATCATCCAACACCTCGGGCAACTTGCTAAACGGCAACTTTACAATCACCGGAGTGACAATGCCTTTGGAGACCAATTCTAGAGCCTCTTCCAATTCCTTGGCAGTGCCATACAAATTCCCAAGAAGCCGGAGCTCCTTGTCACAGAACTGTGCCAAATTGATACTCAATCTGCCGTGGCCTAGCCCTATGGCAGCAATTGTCCCGCGCGGCTTTGTATACTTTACCCCCATGGTATAAGTGTCCTTGAACCCACACAAGTCGATTGTCACGTCAAAGGAGCTCTGCTGATGGCCCAGGGCCCGGAACTCCGCGTTGGTGTAGAACTCGTCAGCTCCATTGGAAAGCGCAGCGTCACGAAGCAGCAGCCTGGCATCCACCACCACCAAATATGGATTGTACGCCCGGACAATTTGAATGGCGTTCATCCCAAGCCCACCTGCTCCAATGAGAAGCACCCGGTGCGCTGGGCCGATGCTACAGCGTTTTATGGCATGATACGGGGTGATTACTGCATCAGCCAGAACTGCTGCCAACTCGTACGACACATTGTCGGGGATTCTGACAAGTGACGCCAAGTTGGATACTACAAGATACTTCTGCCACCCACCATCTTGACCCAATCCGTACGCCATGGCGTTGTTTCCACAGCAAAGGTTACCATGCCCCGCCTCACAGGTCTGGCACCGGCCGCACCGGTTGGTAATATGCACGGCGTACCGCCCCCCAACCGGGTATGAGCCGCCCACAGCCCCACCCACAGCCACGATTTCACCTGCGATCTCGTGACCGCCCACGAAGTGGTCACGTGGTATAGCGAGGGCGCCCAGAAGAAGGTGGATGTCAGAGGCGCAAATTCCTGCGGCGAAGACCTGGAGAAGTACCTGATTGTCGTTTGGTTTAGGTACAGGGATGGTCTTTGGCACGACCTTGTGGTTTTTCAAGTCCAAGTAGTATGCGTTCATTTGAAAAGGAGTTAGCGAGACTGACTATGAAGTAATCAAAAAGCAATGGAAGCAATTGCAAGAGAAGAGCAATGAAATGAGTGAATGGATCAGTGCGTGATAAATGTCATGTCAGCTCGTGTGGGGTATCCGTTTAGGGACTCGGCTATTTGGCCGGGTAGCTCTGCGCTAGATTTACGTGCACGTGATGTGACGGGTTATCATGTGGGAGTCATTGTTGATTTCAAAAGCTAAGAGTGACTAGATGGTACTTTTTTGTGCGTGCCTAGAATGAGTGTCGATCCATCTTCGCTTCAACAGGAGGTCGTCCTCCCAAGATTATCTGACAAGGAAGCCGACACGCTCAAGCGCTTGATCTATGTGAGTTGGCCTGTCTCTTGGCGGCATTACTAACCTCAGAACTACTTTATAAAGGCATGCTCGGTGTTGTTGAGCACCCGATCTCGTGAACCAGGGTCAGGCGCCCGTGTCAATAATTGGGTATGTATTCCATCGTCTTCCTCCAACCGTGCTAACCCCAGTTTAATTTATCCACCGATGTCTCCGCGATACCAAGAGATGCCCTCGCTTTGTGGAAGTTCCACGGTGACGCAGTGCCGCCGTTGGTGATTGAAACCTACCTCGACTTGCGCGACGTCCAGCCCAGACAGAAGCTTTTTGTGAACGATGGCGACGGCAACGCTTGGCTAGTTACCCGTGGCAACAAAAAGTCCGAGGTGGTGTTGGAGCGCTGGTTGTTTGAGCTTGTGCCGGATGCAAACGCGCGTGATTTGACCGACACATACAAGGAGTGCATTGTGTTTTTCCGCGACCTCTACTCATTTGCCACCTTGCTCCCAGCGACTGCGCTTTGCAACAGCGAAACATTAAATGTGCGGGCGCGGATACTCCGTGGCGATGAGCCAATCACATCCAAGGGCCGCATAGGACTCAGCAAGGAGCTCATCAGCACATATAGCAACACCAGCAACGACTCGGAAGATACCCGGCCGCATTTGGGGCACCACAAGTTTGCCACTGTTGCCACCGCAATGGGGGAGTTGCGCGCCACCATGCAGTACCGCAGGGACACTGATTTTTACCTAAACGGGGAAAAGGGCCACAATCAAGACGCCAGAAATTTTGACAGCCATGAGAAAAATGCAGCCAGGAATTTGGAAAAAAACATAGAAACAGGCCACGACACAGACTTGCACAAGAACCATGTGAAGATATCGGCCCTGGGCCCGGGAAAGCGTCCAGAAGACCTCGAGAAGAGCCCAGCAAGTCCCCAGAAAAGCCCAGACAGCTTGGAAAAAAGTCCCGGTAGCTTGGAGAAAACTCCAGACAAGAGCCTTGAAAAATCCCGCCATGTGTACCAGGAGTTTAGCAACGCGATTCCCATCTCGTCAAACCTGAACGTGTCGTTGGCCGCGCTTCTTCGCAGCATGAAACGCGACAACGGATCGGTGCCAAAATCATACACCTCATCGGTGACGTCACCAAACCCCATTGCCATTTCCCCGGCCAGTAACCCGGAATCAAACCCCGGATCGGCAGGTAGATACTCGTCGTCGTTCGGCTCACGACTCGCTATAAAGAGTCTTGTGGCGCCGCATGCCATGTCCCGAAACGGAAGCATTGATGGACGGCGGTTCAGCGACTTGGAGCCACCGAGCCAGCTTTATGTGGACGAAGATATCAACGACTTCATCCGGCTCTTGGACAATAAGTCGGACTTGAAAGTGGGCCCGAGCAGCGGCGCAGGCAATCTCACAGACTCATTATACCGCTTCAAGTCGATGCGCAACAACAACAATCTTCTTGTCGACTCCGTCAGCGAAAGCGCACTTGTGTCGTCACGTGCTCCCATCCGCCGGGGCAGCAGCCACGGTTCGCCGCTGCCAAACGTCTCGCATCGGTTTTCTCTATCGTCGAATTCCCCACATCATCTTCCCTTGGTGCCGTCGCGGCTTTCAGGCACGTATTTCCCCGACGACGTGCTGTTCACGCGTCACAATTCCGGGTCCTACAGCTCCAGCAGCCACAGATACTCCAGCGTGGTCATTGACGAGGCTCCTTACAAGTATACGCCTGTGAACTACGACGTGGGTTCGGCCCCACTTCCGATCGCCACCAACCGTTTTGTGCCGCTGAGTCCGGGCCACGGTCTGCCAGGCGCATTTTCATACAACAATCACGGCATGGTGTCAGAGTCGACGTCAGTTGCCAACGAGACGAACAATCACCGGCAAATTTCCAACAGATACAAGCCAACACGTGCCGTGCCCGCAACAGGGTTCAAGATTCTTCCGCTCCAGAGCATGCCGCCAATGGCAATCACCACCACCACAAATGCTTACGCGAAAATGAGCGAGGACGAGCCTGCCACTGAGCCGAGCACGATGCCAGATGAAATGTATGGTAACATTGATCACAACATTGATGACGATTTGATCTTTCAGGTGCACGACATTGACCGGTCGCAATGATTGGAAGGAAACGCATGGCGGCAGTGATTCAGTGAGCAGTTTGCTCCAGTCATAATTACAGTACAATAGAGAATGTCAGTCCCACCAACTTGCCGGAAGAGGCAATTTATACAACCAATGCAATATCTTATAATCCAAGTAGGCATGCCAGTGTAAAGCAGTGTTGAACCTGTAAAATTCTCCGCTCATGTTAAGAAAATATGGTGTATAAACCACTGTAATAAAAGAGGTGTTGAATTACTTGACTTTTTTGAATTACTTAACTTTCTTGACTTTCTTAACTTCCTTTTGATCACTATTTTTCAGCCCGTATCTTAATTACTATATTACACCCTCTGTAAATTGCGTAGCCCACATAGTTCATTCCAATCTTGCAAGATTAATAGTTGTATTTTTCGTCACCATGACCAGTCAGAAACCCTGTTGAATGCGTCATGCTCATCATATTCTAGTAAAACTCAATGAGTATATGAACTGATTTGTGGTCAGCAAATACATTACAAGCGTATTTTTTATTCTACTTGAGGGTTCCAATATTTCGCCCATTTGCAAAAGGATCAATGTGTCTAGGAGTTCCAGGAATCGGAGGTCATGTATTAGGGCGATATGATCCAACCACTTTTTACTCGTTTACTCTAAAGTGACTTCCATAGCACTTGAATGCAAGTGTGACGTAGCTGTTGAATTCGAGACGAGTCCCCTGTATATCGTATTTTTACTTGGCCCTATTGGGTTTTGTCATGTTATAGTGGAACGCTTTAATTCCATATTATATAATCAGGACTGTACATGCTCCACATTACGCTATTAATCTGCCACACGTAGTTCCTCGGATTATCCGACTGAGGTATTTTATCTGCTATAATGTCTGAAAAGAATTCAATATATTGAACCCGGCTAATTATCAAAGTTGCGAAGCAAAGCTGACCCTCTGCGTTACGTCATAGACTACCAAAACCTCATTGAACTAATCTATAAAAAACTATACAGCAATATAGTAAAAATTATACAGTAGATTTACAGTTACCATATGAAAAATAGCAGGTTAAATGGAAATAAACTGTGTCTCGTTTCTCTTACTGTGTCTGGTGCATGCCAGCCCCAGTTACCCGTACTTTCTCATAAACAAATTGTCCAGAGCCATCAGCAACTTCATGTCACTCAAAAAGGCCAGTGGACGTAAGAAATCCGTTACATGGAAGGATTCCGATGAGGTTGCGAGCATCAGCCAGGCCAATAGCACCAAGGTGTCTGTTTGGCAGCGGTTCTCGCTTGTCAACGTCCCATACCATTATGCTGGCATAATATACTACTTGTTGTACGTCGAGTACAATGACTTGGTGAATTTTGACAGGATCAACTCTGTGCTTGCCAAGGCTCTAGTACTCTCATTTCTTGGCCAGTTGGTTTGGATCCAGCTTCTTCCGAGCCATGATAAGAAAAACACCCGGCCTAGTGCCCTGCTCATCTTTGCCGCGTCGTTTCTATCTTTGGTCCTGGGGCTTTTCATACATTGTTTCCTAGTTCTCTTGGGTGCGCCAGTGCTCATATTCCAGCTCCAGACGTTTCTCCTTTCGCTCCATTTGGCAGTTTTGGTGGTGCTTCCGCTTATCGTCACGTATCAGTTTAGTGCAGAACGCTGGAAAATGATTTTGCTCCACTCTACTGATGCAAAGTACTTGGCAATGAACCCTGTGCTTTTGACTGCGTTGTTTGCGGCTCTTGGTTGCTGGCTAGGTGTTATCACCATACCTTTGGACTGGGATAGAGACTGGCAATTGTATCCAATCAGTTTGGTAGTAGGAAGTTATTTAGGCGGCATTGTGGGCGGTGTGCTTGGATTTGCTAGCCGGTTTGTTGTTGGCAGTATTTAGAAATGAACAGTGGTACGTCAATATCGACATAAATATAAATATATATTCACACCAACATAGTTTGATAAATTGTCGTTGATATGAGTGGTGCCTAGCGAGAATTTATGGTGTTTGAGGCTACTGTCTAGATGAGATTCACGATGGATTATAGGATTTGGCTGAAATAATGGATTAAACATGGCTTGAGCGGATTCCCTGCGTTACCTGGCACAGGCCAATCAAGGTCAGTATTTAATGAATGAGCCATGGTTGTGAATTTTTACTCGAAATGGGATTTATGTGGAGAATTGGTATTGAATGATGGCGTTGTCACGGGCCAGTAAACTTTGTACGTAAAAATACAAGATGTATTTAATGGGAAGAGGAACTCGCAGTAAATGGGAAAGGAGGATAAATAGGACTTGGGACAGCTGAGAAAGAACAATTTGGATTCAATTCGATCTCAATACCGCTTACATACGGTAGTTCACTGTACCGTATGGTTACCTAAATATTCAATGTGTTATCATAGAGACAGTACCAATATTATGATCTAAAAGTATGTACATGTGACGTAGTACCAGTATACTATATCAAGTAGTGACCTGATTCAATTGTAGCAAGGCTCAAGGTATTGTATCCGTGGTTTTTTTCAATGATGAGAACTCTGTCTTTGTACAGAGCAATGAAGTAAAAATGTCCCAAAAGGTACAATAGTGCTTACAAAGGCTTCAACAGGAATAAAAGCCAATTCACAATACTTTGCAATTCAGAAAGTGTATCCAGACATATCTTACTACAGAGTACGGCCTTGAAATTTCACATCTATTCAGTTCTGCGAGCATGTATACCAACTAAATGCTTTCAAAAACCTGACAAACAACCTAAAACACCCACAATTAAATTCCCAAAATGCACCATGTAATCTTTATACCACTTTAAATAGATCATTGCTTACATTCTACAACCATACACATGACCAAACCATTCATTACTCATACTATCCAGACCTTGCCCTCGGCAATCATCAACTGGTTCTTCTCGCTCATCTTGGCCAACGCCTGCTCAAACTCGCCTCTTGAAAATTGTTCTTCCTCGGGCAACTCCTTGTTCACGCGTTCAAACACTAGCTCAAGGGAACTGCTCTCGTCCTCAAACAACTCGGACTGCATCAAGTGGGACATAATCTTGGAGAAAGCTGCGAGCCGCGACGCCGAAATCGCCTCGTCCTGCTCGATATTCTCTGGGCTCTTGTCCTCGAGCGGCTGTGACTGGCTAGGTTCCGACATGTCAATTTCCGGCTGCAACTTGTCGGCAATGATCTCCTCTGCGTCCTCAAAGACATCATTCTCGTCATTCTCGTCATCTTCATCCTCATAGACCCTTGGCTTCTTGGTACGTTTCACCTTGACGACCTCCTTGAACAATGCATACCGCAAGATTTCTTCGGCGACTTTTGCGTCCTTCACTTGCACACGATGGGACAAGCGGGCCTTGGCATGGGCTGTAGCAAGCCGGATGAGGGTTTCCAATGTTCTTGTAGTGATTGGCGCAGTTTTGCGCTCGTTGTTGTTGAGCACGTCGTTTCTGAGCGACGCAAAGCAGCCGACAATATACTTGGAACTTTCCTCGGTGAGCACCGGCTTCACACGCTGCTTTGCATACTGGATGTACTTCCGGATGAACGGGATCAGGAGGATTTGCACCTTGGCGCTTTTTCCCTTGGTGCTCTCGACATAGTCTGCGGCTCCGGCATGCAATAACGCACTGAACTTTTCAAACACCACGGTCTGGTCATCCTCCTTGGCTTCTTCGCCGCCAGTGTTCAACGACAAGTTCTGGAACTGTCTGATTGGCTCTCCCTCGGCGTAGCCCTTTGGAATGTACCTGTGTAGGTTCAAGACATGTTCGCTGATTGCCCGATCACGCTGGTCCGAGACATCGTCGGTGACCACAAACAAGAGATCAAACCGCGAGAGAAGCGAATCTGGAAGCGCAATGTTCTGGTGCGGATCCTTGTGCACATCATACTGGCCAAACACCGGGTTGGCTGCGGCAATCACGGAACACCGAGCATTCAACGACGTGTGGATACCAGCCTTGGCGATGGTCACGGTCTGCTGCTCCATGACCTCGTGGATTGCCACCCGATCGACGTCGGACATCTTGTCGAACTCGTCGATGCACACAATACCACGATCCGCAAGCACCATTGCACCAGCCTCGAGCTTTCGCTCGCCGGTTTCACGGTCAGTCGACACTGCGGCCGTGAGACCAACGCCCGAGGAACCACGGCCTGTGGTTGCAATTGCGAGCGACGCAGTATTGAGCACAAAACGAAGCATCTGCGACTTGGCCGTCGACGGGTCGCCGACCATGAGGATGTTGATGTCACCTCTCAAATGAGTGCCATTGGGCAAGTTCTTCTCGACACCTCCAAGGAGAAGGAGGAGCACCGCCTTCTTAATGTACGCATGGCCATAAATACTTGGGGCCAAACTCTGTGCCATGATTTCAAACACATCCTTCATCCGCGAAACCCGGTTGAAGTTCCGGATGTCCACCTCAGTAATGTTCTCGACACTGGCAATACTGCTCAGCACCGTGTGGAACGGGTACACCGCACAAGCAACAAGCACGGTCCGAAACGTGTTGGCACTATTAGACCCCCCGCCCATGCTCCGAAACACTCCCACAATCTGCACACGGTCGCCTGGTTTCACCGAGTCCACAAGATCGTCGTCGAAAATCACCTCCACCGACCGCGGAAGCTGCCCGGGATCCGACTTTTCAGGCATTTCCTGAATCGACACCGTCTGGTGGTCCTTGTACGTCGAAAACCCATATTCAGTGACTAACTTGTGCCCATCCGGGTCCTCCGTCGGATATATCGCCGCTGAAGATACGGGGCTGAACGACGTCGTTTGGTCGGAGTATTCCCGATAAAAGAACTTGTGGTTGTAGTCACAGTAATGGACAGACCGTACAACTTTCGGTCGCACAAGAGACGTCCGCGTCACAATGCCCTCCACAGACACAAGCTTAAACAAGAACGTCGCCTTGATCGTCTTGGGACTGAGCTGGTGTGACCCAAATGCCCCTTTAAACCCCAACGAAAACGCATCCCGCTCGTTGAAGCTAATGTCCGGCATCGTACTCGCATCAAAAACAACATTCACAGTCTCCCGCAACGCCCTCTCAGCTGCAGGAAGATATTCTGCCGGGGTTTCAAGAAGCCCTGTCCAAAATTCCTTGTTCCAGTTGCGAATTTCGTCGATCGACACCGTAAGACGTCGCAAGCCTTTTTGCAACATCACCCGGATCTCCTCCCGGTAATCCACCGGGTTCGAATCCGATACAGGCAAGTCAAGAAATTCCTGGAACGCACGGACTCGTTCACCAAATAAGGCGTCGTTGGTTTCAAATATTTCTTCGTCCATTGTACCAAGTGGTATACAGTTTCCCAAGGAGAAGAAAAAAAAATGCGCGTCGCGTTGCTTATGTAATCATTACATAAACAAAACGCTGCATTTGGATGTCAAGTACTTTTTGGTGATTCTGTTAATGTTTTGCACAAGACGTCTAAAAGGTTTCAAAATAATTGACAATATAAATCCTTTCTGATAATTTTTCTTAAATATATTCAAATGAGCTGGTTATTACCATAGACTAATCGATAAATGTCGCTTTTGTCACACTCATATGCTACAAATAACGCTCAGCGAGAATATCCACAACACCCCATACTTCTAAGTGTCAGTCGCTAATTACCAACGGAGAAATGATGTATATTCTTTTTAAGATAACAAGGGCCTGAATAATTGTCGCAATAGATTAATAATTTTGTCAGTTTCAACAATTAAACAGTCATGTCATACAATGTTGAAGGATCCATGTACACATTTTTGGGTACTTAATCCTACCAAGTAACATATTTTTACTAATTTGCAATGCTGGATTTGGTATCGTTGCCTGATTATATCTTACGTGAAATTTGTGAAAGATTACTGAGAATACATTGTGCAAATGTCATTCAATTGTTGGGAGATATTACAAGAGCTAGGCACTGTTTGGACATTCTCAAATCCTTTATGTTTGTCAATATTTCTTTTTTTATATGTCCCTACGACATTGATAGGTTTACATACCTGTACGTCCTCAGGAGAAAAGATAAAAAGCTCACAAGTAGCTTTTTTATATTATTCACAAACACTATAGCAAGTTTTTTTGATGATGGAAATGGGAAATTTATAAAGAAACTTAAAGTTGTTGATTTTAAATGTTATAATCTACCAAATTCAAAAGTCATTTGGCCAAAGTTAATGAGAAAGTTTTTGAAAACTTGTTATATTTTAGAGGATTTAAACTTAATGAAAACACGGTCCTGTAAACTCGGAAGCCTTTATCAATTTTCAAAATTAAAGGAACTTGAAATGCAACATTGGGATTGGAGGTCACTAGGCCAGCTGAAGATATGCTCCACTTTAGAATCATTAAAAGTAATTAACGCGGGAGCAGCAGAAGCCGATGGACTTCAAATGGATATTCCAATTCTGCTAAGTTTTCCTAGATTGAAAATTTTAACAGTGAAATCAGGCAATACTTTGTCATTAATGGCTATCAGGAAAATAACTTGCCCAAATTTACAGAAATTTACCTTTCATGATACATCTGATATTGGCCACAAGAATATAATCAAATTCTGTCTACCAAGTGTGCAAGAGGTATATATTAATTTAAAAAATTTGAGTGACAGTTTGGATATTTTCAGTTTCTTCAATTGCCTGAGTAGTATAGAAAGTTTACACTTTGGTGAATGTTACAAACAGGTTGCAAATCTAAAGCTGATACTTCCCCTTATAAGATTAAAGAAACTAACAATTGAACAGTCCCAAGTATTAAATATAGAGAGTCTAAAATACATGAACTCACTCAAGACACTAACATTGGTTTGTCCCACCAGTTATAACGTCCCATCGTTAGGTGCTCAAAAGTTGGAGGAAGTACATTTAAGATGTCAGAGTCTCAGGGCCATAAGTCGATTTCATGGGTATTCAAAGGTCAAAAAGTTAAGTCTCCGGAATATTAGACTCATCTCGATTAATTTGGTAGGATTGGCAGGAGTTGAAATTCTCGATCTTCAAGAATCAAGCCTTAGATATGTACCAGATTTTTCCAAGATGAAATCATTAAGAGAACTTATTTATAATAAGAATTATTTATTGGCAAATGCAAGAAGTGGAGGATTTCATTGTTTGGAGAAGCTTGAATTAAGATGGGTCAAAGGAGAACAGAGACAGAGTTGGATTGAGGAATTGTGCATGAGGTTTCCAAAAATTAAGATTGAACTTATACCAACAGATGTAGGAACAGAAAACAAGCTATTCATGTATTATAACCGGGTTCTTAATAACTTCATGATGGATATCAATGGAATCAGTTCTCTATCGTGGAGTGGAGAATATAGACAATATACTATTGAGAATGAGTCTCGTCATATAAAGGATTATTATTCAATTCTGATTAATCCAAAGGTACCATGATGGCGTCACATAGTGATAAGTTAGTCAGCTGTTCTGAGTTATGTTGAATATACAATACACTGAGGTTTTGGTATTTGGTACTTTAGCGAATTGTAAAATCTAACAAGCTTTGGAACCTGTCTTGTCAAAAAACTTGGTTTACTTTAGTTAGTTTTTCGTTACCCTCATCAGTCAGAAACTGATTGTTACACAGAGTTGAAGCTATGAATTTATTATTTGTTAGCTATGCAAATAGAGAACCGAAGTTCTAGTTAGACAGGTACCTCTGAGTAATGTTATGGTCTTCCAGGCGTACATTCTAGTCTTCCAGGGATACCACCTCAACCAGGAAACCAGTGAGATCTTCTGACATCCCGCTATCCAACTGGAGCGGATCAATGACCATTAGCCTCCGTGGATCACAGATACCGTCCTTTATAGTCCAGCCCTTTAGCAAAGTAGGATCATATCGACAAAGTAGCTTTAATAAAGTATATCTCATAAATGTTTGATACCGTCTATTATCAGCATAGAAACTTCCATATCTTTCAGCAATTTTTGATATTTGACCTAGCATACGCTCTGCCATACGTGAATCCCTGGAGGCTCTATAAATAGAGTTCCGAAATTCAATTAGCTTAGAAGCAGAATTTCTTGTAAATCTTTCCAAGTGATCAATATTGACCAAATTTGGCTCCAAACTGCCATTATCAAAAGTGATCTGCTCAGCCGTTCCAATGAGATTAGTCCAGTCGTTATCCCATGGACTCTGGAAGAGTAATTTGACAATTAGTTCGGTCAGTAGATGATCCAACTTTTCAATATATGAATCGTTGAAAATCAAACCTATTTGCTGAACAATCTTTTCAAACAGCTCGTGATCTCGTGGAATGAGAGGTGCTATCCGTTGAAGAATTGAGCAACTGATATTATAAATGGTGAAAAATAATTCTTGTGTGAAATAAAATTTTTTAATAGTCATCAGTTTACCAACTACTATGTTGCACAGTGGTTTATATAGTATTTTCAACTGCCTTTGTTCGGTATATGTGACGCATGTCAATGCATGTGAGAACGAAAACTGGTGATGCCTGCTTATAAAGTGACAAAAAAGTAAGAGGAGAAACCTAGGAAATCTGTATTTAATTCCATTATGAGCCAAGATCCTGCCATATTAGATAGTAATAATTTTGCTGGGTTTGTTCTTGTTTGGTCTTGCATGCAAAATTGGAATATCGATGAAGTACAACATTGGGGAAGGCATAAATAAAAGATTCAACAAAATTGGCATGTCGATTTATATGCCAACACCTTTTACAAATTACTCCGACAGTTGTAATTTATTAATAGAATACAGCCAAAGCGATATACTTAGAATGCTACATTGTTTGTTCAGAATCACTTTCGAGTTGCAGCCTGCAAATATCTTGGTATGCATTGCAATTTCATGCAGAAATCAAACAAGGGCAAGATAAAATACTATATAAACCGGCAAGTGCACTACAATAATTCACAAACTTGTTGAAATGAAAGGTGCAAAAAATACACTGGTATTACTCTTTGCTATATACAGCAATTGTTCCATCATTCTTAAGCAAAGTGAGTCAATCAGCCTGGACTGTGGACACCGGCTTGAGGAATTTATCAAGCAAGTTAATTTACAATTCTACAGTTATGATGACGACAAGCTAGATTATATACAGACTGAATTAATTATAAAATTACTCTGCCACAATCCATGGGACAGTTCTTGGGAAAATACCTACCGAACAGCTAAGGAGATTACCTTTATTAACGAGATATCTCCAAATATTTCGATAGATGTTAACCACTTAGAAAGGTTCTCACGAGAATCTGCAACTGAATTAATTTCATTCAGGGACTCCATAAGCGGAACCTCCAGGTGCCCAGACGCAGCCAAGTGTACTCTCCTTCAAATATCAAAAATTGCTCAAAAGTACACGGATTTAACTGAAAATGGCCTCATTTTTCGGTGTCTTTTAAGATACACATTACTCAAACTACTTTGTCGATACAACTCTTTTCTGCTAAACAGCTGGACTGTCAATAATGGTATACCTTGTCCGGAACATCTGATGTTTACTGAATGACCACAACAGAATAATGATGGTTCAAATAGCTACCATGGTCAGTAAATAATTATCAGAGAACCATCAAAGTAACAAATCATGTGTGTGATTAATACGACTGATCCTTGCTCTTGATAAATAGCTATAACATAATGTAACTAATCGCATTTTTAGCATTTCTTGTATGACTGTGGTGACATCTATTAGCATCACCATTACGGGGAACTATATTAAGTAATTCGCGCTTGACAGCAGTCTTAATTCACCAAAAATCATGGTTTGTGTTCCTGGTTCGTAAGAACAGTGTTCAAAACAATTGACTGACTGGGTTAACCTGCGTTATCCGGGTAATTGTATTTCTCAGATTGAATATGAGAAGGATCTAAATAGAAATAAAAAGTAATCAAGAAACGACGAAAAATAATTAAGGTTCTATTTATTAAGTAACAGTTCACCATGGATATAATCGAAAGAAATACCTGATTACTATGATTAATCTGGTCCCGGAATGAATTTACCCCATAACAAGGAACCGCAAAATGATCTTCCCTTGCCGATAAGTGTTGAAGATGTCGAAGATCTGAGAGATTAAGGAGACCGTCCTGTTGAAGATCTGAGAGATTAAGGAGATCGTCCTGTGGAAGATCTGAGAGATTAAGGAGATCATCCATCATACATTAAGGAGATCACCGGTACAGACATCTGAAGTTAAGGATAACTGAATGCATCTTAGAGAATAATATAAATAGGACAGAAAATAACTAGAATAGTAACAAGAAGATGAATTATCTATAATAGTAGATATGGTTGCCATAAGGATCTGTGTTGGGATTTCGACAATAAGGACTCAAGATCAGCAGCCAACTGTTAACAATATAAAATCACACTATGTTTGAATTAATTTATTTTCAATTATCCTATACTTTACCGAGAAGTCTAAACCAAGTACATCTGCCCGAGACCTTCACAGACATCATCATTACAAAACAGACATTCAAAATTGTCGGAGTTTATAGTTTTAGACTTATTAGCCATAGTATTATGATAAACTATAAACTACTTAATTATTTGTTTTGTTCCTTTAGGATATGGATAACCGGATTGGGCTCTGCTAGATATAATGTCTAGCTTGAATTGTTTAGGTAAGTCGTGTTTTCTATAAGAAGGAAGTCCTCCTTATATAGATGTTTGGAGGTTATCCGAGGGATTAATCCTCCAATAGAATTGAGAACAATTATAATAGCAATGATGTGATCATGAAGCTAGAATTTACAACCGTGGGTCCTTTATATAGCCGTGGTGACAATAAGGCCCCAACTACCCTCCTGAATTTAAAGCTAAATGCTTCTAAAGGTATAGATTTAAATTCTCAAGCCACTAATTAAACTATAAACTGGCCTGAAGTTCATGAACAAGTGGAAACAAAGAATCGCCCGAAACAACTTTCCTTTGGCCATGTCTCTTTTAAAACTATAATACCAATCATAAAATGCTAATACATGACATTAATTGATATCTCAAGCTGAAGATATCCCAAAGACTGGACTAGGTGTTTATTGGGCACATAGTTATTAGTATATGTCATTACTCGACTCATTGGAATTTTGAAGGATTCATGTACACATCTCACAGTATTTAATCTTACGCGTTGACTTATTCTTTCCAATTTGCAATGCTGGACTTAGTATCGTTGCCCGAGAATATCCTTTACGAAGTCTGTGAAAGATTATCAAGAATGGGTTGCTCAACTGCCATTGAAATATCGATTGAGCTCATTAGGGCAAAGCACAGTTTGACAGTTTTTCAATCCTGTATGTTTAACAATGTTGCTTTTTTTGTACACCCCTATAACTTTTACAGGCTTAAAAAATATAATATAATTAAAAAAAGACAAAAAAAACTTTCTGGTGGTTTCTTTATATTGTTCTCGGATACAATTGCAAACTTCTTCAATGATAATCTTGGTAAATATGTTAGCAGATTCCAAATTCTAGAAGAAAATCTTTATTTCGCGGGAATCTCAGAAATCAATTTGCCGAGGCGTATCAGAAAGTTTTTAAAGAACTGTCATCGTTTGCGGGCTTTGAATTTATTGAATACCCGATTTTGTAAATTTGGAAGCCTTTATCAATTTTCAAAATTAAAGGAACTTGAAATGCAACATTGGGATTGGAAGCCACTAGGCCAGCTGAAGATATGTTCCACTTTAGAATCATTAAAAGTAATTAATTCAGCAGCAGCACAAGCCGATGAACTACAAATGGATATTCCAATTCTGCTAAGTTTTCCTAGATTGAAAACTTTAACAGTGAAATCAGGCAATGCTTTGTCATTAATGGCTATCAGGAAAATAACTTGCCCAAATTTACAGAAATTTACCTTTCATGATACATCTGATATTGGCCACAAGAATTTAATAAAATTCTGTCTACCACGCGTGCAAGAAGTAACTATTTGCTTACAATTTAATCATGACTCCCATGTTTCTAGATTCTTCGATTGCCTGTGTGAGATAAAAATTTTGCGCTTTAGCGAATGTCGTTCACTGGAGATAGACCTAAAGATAGTACTTTCACTTATAAGATTAAAGAGACTAACAATTGAAAAGTGCCAAATACTAAATCCAGAGAGTCTAAAATACGTGAAATCACTCAAGACACTAACATTGGATTGCCTTAACAGTAATAATGTCCCATCGTTGGGTGCTCAAAAGTTGGAGGAAGTGTATTTAAGATGCCAGAGTCTCAGGGCCATAAGTCGATTTCATGGGTATTCAAAGGTCAAAAAGTTAAGTCTCCGGAATATTAGACTCACCTCGATTAATTTGGTAGGATTGAAAGGAGTTGAAATTCTCGATCTTCAAGAATCAAGCCTTAGACATGTACCAGATTTTTCCAAGATGAAATCATTAAGAGAGCTTGTTTATAATAAGAATTATTTATTGGCAAACGCAGAAAGTGGAGGATTTCATTGTTTGGAGAAGCTCGAATTAAGATGGGTCAAAGGAGAACAGAGACAGAGTTGGATTGAGGAATTATGCGTGAGGTTTCCAAAAATTCAGATTGAACTTATACCAACAGATGTAGGAACGGAAAACAAGCTATTCAGGTATTATAACCGGGTTCTTAATAACTTCATGATGGATATCAATGGAATCAATTCTCTATCATGGAGTGGAGAATACAGACAACATATTGTTACCAACTGTAAAACCGGTCTTGCTGGGGTCACTCACAATCATTGGATTTCTGCTGGCCGCCGTAATTAATTATTTAAAATATATATGTAATAGGCGAATGGTTTTGTTTATTTGAATGTGAATAACTGAAGTTTGTATGCTGTAAATCTATCTTTTGATTGACTGCCCATTTTACTAAACTTTTCATTTTTATGGTGGGCTAGGGGCTAGATTTTTTATTAGTTTCTTCATGAAACCTGTGACTTTCTGTTTTCGGTACTACCATTTAAGCACTGCAGAAACAACGTGATGATCGCCGTTTAAGGTGGGGTCCGTGTTCCGTTAATCAGGGGAAGAAACGTTTGCTGGCATGCAAGCTCTATCTGGAAAACAATCTAAGTGGCTTTGTATTTCATGCGAAGCTTTCAATTGCGAGCGAGAGTGATGAGTAACTGTAATAAGAGCAGTAGAACATGCGTTTTTATGGCTGAAGCATGGGTATTAGATTAATGCAATGGTAGAGAAATCTACATACAATAGACTTTTCAAATCTCAGTATTTAATTTGATAAGTTCTATCCGCGGTTATCCATAAAGATATTATTTGTGCGTAAAATATGTAGCACCCTCGTATAGGTAGATCTTATCCACATTAGGAGGCACAATCCATTTTAGGCAGGTACCTTACTGATGTGCAAATCTCTAAACCAATGTGCATTTGGTACCTTACAGTATGGCGAATATACCATTAAGATTATAGGCTAGGAGATTTATGGAGAAGGCAGGGGCTTAATTCGTTAACAATATAATCATAATACAGGCCAGTAAATCATATCAGGCTAAATCAGTTCTGAGTACCGAGTTCCAAAAAAGGTGATCTAGGCGTATGCACTACATTCTACACTGAAAATGTAATGTGATTATGCCAAGCAGATTTACAGATAATGCCAAGTAGATTCACAGATCGTACCAGAATGTTGCAAAACAAGTACTTGGCAAAACTTGCAGATACAGAGTATAAATAGGGGTCCAAATCCCTTTTTATTTCATCATCAACAATGCATACTAGCTCAGCTTTATGTTTTGCGATTCTTGCCTCCCTTGGCTCTGCCTTTTGGAGAATGCCAGTTCAAGCTCCAATTGTCTACGGCCGTCTTGACTCTATTGTCAACCCAGGAGGAATTGGTTCTCACAACCACATGGTTGCAGGTGGTACGGGATTTAACGTCGGTGAGACTTATGAGGACACCCAAAACGCCAAGGACACTACTGCTGTTGTCACTGTTGACAAGTCCAACTACTGGGTTCCAACTTTGCATTTCTGGGACTCCTCCAAGGATGAGGACCAATTTGTCTCAGTCAAACCAGTTGGTGGTCTCTTGGCATACTATTTGCAACGGTACAATTCTCCTACTGACACCAAGTTGACTGCTTTCCCACCGGGATTCAGAATGCTTGCTGGTAGCCCAATGCGCAGAAGCTTTGACGAAAACTCTCTTGAAGACAAGGCCATCAACTACGTGTGCTTGGGTCCAGACTATGAGTACAACGTCGCTAACTTCTCTTTCCCTGGTTTGACTTGTGACAATGGTTTCCGTCAACAAATGGTCTTTCCATCGTGCTGGGACGGTAAGAACCTCTACATCCCGGGAAATGGTCACATGGCTTACCCAGATGGTGTCGACAGCGGGGTATGCCCATCGACTCATCCAGTAAGAATGGTCACTTTATTCTATGAAGTCACCTGGGACATCGCCGCGTTTAAGGACCAATGGGAAAGTGCCAGTGCTGCTAACGCCAAGTATGCTGCTGAACATGGTGTCTCTTATCCAAACGGAATAGCTCACCCACTTGTCTGGTCCGTCGGTGACCCAAGCGGTTACGGTTCTCACGGTGACTTCTTCAACGGATGGGATATCGATGTTCTTCAAGAGGCCATTGACACCTGTACCAACCAATCTGGTCACATTGAGGATTGTCCTGCTTTTGCTAACCACATGCAAGGATACGATGTCGCTGGCACTTTCACAATTCCAGACCCTCTCAATGAACCAAACTTTGGTTCTTTCTCCACTTTGCCAGGCAACAATCCAATCCAGTTTGGTCCAGCATCTGCCACTATGGGACCAATTCCAACTGCTAGTTGGAATATTCCTCCAAAGGCTGCTCCAACTGGTATCATTCCATATGATGGATCTTCTTCGCCTTCTGTCTCCAACTCCACCGTTCAGGCAATGCGTATCTAAGTGGTTGAAGTGTCTTGAAGATCTAGAGTGCTCAACAGTGAGTGAAATTCGGTATAGTTTATAGAGACTATTATAGTTCAATTAATGATGGCCTAAATAGTTATATGCCAAGATTTCTCTATTGTAAGGATAATGAAATAATTTCAGCAGATACACGACGTTGAAGATAACTGAATTGTGCAAGAAGAATAAAATAGAGATTTTTGGACGCATGCCCGCTGTGTGAATTGAGGTGCACAGTGAAGAGGAGAGCCGCTAGATTAAAGAAAAGTTAAGTTATGAGGAATCACAAAGAAGTGCTTCTTACGAGAAAAGCCACAGGTTGAAGGATATATTCTCCTGTAACCCTTATTTGTTAACCCATATTTTGAATCTAGCTCATCGCGTCACATTATAGGTAGAAAAATCAAATCAAATCATTATGGAGGCAATAAATTCCTTTTATAAGATATTCCAGGTGGGTAGTTCTTCCACATCTAGGTGCAAGCACACAACATACGACAATGTTGCAAAACCAAGGACTCTCATACGGCAAGCACATTTCACCAATGCACATTAGCAAATGATTTAATTTTGGCCAATTAATGAGGTACTATCACGGACATCGTTGAGGGTGACGCCGTATTAGAATACTGTTGTAGATAATAAACAGTGGAAAACAGATAACCATTATGCAGGTTCACCCCAAGAAGAGACTGAATACTAGGCTTTCAGACTAGATTTATTGAGGAGAAGCATAATAAATAACATGCATTGATGAAATGTGCTTATTCTATTAGAAGTTTTTGATGTCGTGACCATAATTGATGTTATAGTTACACCGCAATGAAAGAGTAATATTACCCTACCCAGAACATTGTTGAAGAAGCTAACTGATCTAATAGTATTATGAAGCTGTACGGATAGTGATATCAGAAGCCGAAGGTAACTGAAGGCATCTCAGAAAAGAATATAAATAGGATAGGAAATAATTAATATAGTAACAAGAATAAGAATATCTACAACAGTACGATACGGAAGCCATTCGAGAGAAACGCCAGATTACGACAAACATTATACGAAAGGGATTCACAACCTCCTAAATAATAATAATAATATATTAATTTACTTCTATAGCTATACTAGGCTCCCCTGGAGGATGAGATTGATTTTTCAGCATCAAAAAAACTAAGGACGGCGCCGCTAATTTTGGAGTTGAGAGAAAACCCTTTGAATGGGGATAAAAACTTTCGACTTGATCTTTAAGGAACTGTTGAAGAGAGATGACTCAAAAGAAGCTATGGACTTAGGATTCATTGATGTCATTACAATTGTCAAAACGGGAACCTGTTGATGAATACCATTTGAGGATAAGGTTTAACCAAACACTATTAGAGTTAACATTCCATAATAAGGTTCAACTGACAGTGAAGACAAGTATCCGGAATAGGAACAAACTGGTAAACAGAAGGAGGGCGGAAGGAGAAAACAAACGAGGTCAAGTTATTAGGCATTACCCTTGATTCAAGGCTCAGCTTCAGCAGCCATCTAAAACAAACATTGTCCAAGATGCGCGGTACTGCTGAACAAATAAGGTACTTAAGCCGAATGACAAGAGGAACCACGATAATATTGTTTAAAACGTGCGTAGTTCCAATTATATCGTATGGACTCGAGGTGTTCTATAACAGCATGACAAAAACTCAATGGGGTCAGGTCAGTGCGATATTCAACTCAATCCTACGACTGGAGCTAGGTCTCCTAAGACCCACGTCCACCCCGATTAACTACATCGAAAGCGGTATTCCACCACCAACGATCCTACACAAGTCCTTGGTAATAATGAAATCCATGAGATGGATCATAAATACATCACGCCAAAACCCGGTCCACTCAAGTTTGTTCCAAACTACCACGATCAATGGAAGCACGAGAATCACAATTCCCAAGCGCCCTCTTATCCAGGACATGTTACAGGCAACAGCCCCCACAATCCCGATATCAGAACGTTTGATGCAGTCGCCTGATTACTTGAACAACGCGCTGATTATGCACTGAGGATCAGCGACTCGAAAACGACCCACCACCGATACAAGATCCAAGGCGGGCCCGCATCCAGTGGCTCAAGAAAATGGCCTCAGACGCGGCCACCAAAGAGCGACAGGAAATGGTAACCTCAATCAGTGACTCACTTCCAAACCACTATAGGAACGCACGTAAAATTAGCACCAGACCGATCAAAGTGCACCGAGACAGATCCAAGCTCCTCCTCACGGAAGCGCTCGCAGGCCCCACGGAAATCCTCAGTTTGGCATTACAACTACTCAGTGGAAAGAGCCTCACAGACGGATCGTTGCTCAAACTATTTGAGCAACGATGACCCAACGTGCAAAAGATGCGGGATTCACTCCCCCTCCATCGTACATGAAGTACTTGACGTACATTAGTGACGTACATTGGTGAAATGTACTTATCCTATCAGAGTTCTTGGTCTCGTAACCATGATTGATAATGTGGTTGCAACCGGATGAAGCAGTATTACCCTACCTATAATGCCTTATAAGAGGGATTTACTGCGCCAAAGTTATAATAATAATAATATTTATTTAAGGCTATAGCTATACTAGGCTCCCAGGGGAGATTTATACTTCGTCGTCTATGACTAAGGACGGTGCTGCTATATAGTCGTCGAAAGAAAACTCTGCAACAGAGATAAAAAACTTTCGACCAGAGCTTGTAAATATGTAAGGTAATGAGCATTGGAGGGGCAATGAGTTTTTCGCCTAGATCTTTGGAGGTAACTTTAGCCACCCCCTCCCCAAGGTACTAATTCGGTAGCCCTCCTAACGTGCTGTAACAAAAAGAGAAAGCTACCGGTCCAGCACCGACGAGTAGAATTCTATAAGATTTTTAAGCTTCGCCTTATCTGAGAAGAGGATGCGAGCTTGAGTAGCGTTGGTAATTCCTTCAGGAATCTGTGCTTGGGCACGAGAGTCCAATAATAATAATAATAATATTTATTTTTGTATTTAGCTATATATTGTCTCCGGCAATACGGTGATTCGACAGATATATTTTCACTCAGGAACATCCTGAGGCAGCATTGCTGTTGAAGAAAACCCTTTGTCAACCCTCATTTGGTTGCTTGGGATTAAAAACTTCAGTGGGGGCAGTTATATTGTTGGTGCTTGGTGCTTGTATGGATTGTGTAAGAAGCCTGGTCACTCTTGTTGTCGAATGTGACCGCTGAATCTCATCATGTGTTGGAGGAATCATATTCCAACACGTTCTGGTAGAACTCAAGGAGTTTGTGGACTGATTTTTGGTCGGCAAACACTTTTCCAAGCGTATTGCGTATGCCATGAGTGGAATCTAGTATGTCATCAATGCGCGATAGAATTCGAGCTTCTAGGAGCTCTGGGCATCGTAGGTCATGTATGATGGAGGGGGAGTGAGTCCCACATCGTTTGCACTTTGGGTCATCATTGCCAAATAATTTGAGCAACGATCCGTCTGTGAGGCTCTTTCCGCTGAGTAGTTGTGATGCCAAACTGAGGATTGCCTTGGGGCCTGCAAGTGCTTCCGTGAGGAGGAGCTTGGTTTTGTCTCGGTGCACTTTGAAAGGAGTGGTGCTGATTTTGCGTGCGTTCCTATAGTGGTTTGGGAATGATTCGCTGGTTGAGGTGATCATTGCTTGCCACTCTTTGGTTGCTGCGTCTGAGGCTATTTTCTTGAGCATCTGGATGCGGGTCCGTCTTGGATCTTGCATCGGTGGCGGGTCGTCCTCGAGTCGTTGTTCCTCTAGTGCATAATCCGCGCGTTGTTCAAGTAATCGAGCGGCTGCGTCAAACGTTCTGATATCTGGATTGTGAGGGGCTGTTGCCTGTAACATGTCCTGGATAAGAGGGCGCTTTGGAATTATGATTCTCGTGCTTCCATTGATCGTGGTAGTTTGGAACAAACTTGAGCGGACTGGGTTTTGGCGTGATGTATTCATGAACCATCTCATAGATTTCATTATTGCCAAGGACTTGAGTAGGATCGTTGGTGGTGGAATACCACTTTCGATATAGATGATCGGGGTGGACGTGGGTCTGAGGAGGCCTAGCGCCAGTCGTAGGATTGAGTTGAATATCACACTGACCTGACCCCATTGGGTTTTTGTCATGCTGTTATAGAACACCTCGAGTCCATACGATATGATGGGGACTGCGCACGTTTTGAACAATATTATCGTGGTACGTCCCGTGGTTCCTCGTGTCATTCGGCTTAAGTACCTTATTTGTTCAGCAGTACGGCGCATCTTGGACAATGTTTGTTTTAGATGGCTCCTGAAGCTGAGTCTTGAATCAAGGGTAATGCCTAATAACTTGACCTCGTTTGTTTCCTCCTTTCGTCCTCCGTTCGGAAGTTGGAGGCTAGATTCACAGTTCGGTAACCGTCTTCGATTCGGGAAGAATCGTATGTATTGTAGTTTCGGGCCATAGTCAAAGCTTGTGAAATTCTCTTGACCCCATTGATGGCATTCCTGTAAGCATCGTTGAAGTGTATGCTCAATGTCGCCTCGGGATCCCGTTTTGACAATTGTAATGTCATCAATGAATCCTAAAGCCACAGCCCCTTTCCGCTCAAGCCGGTTGTAGAGGTCGTGGGTGTAGATCATGAAGAGGATTGGAGAGATTGGAGAGCCTTGTGGGACACCGAACGTAACGGGGAGGTGCTGGTCTGATAACTGTCCATCAATTTTTAGCTGAGTGCTTCGGTTCTGGAGGAAGTTATTAGTCCAATTAATTATCTCGGGTGGAGCGCCGACGGCCTGCATCTTTTGTAGTAGGATCGGGTGGCTCATGTTGTTGAAGGCACCTTCAATGTCGACTAGGACTGCTCCGGAGTGGCTGGAGTTGTCTAGTGGCATTTTCTGGTTGTCCTTGAGGTGAGTCTGGGCGTGGACCTTGAGGTTATTTACTAAGGTTGTAACCGCATCCGTTGCGCAGTACCCTTTGCGCCCCCCAAATTGGTAAGATGGAAGTTGGATTTTGGCAACCAATCTTTGGGTCATGATTGACTCGAAGATTTTCCCAAGTATATTGAGTAAGCTAATTGGTCGAAATGATTTTGGTGTCTCGTAATTGGCCTTTCCCGGTTTCGGGATTACTACCGTGATGCTGGTTTTCCACTGTTTGGGGAATGCTCCAAGTTTGAGGCACGCGTTGTAGATCAATTCCAACTGGTCAGGGAAGGTTTTCCCATGCCAAAGCTCCCTGATTTGACCAACGGTGAGCTGGTCAGGACCTGGAGCTTTTTTGAGCTTTAGGTATCTGATGGTGTTGAATATTTCCTCCTTCGTTATTGGTTCGATGTCGTCCCAATGAGTGTTGTGCGGTTGGAACGAAGCTGGCGTGAGGCTCTCACCTACAGTGATCTGTGGGTAAAAGGTTTTGCCAAAGGCTTCGTGTTGTTCCTCGTACAGTTTCATCATTCTATGGCGCTTTGCTGGGTTTGTGTATCTGTAAGCAGTCCAGATGGTGGTGTGGTCCAACTTGAGTAAGAAATCATTCCAGCACTTGGATTTGGCTTTTTGAACAGTTTCCTGAAAGGCCTTCTGAGCATTGCTTCGTTCTGGATTGTCCATTGCGAGGCTTGTGACAGTTCTATACGCGTCTTTGACTTCTTGAGTGAACCACCTTTTTGAGCGGCTATTTACTAGTTTCATCGGGGTGTTTCTGTCAATTAGTTGCCTTAGACTCTGGGTTAACTTGGCGGATGCCTTGTTTAGTTCATCCTCTGTGTGGATGGCGCTTGCGAACCGACGTTTATCTAGTGTTGCACGTACCTTTGACCAGTCCGTTTTAGAGTAGTTATGCACCGTTTTTGGCTTGATCTTGTTCGACATGTCGGGAGGGCGGAGTGATACGCGAAGACCGAAGTGGTCGGAGCCGAATTGCCGAAGCTTTGGCTGTGGTGTCACTTGCCCTTCCAACTTATCGCTGATTAGTATAACATCAAGAGTGTTACCGTCACGGTGTGTGGGCTGGTCGATGATGTTAAGGCATTGGAGTTTCCCCATTTCCATGATGTCATCGATCCTCAGTGTGGCCTTCCGTGCTTCCACCCCTGCTATGTTGCGAGAGGTAAAGGCTGGGTGGGCTGCATTGAGGTCGCCCATGATAATTCCATTGAAAATTCCTTGTTTGTCTATAATGTAGTTTCTTACTAGTTTTAGCGACCGGGACTTGAGGTGGGCCTTGGAATCGTGCGGCGCATTGTAGATGTTGATGATGTCTACAACTTGCTTTCGTGATTCTAAGGTGATTCCCACACAGTCTCTATCTTTTAATTCATTGATATACCTTGTGCGGTAGCCATATTGTTGATCTTTAATTTTCTTGTTAACATATGTCGTGGCCCTAGGTCGGGCTGACTGGTCGTTTACCTCAGGGAGGTAATCATATTTGTCATAGGCGGCGTGGTTGCAAGTCTCATCGGGGTTGCACTGACGTGCAGTCTCCTGGACTAATAGTATTACTGCCGAATTCTTGTAATGGTCAAGGACCGCTTCTAGATGCGGCCTTCGTTTCTGGATGTTGATCGAGATGATTGTTATCTTCATTGTGATCCAACTTGGCTTGAGTCACTGTGGGAAACCATCTGAGTTCGACTTGACCGTAGATTATATCTTGATGTCGAGTTCTCATCAGGAGCTGGGTAAGTCTCCGTCGTATTGATCACTAGATCTTTTGGGATCTTGGGTTGACTGGAGGGGTTACTCGTGGCGTTTGGGTTTCCCGGTGTGCCGCTTTGTGCGGTGGAAGCAGGAGGGATGGAAGATGGTTGGCTCGTTTTTGACTTGGAGCCGCGGCTTCGGCGTGGCCGTCGCGGTGACTCTTTGAGGAGGTCAAGGTGAGTCCGTTTCCGGATGTTGCGCTTTCCCTTGTACTCGGTTAGTCTGTGGATTTCTCCTTCGATGCAGTAGCGTTGTTCTGACGCGAATTGCGCTGTTGCCTCGTCCGGGAAGAATAACCGAGCTGAGTAGCGTTTTGTGCATTCGATAGGGATTGTGGACCAATCCGGCATGTTTTCTGGGCTAATGAGTGGTCTTGGTGCGGAACACAAGGCTTCTCCTTCCCACTGCGCATTTCTTAAGGTTCTCGAAATTTCGAGTGCGACGTTGTCGGGGGAGAAGGTTGCTGGGACGTTTTGGATTACCCGTGAGACCCATGGTTTTGTGTTGAGTGGTCCTGGTGATCCGAGCGCAGATTGGAGTGTCAACTTGTTTTCGTCGGTGAAGGGTTCGTTTAGGTGGACCCGGAAGTGGTGCGCCGCGGTGAGGCTGATCATGCTGATCTTGCATGCCGACTGGTCAATGATGGCTTTGGACTCAACTTCGAATTGGATGCGTTTTGCAGCACTCCATGTTCGACTTTGAGGATTAACGTAATACGCTAATCTGCCAGCTGTTTCAAGGTCTTTGCCAGTTGGTCTTTGCTCCCGGGTTTTGGTTCTGGTTGCAGTGTGGCCACGTTTTGATGAGGTGGCCGGGGGTGCGAGGAATGCATGTTGGGTTTGTAGAAATTGAATGGCTTCCTCCTGTCCAGCTTGGCGGAGGAAGGTGGTTGAATCAAGTTTGTAAAACCGGGCGGCCCCAGAGATTGCGTTAGTGAGTACTCCGTAGGCCTGTATAGCGTCACGAGCCCTGTCCTCAAATGTGTAATTTGAGTTCCCGCTTTGGGAGGGGTGGTCAGTTTCATAAGGTTGGATAAGCTTTTCTTCGACGTTTTGTCGGTTCCAAGTTTGTGGGGGTGGCGAGATGGCACCCGGTGGGGTGTTGTATCCGCTTGTTTCGTGTTCTGAGGGGTCGGTTTCGTCCTCCTCGGTGAGGCCATAGGATTTTTTAATTTGGCCGTTGGTGTGTGTTGCTGGTGCCCTGGCGGCACTTGGGTCAATTTGAAGTTGGTTAATAGATTCGCCGTGGGAATCCATGCGGTTTGCTGTTGTTTGGGGCCCTAATGGGTCGCCCGGGGGTTCAAACTCATTTTGTGTTTCACCAATTTGGGAAGAACTCATTTTAGGTCTTGTTATGCATATCTGCATCTAGTCTCTTCCTTCAGACTCCACCATATTCCTCGTGTTTATTTCATATCCAAATTCACCAGAGAAGTGTTTAGTCATTCTTTACTTCAGAAGTTTCCCAGTGCTATTGGAAGCTCGAATTCTAGCACGCATTTACGAAATACTAGATTCCACTCATGGAATACGAAACACACTTGAAAAAGTGTTTGCCAACCAACCTTACAAACCCGATACAAGTACTATGTATCAACAATACAACCGCTCATGCTGAAGTATTTTGTTATGGTTAACAAACCACTGCAGATCAGTTCACTAATACAATATCGGTGTCGGTTAAAATATCTACAACAGTAAGATATGGAAGCCATTGAGAGAAACGCCAGATTAAGACATTAATAATTAGACTATTCAAAGAATAGTCTAGCAAATATTTTTTAGCTATTTCGCCGACTCCTCTCTTAGCTACTATACTACACAAAATATGTAATAAATGCTATATGGCATATAAATTGGTAACAGTTGTCGCTAAATTCTTGTTGTTCATGTCATCACTGTCGAAATTCTAAATATGAATTTAGGTTGATGCAAAGCAATCATATGCCACATGTATCAAGAATCTCCAAATATGTGGTTTGACAGACGCAGTATAATGCAGACGCTATAATATAATAATAATTGTAATAGAGTAACTGTCGTAGTTAATATTTCCGTATGACTCAGACATAGTATTATAATGAACTATAAACTATATAACAATTTGTTGTGTTCCTTTAGGATTTGGATAACCGGATTGGGCTCTGCTACATATAATGTCTAGCTGAATTGTTCAGGAAAGTTGTGATTTCACTATAAAGTGGTAAACCTCCTTATATAGACGTTCGATTCTCTTCTAAGACCCCTATCCTCCAATAATATTGTCTCCAATACTATTGGATGAATTCCTTAGTTTAATCAAGGCTGGAGGCCAGTGATGTTTTTACCGACGCCGATCTTGCATATGCGCACTATTCTGCAGTGGTTAGTTAACCACGACAGTGACTAAAATACGAGTTGGTAAAATAGCTAAAATATATTAGCTTGAATACTATATTGTTGATGTCTAAATCAACTTCTGGAGAGTGTGACATCGTTACAATCTTATACTCAAATATTTAGTAAATTATAGATGAGTTTTGTGTCGTAATCTGGCGTTTCTCTCAATGGCTTTGTGTTGAGGTTGAGAACCACAAGTAAGACACTTATAACGGAGAAACAATTCTACGTTGGAATGTACTCACTGAACAAGACAACAGCATAACCGCTTAGTTGTCTTGCTCAGTGAAACTCATAACAATAGGATCTTATAAGTGTCGTGGTTAACAACCACTGCAGAACAATTTCACCTGTGCGACGTCGGCGTCGGTAAGAACATTACTGACTCCCGGTGTTGATAAGACTGAATACTCCAATTCCAGTTATATTGGAATTGATATTATTGGAAGATAATATTCTGATAAGAGATGGAGAAAGTCTATATAAGGAGGGGTTCCCTTCTTATAGAACACACAATTCAACTGAACAGTTCAGCTAGACATTATATCTAGCAAAGTCCAATCCGGTTATCCAAATCCTAAAGGAACAAAACAAATAATTAAGTAGTTTATAGTTCACATAATACTATTTCTAATTCAGATGATACTATTAACTACGACAATAAGGGAATATTATCTCATATAAAGAGAGGATATTTCCGTAGTTCAAAAAAGAACAAATAAATCAATCCAATCATCACTACCGTTCCGATTATTCAATTATAAAGGAACAAAACTCATCTATAATTAACTAAATATCTTAGTATAAGTTTGTAACGATGTCACACTCAATGGACGAGGATATTGACATCGACACTTTGTCGTAGTTAATAGTATCGTCTGAATTAGAAATAGTATTATGATGAACTATAAACTACTTAATTATTTGTTTTGTTCCTTTAGGATTTGGATAATCGGATTTGTCGTAATCTAGCACAGATCCTTATGGCATCCATATCTACTGTTATAGATAATTCATCTTCTTGTTACTATACTAGCTATTTCCTGTCCTATTTATATTCTTTCTGAGATGCCTTCAGTTATCTTTAGCTCATGAGTTCATTATCAGTATGACCTCATATTACTCTTAGTTCACTATTAGTATGACCTGATAACACTATTAGATTACTATTAGTATGACCTCATACTACTATTATACCACTAAAAGTATGACCTCATGGTACTAATAGATTACTATCTCTTAGTACAAACTTATTTATCATGCATGATGTATTTCAACATGCATTAGTTCCTTCAACACTTTCAACACTTAATCTCTAGGATCTTCGCCATCTTCAACATTTAATCTCTCAGATCTTCGATATCTTCAATACCCTCTCTTAACTGAGAGCTTCTCATTCCACACAGAAATTAACTCATTGAATTTACTATCTGCTAGAATCTTTGTGAACACATCTGCAATATTTCTTCAGCACCAAGTTCTTCTTCATCCTATGGTTCTAACCACCAAAGCATTTCTTTGACCCTACCACCAATTATAGTTTCTTCAATTTCTTCGATCAATCGTTTCTGAAGCCTTCCGCTTCAATTTCTTCGACCAATCGTTTCTGAAGCCTTCCGCTTCAATTTCCTGCGCCATAGACATAGCGGAATAATAGCAGCTACCTTCATCAAAAACTAAGCATGCGTCACCGTAGCAATAATTAGTTTCGTCGGATAAAACAACCGACAATTCTCATAGTGCTTCATATTATATGTAGACTCTCATCATCAATGGAATTTCATCAAAACTTGATAACCCATCAGTCATAACTGTTTTTCCATCAGCACTTCTCCGGTTCTTTATTCGCATTTATCATAACTCTTCACTTAACTGCCTTGATACATCCATTCCTTTACCCCATTTTGCTAAGAATATCAGGAAAATATCAACCCATGACGGGCTCCCATGAAACTGGTGAATAATTTTATTTCCAAATCTTCCACTTTAATCAGTTCTAACTATACCAGCTCAGTGCAGTGATCCTTTACTCTGAAGTTGTCTCTTGCTGATAATAATAAGCTCAATCAACACTTCAATGCTTTCTAAAATACTTTCATTTCCTTTCATTGTATCGATAATTTCAATCGTGTCAGCTGCATAAATCATCACAGCTCCTTCACTAATCACAGCTCCTTCACTAATCACAGCTGTTTCAACAACATTAACTTCTTCAATACTGTCAGGTCCATTAGCACTATAATCTGTTTCAATAATGACAAGTTCCTAGGTACCATGTCCTTGTCTTTCATTGGCCCAACTTTGCTTCTTCGCCAATGAAACTAGTTCTTCCTGAGCGTCATTACTATCCTGGTCAATCATATCTATTTGCCACTTGACATCCATGTCTGCTAATAAATCTCCCAACTATCCATAAGTCCCCTAATAAATCTCCTGACTATCCATAAGTCTCTTAATAAGTCTCCAGATTATCCATAAGTCCCCTGACTATTCATAAGTCTCTCAATAAATCTCCTGACTATCTATAAGTCTCCTAATAAGTCTCCTGACTTTCATAAGTCTCTTAATAAGTCTCCTGACTTTCCATAAGTCTCTTAATAAGTCTCCTAATAATCCCAATACAGAAATCCGATACCTCTTTTCCCCCTTTGACAGCTGAACCTATACTAGGGTCAGCTTCATTCGAGGTAGAGGATCCACTATTAAGTGCTTCTCTAAAGCTCCACATAATGTGATTCACAGGATCATTAATATTCTAATAAGTATCTTTGGGCAATCCATTTTGCAATGAAATTCCATTGAGAGCATCTAATCCATTAGCTGCTTTACTCAATACACCATTGGGCGAACTGTCTGGTAAACCACGACCCCCCATTAACAAGATACTGAACAAGACCAATGCCATACGGATCAAACTTCTGAACGAACACCTTTGCCCATCTAGCATAACTGGTAGCTCTTCGCAACTTTTCTGTCGGGTGAAAAACAGCCGCGCTTTCAGGGTAACTCATAACCTGTCGTAATCTAGCACAGATCCTAATGGCATCCATATCTACTGTTATAGATAATTCATCTTCTTGTTACTATTCTAGCTATTTTCTGTCCTATTTATATTATTCTCTAAGATGCATTCAGTTATCCTTAACTTCTGATGTCTGTACCGGTGATCTCCTTAATGTATGACCCCACCGTCCATCCCCTTAATTTATGAGATCCCCAATAGGTCGATCTCCTTAATCTCTCTCAGATCTTCAACAGGACGATCTTCTTAATCTCTCAAATCTTCGACATCTTCAACAGAACAGACCTCCGTTATCTGTGACTTACTTGTGGTGTTCAACCTCAACAAAAAGGTATACTACTAGAACAAAGGAGATATCCCGGACCTTAAATTAATATATATATATATATATATATAGGAGTGGAATTATAGACGCATCAATTAATATCGTTTTTGATTAAGGGGGCCTTGGTACCTTTAAGCAGAGTCATGGGATATTTGTTCGAGTGTTTTATGAGATGTTATTTCATCTGTCTTAAAGTGAGATCACCATTTTCATAAGAGCTCTGGGAGTTTGAGTTAGTTGAAATGAAATAAGCAATAAGGCCAGCTACCTGAGGAGCGGCAACTGAGGTACCTCCAACTGAATAACCTCCAACTGAAAAATCCTCACCAGTGGCAAAGAAATCAACACAACTTCCCCAGTTTGAAAAAGTGGATTCAGCACCCTTGAAATTACATGAGCCAACGGTTATTGCTTCTTCTGAACTGACCAAAGGAATTTTACAAGCATCCACATTGTTGTTACCTGATGCAAGCACGACATGAACATTTGGATAATCTTCAAGAAATTCATCTAAAGATTTCAGTGCTGAATCTAGAGGTCTATTGTATCACCCTTATGGCCAACACTAATATTGATAACGATACCTTTGTGATGAGACTGTAGACGATATGTGTAATAATCATCGATTGCATGACCAACTCCGTTTAAAATGTCATCCAGTGTAAAGTCGTCCCTAAACATTACAGGAATATAAAAAAACTTGTGCATTTGGTGCGACACCTTCATATTTTCCAGCAATAATAGCGGAAATAGCTAGTGAGTGATAAGGATTATCAGAGACAGGACGTTCCTCATCTTTTTGGTCCATATAAAGAACTTGTGGCTAATGCACGAATATGTCTTTAAAATTAGACATTGGTTCCAAGGGAGCAGTTGTTGATGAATACCATTTGAGGATAAGGTTTAACCGAACACTATTAGAGTTAACATTCCATAATAAGGTTCAACTGACAATGAAACAAGAATTGACTTATTTACACCAAGTAAATATGGAAGCCGTACAAAGAGAAGCTAGATTACAACAGGTTATGAGAGACCCTGGAAGCGTGGCTCTTTTTGAGCCGACAGAAAAGTTGCAAGGTCTACTAATTATGCCAGGTGGGCAAAATTAGTTGTTCGAAAGCTTGATCGTTACGGCGTTGGTCTTGTTCAGTACCTTATTAATGGGGACCTTGGGGTTCCTGATGATACACCTAGTGAGTTGGTGAATCAAATTGCAACGGTGTCTGATGGCATTATGGATATGTGTTGGACAAAGGAGTCTCACTGGCAGTGAACACGTTTATTGGACCACACGTATGTTCAACCAATCGGGAACGGTTCCATACACTCAAGGCTGAATATGAAACTATGACTTTTAACCAAGCTATTCAAGGTGCTGCCGTGGCGACACCAGAATCAAGGGCACGGTTACCTATTGAAAATCTTTTAGTAAGATATCGAGATTACTGGAGTACTTTCAGCAATGAAATGCTTATCTGTGCTCTTGCTATATGTTCATTAAGGCTTGATGGGGTTCCCGAATCAATATATTCAAGCCATGGTTAACAAATACGAACAACGGACCATCAATGCAGGCAATCCGCCACCGATGCAAGATCCAAGGCGGGCCCGCATCCAGATGCTCAAAATAGCCTCAGACGCAGCAACCAAAGAGTGGCAAGCAATGATCACCTCAACCAGTGAATCATTCCCAAACCACTATAGGAACGCACGCAAAATCAGCACCACTCCTTTCAAAGTGCACCGAGACAAAACCAAGCTCCTCCTCACGGAAGCACTTGCAGGCCCCAAGGCAATCCTCAGTTTGGCATCACAACTACTCAGCGGAAAGAGCCTCACAGACGGATCGTTGCTTAAATTATTTGGCAATGATGACCCAAAGTGCAAAAGATGCGGGATTCACTCCCCCTCCATCATACATGACCTACGATGCCCAGAGCTCTTAGAAGCTAGAATTCTATCGCGCATTGATGACATATTAGATTCCACTCATGGCATACGCAATACGCTTGGAAAGTGTTTGCCGACCAAAAATCAGTCCACAAAATCCTTGAGTTCTACCAGAACGTGTTGGAATATGATTCCTCCAACACATGATGAGATTCAGCGGTCACATTCGACAACAAGAGTGACCAGGCTTCTTACACAATCCATACAAGCACCAAGTGTTGAAGATGTCGAAGATCTGAGAGATTAAATGTTGAAGATGTCGAAAATCCTAGAGATTGCTGAAAGTGCTGAAAGTGTTGAAGGAGTTAATGCATGGTGATATACATCATGCATGATAAATAAGCTGGTATTGAGAAATAGCAATCCTTCAGTACCATGATATCATACTGTTTATGGTATATTAAGAGTATGAGGTCATAGTATTAGCAATCTAATAAAGTTATCAGGTCATACTAATAGTGAACTGATAATAATATGAGGTCATACTAATAATGATGTCATGAGATAAAGATAACTGAAGGCATCTCAGAAAGAATATAAATAGGACAGGAAATAGCTAGTATAGTAACAAGAAGATGAATTATCTATAATAGAAGATATGGATGCCATAAGGATCTGCTAGATTACGTCACCAAGCACCAACAATATAACTGCCCCCATTGAAGTTTTTAATCCCAAGCAACCAAATGAGGGTTGACAAAGGGTTTTCTTATAATATAATAATATTTATTTAAGGCTATAGCTATACTAGGCTCCCAGGGGAGATTTATACTTCGCCGTCTATGACTAAGGACGGTGCTGCTATATAGTCGTCGAAAGAAAACTCTGCAACAGAGATAAAAAACTTTCAATCAGAGCTTGTAATATGTAAGGTAATGAGCATTGGAGGGGCAATGAGTTTTTCGCCTAGATCTTTGGAGGTAACTTTAGCCACCCCCTCCCCAAGGTACTAATTCGGTAGCCCTCCTAACGTGCTGTAACAAAAAGGGAAAACTACCGGTCCAGCACCGACGAGTAGAATTCTATAAGATTTTTAAGCTTCGCCTTATCTGAGAAGAGGATGCGAGCTTGAGTAGCGTTGGTAATTCCTTCAGGAATCTGTGCTTGGGCTCGAGAGTCCAATAGTATCGGGCATGTGAAATCGTGAAAAATAGATGGTGCAGCATCCTCACATCGGCTGCATGATGGGCTCGCTTCGGCATTGAATAAAGTCTTAGTTTTATGTGAGACTAGGCTTTGGCCGCTAAGGAGTTGACTGATTTTGCTTAGTGCTCGTTTGGGCCCAACTAGTGCTTCTGAAAGTAGTAATGTTGACTTTTCAGTAGTAACTTGAATTGGACCTCGGCGTAGCGTTGTGTAGTGAGTCGGTAGTCGGATTTCATTGGAGTCAATGAGTTCTTGCCATTCCTTGGTTACTTTTTTCCTTGTAGCTTCTTTTAAAACAGAAATTTTTCTTTGTTTCAGCGGGGCCATTTGTTGTGTGGCAGTTTCCAGTTCAGTCTGATCTTGAATTAGTTGCTCTGCCCTCTGATTGATTCTTGAGGAGACGTCTTCAAAGGATCGCTGGTAGGGAATGCTGATGTTGAGGGCCGCGAGTGTCTCTTTGATGAGGGGATACGCGTGGAGTTCATTGTTTGCGACGCCTGATTTAATCTGCGTGTCTATGCTCTTTTGTATGGGGTTGCTGGGATTGGTATTAGTGAACCATCTGGTGCACTTGTCAATAGCAATTCGTTTGAGTAGAAGTGATAGTGGAAGAGAGCCTGACTCAATGTTGAGGATGCCAATCGCAGTTGGTCTTAGCATGCCCAAGGCCAGTCGTAGAGCGGTGTTGTGACATACCTGTATCTTGTTCCTCTGACTCTTGTTGAGCTTGAAGTAGAAGATCTCTAGTCCGTAGGATATTATCGGGAGCGTGCATGTTTTGAACAAAGTGAGCGTAGTAGTTCCTCTTGTGCCATGTGTAACGCGACTGAGTGTTTTAATACGCTCTGTCACTTTTTTGGCGCGGGTAATCGTAGACTTGATGTGTTCTGTGAATCGTAGTCGTTTGTCTAGAGTGATTCCCAATAGTTTGACCACCTCCGATTCGTCTTTCGTCTGTCCATTTGGAAGGCGTAGGACCGAGCCGGTGGTGTTGGGATGGAAGCGAATGTATTGTAGCTTTTTGCCATAGTCGAAACTAGTGTGGTTTTCTCGTGCCCATTGGTGGCAGATCCGTAGGCTCTCCGAGAGGGCCTTCTGGATCGTCTTCTGTTTGCCATGCTTGAAGATAGTAATGTCATCAATGAATCCTATTACTTGTACTCCATTGTCTGTGAGTCGCTTGTAGAGGTCGTGTTTGTAGATCATGAAAAGGATGGGCGATATGGGCGAGCCTTGTGGCACTCCGAACGTTACTGGAATCCACGATTCCGAAAGTTCATTGTTGATTCGGAGCTTTGTCTTCCGGTTAGTTAGAAAGCTGCTAGTCCAGTTGATTATTTCAGGGGGAGCTCCTACCTGTTTCATTTTGGCTAGGAGTATGGGGTGATTCATGTTGTTGAAGGCACCTTCGATGTCTACCAATACTGCCCCAGAGTGGCGGTGTTGGGATGGTAAGGTGCGGATTCCTGCTGTTAACACACGATGTTCTCTGACTTTTTGAACTTGTTTGTACCGTGACACTTCGTTGACTAGTGACATGACCGCGTCTGTAGCGCAGTACCCTGCTCTGCCCCCAAATTGTCCATTTGGTAGCTTGATTGTTGCTGCAAGGCGCTGAGTCATGATTGATTCGTAGATTTTTCCCATTATGTTCAAGAGACTGATTGGCCTGTACGCCTTTGCCACGTTATAGTCTGGTTTTCCCGGCTTGGGGATTACCACTGTGATGCTTTCCTTCCACTGGTCTGGGCAGATGCCTAGCATTAGGCACGCATTGAAAATAGCTTCCATTTGGTTCGGAAATGTGTTTCCTTTCCATAGTTCCCGAATCTGTCCCACTGATATTTGGTCGGGCCCAGGGGCCTTTTTTAGCTTTAAGTAACGAAAGGAATTGTATATCTCCTCTTTTGTAATCAGGTTGATAGTGTCAGACGGGACTTTGTGTAGTGTGAACGTGTTCCGTGAGAGTTCTTCCCCTACAGAGATCTGTGGGTAGAAGGTTTCACTAAAGAGCTGAGTTTGTTCGTTATGCAGCTTGGACATCTTGTGGGTGATGCGGGGGGTGGAGTATTTGAACGCGGTCCAAATTGTAGAGGAGTCCAAGGATTCAAGAAACGAGTTCCAGCAATCCGCCTTTGCTCTTCCAAGAATCTTGGTGAATTCCTCTAGGGCGTTCCGCCTCTGTGGGTCATTCATTGCCATTTTCCTCATTCTGTCAAATGCAGCTTTCACCTCTGGAGTTAACCATCTCTTTGACAAATAACTAACTTTTTTCCTTGGCGTGTGGTCAGCTATAAGCTTCTGGATTCGTTTTGTGAACGAGTTGGTGACCTTGTTGAGAGCCTGGGGGGACCGGAGTTGAAGCTTCGGCCCTTTGCGGTCTAGCTCTTCGAGTACTTTCAGCCAGTCAGTTTTGGAGTAATTAGGGAGCAGTAGAAAGGGGCCTGGGCCCCTAGTGCCCGAAGTTTTTATATTGACCCTAAGGCCATAATGATCGGATCCAAACTGCATAAGTTTCGTCAGGGAACTTACCTTCCGAGATAGTGAGGGACTTGCAAAGATGACGTCTAACGTGTTACCTCTTTGATGTGTAGGTTTATCATACTCATTAAGGCAGGAGAGATCTCCGAGCTCAATGATGGCGTCAATAGCAGCAGTGTCAGATGTAGCACGTTGGCCCGGTATGATCCGGGAGGTAAAAGATGGGTGTGAGGCATTTAGGTCGCCCATGATGACCCCTTTAAAGCGGCCGCCACAGGAAACTAGGTGATGCTGGAGAGTCTCAAGGGACTCTGATAGGAGGTGTGCCGCGGATGTTGCCGGGGCGTTGTAGATGTTGATGAGATCGATGGAGAGTCGTCTGGATGTGATCTTGATACCTATTATATCTCCTCCCCGTAGTGTATCAATGTGGTCAATCCGGAACTTTGGTGATGTTGATTTGATGATGTGGTTGCTAACATAGGTTACAACTCTGGGGCGGACAGGGGGTGCTCCAGTTGGAGCCGACTCCGTAAGCGCCTCGTTTGCTGTGGATGATGATTGGGATTCGGGGACGTCGAACATAGTAAAGGCTTGTCCTAGGTTTGTGAGGCCCCATGCACCATGACGGTATGGAGGCTCTTGAACCATGATAATGGCCTTTGAATTTTTGTAGTGATTAAGTGTTGCTTCGAGGATTGGTAGTTTCTTTTGTATGTTAATGGAGATAACTAATATCTTCATTTTAATTGCCGGCGACCAGACTTGGATGCTCCACTCTGGTAGGTTTTGGCTAGAGTTATTCTGGGACGGAGTTTCCGGGCTTTACTCTCAATCTCTTTTGCAATTCTTTCTGCCTTGATTGCTTTCCGGCTGACAGTGGCTTCGTTTGTTGATGGAGTCGAGTCTTCGTCATTTTCCTGAGAGGGCTCCTCTTCCTGCTCCTCTTCTGGGTCTGACTGGAGCTCTAATGCTTCATCCATGTTGTCTTCCAGGTATGTATCGTCTCTCTCCTGGTCATCTTGTGGGACATAGTCCGGGTCCATGTCCTCGGATTCATTATCGGCATTGTCTTGGTGGGTCAAGGAGTCGTCCTCAGGGGTGATGTCCTTGACTTGGGTTTCAGGTACCTTCTCGCTATCTGGAGTAGCTGATGGTGGGGTGGTGGCTTGAGGCTGGGCCTCCAGTGGTGGACTTCTCATTTGAGATTGACTGCGTGTGACTCTCCCGCTATGTTGGCTTGTGATTGGTTCATTTGGCGGACTCATGTGTTGCCGTTTTCTTGGATTTGACCGCTCTCTCGTGGCGTACACTGGGATGGGTGTATATCCGTTAAGGTAGAAACTTTGCTTGGTGAAGAAGGTAGCAGTGTCTTCATTTGGAAAGAAGACCTTGGCACAGTAAGCTTTTTCGTTATCTTCTGAGATATTGTCCCAGTCAATGTGGACATCTCGTTTGATGAGAGCTCGTGGAGGGGCGGAGAAGAGTGGGTCATCCCATTCTAGTTTTTTGACTTCCTTTATGAAGAAAGCTTCAAGGGCGGCTGGTGAGACTTTGAGGGGGATGTTCCCCACGACGCGTGTGGCCCAAGGGCTCGGGTCGAAAAATCCCAGTGAATCAAAGATGGAAAGAACAGTATTCTTTGCCTCCATGCTCAATGGCTCGGAGACGTGGATTCTGATCTGTTTGGAGCGTGTGAGAGTGACGCGGGTAGCCTGTGGGATCTGTTCGCGGAAAGTGTTGACTTGTTTGACTTGTTGGTCCCTTTCAGCTTGAGAAGATGGGTTTGGATTCGGGTTCTGAATGTAGAAGAGTTTCCCTTGAGCGTACAATTCCCTTCCGTCAATACGGTAAGGTGAATTAGGGCGCCCCCTATGGGTTGGACGAGTTGACGATGGATTGCTTTTCATGCCCCGGGCGGCTACTTGAGAGTAGCTGGTGCTTTTGGTGGATCTGAGTTCAGCCTTTAGTTCCCGGAACTCGTTCACTAGGGTGCTGCAGATCTGTTTGCATCCGTGTACATCTTTGGCAAGGTGGTTGATGTGCTCTGCGGTTAATTTTTGCCAAGATAATGTTGGTTGTTCAGAGCAGAGCTCCTGCATGATGCTGTTGGTGGTGATAATCCATGGGCGGATGAACTCTGGGATGTCTTCGGTAAGTTGAGGAAGAGGGATTCTCCGTGCGAGCGCTTTCTCAATCGACAGCGGTAAGTGGGATGTCGGCCAGACGGAATTGGATGTCGGTGATGGAGACTCTGTCCCGTGTTGGGCAGCGGAGCTGCTCTCAGGGGCAAAGTTAGGGGATTGGTGCGATGCAGTTGCATCTGACCATGGTTCCTGGATTGGCCGCCGCGGCGAGCCTGGGCTTTTTTCAATCATCCTGGGCGGATCTCCTGGGAAATCTGCTGATGATTGATGAACCGAGGGGGCCAAAGGCCCCTCGGATACTTCGCTTTCAGAAACGTGATTCCTGGATGCAAAATTTTCCATTTTGGTGTTTATGGTATATTAAGAGTATGAGGTCATCGTATTAGCAATCTAATAAAGTTATCAGGTCATACTAATAGTGAACTGATAATAATATGAGGTCATACTAATAATGATGTCATGAGATAAAGATAACTGAAGGCATCTCAGAAAGAATATAAATAGGACAGGAAATAGTTAGTATAGTAACAAGAATAAGAATATCTACAATAGTAAGATATGGAAGCCATTGAGAGAAACGCTAGCTTACGACATATATATGTCCTTATATGTCGTGGTTAACAACCACTGCAGAACAATTTCACCTGTACGACGTCGGTGTCGGTAAGAACATTACCGACTCCCGGTGTTGATAAGACTGAATACTCCAATTCCAGTTATATTGGAATTGATATTATTGGAAGATAATATTCTGATAAGAGATGGAGAAAGTCTATATAAGGAGGGGTTCTCTTCTTATAGAACACACAATTCAACTGAACAGTTCAGCTAGATATTATATCTAGCAAAGCCCAATCCGGTTATCCAAATACTAAAGGAACAAAACAAATAATTAAGTAGTTTATAGTTCACATAATACTATGTCTATTCCAGGCGATACTATTAACTACGACATTATACCTAAGTAGGTTTTTAACTTTAGCGTGTCCAAACCTCTTATGTAATTGTAGGGCTATACACTCCAGTGCTTGTGAATTCTCCACCATAAAGATAGAGACTCGTTGTTTAGAGGTAAGTAATTTAAACCTGTACTGTTCCTGACTAAAAGAGTTTTATCCCCATCATACTCAAGATTCGACCCTTCCTTGCCAGCAATTACCCATACCAGTTGAGTTGTTCTTGCTGCTCTTTGTGAAATGTTCAAGATCAGACACTGTTTTATCTTCGTCAACCGGGTTACCTTGCTTCAATCGTTGGTGTAATCCAACAATCTTTCCATTCAAGGTATTTTCAAGTCTAAACTACTATCTTTTATATCTGTACCTGCCACATATTAGTGTCCACTCGGCTGGGGCGGAGCCATGCTATGTGTAGTCATGGATCGGCCTCCATGCTTCCCATGTTGCCTAGTCCGCGTAAAACGTAAACAACTTTTTATATCATAGCGCGTGTAATGAAGAAGAAAGGGTTACCCTAAAAATCTATTTACCCTCTGTTTGGCTCTCAGGAAATGGTCAAGCCAAGTCCATTCCCTTGGAGCAAAGAATGTCTCTTACCTTCTCCAGATATACGTTAGAGACCCATTAATCTATGATATACCTAACAAGAGGAGAATAACACCAAAAAAATTCAAGTTATCCAAAAAATGGTCCCTACCAGGATCGAACTGGTGATCTTGGCGTAACTCGATCATACAATCTCTTATTAGCACCACGCCTTAACCAACTGGGCCAAGGGACCAAATTTTGATAAATGTAACGGGCAATCCTCGGTACCTCTTCTCTGGAGTATAGAAGGTACACGTGAATGGCACGTGAATGCATACAACATGCAATGACAACAGGAAGAGGACCGGGACGCTCCGGTGAACAAGGTATAACCCTTGTGAGGGTACGTCTTTAGGTCATGTACATCAAGAGACAGGTATACTCTTTCCTATTAAGGATAAAGAAGGTCTAGTCCGTCCCAAAAAGGGATTCTGACGCCCTTCCAGACGTAAGTCAATGGCACACCGCCACCATATAGAATAATATAAATAGCTGGGAAACCTGCTATGAAGCTAACTCACTTTGGGAGAAATCCCATCTTAGCTTATTATAACAAACATTATTGTAAGCTCCTTCTATCCCCTCGGAATAGTATTTTATTGAGGTAATACTGAATATCCTGACCATTTAGGATATTGATTATTACAATAAATTTTCGTTATTGGGGTTAATCCTAGCGTAAGCGCTTACTAATACTGCAGGTCGATGTTACACGTGAATATTGACAACGGATATTGCCAAGTGCTGAAACTAGTCGTGAGTAACAACTGAAGTTTTCTAAGTAATGAGATATTCAAGCGCTGATCATGTTACATATTATAATTTATTGACCGGAACACTAATCAGTCGATATTTATATTAAGTTATCTTACCTTTTGGAAATGGAAGAATGGAAAAACATCCTCCAAGTATCGCAGATTTGCAACGCAACTCTTCTAAGGGGACTCAGAGTCCCCGGTCCGTCAGACGTCAGCGGATTTCACTTGAGATTCTTCTGAATAGATTGATATTAATCTCGACTCATCCCCGAAGTCGTCAGCGGAACCACACCCAGATGTTATCACACCATTACTCCTTTCCAAATACGTCCAAGATAGAGTGTCCGATAACCATCAAAGAGGCCGCATCTATCATTCATTCGACAGAAACCTTTCAAAAATCGGTAACGACTCCCAAACCCACCAACCGTTGGGAAAGGCCTTTAAACCCGTCTTACCCACTCCTACAGAGTACAGGTGAAAATGAGTTTCGAACCTGGGCTCGTAACATCTACGAAGCACATACCACTGCTACCCAAATGCTCAATTACTTCACCAGGGCAAAATAATAATCCTAAGCACCCCCAGAAATACTGGAACCCCTCACCCGTACCCAACTGGAGGAGATCAAAAGGAGCGCCAACGAACTCCTCAAAGAATTCCCCAATGTCGAAACTTACACCCGCACCCGAAGAAACCAGATCTACATCCACTTCAAAGAAAAAGCCAATGAGAAATCCATCCAAGCTGTTCTCAAAGCTTTCAGGTCTCTGGGACTCTTTGACACAACCCTTTGGGTGATATGAGTACTCACTAACAACCCAATGTGGGTATCATCACTGCAAAATGCCGCCGAGCTTCAATTCCTGGAAAAGGAGCGTGACTGTGAGGGAAACCTCCTCGCCACTACCCCAGTTGCGCTAATCACTGATTCTAAAGACTTCCAATGAGACCAAGTTGATCCTGAAACCCTAAGCACCTACTGCGCACGGATCTCTTTTGTTTCCGAGAAAACCCCGGAGCTCATGTCAAAAATAACGATTCACCTTGATGAAATCTCCTTCTGTTCACTTCAACAATCACGGAAGAATCACCATCCGCGGAAAAGTATGAGATCAGAAGATACAGGCCCACTAAACCCTGAACGCAGAACCCATAGCCGATGACTCCGTGAAAATGGTCAAATTCCTGGGCCAAAGCCGCCAGGGCAAACCCCAATAACCACCGCCCCACCACCAAATCACTACAAGAACTCATCACCAATCATCATGGTACAAGAAGAGCCCCCTTACCATTTAGGGGAATCGGGCCAGATAAATCTACGAGAAGTATATACCATATTCGTCCAAATAAACACACCTACCACTTCGCACTCACCCAGGGACAACCACGACGGAGACGATATGTAACCGGCATCCACTCGATCAAGAGCCGTTACCTATGTGAGTAACCACATAATTTAATCCACCTCACCAAAGTTACACATTCGCCAAATTATTTTGCTATTCAATAGGGACATTTTGGGCCTCAGAATATCCTCACGAAAACTCGCCTATGATTTCGTCAACATATACAAAGCACCTGTGGGCTCAGCACCCCCACATAAAATCAACGTCCCCCGAGAAACTTCAGTCCTATAGTATATCTCTTGAAGGCCGGTTCAAGGGCATCATCATCATGCGAGTTCTTAACCCGTGCCACTCCTCTTTCACCGCGTAGCGCAAGCACACGAGATTAAAAAGCACGCTCAGTAATAATAGAAGGTATCATCACAGCAGCGGGGTCTCGTGACTAAATGAATTCAAGAAGCCAAAACACCAAGGAGGCAACACTCATGTCATGGCTTTTGCCAGCGACGCTCTTGCCAGGCATGTTTCGCCGCTCAAGAAACTTCGCAGGTTCGGCTCGGATCTCAACTGCTGTTGCCTTAGGTGCCTGATTAAAACTTCACTAAGACTCAATAAGGTTACGGATAGCTTCACCAGAAGAATAGTTTCTCTTCTTCTTAAGCATTACTTAGAGAAATAAGTATGTTACCGGTCCAAGATATAGGTCACCCCAGAGGCCCGGGCCTCATTTGACAGGGTGCGTCATATGCATGTGGAGGTCCCATTAAGATATAAAGCACAACAGACATTTATTAGTGTCGATGTCGAATTCCTCTTCTTATGAGTGTGACATCGTTACAAACTTATGCTCAGATATTTAGTTAATTATAGATGAGTTTTGTTCCTTTCATAATTGAATAATCGGAATGGTAGTGATGGTAGTGATGATTGAATTGATATTCTTCTATATTTTTAATTACAGAAATATCACCCCTTTATAGGATAGATATTCCCTTATAAGAACCTATCATCATGAGTTTCACATTACGTCACAACTGCACATTGTACCTATTGTGCCGTCCCGTGAGTACATTCCAACGTAGAATAGCTTCTCCGTTATAGGTGTCTTACTTGTGGTTTTCAACCTCAACAATCAGAATAACCAAGAAGGCAAAAGAGACCTGCTGGAATAGGTTACTTGAGCAACTAGACCAGGTATCCATCTGGAAGGCCCTTGAACACACTATCTCTAGCGTCAACCATAAGATGGCATTAACGCATGATGACCAGGTGAAACTATTTGAAGATGCCTTTTACCCACAGATCCCTGTAGATGAAAACATTTCCCCGAGCACCTTCACCTCGCATAAAGTTGACAGCAACTCTATAAGTCCAATAATCACAGAGGAAATATGCTATACCCTACGCTACTTGAAATTAATGAAGGCCCCAGGGCCTGGCCAAGTAACGGTGGAGCAGATTAGAGAACTATGGGAAGGATCTAATTTCCTGGATCAAATTGAAGCCATCTACAACGCATGCCTCTCCTCTGGCACATGCTCCAACCAGTGGAAGGAAAGCATCAAAGTAGTGACCCCCGAACCAGGTAAACCTGATTATAACAACGCCAAGGCTTATTGGCCGATAAGTATCTTGAAAATCATGAGGAAAATCTTTGAATCAATCATGCAGCAACGTTTGGCGACTATAACCAGACTACCGAATCAAAAGTTTGGAAGCCGGGCAGGATAATCCGTGACTGATGCTGTTATGAAACCAATCAATTATGGTGTTATGCCACTAATCAATGATGTTAACATGGACAAAAATTATTAGAAGAGACGTAAACTACAAAGGTACCAGAAGCGCATCGACGCCCTTCCATCACAGCAGAAGCACATGGGCGTGATGCCAAATTATAAAGGCGCTTTCAACAACATGAACCACATTATTCTCTTACCGAAGATGAAAGAAGTAGGGGCATTGCGCGAGATAATCAATTAAACTAGCAGCTTCCCAACCAATAGGAAAACAAAACTTTGCATTAACAACTAACTCTTAAACGAATGGATACCAGTTACTTTTTGAGTGTCTCAAATCTCGCCGATTTCGTCTGCTCTTTCCATGATCTACACTCACGATCTCTACAAGCGACTACGAGACCATAAAGTTAGCATAATTGGCTTTATCGATGACATAATCATATACAATAAAGGCGGACAACGGACGATCCAAAGGGTACTCTAAGAAAATCCCAACATATGCCACCAGTGGACACAAGAAAACTACACAGGATTTGACTACGGCGAAAAACTACAATACATCAGATTCTTTGCAAAATCTAGCTGCTCATTTCTCTATCTCCCGGATGGGTCAATAAAGGACCAGTTCTCAGATGTGAAACTACTATGGATATCCTTAGACCCAAAACTAAGCTTCAGACAACACATTAGAAACGTGTTACTTTGACTAAAGAGAATCGCCGGGCAGATACAGGTGTCGTAATCTAGCAGATCCTTATGGCATCCATATCTACTGTTATAGATAATTCATCTTCTTGTTACTATTCTAGCTATTTTCTGTCCTATTTATATTATTCTTTAAGATGCATTCAGTTATCCTTAACTTCAGATGTCTGTACCGGTGATCTCCTTAATGTATGACCCCACTGTCCATCTCCTTAATTTATGAGATCCCCAATAGGGCGATCTCCTTAATCTCTCAGATCTTCGACATCTTCAACAACAGGCCATCAGTCGCATAACTAATGGAGCCCGAGGGAAACATACGATAATAATAATAATAATAATAATAATAATAATAATAATAATAATAATAATAATAATATTTATTTTTGTATTTAGCTATATATTGTCTCCGGCAATACGGTTATTCGACAGATATATTTTCACTCAGGAACATTCTGAGGCAGCATTGCTGTTGAAGAAAACCCTTTGTCAACCCTCATACGGTTGCTTGGGATTAAAAACTTCAATGGGGGCAGTCATATTGTTGGTGCTTAGTTTTTGTATTGATTGTGTAAGAAGCCTGGTCACTCTTGTTGTCGAATGTGACCGCTGAATCTTATCATGTGTTGGAGGAATCATATTCCAACACGTTCTGGTAGAACTCAAGGAGTTTGTGGACTGATTTTTGGTCGGCAAACACTTTTCCAAGAGTATTGCGTATGCCATGAGTGGAATCTAATATGTCATCAATGCGCGATAGAATTCGAGCTTCTAGGAGCTCTGGACACCGTAGGTCATGTATGATGGAGGGGCAGGGAGTCCCGCATCTTTTGCACTTTGGGTCATCATTGCCAAATAATTTGAGCAACGATCCGTCTGTGAGGCTCTTTCCGCTGAGTAGTTGTGATGCCAAACTGAGGATTGCCTTGGGGCCTGCAAGCGCTTCCGTGAGGAGGAGCTTGGTTTTGTCTCGGTGCACTTTGAACAGACTGGTGCTGATCTTGCGCGCATTCCTATAGTGGTTTGGGAGTGATTCACTGGTTGAGGTGACCATTTCTTGCCACTCTTTGGTTGCCGCGTCTGAGACCATTGTCTTGAGCATCTGGATGCGGGCCCGCTTTGGATTTTGTATCGGTGGCGGGTCGTCTTCGAGTCGCTTTTCCTCCAGGGCATAATCAGCGCGTTGTTCAAGTAATCGAGCGACTGCGTCAAACGTTCTGATATCTGGATTGTGGGGGGCTGTTGCCTGTAACATGTCCTGGATAAGAGGGCGCTTGGGAATTGTGATTCTCGTGTTTCCATTGATCGTGGTAGTTTGGAACAAACTTGAGCGGACTGGGTTTTGGCGTGATGTATTCATGAACCATCTCATGGATTTCATTATTGCCAAGGACTTGAGTAGGGAAACACACGATAATCATGCTCAAAGCATGCGCACTACCCCTAATCACATATGGACTAGAAATCTTCTACATGAGTTAATCAAAACACAAATTGAAGCCATCAGAGTATGTTACAACATTTCATTGCGTAGTGCACTTGGCATATTGAAACCGACTCTGACTGCCACCCTCAGTATCGAAGCAGAAATGCCTCCGATCCAACCACTATAGAACTGTTGTAGTTCATATTTCGGTCTGATTAGAAATAGTATTATGGTAAACTATAAACTACTTGATTATTTGTTTTGTTCCTTTAGGATCTAGATAACCGGATTGCGCTCGGCTAGATATAATGTCTAGCTGCATTGTTCAGGTAAAATTGTGTATTTACTATTAGGAGGAAGTCCTCCTTATATAGACTATTTGGATCTCTTCGCAGACCTTTATCCTCCAATAATATTGTTTCCAATACCATTGGCTGGATTACTTAGTCTTATCAACACCGACGTTGCACTAGTGAACTGTTATGCAGTGGTTGTTAACCATGACAAGAACACTACGCGGAACGGATTCATCAGTGGTCACAACTGCCAAAGATAAATTATTACTAGATGAGGCCTTAGTCGGTCCAAAGAAAATTTTGAGCCCTATCAGTCAACTTCTAGATGGAAAAAGCTTGGTATCAAGCACCATCAAGAAACAGTTTAATCCTGATTGCAATCCAAAGTGCCCTAGGTGCGACAACCCCTAGTCCCAAACTATGAAGCATTAATCTCTCCGGATCCGAAGAATAGCTATAGCCTTAAATAAAATAATAATATCCCTATTTTTCACATATACGTATCCACTAGGTGGATGTGGCGCCGTACCATGCGTAGACATGGATCGACGTTCACACTTCCTGTATCACCAAGACCGCACGTCATGTGCCCAATTCTTATATCATCTGACGGACCTCGAATTTACGGGGCCACTTTAGGTTGTTGGTGGTTTGTTGGTGGTTTGTTGGCAAAAGTATCAGTGGGTAACAGTGTTGTGTCAGTCACAATGCACGAATTACAGCCGTAATATATGTATAATAATATATAAAAATTTGCTCCTCGATTTAGTGGACCTCCTGTCCTTTAAATACTAACTGGTGATTGCTTATTGTTCCTATTGTTCTCCTCCTCATCCTGCATATTTATTATGATTCCTTTCTGAAACGACCTTGATTATTCGTCACATACGTAGTATGTACGTCATCATCCCGTTTATGATGTCATAAATGTCCGTCAAAATATAAAAAATTCAATTTGTTAAATCATTCAATAAAGGTACAAAAATATAAATGCGTAGACCGGGAATCGAACCCGGGGCCCATCGATGGCAACGATGAATTTTACCACTAAACCATCCACGCTCTTATTTTTCATTGTAACAATCAATATCCTAAATGGTCAGGATATTCAGTATTACCTCAATAAAATACTATTCCGAGGGGATAGAAGGAGCTTACAATAATGTTTGTTATAATAAGCTAAGATGGGATTTCTCCCAAAGTGAGTTAGCTTCATAGCAGGTTTCCCAGCTATTTATATTATTCTATATGGTGGCGGTGTGCCATTGACTTACGTCTGGAAGGGCGTCAGAATCCCTTTTTGGGACGGACTAGACCTTCTTTATCCTTAATAGGAAAGAGTATACCTGTCTCTTGATGTACATGACCTAAAGACGTACCCTCACAAGGGTTATACCTTGTTCACCGGAGCGTCCCGGTCCTCTTCCTGTTGTCATTGCATGTTGTATGCATTCACGTGCCATTCACGTGTACCTTCTATACTCCAGAGAAGAGGTACCGAGGATTGCCCGTTACACATTATTATCACATGGTAACGTGGCCGAGTGGTCTAAGGCGCCAGGTTAAGGTCCTGGTATCTTCGGATGCGCGAGTTCGAATCTCGCCGTTATCATTATTTTTGCTCAATTCTGGTGAGTAGTTGGTAGTGTTGCAGTTTATATTTCTGTCTTAGCCAGACATAGTGGTATAATGAACTATAAATGACGTACATACTATGTATGTGCCGAATAATTAATATTGTGTTCAGAGAGTACTCATAACACACAGCTGCAATGCAGGTAGAAAGAGAAGCAATCAACAATTAGTATTTGTTGAGGTTGAAAACCACAAGACACCTATAACGGAGAAGCTATTCTACGTTGGAATGTACTCACGGGACGGCACAATAGGCACAATGTGCAGTTGTGACGTAATGTGAAACTCATGATGATAGGCTCTTATAAGGGAATATCTATCCTATGAAGGGGTGATATTTCCGTAATTAAAAATATAGAAGAATATCAATTCAATCATCACTACCGTTCCGATTATTCAATTATGAAAGGAACAAAACTCATCTATAATTAACTAAATATCTGAGCATAAGTTTGTAACAATGTCACACTCAATAGAAGAGGATTTCGGTATCGATATTAAGGAGCTGTTGAAGAGAGATGACTCAGAAGGAGCTATGGAGTCTCGCCCCCGGAGGGACTACCTGCCCGGCTGCCCTTCTTGTGGTGCTGTAAAAAGAAAAGGGATCTACCCATCCACCACTAACGTGTAGAATCCTATAAGGGGATGAATTGATTTTGTGTCTGAGAAGAGGCGGCGAATCTGCGCTCTGGTTATGAGGCCTTCGCCGATTGTTTCCTGAGTTCGGAATACCTCTAAACATGGGTATGATAGGTCATGGAATATTGTTGGGGAGGGATTATCGCACCTAGGGCACTTCAGATCGCAGTCAGGGTTAAATTGTTTCTTGATGGTACTTGGTACCAAGCTTTTTCCACTTAGAAGTTGGCTAATCAGGCTCAAAATTTTCTTCGGGACAGCTAAGGCCTCAGCTAATAGGTGTTTATCTTTGGCGGTGGTAACCACCGGTGAATCCGTTCCGCGTAGAGTTCTATAGTGGGTTGGAAGAGTAATATCGCTAGTGTCCTAGTTACTATATTATACAATTAAACATAATCGTATTTTCCTTGTGATTCTATCACTATTATATGACATATGTTCTCATCATAACATATTAAATCTATATGCTGACCTTAAATGATTTGTTGGACTTGCCTCAAAACCCATATGGTATACATACATTCAGCTATCCTCGACTTTCGGTTATGTGGAGTGTTCAGCCCCATGCCATAAAGTGTTACCCGGCAAGTAACTTATTGATTGCCAGTTTCCAAATGAAGATCAATTACTGGGAAACTAAACTTCCAATTGGTTTCGAAAAAACTAAATTATATGAATTGCGATAGACATTAACTCGAATTATGTGTGACTTTGATCAGTCTTAAGATTCACTTACAGCAGCTCTTCAATAGAATTAAGAAACAGCTTTAGTCGCGTCGCAGAGGCATATAGCCTGAGAACTACATTAACTGCGTACTAATGAACTCTTAAGCATTGTGTCGGACTAATAAACTATGAACCAAATCATATTAAGGCACATTTGGTTTCAAATCGATATTTTTTGAATCTGTTGCGCGCTTTCGTTAATTTTCAATACATGTATTAAGTTCTTCAGACCATTAGTTATTGCCCTAGGAGATGAGGGTACTTACTGGTTATTAGCTCGAGCTAAGTGGGTTTGTTAAAGTCTATGCTTTTCCTACTTAATTGCGGCTACTACAATATAAATCAAAGTCGTTTCTATTGTCTAATTCTTGGACAGACTATAAGTAAGCCCAAAGAGCGCCGTCATAGCATCTGTGTAATGTGGAAAATGCTTTACCAGGCCAAGAAATGAATTCAATGTTCTTCCGAATCTAAAGCTGTTCACCACTTCGCCTAACTTCAAGCCACTAGCTACACCTCCCAATCCAACTGAAATGACCCCTACTAAGTTCAATATAATATCACCAGCAGATATATTCCCTTGGATAGCCCAACTTCCAGCAATTCCGGCGGCAGCAACTGCAGCATCAAGTGCAACGGCCAATTCAGGGCCCAATACACACGAAAAGATGCCAACTATTCCGAGGACTATATTCAAAATCATAAGCTCTCGTTCCTTCTTTTCTATGTCAAGCTCTTGCTGTCCCTGAATTCTAATGGAAGTCACCGAATCGGACACACTAGCAAAGACTTGTATAGGAATTAGCAAGTCAAAGAGATCACACCCTGGCTGGTTAAAGAGATTACTATTAATCGATGATATCAAGTTTCCAATGTCTGTAACATTCTGAGACGTGATATTTGCAATTGGGTTAGGAATTAAATTCATGATCTTTGGGGCAGTGGTATTCTGAAGGGTATATGACAAGTGAAAAGTATTGACGCTGAGTGCTGGTATAGCTGTTTGGTATGTAACAAAGTCCACATCACCTGGGCCTATTGTGATATTCCAGTAGTTACTCATTGAGTTGCATGCGTTATTCAAGTTATCTGCGGATATAAAGGCATTATTCACATTATACACTGGCCGATTAAATGGAACAACATAAAAAGGGGTTAAGGCATAATGCGGAGCAATTTCGCAGTTTTGAATAGGTTGGACCAGCCAACTATTTTTTTTGTCAACACCGCAACCGTAATACGTTCTGCCCAGACTCGTGGCGTACCATTTTCCCCAGTCAGCAAGTATTGCATCCTGCATAATCTTCAAGTAAGCATTATACTGATTATTGTATGTTTTGAGATCGCCAAGTGCTTGTGACACGTTTGTCTTTGCTGTGTTTCCAAGATTGGTGGTGTATATAACTGCTGCCTCATACCAACATCCATATGGTGCGGAGTTGATATCACTGAGAGAATTCACCGTCATACTTTTACAGTCATAGATATTCACATACTCATAGTCAGGTTCAACCAATAGTGCTTCGGCAATTTGTTCGGGTAGCTGGTCTAGTTGAGCCTGAAGACCAAGGAACTCCCAAGTTATTTGAATGTTTTTTATTCTCATGTCTGTCAGAACATTCAGTATAAAGTTCAATATTGGTTCAACTGGCAAAATATCTGTTACTTGATCTAAAAATGATGACAGTGAATCCTGGGAATCGTTGTTTGATAGTGAAGTGTCTGAATTTGAAGTGTCTGAATTTGAAGTGTCTGAATTTGAAGTGTCTGAATTTGAAGTGTCTGAAGTTGAAGTGTCTGAAGTTGAAGTGTCTGAAGTTGATTTCGTGATGCGCTTTATTAGTGAAACATCCTCTGATATTGGGAATCCCTGTGAGAGAACTAAAAATAATATAAATATTGAAATATTCATTTTTGTCCTATATCCAACGTATAGCAGTTTTCCTCAAACTATATACACCGTCAAGGCTCCATTGTGTGGTATCCTTCGTTCTGGTAAGATCTACTTTAGTGGCAGTTCAAACACTCAGATCTGAAACACCTCGGCATGCATGAACAAGAATCAGTGCCAAAATAAACTATCCTATTTTTATTTAATATTCTATTTTGAGGTCGTGGAGGTTAATTGAATCAAGTCATATTGATACAAATATGATTATGAGCGCTATTGAATTGACTTTATTTTTAATCTCTTGAATGAGGTAAATTCGTTTTTGAGACAAGGCTGAATACACTAAAATAGCGAACCGTCACATCTATGGATTCTGAAACTGTAATTTAAACTACATACCAATATTAAATAATCAAAAGCAATAATATTTTAACAAATATTGGTAGCATGTAACCGCAAGTTTATAGATATGAAGCTGATTATACGCAGATATAAAACTTATATCAATCAGTTTGAAAGAGAGAATGATCACTGAAGTACTGGGCTTTACAATCAAAATAATGGCTTTTATTTCTTTATATGAATAATCGGAAACGATTGTGATGGTTTTTTTCTATTTATAATTATTTGGTGGATATCTCTCTCTCTCTCTCTTCCTATGTAGTCGAGATCTACACTTAGTTGTGCGTATTCCCCCAAGGGTCCTCTAACGGACGTTGTAATACGTGTAGTATCATAGATGCGCGACGCTTATACTCTACCGTCGCAATTTGTGTATTATATCTATCATGGCCTCCATATCTTACTACAGCAGATAACTATTTACTTGCTACCTTTCCTGACAAATCTATTTTCTATCTACACTATTCTCGAATCGGCTTACCGCATAGCGACATAGCCTCTAATTTCTTTTTGCGCTGATCTGCATATTGATAATAACAATAATGTTTATTGAAGGCTATGGCGATACAAGGCTCCCAGAGGAGATTTATACTTCGCTGTCTACAACTAAGGACGGCACCGGTATGTAGTTGTCGGAAGAAAAACTTGTATCAGAGATAAAAAAGTTTCGACTGGTATTGGTAAATATGTAGAGTAATAGACTTTGGAGGGATGATACGCTTTTACCTAGGTCATTGAAGGTATCTTCAGCCACCACCTACCTGGGGTACCAGCACGGAAGCCCTCCTCTCCTAACGTGCTGTAGCAACAATGGAGACCATCAGTCCAGCACTGATGAGTAGATTCCTATAAGATTTTAAGCTTTGCCTTATCTGACGAGAATCGCAGACTTGATTAGCACTGGTGATTCCTTCGTGTATCTGTTCTTGGGCTCGAAAGGCCAGGATTGCCAGGCAGGCGAAGTCGTGGAAAGTGAATGGTGTGTGATCATCACATCTATTGCATAACGGGTTAGCTTCGGTGTTGAATAAAGTCTTTGTTTTATGTGAAACTAGGCTTTGGCCGCTAAGGAGTTGACTGATTTTGCTGAGTGCTTGTTTGGGCCCAACTGGGGTTTCTGAAAGTAGTAGTTTTGACTTGTCAGTAGTCACTTGAATTGTACCTTGGCGTAGTGTCTTGTAGCTAGATATAATAGAAGTAGCAGTGAAATAGCTAGACAGAATAGCAGTCGGTAGGGCCTTGCCAAGATGACGTCTAATGTGTTGCCTCTTAGATTCGTGGGCTTATCATAGGTATTAAGACAGAGAGATCTCCGAGCTGAATAATGGAGTTAAGAGCAACAGTGTGAGATATGGCACGTTGGCCCGGCACTATCCGGGTGGTGAGATATGGACGTGTGGCATTTAAATCACCCATGATGACCTCTTTGAAGCAGCAGCCACAGGATATGAGGTAATTCTGGGCCATCTTTGTGGCTCAAGGAAAATGGCCTAGCCAAGTCCATTGCCTTCCCACAACAGCATAGTCTTTCTCATAATTTCTTATCATTGTTGATTGTTGGAGGATCTTAATTGCTCTCCTCTAAATTCTTTTTCTTTGTTCCTTTTCTTGTCATTTCTTTTAACTTGTTTTCTGGGCCAATCTCCTATGTATATGCAATAGTCTAGTCGAGCCCATTCCCTTCTACAAAGAGAACGTCTCCCTTTTTCCCATTATTAATAGTCAGACTATTCTTTGAATAGCCAAGCGAATGTATTTTAGTTATTTTACCAACTCGTAGCCTAGTTACTATATTACAAGATATCTAATATCTTCATTATAACTGGCAGGGATCAGGCGTTGAAATTCCCACCTGGTGGCTTTGGCTAGACTTAATCTTGTTTGGGGTCTCCGGGGGTAGAGTCTTGAGCGCTTTGAGTTGGGATGCTGTCTTGAATCTGAGCTACAAGCGTTGACTCGCGAGTTGGAGTAGCTGATGGGGGACAACTTGAGTCGGAGTCTCTTGTGATGGGGTTTTCGTTTAAGATTGGCTGCGTGTGATTCTTCCGCTATGTTGGCTTATGATCTGTTCCGTCGGTGGGCATTGCGGTTTTTCTTGGATTTGACCGCTGTCTCGTGGCGTACACTGGAAGGATGTTAATTCCGTTAACATAAAATATTTGCTTGATGAAGAAAATGGCGGTATCTTCGTTTGGAAAGAAGAGCTTGGCGCAGTAAGTGTCGTTGTTATCTTGTGGGATGATGTCCCAGTCAATGTGGACATCTCGTTTAATGAAAACTCGTGTAGGGCAAAGAATAGCGGGTCCCCCCAGTCCTAAGCTTTGGTTTTCTTGACGAGGAAAGCTTCCAGCTTGACAGATAAAGTGCGGAGTGGGGTGTTTCCCAAGACACGCGTGGCTCAACGGCTCAGGTCAAAAAGTCCTGGTGATTCAAAGATGGCCATGTCAGAATTCTTTGCCTCCGTGCTCAATGGCTTGGAAACGTGATTTCTGGTTTGTTCGGAGCGAGTAACTGAGACGTGAGAGGTTTCTGGGAATTGTTCAGGGAAAGTTTCGAGTTGCTTAGTTTCATGGTCCGTCTCAGCTTGGAAAGTCGGATCTGGATTCAGATTCTTAATGTAGAAGAGTTTCCCTTGAGCATAAAATTCCCTTCTGTCAACATGGCCAGATGCATGGAGCCGCCCTTTTTGAGTTGGACGAGTTGAAGGTGGTTGTTTTTGCAAGCCGCAGACGGCTACGTGGGAGTAGCTGGTGTCTGTGGTGGACCTGAGTAAAGCCTTTAGCTCACGAACCTCGGTCAAGAGAGTATCGTATGCCTTTTCGTTCCTGTGTTGAGCATGAATGAAGTAGTTGAGATGCTCTGTAGTTGATCTTTGCTGTCAGATGTAGGTTGTTCAGAGCAAGTACTACATGAGGATAGTGTTAGTGTTACGAGCCCATGCCACAACGTGGTCCGACATGTCGTTTGTGGGGTAAGAAGGCCTAGCTCCGCGAGCTCTTTTGCGATGGGCTGAGGTGGATAGAATATTGGGCAGGCGGATTTGGGTGTTGGTGAAGGAGTTTCTGTCCCATTTCTGGCAGCGGAGCTGCTCTCAGGAGCAAAAATAGGGTGTTGGTGTGATGCGATTGCATCTGACCATGGTTCCTGGATTGGTTGCCGCGGTGAGCCAGGATGATTGAAAATCATCCTGGGTGGATCACATGGGAAATCCGCTGATGATTGATGAACCAAGGTGGCCCTTGGCCCATCGAATTCTTAACTATAAGAAATGTGATTCATGGATGCAAAAGTTTTCTTTCTTTCAGGCATCCATATTCTACTATTGTAAATATACTGATTCTTGTTACTATTCCAGATAGTTTCTGTCCTATTTATATTTTTCTCTGAGATGCATTCAGCTGTTATCCACTTCACTTCCACATTGGCCGTCCTTATCTGCAAAACAGGAGACCAAGTGTTGTGTCCCTTCAACTTGTGGGGAGCAATACTTACTACCTAAAGTTAAAGGTTCAATATCACGCTTATCAGCATACCGACTGTTACTCAACAAATTACCCGTGCCTTCAGCTGTAACATAATATTTGAGGGAATTAAGGGAGCAATAAAGTTTTTTTTTATTAGGTGTCACGCAAATTATTCCCGAGAGAGCCAAATTTGAGATTCCAGTATCACTCAACTTTTTTTTAATCTCCTGTGTGGTGTAAAATTTCCCAGGCTTGAACTTTTTTACAAAACCTTGGGGTGGAAGATCATTATTTGATGGCGTTCGGTACTTTTTACCAAAACTTTGGGATACAAAACCATTCTCTGATGGCATTTGGTACTTTTTAACTGCAGTTATGTAGTCCAAATAAGCCTGTCTCCATTTAACAGCATTCCTGGCTTGATTTTGCAACCAATCGAATCTCCTAGCCTGTCCATCAGAGAATACGTTAGTCTCTCTAAACTTCTTCAATGTCATGTAACCAGAATCGTCTGACATGCTGCTTTCTTTGACATAGTAGCAACGTGGGTCGAGGGACGTAAATGCAGATGAATGTTTCATGGCTTCAATTAGCGGAAACTTTATGTCATCTGCCAAGGACCAGTGCTCCTTAATCCATTTATTTTTACTTAGTAAGTTGTTGGAGTCGATCATACTCATCACGGGATTCAATTCGTCGTCGTTTATTTCAACCCTTACATTCCAAGTATCTGTCCATAATCCATGGATATCAGCTTTATTCGTTTGGTAATGGTAAAAGTAGGACAAAATTAAGTTCTGGTTTTTTTCATTAAGACAGGTAGTATCCGTATATTTAGATTTATCTTTTCTACCAACTTCGCAGGAGCTGAAGTCAAATGATTCGTATTCTGATAAAAGTTTACCAGCATATTCTTTGATCAGCTTGAGTTTAGACTCTTCAAAAGTTAGTACCTGTGTACCGGTTAAGCGCAACTTGGGGGTAGCCTGGCTGAGTTCCAAAAAGACTAAAGCGAGAAGCAAGTTAAAAATGGTTGTGATGTTCATTGATAAGTACAATGGTCAGTTCTGGTGGTTTATATAGTTGTTTTATTTTATTCATGGATAGAAGCTGGTTTATTGCCGTGCTATTTGCGCGTAATTGCCGTGTTTTCATGGCTACGTGCTTTGTGTGTTTGAGACTTAGGCTTAATATACAAGTGTCCGTGTTGCATACTCAATGCTTCATTGCTGGTAATTATATTTATTAGGTTTATTTTTCAATGTAGTTTACAATGTGCAGTATTAATTAGTATAATATCTTTACTGCTCTCGCTCATGTCAAAAGTTTTTTTTCTAACCGAGACTAATGCCCAAATGTCAAGTATACAACGGCCCGGTAAAGATCGACAGAAAAAAAACTTTTTAGTCCGACGTCAGGAAAATTTGAGGATCATTCTGGGGTCATACATATTACTAGAAGCACCTATTGTTTCATGACATGATCATGTTTCAAACTACTCAGACTAATAATAATAATAATGATAATAATATGTTTATTTAAGGCTATAGCTATACTAGGCTCCAAGAAGAGATTTTTAATTCACCGTCTACGACAAAGGATGGCACTGTTATGTAGTTGTCAAAAGAAAACTCAGCAACAGAGATAAAAAAACTCACAACTAGCGCTGGTGGAAGTTGTATCTTTGTAGATCTGTTCTTGGGCTCGAAAGGCCAAGAGTGTTGGGCATGTGAAATCGTGAAACGTAGATGGCATCTATTGCGGACTGGCTACGCCGTTGAATAAAGCCTTGATTTTATGTAAAACTAGGCATTGGTCGCTAAGAAGTTGGCTGATTTTGCTGAGTGATTGTTTGGGCCCAACTAGGGCTTCTGAAAGTAGTAGTTTTGACTTGTCAGTAGTCACTTGAATTGAGCCTCAACGTACCACCTCGTAGTGGGACGGGAGTTGGATATTATCGGAGTCAATGAGTTGTTGCCATTCTTGGGTCACCTTTTCTGTGTGGCCTCTTTTAGGACAGAGATTTTTCATTGTCTCAGCGGGGCCATTTGTATTGGGTCAGGTTCAGTCTGATCTTGAATTTATTGTTCCACCCTCTGATTGATTTTTGAGGAAACGACTTCAAATGATCTTTTGTAGGGAATGCTGATATTGAGGGCCGCAAGAATCTCTTTGATGAGGGGATACACATGGAGTTTATTGTTTGCGACTCCTGATTGAATATGCGTGTCTATACTCTTTTGAATGGGGTTACTGGTATTTGTATTAGTGAATCATCTGGCGTACTTGTCAATAGCAATCCGCTTGAGAAGAAGTGATATTGGGAGAGTACCTGACTCAATGTTGAGAATGCCAATCGTAGTTGGTCTTAGCATGCCCAAGGCCAGTCGTAGAGCGGTGTTGTGACAAACCTGTATCTTGTTCCTCTGAATCTTGTTGAGCTTGAAGTAGAAGATCTCCTATCTGTAGGATAGAATCGAGAGTGCGCATGTTCTAAACAAGGTGAGCGTAATGATCTCTCTTGTACCATGTGTAACGCGACTGAGCGTTCGGATATGCTCTGTCACTTGTTTGGCACCAGTAATTGTAGGCCTGGTGTGTTCTGTGAATCTTAATCGTGTGTCTATGGTGATTCCCAATAGTTTGATTACCGCCGGTACGTCTTTTGTCTGTCCATTTGGGACATGAAGGACCGATCGGGAGGACCTTGGATGGAAGCAAATATATTGTAGCTTTTTACCGTAGTCGAAACTGGTGTGGTTTTCCTGTGCCAATTGGTGGCGGATCCGTAGGCTCTCTGAGAGGGCCTTTTGGATCGTCTTCTGCTGCCTTTGCTTGAATATTGTAATGTCACTAATGAATCCTATTACTTGTATGCTATCGTGTGTGAGTCGCTTGTATAGGTCGTGTGTGTAAATCATGAAAAGGATGGGCGAGATGGGGGAACCTCATGGCACTCCGGACGTTACTGGAATCCACGATTCCGAAAGTTCATTATTGATTTGGAGCTTTGTCTTCCGGTTAGTTAGGAAGCTGGTAGTCCAATCGATTATTTCAGGAGGGACTCCTACGCCCACAATATTAATATAATAACATCATATGTTCAGAGTACGCAACTATCTTAACTACCAGAATCATGATATAATGTTCCAATAGAAACCGTAATAAACATTCTGTCTATAAAATTCTGAACTAAATATTTAGGAAGCTGTAAACCCCTTTCATAGAACATTCTGGGCAGGGTAATACATCTCCATCTAGGTACAACCACAACATCAATCGTGACTATAAGACCAAGAACTCTGATAGGATAAGTACACTTTACCAATGTACATCAAAACATAAAAGTACTTTTCGGCTTTGAATAAATATGCAAAAAACAAGCCATTTATCAACCAAAAAGGAAAAATAAAATGCCTACTACCGGGTTTGAACCGGTGATCCCCGCATTACGAGTGCGATGCCTTACCACTTGGCCAAGGAGGCTAATAATATCTAAAAAATTGTAACGAGAATTGGTCAGAACGACTGTACACGTGAAATGATCACGTGTACAGCCATAAGGTCAGGGATCCAGCCAAAGATATATGCAGGGGGAATGGGGAGAAGCCATGAGAGGAGTGACAATAAGTACTATATATAAGAGCACAATAAAGGGGTAAGGAGGATTAACCTGATATTAAGGGAATCTTAATACTTCTTACAACTTATACTGTGTAGTTAACATAAGAATTACTTGACTATTCAGCATAATAAGTGTGTTAACGAGAGGTTCTGATTATTTCTCGTTACAAAAATATTGAAAATCTAGCTGGTTAATCCTTGAGCAGGCAGCTGAAAATATTAAAATCTTCTGTTATAACAATTAGATTGATTGATTAGTGACGTACATACTACGTATGTGACGAATAATCAAGGTCGTTTCAGAAAGGAATCATAATAAATATGCAGGATGAGGAGGAGAACAATAGGAACAATAAGCAATCACCAGTTAGTATTTAAAGGACAGGATGTCCACTAAATCAAGGAGCAAATTTTTATATATTATTATACATATATTACGGCTGTAATTCGTGCATTGTGACCGACGCAACACTGTTACCCACTGATACTTTTGCCAACAAACCACCAACAACCTAAAGTGGCCCCGTAAATTCGAGGTCCGTCAATTAGCAAGGTCATACTGCTAAATACTGATATAAATTGTAAGTGACGGACCTCGAATTTACTGATGTACTGACGTACTTAGTGTTGTCTCTTCTCTGATGGGGACCTTGCACTAGTAGTAATAAATAAATAATAAGTGATGTACTAACAAAAAACCTTAGACTGTAATCAATCATAAGGAAAAACTTAATACGTAAATACGGCCCACAATATTAAATAAATAATATTGTAGGTTCGGAGCACAGAACTATCAGTAGCTACTATAACAATTATACATTGTTCCAATAGATACCGTAATATATATTCTGTATATAAAATTCTGAACTAAATTTCTTGGAGGCAGTAAATCCCTTTTATAAAGCATTATAGGTAGGGTAATACTGCTCCATCCAGTTGTAACCACATCAATCATGGTTACGAGACCAAAAACTCTGATAGGATAAGTACATTTCACCAATGTACGTCAAAAGTTATCTTGTATATTTAGTTGCCAATCTCTCGCTTCAATATTGTAAACCTTTTCTTCTGTTTGGACACATATCTGAGATGTTTCTGCTGAGTAGCACCCATTTTTGTGCTGTTATAGTTCTTGAGAGGACCATTATTCATATAGACTATATTTAGGATGTTAGTTATTTCTCCGTTTTCGTGTAGAGTATTGCCTCTAGTTCTTTCACAGTTTCCCTATTTTCCTTCAATTGCTAAATGTGCTAGCTGATTGATTCCTCATTGGCAATTATATGTCCCGTTATTTTCCAAGATGATCTTAATACCCATTTTGTTAAGTGATCTGCCGGATTGTTCGTCCCTTGTATCTGAAAAATATGGACGATGTATTGCTGTATAAGCTCTTTAATGTATTATAGAATCTGTTGACTAATTCTGTTTAATGATGGTTTTTTTCTCTTTCTCACTGGCTTATATTTCCTCCTTGTACCAATTCTGATCTTCAGACAGTCTCGTAACTCCTGATATGTATATTTAGCTTAGTGTAGTATACTCTGTCAATCTCATCACATAACGTGCCCAAACTTTTATTTCCAGACAATTCTTCGTGATAATTGCAATACTGGCGAATCATAGTGATAAAACACGAGTGCCAGCGACTGCCACTTGTTGCGTCTCGTGGACGTATGGCTGATGATATTGATGTCATATTGGATGAATTCCCTAATAATTATTGATACATCCTTTCGGCTGAATTTTGATAAATTTTAGAAGCTTGTTTTAGAATTTTTCCTGTAATTCTTGGGAACTCTGCTCTTGAATGTAAATTAGGCTGAAGTAGCATGATTGATTATTCCAATTTGTTGCAGTTTCTAATACATTGGAATTCTGGGGCATTGCTATATTGTAAACTTCTTATATTACTGCTTCTAAATTTCTCTTATACTCATGTGACGGTCTCCATCAACGGGTTTGCTAAATCATTTCCAAGTATGATGGTTGGTTAGTAGAATCCGGTGTATTGGTCAAAACTCGTATTTATATATAAATTCTCATTTCGTGATCACGAGAAGGTCTGAGTGGACCGCAGTGTCACCTATATAATGGTGACGATGGTGCATGATGTGGTATGCGTGTACCTCTGTGCGTGATCTCATTTGTTATCCACATAGCACAAATTTTGTATTATTGAACCTTTATTTATCCTCATCGTCATATTTTACCGTGATATTTATTTGTTTTAATCATCCGATGATATTATCATAGCTCACGTGGTTAGAACATAAGAGGTAATCAAAAAGAGCTTAGCCAGCAAAATGCGAGATTCTTTTATGGCTTTTGACTAGTATAAATAAATTCATCTAGATAATTCGTTTGTACGTTTCATAGTTTTGATTATGTATGCAATTATCCGAGTCAATCCGATCTAGTCCCAATAATAATATCATTGATGTCTTGGGGTTAAATTAAAGTGTCATTTCCAAATATTCTAATTTTTCCGTCTTTATAATTCCATCCAGACATTCATATTGCCCTCTTGGAAGGTTTACAAACAATGGCTGGCTCGTCGTCTCTGATTTTATTAATATCAAAGTCCCTAGAACTTTACAGTTCATGATACATTTCCAAGTGAGACTGGAGATCATAGCAGACTCAATCCTGCCTAATTATGAAATGCAAATGTGCATTGTTCGACATTCATTGCTATTACACGTCTCTTTGATAGAATAATCGCTTTTGAAAGTCTTAATACTCTCTGGCGTGTCAATTGAATTCCACCACAATGTCGTTTATCTTCTTATCTTTGGATTTGTTGTATAGTACGTTGAATGTAAAGTCTTTACTTGGTTCCGTACTTGAGTTGTTGATACCTCCATATCGATATTTTCAAATTGGTTCCTATCAAGTGTCACCATACTATTTACTTTGAAATTCCACCTTTGTCATGCCTGATAGATTTCGTAGTTGATATTTTGTTGTTTTGTATCTCCAAGTGTTTTCTAGTCTTGGTAGGACCGTCTATTTCGATGTAGATGCCTGATGTTCAGGGTAACTAATGATGTACATGACTACTATACACAGATAAGTTTTTCTAAGGATGATCCACTTGGAAAAATCATTGATAAGAGGAAATAGATATATCAAATAAATTTGTCTATATTAGCCAGGAGACAAATATTGATATTAAGAGAAATGCCATAGTGCAACAGCAAGTATGGACATTATTTAGAGTAGTGTCAGACTACAAGAGTAACTTCGTCATAAATAAGCCAGGGAAATAAACAACAGGCCATATATACGAGCTACACCTGATATGGTTGTGAGCATGAATTTTACCTTAATCTTATTGAGACAACCACACTTCACGTGATGTGTCATATTAACGATAATAATAATGTTCATTTACTTATATGGCTATACTAGGCTCTCCTAGAACGGATGATTGATATTTACCTGTCGAAACACTAAGGACGGCGCCGCTAAATTTGGAGTCGAGAGAAAACCCTTTGAGTGGAGATAAAAACTTTCGACTTAATCAGTAAGAAACTGTTCAAGAGAGGTGATTCGGAAGGAGCTATCGAGTCTCACCCTCTGGGGGGACTATCTACCCGGCCAGCCTTGTGGTGTTGTAAAGAAAAAAAAAGATCTACTCATCCAGCACAAACGTATAGAATCATATAATTGAGTGAACTTCTTTTGCGCATATGAAGAGATGGGTTTCTTTTGGCTTCTGTTAGAAACTCCTTTTTTTTTAACCATGTTCTTTATTTAATCTTGAGGTGTGAATATTATTTGGGCATTACTCAGTCCAGCGTAATGTAACATACATAATACTCTCTATTGTCTGTTGAGCTGCATGTATTTGCATACAGATGTGAATCTCAAAAGTGAAGCCGAGGGATTCAAAATGTCTCATGCGGTGATGACAGTCGGAAGTCTTTTTACTACAGCCTTCTATTGACCAAAGTGTAAGGCAAGAAGCTGGTTTCTTTAAATTGTATTAAATTCATTAGTCATCGGATGCAAAGGACGATCTACGAGTATGGCCGTGTATACATCTAGTCCGAATGGCAAATGTGAACATGTACTATCGTAAGGATTACTATAAAAGCTGGTAGGATTTCTAATTTGCAACGAATCTTGGGGCTAGTGAAATATCGAATTTCGATAACTGACCTTCAATAGTGGCTTGATTTCACTTGTTGACGGCACACAGTTGCAATGAACTGTTAAATACACTAGGACTTAATTTCTACCAAGTTTGAGGATAAGATGCAACCCTGGTTACCTATTGTAACTGAGGTTTGAGGAACCACTGCTATTTACAGATTCTGCGATAACAGCACTTTGGATAGACATTGTACGATGAGCTACAGTTGAATGCCTCTCTCAAAGTCCCAAACTTTTGCAAATCATCAGCAGGACTGTACTGTTTATCATATGATGCAAAACCACTTTCCTCATTTCAGTCATTACCAACTCGCTTATTCATGCAGCCCAACAGTGTCGGTGTCCGCACGAGATCACCCGGACGGAGATGCACCCCGGTTCAACGGAAAGGTCTGACAGCGAAAAAACCAAAGTATACCAACACACCCACAATGAAAGTACAGGAAAGGCACAGGTGTCCCGTTGATGGCTGTGGAAAGTCCTTTTCACGGTCGGATCATTTGGCTCGGCATAAAGTTAACCATGCGCCAGAGAGACTCTACCAGTGTGGCATTGTAGGGTGTGCGAAGCTGTTTATACGGAAGGACGTGAAAGAGAAGCATGAGATGCGTCACCGGGTGAGGTTGAAAAAGAAGAAAAAATTAGTTACCAGGAAGGTCGATCAAGGGGTGCCGGCGCCCTACAAGGATCAAACCAAGAGACCGTGTCTCGATATGGATGGACCCACAAGTCTCAGTGGACCAATTCTTTTCAATGTAAAGACCCCATTTAACAATATGGTGAACGAGCCATGTTTAGACTCTCCGCGCCTCGTCATTAAATCGCCAAGTGTAACCAAGCCTCCGGAGTCTTTAAAGTCGCTTGGTACTCCAAAGTCCACAGAATCGTCGCCAAGTACCTTGTCGTTACCAAGTACTTTAAAGCTTCCGAGCTCCATAAAATCCCAAGGCACATTAAAGCCTCGAGGAAAGTTAAACTCTCTTGAAGAAGGTTCCTTGGGCAATCACATGTCTCTTCCTGGAGAGTGGTTTCCTGGTACTAATACACAGCTTCCATACCGGCAGATTACCCCTTCTTTATTACCCACTGATTTGACCCAATGGCTCTTCAATGACGAGGTGTTTTTAGACACACATTCCAGTCCAACAGAATTAGATGACCTGGCCTTTCTTGCTGAACGGTTGTTGGAAAGCGCGTTCTGCATCTCACCAAACTTTAGCAATCACGATCATGTCGATGACCAAATCATCAGGACCTTGGTGGATGAAATCCCTGCATTAGCCTCTCTCCAGTTTGGTGTCGCGCAGGCGAAAAGGTGCTTAGAAATATTCTGGTTGGTGTTTCAGGTACAATTTCCGATTCTTCATCGGCCGTCTTTTAGCACTAAAACTGCACGTCCATTGCTCTTACTTAGTATGATTATGATGGGTGCTGGTCTGTCCCGATTCACTGGTATAGATGAGAGTCAGGTGTTGGAGCTGCCACAGAAATTGGCTGACACTATCGCTGAGCCCCTCCGATGGCTTTTATTGTCGTCCAATGACTTCCGGTCTCCTCCAAAAGCATGGATTCTTCAGGTATTGATTATCCTTGAGGTGTATGAGATTCTCTTGAGCAACAGAAAGCTCCACGAGAGAGCGTTCCTTCATCATGGATTAAAGATCCAGCTTCTACGCAGAAGCCCTATGCTTGGTGGCGATCCTCTGAGTCACCAGTATGATTATAAACAGTTGATTAAGGGTGACGACGTGTGGAAAAACTGGATCGAGTTGGAGTCACTCAAACGCGCTGCATTGGTTTCTTTCTACTTGGACACGATTCAGGCCACAGTCTTTGGTCATGAGATTATAATATTTGCATACCAGATAAAGCTCCCGGTACCCTGCGATGAGCAGCTTTGGGAAATGACACACATTGACAAGCATAATTTTCCGCCCCACACTGAGAGCCCCGCATTCATTTCAGTTTTGACAAAATTGCTCCATCAGGAGAAACTTGACGTCAGTCCGTTCACAAGAAAGATTCTCTTGGCCGGTCTTTTGACAATTAAGATGCAAATGGAACAAAAGGACTTACAGCTTACATTCTTAGACTGGAAGCCTATGAGACAGTCCTGGAAAGACACAATATATAAAGCCGTAGAGGTTTGGCGTCATAACGTTTGCAATGACAACTGTTGTGATTCTAGTAACTACTGCTCCTTAAATGAGCCACTGGTTCTGGAACTCTTAATGCCCGACAGAAAATGCAAGTTTCCCATCTACCATCTTTCACAGACATTTATGGGAATCAAGCAGTACGATTGCATTATCTACGCTGGTGCTGCAAATCGTATGAGTGTTAAAACAACAGATCGTGATTATCGTGTTGTAAAGGAGCGAATTAACACATGGGCGAACTCATATAACGGAGCAATTTCAGTACTTCACTGCTACTTTTTTCTTTATGAGATGCTCTTCCTGGGTGACAAAAGGCTCTATTATAACGCGGCGCTCGATCCATTGTTTTATCGACCTAACATCGTCGCCATGGCCTTGTTTGTAATTTGGGCATTCAATTATAGTTTACAGGGCCCTGAGTCGTATTCTCAAACAGATTGTTACAAAGAAGATGGTCATGTCTACTTGGGGCGAATCTTTAACCACTTGAGAGCACATACCGGTAATTGTCCTATATCTAACGACCTCATCAGCCAGTACGCGGAAGCGTTGCCAAAGATCCCTAACAAGCATCACTTGGTTGGTTTCTTGACCCTATTTTCTGATGGATTTAAGAACAGTCTGTCTGAGGTGAGCCAGGAGTATGGTGGATTATTACAAAATTGCATTTCCAAAAGCCTTGGAAAATGTCCGGCATCGCATAACTAAATAGACTTTTTTCACTATATTTTATGAATCATGAATTTCACTTGTATCGAGTATGACGGTAAAAATCCCCTGTTCTATCAAGTAATTAATAACAAAGTTAAAGAGGTCAATTGTTTGTCGTAGTTAATAGATCTGCCCTGATTGGAGAGCCTACTATTATATTCAGTGACGGAAAGTCGATAACTCTTTTACCGACTCCGGCCTGACTACCCGATTTATTCTGCAATGGTTAACTAATCACGACATTGTTTATTGTGATTTTTACTAGGGTCCTTACAGATTAGATTTTAGTTTAACATGTGATTTCTGAAATTTCTGCGTGGGTTTACATTCAGCATGCAGAGCTTTGTTAAAGTTTGAATTTGATGTAGACATTACTATGAATGGGCGTTGTAGATTATATTTTGGTCTGGTTAGACATAATATTATGATGAACTATAAACTACTTAATTATTTGTTTTGTTCCTTTAGGATCTGGATAACCGGATTGGGCTCTGCTAGATATAATGTCCGGTAAAATTTTGCGTTTTCTAAAAGGAGGAAGTCCTCCTTTTAGAAAACTATTTCGATCTCTTAGCAGACCCTTATTCTCTAATAATATTGTTTCTAATACCATTGGTTGGATTACTTAGTCTTATCAACACCGGGAGTCGGCAATATTCTTACCGACACCGACGTTGCACCAGTGAACTGTTCTACAGTGGTTTGTTAACCACGACAATAGGAATATGACGAATTTATGTATTTCATTCTTCCTTTGGGCTGGAATGATTGATCATAAATCCCAATGATCTTTAATCAATAGACGCCCCAGAAAATTTTCGATTTGGCGTTATATAGTCGTTCAATCCAAATACTTTTTTACTATAATCAGGCCATGATTGATATTCACCTCCGTGTAATATTATAAGATTCCTTATTGATCATAATACAAGTGTGAATATTTTCTTACGCAATACCTAGTTCATAACTTAGAGCATCTGATTAATACTACAAAACTTTTTGTTATAATTTAGTAAATCTCGTAATTTAAATATTCCTTTACTGTTTGCGTGATTTATGTTCTTTTATACCGATTGAAAAGTGCAGCAATTTTATTGTGATTCATTCTTGAGTTATTTATAGACTTTATTGCGACTACACTAGGCTAAGTGAAACCCTGCCCTTATGCTGTATCACTTAATATACAATATGAAGAATTTGGCTTAGTTTATTGTTAATAATAATACATACTTTGGTTTTTTTTTGGTTGAAATAGCCCGGAATCAAGCCAGGTACTAAAAGGCGAGTTGGTTGTAGTCACGTGTAATCGGACTCAGAAAGGTGATATACAACGAGACATTTGGAAATGGGAGTACACCTGATGATGTCCAAGCCATCCAGAGAAAAAGTCAGAAAAGCAATGTCTAAAGGAGAGTCGATGAAAATTAAATAAAGTTAAACATATTGTTCACTACAATCTGTGATAAATAATCAATATTTATTTTCGTACTAACGTGACATGTACCCCGAACCGGGGGTGGCTCAAGTCACCAACGGCCCAGGGGGAAGCTCATTGTCCATCATGTTCTGCTGAAAGTCTATGTATTGGTGGACTAATTTATGGTATGCAAAACTTTCCCTGGTATATTCTGCATTCTATTAGCAAAGTCTCATAGTTCATCTATTCTCGAAAGAATTCGGGCTCCTATGAGTCTTGGTCATTGGTGGTCATGTATGATTGTGGAAAATGTAATTCCACATTTCTTGCATTCCAGGTATTCATCTTCAAAGAGTTGTAGCAATTTGCCGTCCGTAGGTCTGGCTCTACTGAGTAACAGGGAAATCAAGCTAAGAATCGACTTGGGTGCTGAATTTGCTTCCAAAAGGAAGCTTAGTTTTGTCTTTGTAGACCGCTAAAGGCCATTTTCTCATTCCTTGCACTTTTTGGTAAAGTATTGGGAGGTAGACACTATGGAAGGTGGCTGTTTCCTGCTGACCAAGCCATAATTGACTAAGGTCATCTGTGTTTTAGGCAACTGGCCCAATAGTACTTCTCTTACTCTGTGATCTATTTTAGCAAACCCCGCTGATTGTTTTAAGTAAAAAGGAAAAGCATCAGTGGTGCTTTTTGGTATGCAGCCTTTGTCTTTCTGATATAAAAGCAACCTTATGCCATTCAGTCATGTCTACCCCTCAGCGCCGATTCTTCAGGATAGATCATTTCCGTCAAATTGAAAACTGAGGCTTCTTTTATTTATTTATTTATTCTTCTTTTGGTTGGTTATCCCCACTTTGGAAAATTTTGATTAGAAAAGTTCTATCGCGTTCAGTGTGACTTTACCTCGATCACACTATTATTATTTTGTCAACAACAAGCTATGCTGTTAGTATAAAACAGAAATATTTATAAATGAGTTGTAAGTAAAACTGTCATATCTATGGCGTTTAGCTTTATAATTTGTCCATCTCTTATTGGCTCCGTGGGTAGTCTTAGATTGCTAGAAAATATTAAAAATCATATTCAGATAGACAACACTATATTGAAGAGAAAATTGAAATCATATCAGTATATGACCAGTTATAGCTAGTCCTGTTAAGCATAATTCAGAGCATCACTTCGACAAGGCGTGTTCTCGATAATATCACTATAACTAGTGTGTGACTGGGTAGGGGTCATGGAAGTAGGGAAAACAAAATAAATTCACTTCGGAATGGGACATGAATGAATTAACAGGCTTGTCTAAAGAAGTAAGTAATTGTTAGCATAATCTGTAGTCCTTTATTAAGTATAGCCTTCTGGCCATTTTAATGTGATACAAAGATTCACCTGTGTTTTTCTAAGTCATCGAATTTTCTTATGTGAATGTGTAAACAGATTTCTATGGGGTTTGGCTTCGGATACTGCCCAGCAATTCACCCGTTGATTTTATTAATCACGCGCGGTACACCATCAATATTCAGCCGACTAATGTGCCCCGCTTGAATCAGGCTTAGGACCTGCTGCTTTCTCGTACCATATTTTGAAAAAGGCTGGTAACTATGGCTAATTGTAATTTTTGTGTAGGAAGGAACTGTCACTATTTTGCCGTATAAGGGATTATTAATCCAGTTGTTTGGTTATATACATTGTACGACCCCACTGACAAGAAATATCGATGAATTTTCGTAAAAAGCGTCGGAACCATCAATGAGGTTTCGCCGAGAGTATGTGCATGCGAGATTATGTGGATTATGGTGCCATGCTAATGTAACGATTGTCTATTAGGATGTGCAACCCATCCGTGGAAACAATGCAAAAAACATATTATGCACCGTAACTCCGAAGCAACTGCCCAAACTGCCGTCTGGACCGTTTAGAGCGAGTACATTACTGATTCAGCTACTCTCAGGAATGGGAAGTGACTACCTGAAACTTGAGCGTGCTACATACATAACTTTCAAGTTTTGCTGGCTGTGTCTTTACACTCTTGTAAATAAAGGAATCATCAGTGTATATCATATGCGTTTAGCGGAGTTTGCCGTATTTTTACAATTGACATTAATGTTAACGTTTTCAAAAAAAACACCCAATGTTTGCTATGCAGATTTTTCTACTCCACACTTTCATCACATGCCCAATGTGGTTTCTCTAGTTGTCACCATTTATCGTATTACTGAAATTGGTTTAAACGGTCAATTTTTCTGACCTGGTGTGTTGTAGTAAATATTACACCGTCCATAACTGGTAAGTGCTCGCTCGTATGGTTCCTACTGTGATTTTCTACTAAACTCTTCCGCCTTATACGTTTGTAGTTTGTCAATCTCGGTGTAGATAAATACCAATGGGGAATTTTTACCACAAATATAATGTTTGTCATAATACTTATTAAAATACTGGGTTATATTGTCGAGAAAAAATTACGTTGAGTGTTTCGGATGTTCAAACCCATTTGGTGCTAAGCTTCCGACATAAGTGAATACCTCCCAATACTCTTTTAGAATTTTCCTCTATATACGTTAAGAAATAGCAAGAACCACCAAATTACTTTCGGAAAATAAATTACTTTTTGCCTAAGTACCAGATGCAGTTGGCAATGAGGAGTTTCTAAGAAAGCACCCTTTGATTTGTTTGGCGCTAGGGTTATCAAAAAGAATGTCCCGAAGCACTGCCCCCTCAATTTTGTGGAGGTTCTTGCTTGAACGAGGAATCTTGTATTCGTGCTATTGCGGTCACAAAGGCGTATTCCAGCATCCAGTAGGTTTTGGGAATACGAGTGTAGCACTTAGATCTCGTAACATTTTGATTGCGTAAAAGTGTGCTCTTCAATGGGGCTGGCTGAAGTATTGGAAAGCTCATATTACTTAAGCGGATAATACGATTACTTCATACACTTTTGGCGTTGAGCTGTTGGATGCGTCCTGAAATAAGAGATGCCGGGCATTATATACCGGGAAATGTTGGTTCTAAGACTTCTTTTGTGTTCTAGACATTGCAAATACTCACTTTGAGTATTTCACTCCCGGGGTAATGTATTGTTAATGAAAACGTTTGACACGGTTTTGACGTGATTGAGTTTTGGGCGCCAAGAGAGCACCAAGAGAGCCGAGAAATTGACCTGCTTAGAGCGCCAAGAGAGCTAAGACCGCCGAGAAATTAATACAATGGCACAAAAAGCTATACTTAATGTATTTGTTATAACTATCAGGATATAAAGGGTACATAGATGAATACTATAATTGATATTCAACGTAATATAATATGCGGATAGCATCATATCTGACCATTTCGGTAGTAAGGTATGAAAATCTTTCGGCACTTAGCATACAAGATTTCCGAAGTATACGCAAGTGCATGCCCGCACTATGCATGAAAAGGGATGAGGGGCAGATGTTGATACTTGGCAAACAATTTCTGTGTTCCGACGAGCAGAGCGTAGGCTAGCCCAAAATATTTTTACAGATTTTTTCGGTGAACCCGGTGCCCGTAGAAGCAACCAAGTATTAATCTTAAACGGGGTATATACTACCAGTATTACTGTAACAATATTTGAATTCTATTTAAAATTTTAGAGAGATTCACACCGAGGCCAAGTAATCGGCAAGATTACTACTGCTACTGCCAAATAGCTGGGGTGCATTCGGGAGCTAGTGAAGAAAAGTACCGAAACATTCCCGTGACTATTCTCTAGCCTCACAAGTTTATTTTGTGGAGAAATGGGGGAAGATGCATAAGGTATATGCACAGAAATGGAATTTTTCACAGCCATCTGCATCATCTACACTGAGGTATAAAGGGTAAGAAATTTCCCCAAGAAAAGCATCAAATATCGAAAACATCTTTCTTAAATGTCGATGGAAATAAAGGAAAAAGATATCGAGGCAACTGCAGCCCACCCAACCACTCTTGCTGATGTGACTCCAAAGTTGGAGAAGTTCTGGACCCACTATCCAGCTTTGGTCAGATTGAATTTTCATCTTATTGGAAGTGTTATGGTTTTGATTACCAACGGTTTTGACGGAACTATGATGAACAACTTGCAGACTTTGCCAAGTTGGAAAAAATTTTTCCACAACCCTCACGGTGTGGCTTTGGGTAACTTGAATATCGGTGTTACTGCCGGTGGTTTGATTTGGGCTCCTTTTGCTCTTGTCTTGGCCCAGTACCTTGGTAGAAAGAAGATGATTATTTACGGTAACATTATTTTGATGATTGGTGCTATCCTTCAGGGATGTGCTCAAAACATTACCATGTTCATTGTTGCTCGTTTCTTAATTGGTTTTGGTGGTATTGCATTTGCTGGTGCCGGTCCTCTTTTGGCTGAGACTGCGTTCCCTACTCAAAGAGCTATTCTTACTTCGTTCTTGAATGCCTCCTTCCCAACTGGTGCTTTCGTGGCTGCTTTGGTCACCTGGGGTCCATACAACAGTCACTTGCGATTCAACAACTGGTCGTGGAGATTGCCATCGCTTTTGCAGCTTTTCTTCCCATTTTTGTCTACTGCTTTAGTTTTCTTCGGACCTGAGTCTCCACGTTGGTTAGTTTCCAAGGGAAGAGATGAGGAAGCCTTTGAAATCTTGACCAAGTACCACGGTTTTGGAGACCCAGAAAGTCCACTTGTGCAATTTGAAATGTCCGAGATCAAGGCCGCTCTTGCCATGGAGGCCGAGAACAAGAAGAACTTGTGGGTTGAGTGGTTTAGAACCAAGGCTAACCGTCACAGATTGGGTATAACTTTGGTGTTGCCATTCATGCAACAATGGTCTGGAAACTCTTTGGTTGCTTACTACTTAACTCTTATCTTGAACAACATTGGAATCACCAACACTCAATCTCAATTGAAGATCAACATTGGATTGACAATTTACGGATTGGCATGGGCCTACGCTGTTTCTACTGTTACCAACAAGTTTAAGAGAACTACTATGTTGATGACTGCTTATAGTTCCATGGGTTTCTTTTTCCTCATCTGGACGATTTTATCTGCATTGAACGACCAACAACACTTCAAGAACAAAGCATTGGGTAAGGGTGTCGTTGCGATGATCTTCTTGTTCCAGGGATGCTACCATATTGCCACTCCAATTCCAGCAACCTACATCACTGAAATTTGTCCATATGACTTGAGAGCCAGTGGAATTGTTCTTTACCAGACATTTACCAACGTTGCCAACGTTTTTAATGCATACGTGAACCCTGTTGCTCTTCAAAACATTTCTTGGAAGTACTACATTATCTATGTGGTTGCCTTGTTCTGCTTTGTTGCGATTGTGTACTTCTTCCTTCCAGAGTCCTTGGGTTACTCCTTGGAAGAGGTTGCTGTTATCTTTGGTGACAACATTCATGAAATTCAAGAGGCTGGTGCTCATGCTGTCGAGGAGATGGAGGAGCAGCACAGAATTGACATGATTAAGCCAACTGCTGTCCACAATGAAGATACCAACAAGGCTCCGGAGGAGAGCAGCAGTAACAGTGTCGGCAAGAACTAGATTTCTAGAAGCTAAATCTCTTTAGCAAGCGTTGACTTATACGATTTATATAACAGAATAGTTTTATTTTAATGAGGTGATTTATAAATGTAGTCTTTGAGTAGTCCAGTTTGCTTGCCGGGGGTTTAGTATCCTGCTTGGTGGTACATTGCTGTTTGATATAGTCCATACTGGTCCGTTTCTAGCAGAGTCTTCTGTACCTATGTATACTACTACGGACTCTCGGATATTCTTTTACTCGGATATGCGTTTGGTACACCTGGCAGTTTCTGGCCCGCTATATACGTTGGTAACTTGTTACACTCACTGGATCTTAATGACCACGCGCATAAGTACGCATCTATATGCTGTAATTGTGCGTCTCTTGGCAATTTACGCCGCATGACAAATCTTAATGAGTCCGGATTTCAGCCTGAGAAAAAAGCAAGAAGCAGTGTTCAACAGCGCCAAGAATATGAGCCAAGCTTTAGATGCAGTTGTCCTTGGTATATCTGCGTTGCAAGTTTCTGAAATTTTGTATTTCGGCTATCCTTCCGACGGCTATCGTGTCGACGTTGTGCGTAATAGGAGGTACCCCACCAACCCCACCTGATCGGGCCACGATGCAGGTTTTCACCGGGGTTCCTCGGCATATAATATGGGGCTCTTGGCACTACAAGACGACAAGAAACACAATGTCTGACGTGAAGCAGCAATTGAACGAAATCAAGGATGAATTATTTGGCGAGTCTCCTGTCGCTAAGATCTGGGGTGTTGCCAGACAAAAGTTGAACGACACTCATCCACCAGTGGAGTTCCCAGAGTACTCGTACGGCAAGTACGAGTATAAGCCAATCAAGTTCTGGACCGCAGGATTCTTCCCAGGATCGCTTTACACCTTATTGGAGCGGAGCATCAAGTACCCAGAGCACTTCCCAGCCGAGAAGTTGGAGTCGTTGAAGTTGCAATTTGCCTCGAGATGGTGGGCCGAGAACTTGAAGGAAGAGGCCAAGCGGACCAACACCCACGACATGGGATTCTTGATCTGTCCTGCCTTTATTCGGGAGCACGAGCTTTATGGCACCAAGGAAAGTTTGGATGTCTTGGTGACTGCTGCCAACTCGTTGGCGTCACGGTTTAACGAGAAGGTTGGATCGCTCAGAAGTTGGGATCGCCAGATTAACAAGAAGCGGGAGATCACCAATATGGACGAGGACTTCTTGGTGATCATCGACAACATGTGCAACTTGCAATTGCTCTACTACGTTGCTGCCAAGACCGGTGACTTGCGTCTTTCGACCATTGCTACTAAGCACGCCGAAACCACTTTAAAGAACCACTTCCGTCATCCTGAATGGTCGACGCCTCACGTTGTCAACTACTGCCAAAAGACCGGTGACGTCAAGGAGAAATTCACCCACCAGGGTTACGCCGACGACTCTGCTTGGTCTAGAGGACAGGCTTGGGCTATCATGGGATTTATTGAGAGTTACAAGTGGACCAAGAAGGAGGCTTTCCTTGATGCTGCCATCAATGCCACCGACTACTTTGTCAGTAGATTGCCAGAAGACGGTGTTCCAGGCTGGGACTTTGACGCCCCAGACAAACACATTAAGGACGTGTCGGCTGCCACTGGTGCTGGTCTCGGTATTCTCCAGATCTACGAGCACACCAAGGACGAGAAATACTTGAAAATCGCCGTCAAGTTGATCCACGATACCATCAAGTTTGCTTACAATGACAAGTCCACCATTAACGCTGACGGCAGTGTCAACGGTGTCAAGGAGACTATCTTGGACCACGCCACCGTCAACAACTACGAGTATGCTCTTCACAGATACGCTGACCACGGTTTGGTCTATGCTGACTACTTTTACTTGGCGTTTGGTAACAAGCTTCTTGAGTTGGGTTTGGCTTAATGACTTACGATCCACAGTAATGCATGGTTATTATTATTGTAGCTTTGGTAATAAATATGGTTGGCTGGTAAGCTTTGTAAGAATTGTATTAGCCAGATATCACAATAACATCCTTTTATGTTGTTTAGTAGCTTTACAGCGTTGTGTATCTGTATTGTGATTATCTCAAGTCTCCTCTAATAAGATTGGGGCAATTCACTTCCTCAGAATATATAATGTGTGTTTGTTTTCTCTAATATATTGTACTCAATTTAAATTCTGTTCCTTCATATATCCTAAAAATATTTTTATAAACAAGTGCTCGCGTGGCCCAATGGTTAAGGCATCTGACTTCGAATACTAAACAGTGTTTGGCATACGAGAGTTAATACTCTTAGTGGATATCAGGGGATTGGGGGTTCGAGTCCCCTCGTGGGCTTTATTTTTATTGCGGTAATATGTATTGTGCGGGTAACTGTTACCGACTTAAACTACCATAATGCAACGGACTCTTCTGAAGCATTAGACGCAAATGCCAATATGACGAGGCTAGTCTTGTACTGAAGACCCAAATGGAAATAAAGAGAGCAACGTTCTGAATAAGAACAGCAGGCTGTTCTTTTTCAATTGGTCCGAAGAAACTAGACTAATTTGTTCAAAGGCTCTTCAGATATCGTATTCATTTTACCAAGTAACTTGACCAATCTCTAAACATATCAAGTAGCAGCCACTTTAGTAATGTGCGATTACGTATACCATTCTACAAAGGAAATGATAGGTTATTCAATAACAGTCGTAAATACAAATTTACTGGTCATCATCAAAGACCTTGATTGGAGCCCAGTTTGGACTGAGGAACCGCTTGGTTCCCTTGGTCTTGTGGATGTTGGTGATCTCCTGTCCCTCCTCGTCGGACAAGTCAACAATCTTCAAATTGTTCTCGATTCTGGAAGCTGTCACCGATTTAGGCAAGACAGCAACGCCTCTCCAGACAGACCAGCTGACCAAGATATTGGCTGGGCTGATGTCATGCTTCTTGGCGATCTTCAAGACGGTCTCGTCACTCAACAAAGGAGATCCGGTAGATCCCAATGGCGAGTATGCTTCCAAAAGGATATTGTGCTTGTTGCAGAAGTCCAACAACTTGAGCGATGGCAAGTATGGGTGCAATTCGACCTGGTTAACCACGGGCTTGATCTTTGTGCGTGGATCGTTAAGCAATCTGGTCAAGTTGGTGATGCTGAAGTTGGACACACCAATCGACTTGGCCTTACCCTGTGCCTGGACCTTTTGGAGATCTTCGTAGCCAGCAACAAAGTCCCAGTCAACCAAGATGTCCCGATCACCGTTTGGCAATGTAGGAATCGATGGGTGGTTTCCGTTTGGGTTCAAGGCAACAGGCCAGTGCATCAAGTACAAGTCAATGTACTCCAATCCCATCTTCTTCAAGGACTCGTTGATGGACTCCTCCACCTTGGTCTGGCCAATAGGAGACAACTTTGTGGTGACAAAGATGTCCTTTCTGTTGATCCCAGAGTCCTTGATGGCCTTACCAACAGCTTCCTCGTTTCCATAAGCTGCAGCAGTGTCAATGTGGTGGTATCCTGCCTTGATAGCAGCAAGAACAGCACTGTACACTTCCTCGCTGGACGACTTCCAGGTACCCAATCCAATTGCTGGAATACTGAGTCCATTATTGAGCTTAAAGGTCTTGGTGCAGATGTGGGCGGCCATTTTTCTTTTTTTTTTGTGATTAGAAAAATGGGTTGTCTAAGATTTATATAGCAATTACTCCCCCACCAATCGGCAAGGGCTCTTCCGATATGTACCAACCGGACGGGTATATGATTCGGAGAATAGTGTTGCTTATTACACGAGAATTCGTCGGATTTGTCCAATTGCAAGAGAGTTGCTCATCTCTGTTCTTCCACAAGAGATTGACTCGAAAGTATGCTTGTGTAATTCATTCAAAGATGTTGTACACTTGTAAAGTGATGTGGACTCCCAGACTGGTATTGGCACATTGACCACTTGTATATCTTGGCGGATGACAAATACCGACGGATGACAAATATCAATGAATGACAAATATCAATGAATGACAAAATATCAATGAATGACAAATGGTGGCAGGCTATAATGTCTATACGAGTCTCGGGATCAGTTTGATGTAGTCCGGGGTAGATTGGCTTTGGGAACGAAGTACAGGGTCTGCTTCTGATTTCTGATCCATCTGCATTAAATCAACATCCTGGGTTTGAATAAAGCTTGTTACCAACCTTTCCTTTAGCCCTGTTGCTGTTTATGGTATCACTGTGACTCGGTCAACTCTTGGTTATGTTCCTCACTTAGCACTATACCAGGTAGTAGATTCAGCATACGGTCACTCACGTAGTTTGGTTTAACCCGTTAACACCGCCATTGTCATTAAATATAGCCCTAAATGATTCGGCGATACATTAATTGTTAGTGTGGAGCTTTCTGATGGTTGATTTAAACTAACATATCTGTTTTCAAAGTGTCAACGCTAAAAAGTCTCTGTATATGCAAAAGGCTATATAATGGGACAACGTTACAGTCGTCTTATGGCTTGGATATTAGGACCCTGGTCGAGCTTAGACCAAAAAAAATAAAACCAGAATTGATTCAGTGGCTCAAATTATTACGGATGCACAACATTAATGTGACCTCCAGTCAGACCTAGTGTTTCCTCTTCTATGTTGGGGTCCTTTCACTGGCAGATGAATAAACAATAAGTAAACGTACTAAACACAAGGGTGTACGTAAGCAATAGCAGAGATTCAAGCTAAGTTACTGACGTAAGATTATAATGTGCTAATCCATGTCTTTTTATACCCATACGTTCCGCAGTATCGTGGCTGTGCCATCGTGGCTGATTCACGTTTCCTGGAGACATGGTTCCTCTTAAACGGGATAGTCCTTAATAGATCGACTCTTCTAGATCGTATAGTCCACTAACTTTTTGGTCTACCTTTCGAATCATACCTTGTACGATATCAAAGTCCGCGCACCGAACAGATATACCTTGAGTGATTCACCATCCAACAATAGCCCATAATGCTATATTAGTGCTCTTGATTTTATAAAATCAAACCAATGTCAATTCTTCCTCCATTTGCTGCACTTACCCCACATTTATCCGGCTTGAATACAAGGGAAAATTTTACCATGTTGTCATACAAATATTAAGAATGCATTATGCACGTTTGTTATAAGCCCTTGGTTGGCTTCTCATACAAGAATTTGACACATCATTGAAAAAAAATAAAGGCACAATTCTAATGAATTATGACAAACTAGCGCCACAAGGTTTCGATCCTCGGACATCAGGGTTATGAGCCCTGCGCGCTTCCACTGCGCCATGGCGCTCGTTGTGAACTTTAATTTGTGATTCATTATCATCGATTACCGTTTAAAATCTTGTAAGAGAAAAGGTCCGAAACTATAATACAAACAAGTTTATTACTTCTTTTGGCGAGGATTATAAGAATTATACAGAAATTGATAAATGTATCTAGACACAATGGAGAATACATTTCTGGGACAAGCTATATCTGAGTCATTTGGTTTGCAATCTTCTGGGAGTGATTGATGGTTATCATTTGACGTACCTAGTGTGGTCTCTTCTCTGATGGGGACTTTGCACGGGTAGTAATAAATAAATAATAATCAATAGTAGTGAGCTCAGTAAGATACGAGGTATTATTGATAGTGCCGAGCTATCTTACAAACGTATTTTGTATTTATATTGAACTAAAGATCTTCAGGTCTAAACTAATATCTTTTATACCTGCATCTCTCACATATACGTGTCCCCTGTGTTGTGGCGGAGTCATACTGCACATCATCATAGATCGGCGTCCATGCTTCCCATGCTGCTTATTCCGCTTATCACGTGACTATCTTCTTGTATCATACTTCGTATGACGTCATCATTAATGAATAGTGATTGATTGTTTACTAATTGGACTACTAATGTTGGAATACGCGTCATAATATATTGAATCACCATGCTATCTTGGCAATAAAACTTTCCGGATACTTTCTAACAAAGTATTTCCGAATCTCATCATATATCAACACCACCAAACCAAAGCCCATAGCAATAAAGTAATATTCCACAGGGGGATGCGCAGTGCCGGTGATTTTGTTAAACCACGGAATGTAGTTAAAAAAAAAAGTCACTGCAAGTGCAAAGCCAATAGCAAAGAACATCAAGTGGTTTCTGGTTAAAGGGTTGAGAATTGGCGGGTGTTGGAAGATGGATAACGTACGTGTTCTGACTGCCATCAAGTTGAAAAACTGCATAATGACGAGGTTTATGAAGTAAACCGCCGAGGAAACGTTTCCAACCGTGGAAATTGTGTCTGCTGATATGTTAAAAGAGCCATAGGAGAGCGTGAGCTCGCTGAATGGGATTCCATTGCGTTTGAAGTTTAGGAAGCAAACCAACATAGACGTGAACGCGTAATATGTACCAATGGTAAAGTACGAGTGGAGAAACAACTTATAGTCAACAAGTCGCTCACCAGAAATCGATCGAGGCTTCTTTTTCAAAAGGTTTCGTTCAGGAGATTCATAGGCCAATGTGATGGCACCGGCACAGTCTGTGAAGCAACAGATCAAGATCATATTGAATGATGAAAGAGCCTGTGGCAATCCAAAGATGATGTTAAGAAGTACCGGCCAGAGTTCTGCGTAAGTTCCAGCGGGGAGAAGGTATGCGATAGTCTTTCGCAAGTTCTCAAACACCAACCGGCCATACAAGAGCGCGTCAAGAATCGACGAGAATGAGGCCAAAAGCACCAAGTCAGAAGCTTCCTTGGCAACATCTGATCCTTCAGCCATTGCAATACCGACGTCGGCCTTTTTTAACGATGGAGCGTCATTTATACCATCTCCAGTCATCCCCACGATGTTTCCTGCTGCCTGAAACTTCTCCACAATTCTCAACTTCTGTTCTGGAGTGGCTCTTGCAAAGACAATCTCAGTGTAGCGCGTCAAGACCGACCATTGCTCATCAGTTAGCACCAGTAAATCATTTGATGTCACCACAACTGCCCTTTCGATAAGACCCTCGTGTGTCAGCTTGTTGGTAAGTAAGTCAGACGCCAGATCGACGTAAGACTTCGAGACAATACCACACAACCGAGCAATTGCAACTGCAGTAAGTTCAAAATCACCTGTCACCATTGCCAATCGTATTCCAGCCTCTCGTAGCGTGTCCACAACATGGGGTATGTCATCTTTTGGCGGGTCAGTGATACCTACAAGTCCGACTAATGTGAGGTCTGACTTTGTAAGTGACGTAAGATACGCGGTAACTTGATCGGAGTCTTGCCAGAAACTTTCTGGCTTGTCATCATGTAAAGTTCTAGATGCAAGCAACACCACTCGTTTCCCCTGGTTTGCCCAGCGGCTCTGGATATTGATAATCTGGCTCTTGACGGTATCCAGTATGAAGACCTTACTGTCTCCATCGAGATAGTGGGAGCATCCCCCTAACAAAATATCAGGAGCACCTTTAATGGTAAAGAACAAGTCACGATAATTGATCCCTACCTTCTGAGCCGCTTCTTCCGTCCGTGCCTGATACATTTGTGCCATGTACTTTGTCTTGGAGTTGAATGACAACTCACCGCGCAACAGCCACATGCCTCTAATCTCCTCAGTAGAACCAATAGTCTCAGCAAATCTGAAAATGGCTTGATCAGTAGCGTTCGAGTGAATCGTTCTATCCATTAATGGAAGATGCATAGTCCGTGGGTCAAACGTAGCAGTGTTGCATAGACTGGAAATTGCATGGAGTTGACCAATACCGTCGAGGTCCTGAATTTTTGTGTCATCCAATAGCGCCAAATCGGTGATTCCCAATGTAGCGTCAGTGACAAACATCTTGTTCTTTGTCAATGTGCCTGTCTTGTCTGAACAGAGCACCGATACCGAACCCAATGTCTCAACAACTGACAAAGATTTACACAAAATCTGTTTCCGGCGCATTACTCCAGCGGTAATAATCAAGCAAGTAGTCAAAGCAATTGGCAAGCCTTCTGGGATGAATGCCACGGCAATTGAAACGATGTCGACAATCAAAGTAGGCACGGTGATCCATTCAGGGAAGGACTTGTGCAACCAGGCGCCCCAAAGAATGCACACGAGTACAATAAAGGCAACAATAATCGATACTGTGATCATTACAAACCGCAATACCTCCTTTTGCAATGGCGAGAGTCCGTGTTTCGGCACAGATGAGATACGTGCAATCTGGCCAAACACAGTACTATCAGCGGTACCCACAACTATCGCCTTTCCAGAACCCATGACACAGAACGTTCCCTGCATAGCAATACACTTTGATTCCAAGTAATTACTGCCTCTTGGTTCGGTTTTGATCGATGCTGGCACGGGTTTTGACTCACCAGTAAGCACCGACCGATCAAAGGCAAGATCTGAACTATGTTCGAATATCCGCACGTCAGCAGGAACCTTACTACCCATCTCCAATATCACAATGTCACCTGGAACCAAGTCGCGTGCAGAAGTCGTCATTGGTGTGCCGTTGCGAATCACTCGACAATCTGAAGGCAACACCGAGTGAATCGAGTCCATAACCCGTGAAGATGTGAAATCCTGAATGAAGTTGAACGCCGCCTGTGCTAGAAACACAATGAAGAGCACCACTCCAAGCACAAGGTTTGCCACTGCCGGTGGTTGGCCCAAAGGTTTCCATGAGATGCAGCACAAGATGCCTCCAGTCATAAGCAACGCGCCAAAACCACCAAAGAAATACATGAAAATCTTCCGTGCAAGTCCCGAAGGCGGCTTCAGCTGCACGTTAGGACCGTATCTTTTCATCAGTTCTGTGGCACCAGCGTCAGAAAGCCCGCTCACCAAGTTTGTGTAAAGCTCTGCTGCTACTGACTCGGGGTCTCGAATATGCCACGTCTTGTCAGCAAACTGCTTTGCTTTTGGATCCAGGTCCTCATCAGCATCCTCAATTCTGTGAGAAATTGTCTTGAACGCAATTGGCAACACGGTCTCCGGTGGAACTTTCTCCCTCAAGGAAACCTCAGAAATCCTTCGGTGAAGGGAGGCACGCCGTGAAAGACCTGGACGCTGCTCAGGCTTGGACTCAACATCAAATCGGATATTTTTCTCGGAACTGAAGTCGTCGTACTTCACATCAATCGAGCTTTCGGCCATTGTCAAAAGGTTGTCGAAACTTCAGGTTGTTTACAGAAAAAAAGGGCATGGTTATGGATTTTATACCAAATAATTGTCTACAAAGCATGTTAAAACTCGTATCACATTGGAATAGGTGTGTTATCTCTAAAATAATTCCCGCAACTATGTATTGTTCCCTTGATGTTTGGCCTCCAAAGATAGTTGCGCACGTGATTTTCTTCTCTCTGCCTGTGTGCAAAGTCACGGGAAGGTCTCTTGGGCTCAGGATTTTTTTTACGAGTGTTTATGCACATGCGCAAGTCATAGTTCTTTGGTTTGAGATCCTAAAAATCCCTCATTAACCAGCCAATCATCACAAACCGATGACATAATTCTTGCCCCTCTCATTTGACTCTGAGACTATTTGGCTCGATATATTTTTCCTAGGTTGGAAAACTTCGCTGAGAATCTTGTTTTACTCGCATGGAGGTAGTTCGATTATCAATCTACTTCAAGCATAACACTTTGCACTCACTAATGACGCAATATAATTATGATGTAATCTTACGTGGCCTTGATTACCAGTAATTGCAAATTTTTGCACGGTCTAGTTAGGATTAGTTCCTCATTTAGGGTTTTGCCGTGATATCCCAAACGGGTGACTGTCGGACGACGTCATTGCTACATTAGTATATTATATGTTTTATGAGCTATTTAACCTGCAAACTGTTAATCCAGTTTGGAAAAAGACGCCTACTCGAGATTTGCATCGTTAGTGAGATTACCACGAGCCCGTTGTTCAAACTCAATGGTCTCAAACAACGCTTTAAAATTACCCTTACCAAACCCATTGTGATTATGGCGTTGGATAATCTCCAAGAATATTGTGGGTCTATCTAACAATGGCTTAGTGAAAAGCTGTAGTAAGTACCCGTTTTCATCAAAATCAACTAGAATCCCATACTTCTGGATCTCGTCCAAGGATTCCTTGATTTGTATCTTGGAACTTTTCAAGCGAAGTCTTAAATCATGGTAGTACTTGTCGGGGACGGTGATAAACTCGCATCCCCTGGCTCTCATTGATGCAATTGTCGTGAGAATATTCTCTGTGGAAAGAGCAATGTGCTGAATTCCAGGCCCGTTGTTGTAGTCCAAGAATTCCTCAATCTGTGACTTGCAACGCCCAATGGCAGGCTCGTTGATAGGCATCTTCACTATATCTTCGGTTCCAGTCATGACAATCGACTTGAGTGCGGAATACTCGGTAGAAACGTCTTCCTCATCGACGCTCCAGAATCGATGGAATCCAAAAGCTTGGGCGTAGAGTTTACATGATTCGTTCATCATATGCCATCCCTGGTTCTGTACACAGTGGTCGATGGTCTGAAGCTTTACTGGGGGAAGTGACTTGATGAGCGGCGTGGTGAAACTTGAAAAAAACGACTTTCCCTCCAAGGACTCGTATCCTGGCAAGAATGGACCATTGTACTCTGATCTGTCTACCAAAGTGTGTGTAGTATCTCCAAAGACCCCGACCTTTGCCATTCTAACCTTACCATGTATGTCTTCTATTGTGTGAGGAGGCAAGATACACCGTGCACCATTAGCAACTGCAATTGAATAAACCTTATCTACTTGATCCACTGAAAACGCAACGTCCTTTACAGCGTCTCCATGCTTGGTAATGAATTTTGACATTTCTGTCACCACATCATTATTTTCCTTACTGTGTTTGAAGGAGCTGCGCAATGGAGACATGAACTGAAAAATAGTGTTGCCGTTTTTGACAACATGGCTGCACACGGCTCTGCTACCTGTCTCTAGTCCCTTATAGCTCAATGGGATGAACCCCAATGAGATGATGAAATAAGCAGCGACGAGCTTGGAGTTTGACACATAGAAGGTGACGTGATCGTAACCTTTGTATCGAATGTCTTTCAAGTCTGGGTTTGGATTGAGGAATTCAAAATCTGGTTCGCCCTTGGTCATATTTATTTTATATTATGATTGAAAGAATTTCGGGAAGTGGCTGTTTAAATAGTTTGAATTGTGGTACATGTGGTTATACAAAGTGTTTGTGATGCATTTGTACAAGGACAGAAAGTAGAAGCAGAAGCCGCGCCATGTACAGTCACAAAACACAGATGTAAAAAGTACCGACTCACAATCGCATTATGTAATGATTGACATCTTCAGGGGCAATCCTTTGATATAATGCATGCTCAAAATTCTGGGGAACATTGATGCCAATATATGTTTACTACAGTACAGGATCCCTGCACTGCGAATCTAGGCATTTTTCATTTTAGTGGATCTATGATGGAATACCAAGGTTGAAGATAGATCTTTTACCGTTTTAGATCTTGTACCATGTAAATCGCTTATCATTGCCCAAGAGCCTTATCAGTTAGTGCGAGTCGCCATATACATGACCGGTGCTCCGAGATTGCCATACATAAAGATGATTTTTAGTGAGTACTGGTGATGATTAGTATATCTCGGCTTAGTAATTTGAGAAGCAGTGAATATAGGAAGGATATAAGGTCGTTGTACTGCTAGGAAATTGTGAAAAACGTTTACATAAATTGACACTGCGTTTACAGTCAATGGGCTTGGCAGGACTGGAGCAATAAACAGCAAAAGCAAATAGAAGCACATAGAAAAGAAACGCACGCATAATTGAATATTAGACATAGCCGAATAATACCATGTCGCAAGACATTGTGCCTATTATACAAGGCCAGACCAACAGGAGCTCAGAACATAATGAGTCCATGGGGAATGAAAAAGCCAAGGAAGTCTTGGTTCACACGCAAGATTACAGCCTAGATGCCGAGTCGCAGTGCGACAGCTTTGAAATTCCAGATGGAGGATATGGCTGGGTGAATGTTGCGGCGTTCTTCTTGACTAGTTTCTGCTGCTGGGGAGGCAATGCGGGATTCAGCATTTACCTAGCGGAGTATATCAAGCAGAATAAATTTGATTCGAAACCCATTGACTATGCTGCGGTTGGAGGATTGGCGTTTGGCGCAGGGTTTTTGTTTGCACCGGGGATCACATTTGGCGTGGGCAGGTTCGGTCCCAATGCAGTGATGTTCTTTGGATCGCTTATCCAGCTAGCTGCCATGCTCTTGGCCAGCTTCTCCACTAAAATCTGGCAGCTTTATCTTACACAGGGCGTGCTTATGGGCTTTGGATTAGCACTCGTTGCTGCACCGGTTCCGCCGATCATTCCTCAATGGTTCAGCAAAAAACGGAGTTTGGCCATGGGAATCGGATCTGCAGGGTCTGGTGTTGGTGGGCTTGTCTTCAACTTGGCGATGCAGCAGATTGTCCAGCGATACTCAGTGCAGTGGGCTCTTCGTGCCCAGGCGATTATTTGTGTGGTGGTCAACTGCTGCTGCTCGCTAGTCATCCGGGGCCGCAGAATCAAAACAGAGTTCCATATGTTCGACGTGCAAATTGCAAAACTCCCCTCTTTCTGGCTCATGATCTCATGGGTGATATTCACCATGCTTGGCTATGTCATGGTGCAGTACTGTCTCCTGGATGCTACCCGTGCGCTTGGATACTCATCCATCCAAGGTTCCATCACAGCAGCACTTCTTAGCGTGGGTGCAATCATTGGTCGGCCCTTGGCGGGACACTGTGGGGATCTTGTTGGCCCTCTAACTACGTCAGCAGTGGTGTATTTGCTCTGTGGAGTGTTTGCCTTGGCAATGTGGGTCCCCTGCCGCAACTTGGCCACAATATACGTGTTTTCCTTCATTGAAGGTGCGCTCATGGGATATATCTGGGGCGGTATTGGTGCAGTGATCCCTCGAGTGACTGGACTTCGCAAGGCCACTGTGGCTTTTGGCATGCTCTGGATTGCAATTTCCGCCTCGGGAATTGTATCTCCAATCATTGGTTTCTCTTTGAAACGGCTGTTGCCCCACGGTGTTGTGGTGGAAAAGACCCAGTATGTGTTTGCAGCGTTGTTTGCGGGTATTGCATTTCTTCTCTCTGGAGTCGCCATGGTGTTTTTGAGAGGGTATATTCTAGCGAGGGACTTCAAGGCAGGGACCTTGGACCCTGACAATCCGGCATGCCTCTTTGATACGATCAGTTTTCGACAGGTGGTTCTGCACATGTTCCTTCCTGTGAAGGTGTAGTGGCATGATTGTTGGATCTACAAGTCACTCGGGTGGGAGTTTGTTGATGCTGTCACTGATATCAGTGGCACCAGGTTATTAATAAATGGAAATAGCCATGGCATGAACGTTGCTTGAGGTGGTTGCTCAACATGAACCGTCAGGTGACAAGCTCAATTTACGGCTACAATATACGGGTTTCCGCTTCTTGATTGGGGGATTTTGTGGTTGAAACTACCTTAGAGATGGACAACCAATGTAGTTGGACGGGGTTTCTCGGGTGGATTATACCCCAAGCAGCTTGCTCACAGTGAGTACGTGGAATATTGTCTTGGCAAACAGGCAATCCTAAATGAGACTAGGTAATGTGAATGAGATGCCAGACTAAATGAGATGCCAGACTAAATGAGATGCAAAACTAAATGATATGCAAGACTAAATGAGATATAAGACTACACAGGCGAAACCAAATAAACCATTTAGAATCAGTCTCCAATATAAGTTACTTGTAGATAGTACCGGTGCTAGCCAAGTTGAAGAATCACGTGCGCTTCACGGCATAATGACAAGAGCATGTGAATCAATCATGCCCGGGTAACTGCATCGAGTGGCGGACGAATGTTGGGGAAGTATAAATAGGTGAGCATCCCCAAGAAGATTGGAAAAATGGTTTCTGCAGAGTTTACTGAAAAAGTGAGTGATTGAGTAGATCTTTGGCAGGAGTACTGACAGCAGGCTGAATTAGTGTCTAAATTGACCAAACGGCCAAGCGACGACGAATTGTTGGAGTTGTACGGGTTGTACAAGCAAGCAACTGTTGGAGACAACACCACCACCAAACCGGGGGTGTTTGACTTCAAGGGCAAGTACAAGTGGGAGTCGTGGGATAAGTTGAAGGGAACGAGCCAAGCGGATGCCGAGAAGCAGTACATTGCCTTGGTGGACAAGTTGTTGGTCAAGTACAAGGAGTAGTCAATAAATGATGTGTGCGCACGTAGCTTGACTATATAGGGATTATTTGGACTTTTCCTTGGCAGTGACCTGGTTGTACTTTGAGATGATCCGGGAGATGCGGAGGGAAAAGTCAATGAACATTGCCAATGGGATGATGAACGTCGGGAAGTATGCGGCAAACAACTTCCATTTGTCCAGAGCATCCACAGTGAATCCGATAATGTCTGCGTGCTCGTTGTTGTATGCATACATTTCATAGAAGCAGAACACAGAGGTGAGCGAGGCGTTGAAGCCATATGCTGCAAGCCAAGGATAGTATTTGTTGGTGCCTTTTGTTAGTAACAGAAAAAGTGGAAGAGGACATACCTTTGAGCAACCAGTATGCGCCTAGGAAGAAGAGTGGGAGCTGGAAGAAGACTTCGAATTGCAATGCGGCTTTGAACCACAATGGAGGCACCAGGACGATAAAGTCCTTGTGAGTTGCAATATGGTAGGCAATGACCTGGTTTTGCACGGCCAAGCGGTACTGGCTGGGGATATTGATTGCACAGTCGATTAAAAGGGCAACTGGGATGTGGAGCAAGAAATAAACTGCGTAGACTGTGTCTCTCATGGTTAAAGGTAGTTGGATAAGTTTATTCATTAGTCCCCCCGCGCCTCGTACCTGCACATGTCCGGGTAACAGCGGCCAAACGATTCGAAACACTTGATGTTATTTGTTTGATTACACACAGTTTGTTTTCGACTCTGCTGGCCAACTCTAGCAAAGTACCCACGACGACATATAGAAGTTTTACGCTAAAGTTACACCGTATCGACCGGCGATTTGCATCTGTGCAGTTTTTTTATTTTTCCTGAACCCCTGTCATAATGTCTGGTGCCCGAACCCCGTCTCGGTCCTATGACATGATCATGAAGTTGTTGCTTGTGGGCGACTCCGGTGTCGGCAAGTCGTGCTTGTTGCTCCGGTTCGTCGAGGACAAGTTCAACCCGAGCTTCATCACAACAATCGGCATCGATTTCAAGATCAGAACCATCGAGGTCAACGGCAAGCGTATCAAGCTACAAGTTTGGGATACCGCGGGACAAGAACGGTTCCGCACCATCACCACCGCATACTACCGTGGCGCCATGGGAATCATCTTGGTGTATGATGTCACCGACGAGCGCACCTTTGAAAACGTGCAGACTTGGTTCTCGACCGTGAACCAGCATGCGAACGACGACGCACAGTTGATGCTTGTGGGCAACAAGTGCGACGAGACCGAGAACCGAGCAATCAGCAAGAAGGACGGCGAGGCTCTTGGCAAGGAGTTGAACATCCCCTTTATAGAGGCAAGTGCCAAGACCAACGAGAACGTCGACGAGATTTTCTTCCAGTTGGCGACGTTGATCCAAGATAAAGTTTCACAAGATCAGTTGCACAATAACGGGGGCGATCTTAATATTAAGCAACCAGGTGCTGGCAAGGCCGGGTGCTGTTAATGTTTTATAATGTAACTGTATCAATGTATGTTTGATTGGGATTGTAATTGTAGTGCCTGCCAAGGATTGCCAATGGCAGTATAGCAAATGTACAGACCAAGTACTACAGACTATATTTCACCATGGTTCGCTCCACTGGATTTTGGTTACAAACTGTAGATGGAATGGTATAAACATGGCCAAAAACATGGGCCGAAAATGTAGACCGAAACATGGGTCAAAAATGTAAACCGAAACATGGCCAAAAACGTAGACTGAAAACCTAGGCCAAAAACGAGGCCCGACTGGAGAAGGTAAACGTCAGGAGATTTCCATGGGTCGCGGCATAAAAAGGGAGGGTTAATTATAGCAATTCCACCTGTTTATTCAGACTGGTTGCATAGACCGCACCACGTGTACTATCCCTGTCAAGCAAACCATCTCTTGTATTATGGTAATTCCACCTTTATGGAACTCCACTAGTATTGTCTTGGATGGATTCTATCGTATGTTGATCGCAAAGCAAGTGTACAGCCCATGAAACTTTAAACTTGCAAAATGAATACCGCCCCCAGCCCATTGTTCCATGATCGATAACAACAAATTTTAATCGCGGATCGTTATTTACAATCTTCAACAGTCGGCTCTTATGGTATAGTCCCATTGTGGACTGCCCACCTACATGATTTCCCAAGTCATAACCGTACAATTCTGAGACAGTACCATCCACCAGTTTACGCCCAATCACAAATATTTCCGTGGCCCACGCCATCAACAAATACCCGCAACTCTAAATAGCTTGTCCCGAGCTTCTGCCACTACACATTTATTCCAACACTTACAGGGTCTTGGTGCTACGCTGTGTTTCCGCCACCCAGTGATTTGATATGCGTCCCAGAGTAGACTAGAAGCCTGTCTATTGTCTATGAGACATGCTAGTGTGCTACTAGACCAACGGTAGCCAGCGGATATAGACGATGATGCAATACTGGACACCAGAATTGGCTCTGATATAATATTAAGGTGGCTAAGTTGCACTGACAATAGATTGTGACACTCGCCAACACTTGAGTCAAGCGGCGGGCGCACTGCCATCATTCCACTCAAAGAATGACTGTACAAGACAATGGAAAAGGGCTATAAGTCCATGATGGTTATATTTATCACAAGAGTGTCATCTATGAGACGTGCCCAGCCACACTGCAAGGCAATGCGCGCTTGCGCGCTTCCCGAAATAAACAAAATACCCCGTCAACAGGGGGAGGTAAATAAACGCATCGCGCAAAAAAAGTATATAAATATCCGGTGTTCCCTAGGGATATTTCATCATTACAACTTACAAAAATGGCCAACTCTACTTCATCTGCTTCCCTTGTTCAAACCGTCAACGTTGCTGGTAACTCTTCTTCGAGCTCTACCTCCAAGTCTGGTGCCTTTGCTATCAAGCCAGTCAACGGTGACAACTGGAAGATGGTCACCATGTTTGCTGGATTTTTGGGATTGACTGCTGTTTTGTCTGCTGCTTTGTAAGAGGAGACTTGTATTTTAGTTGCTGGCAATTTAATCAGTTTGTTTTAGTATCATCGCATTACAATGTTAATATTATAACTTGGATTTTTGTAGGGCAGACTGCCGGGATTATTCGGCAAGGCATTTGTAATGCAAGGTCAAGTATTTGCATAAAGTGTGGATCAACTTGCAAGGGCAATGTGCTTGAATTAGTAAACATTTTGAAAGTTTAAATAGAGTTTGAAGGAGTGGTGAAATTTTTAGGTATAGCCTTGATGTTGTTAATGGGTGTTTTGTCTTTTGAGTTGGATCTCTGGCTTGTTGTGTTGTTCCGTATGTTGCGTTTTGCTATGTTTACTACTGTACAAGACTTGAGTACATAACTTTTATTAGTTTCGGTACATGACTTTTATTAACGGAGCTTAGTATAGTTATAGAGGTAAATAAACATGCCTTTTATGAACTTCTGCACATGGCTTTTATTCCTTCTATCCTCCACATCTTCCTATCCTCTATATCCACTTCCCTATCCTTCTATTTCCTCTCCTATATCCTCTCATATAACCGGTAGAAAAACCGCATATTCTCCAACTTCATTGGATAGTCAAGCCCTCTCTCAGTCCTGTACCAGGAACTCTCCTCACTGCTCAACAACCTCCAGCAGCCACCCTGCTTATTCCGGCCCAAGAGTATCGTGTCAATCAAAAACTGAATTGGAAACGTCTTGGTGCCCACCTCAATGTGGGAGTACGACCCAGCGGACTCAAGGATCAACAAGAGGGTTCCCGAGCGACAGCGGCCCAAACGCTGCATGAACGCAGCAGCTCCAGCCCGGTTCTCCTGAAAGAGCTCGTTGGTGGTGAACAATAGCGTGATCAAGTTGTATTGTAGCTCGCCGTTCCACTGGAGCACGTTTTCCTGCACAAGACGATATGTGAGCCTTGCGCCGTTTAGCCAGTGGGAATCGAGGTATTGGTAAATCTCCAGTAGCTCGCGCTCCCAGTTGGAGATATCCACGATTGTCACGTCCATCTGCGGCATTTCGCGGGACTCCAGCGCACGAGCGTACACTGCTGCCAATCCTACAAACTCGCCTCCAGCCCCACCCCCAACACACAAGATTTTCGAGTCGTTTTCGACAATTAGCCTGTAGACCGGGTCGAGAAACCCAAACACCGAGGCATATGCCAATGATCGTGCGGGCGACCAGCGAGCAACGTAGCATTTGTTGGTGCTGCCGTCTGGCGGAAAGGCCTCCAAGTACCTGCGGTGGTACAAGGCCGATTTTATCTTCTGGATGACGTCAGTGGTCTCGGGATCATATAGGGCCTCGTGGAACAGCACCTTGAACAAGTCCAAGATCTCCTGTGACGGCTTGGCCTTGGCATCGTCAATGGGCACTAGTTGCAGCATGGGATTGTTTTTTTTCAATGACCCATGGACGAATATCGCGCCTTGACTGGGGTGCTGTAAGTGACATTATATTTTCCGCACTATCTCGCCTTGCTTCTTCCGTCTCATTCTAACCCAGTTCTGCCTTTTCTGAGTACCTGCAAACGTCGCTTGACGAGCTCGTCACTCCTCGCAAAGCAAAGTACAATTCCTTGGCCCACGCCCAGCAACAGCATCTTCCCTGGTTCAACAGCCACTTGGCAGACATCCAGGAATGCATTGTCGCCAACGGCCGGTTTTTTTCCTCGCTTGCTCGTACCGTCGCGCCAGATTGGTCGGTGCCTGCTGACATGGGGTACTGGGCTGCATCCAAGTACTCTGACCAGGACAAGGTCCGGTCGTTGCTACTGCAAATCGTGAGGGAGTGGTCCAAAGAGGGCGAGTCCGAGCGCAACGTCTCATTTGGCAGGATCTTGGCCTGTCTAGACCGACTCTATCTGAACTACTCCACGGTACAAAAGTCGGCAGTCCAGGTCCTTGTGCCGGGCCTGGGACTCGGAAGATTGATTCTCGAGATCATCCTACGTGGATACAAGTGCCAGGGAAACGAAATATCCTTCCACATGTTGCTAGCCTCCAACTACCTCTTGAATAAGATCACGTCGCCTGTCTCGCTTCACCCGTTTATCCACAAGTTCTCCAACAAAGTCTCGCGCCAGGCTCAATTGGCCAAAGTCAATGTTCCCGACATGTTCCCGATGCCAGAACTTGTCCAGCTCAAACACAACCACCCTGAAATCGATGTCGAAAACCTCATGTCCATCTCCACCGGGTCTTTTACCGACGTATATGGTCCTCCGGGCCTCCAGATCTCGGAATTTTACACCGCAGACAACCATCAAGTCAGAGCAGAAAACAAAAACGCGTTTGACGTGGTGGTGACCTGTTTCTTTCTCGACACCGCTACCAACGTGATAGACTACCTCGAGACGATCCACAACACGTTGAAGACCAACGGTAAGTGGATAAACTTTGGCCCGCTTCTCTGGCACTTTGAAAACAGCGACGGGGAACTGGGAGACGTGCCCTTGAAAGGCTTGGAGTTGTCCAGGGAAGACCTTCTTGCCTTGATTGAGTCAATGGGGTTTACAATCGAGCTGCACGAGTCGAACATCAAGTCGACTTATGGTGGTGATCCAGACTCGTTGGGCCAGTGGGTATATGACTGTGAGTTTTTTGTCGCTTCCAAGTAGGTCTTTGGGTGGTATTGCTGTGCTTGGTGTCACTTGTGGGTATATCCAATTTATCTATTTCCATTGGCTGTTCACTGTATTATCAGGTTGATTTATATGATTGGTTTATATGAGTGATTAATATATATATCATAAGTGATAGTGTATCATCAGTGATCGTGTATCATTAGTGATAGTATGTCATCAGATTAGTTCATCATAATTAGTTCATCATAATTAGTCCATCATAATTAGTTATCATAATTAGTCCATCATAATTAGTTATCATAAATTAGTCCATCAGCCTATATCAGTACATTATTTCCACCATTGACACACTCAATGCAACATCAAGGCCATCATTTACTTACAATTCAACCCCATTAGTCCTCATTATATCACATCGATTCACATACACCGCACCTACAAATCTACTCCCTTTACCTTATCCATTCTAGCCAAGTACCGCTTTTTGCTCTTCCCTACATCTACACCAATCTACCATCGTATATTATGCTAAATCTTCTTGCCAAAATAAGTCCATTGGTCCTCAACTGGCTTCTCCTCCAATTCTTCCCAACTATTGTTAGTAACTCCCAAAAAATCAAACCCACACTTACACTTTCCACTCTGCCAATTTCTTGGCCAACTCTATCTCGTCATTCGCCTGAATAATTAACTCCTCAATCAACCCACCACCAATTTTATTCTCAATCTCTTCCACAACCTCAGTCGACTGAACAATCTCCAAGCGCTTCTTGGTGAATCCCTCTGTGGCCTGACGGTACACAGAATGGGCAGGAAAATCTTGCTTCAAGTTGTCGAGGGTGATTTGATACAAGGAAATAAGAGCAGGCCGTGGGTTAGGGTGCTGGTATATTCCCGTTAATCCAGTCGGATTGCCTTTTGCCGCTCTGATTAATACATTCTGGGCGTTTCGAAGACTGCCAAAGTATCTCATGGTTGGTGTTTGTAATGTTCAATTGTCCATTGGTCAGTGTATCTGCGGGCACATAACCAGAAGGCCAATCAAGGTGGCTATATAGATTGTGGACGTGTGCTGTGGGTTCAACTAAAATATTTTTTGTAGAGTACTTTCTATTTCCTATATATTGCTGATTCAAGTGATTATTAGAGTGTCTGAATAATCAAGTGCCGCAGACTCGACTCTGGTGAAATTTTCCAACATGTAGAGAAGCCCAAGGGTTGCATTTGCCTATTTCATGGTGATAAGACCAGTGTACTAATGACTTGGTAAATTGAGATGACGCTCTATTCGTATTTCGATCATGATTTTTCATGATTTTTCACAATTTTTCATGACTCGTTCACACTCCATATCTTGTTCATCTCACCTGCTCTCAACTCTTTCCACAATTAATCGCACTTTCACAATTAATCGCACTTTCACAATTAATCACACTTCCACAATCAATCACCCACTTTCCACACCTCCACATTACGCACTTTAAACTTATTCCCCGAGTCGCTTAGCGGCTCGTTCCCAAACGTCAAACTCTGGTAACTCACACCGTTCATCAACGTGTCATCGAGCCATAACCCATAGTGACCATCGCCCGCGCCTATTGAGAGAAAGCTTTTCGTACAATGTATAACAAAAGCGTTGATCCCCGTGTATGGATATGCCAAAAACTGGACATGGTGCTCTAGAGTTTCCAGAGCACCGCTGCGAGACAATGTCCGCTGGATCTTATTATCGGAGGTGGTGCTGATGGCAAATACCGGGTTCTTTTTGCACTTCCAGAGGAAACACTCGCCGTTTCCATAGTACCGTTTTTCGCCGCTCGGGTGGAGATACTCGTTGGTATATGCTCCGAAGATGTTATCATGAAAATCCTTAATCACCAACACGTATCCCAGCCGCTTGGTGTGATTGCCAAGGTAGTCACTCATGTAGTTTGATGAATAATTGTAGCCCAGGTTAAGTGAGTGAATGTTGTTTGACAGCTTGCCAAAGTCTGGCAAGCTCCTGGAATAAAGCGTCGACAACGCGGCGCCATGCTGCTCTAGCGAGTATAAGAGCCGCCATTCGCTGTAGAGCTGAAGTCGCGATCCAATCAAGTTGCGAATATCTTCCGCCAACTCCACCGTCAAGAGCCGGCTCTTGGTGCTGGATTTATATCCCGTCAATTGGAGCGGAGTTAGAGGAGGAAGCTCCATCGAACTTGAAACAGATATTGTATTGGAATTTGCAAGCGAACTGTCTTTGGAATCTTCCATCTGGTGCTTTGAATTCGTCTCCAGACAGTCTGGAATTGAGCTGTTGGAGGACGTTCTAAAGCTCTTGAACCGGCGGTTGATCGAGTCGCGAAACGATCCTTTGTATCCTGCGGAATTTGGAGCACCTGAATCCTCGGATTGGGTTGCCATTGTATGTGTATAGACGTTTAAAGTGATGAGCATTGCTGTGGACCAGGGTGTCACTATTGCTACGCGCACGCCGCCGGTACCCCTCAAATGGCTTTTTCAAGACTAGAACCCAAGGCAAGGTTCTGTAGACATAAGGCACAGTGGTGATTACAATGTATGATTTATTTATGTAAATCTGATCTTTGATTCTACAGGGTATCAATTGACCCAGCGACGGCGTGGTACTTTAAGAGATGGCGAGTCAATGCACAAGAATGGAGAGTCAATGTACAAGAATGGAGAGTCAATGTACCAAGAAATGGAGAGTCAATGTACAAGAATGGAGAGTCAATGTACCAAGAAATGGCGAGTCAATGTAACAAGAAATGGCGAGTCAATATACCGAAAAATCGTGTGTTGCTGTACAAAAAATCGCGTGTCACTGTACCAAGAAATGGCAAGTCACTGTACCAAGAAACCCGGCCGGTCAATGTATACGGGTATTCACTGTTCCAATTTATTGGGCAATGTATACGGATATTCACTGTACCAATTTATATGTCATGGATCATGAATTGCCATCAAGGAGAATGGACCAGCTGAATTACATGATTTTGGTCAATGAATCTACCACGATAAGTACCAGGCTACAAATAGGTGACTGGTATCGTACACTGCAAATGTACAGGAATTTAGTCGACCGTCACCATGCCACATGAATGTACCTTGGATCTGCCTTTTCAACTGTCAAATTTCATATCCACCCAAGTTTCTCAACTCAATAGTTTATCAAGTTTCTCAACTCAATAGTTTATCAAGTTTCTCAACTCAATAATTTATCAAGTTTGTCAACTCCAATAATTTACCAAGTTGCTTGAGTCTAATTCACCCAAATTCATATGGCTATTCAAAATATGGGACTCGTGTCTTTTTCGTATATAATAAACCATACTGCCATCACACATGTCCATCCATCTTGGTACCAAATCTATTACGCAACTGTATGCCAGCCAATGGAACTTCCATATGCTGGTCCTGTAGTCAAATACCCTGCAGGGTCAAGGTACAGCCATTTTATTCACGTTATTCAAAGACCGTGTCGTAATTTTATTGTATTGGGACCTCGTCTAGAGCGTATTGTGGAACATGCATCTCACAGTAATGCCACAACTTTGTAAAGACCAAAGGTGATTTACCAATGAGTGACTTGCCAATGAGTGACTTGCTAACGAGTGATTTTCAATATGAGTGTGTATATTTTGCAAGGATAAAAATGTATTCTAAACTAAAGGCCCGGATATGTAACAGGGCATGAAAACAACAAGGTATTAACTATTGTACAAAATGGGTAAATGCAATGACTTCAGTGGCTGGTACCACGGAAGATGCCAATCTTCAGCTTCAAACTCGACCAAAAGGACGGTGAAACATCAATGTTCTGTGTCTCCTCTTTAAACTCCTGCTTGTCAATAATTGTAGATTGTAGCACAAGGGCTCCGTTCTTGCCCAAGGTGTACACTTTCTTGGTCACTGAGACTTCCTCTTCTTTGGAGATTACGACGTCGTCGTCCTCTGCTTCTGGGCTGGATGCTTCTTGTTTGGCTCCCCAGTAGTATGAGAAAGTGTTCCAGATCATCTGACTGATGTTGGATTCAGGTTCTGGGTTTTCAGTGGAGTTGAAGTTGGAGTGGGAGTTGGAGTTGGAGTTGGAGTTGGAGTTGGAGTGAGAGTTGGAGTGAGAGTTGGAGTGAGAGTTGGATTTGGAGTGAGAGTAGTTGGTGTTAGATTTGGAGTTGAAGTTTGAGTTGTTGGATTTGGAGTTTTGGTTGTTGGATTTGGAGTGGAATTTGGACTTGGATTTGAAGCTTTTAGGGTCAGAGTATGAATGAGAATATGAGCCAGACTTTGATTCATCCATTCGAGGAATCGACTCGGTAGAAGAATTGGTACCATAGTCCGATACAGAGAAGATAGACGAGCTGCACGAGTCTGCATCTGATGCGTCGTCCTCAATCTGCTTTGGCTTTCTCTTCCATCCTTTGAGAGTGCGCCTGAAATTGAGATCAAGCTCCAACGGATTGCTCTCGTTCTGTGCCATCAACAGCTCATTCAACTCCTTGAACTTGGCGAACTTCATCTTGATGTTCTTCTGTCTGGATTTCATCTTGATCTTCCACTTCTCCTCTGCTGCAGGCGCATGAGGCTGGAATAACATATCAACAGGATTGAATTCCTGTCCGTCGAGCTCAAACACTGTCCGGGAAGATCTTTTGCTGCTGACCTTGACGATTTCTCGCGGGGCCAACTCCGGAAGCAACTCGCAGTCGAGTCCGGCGGTGATCAATTGCGTGGTGGCCGCACTGGACTTGTCAAAGTAGTATGAATCTCTGGAGAAACTAACGTTCATTTCCACGACGAAGTAAACAAAGCTACACGGAATGGAGCTGTTCTTATACTTTGAAGGAAGCACGCAAGCATGGCTGGCTATATAGCGCGCGAGCCTGCATGTTGGCATGCATTTCTGGTAGCATGATCCACTCCGTCTGTCAATCATGAAATAGTCTCGCTAAGCGGCAGTTCTAGAAGCTCAGAGACTCGGTGGTCTCCTCTGGGACTGTCACGGTTGAGATGCCCAATCTCCCAAGTACACCTGGGAATCCCGGTTTGTGCGAACCGAGAATTGCAGCGACCCTAAAACATGAGTATACTTTCCAGCCACCCCTTTGAATTTCACATAAACTTTACCAACCAGCATACCAAATAGGTTCCAGGAACCTGAGCAGCAGTGATCCGAATTGGGGTGGGTGCTCGGCTCCGAGCCGCGACACGCTCTGTGGGTTACGTCATCACTCCTTAATTTACGCCCCTTGGTTTTGGCGCATGGCTATGTCGTGACGTTCCGTGAAACTTTTATACCACCCCATGGCCTCATTGATATTCAAGACACGACGGATTTCCTGGTACAATCCCGTGCTCTTAAGGCCCGTGAGCTCCAGGGTGCTTATCCAAAATGAAAACGGGCCCTGTGCCTTAATTGCCTTGGTCAACACCTTGATTTTGAACAGCCAGATGGCGCAGCTGCCCTCCAAGGAACTCCAGCAGCTCGTGGAGTTCATCCACAGAAACGATACCGTGCAATTAGCTGAGATCATCGATGTCCTTGCCACGATCTTGCTTGCACAAAAGCTCGACGGTGCTACTCCGGTGTTGGACTTGCTTCCGTTTCTCCACGAGGGCCTTAACATCAATCCCAACTTTCTCACTGGCGAAATCGACAATTCCGACCCAGAGGCTCTGTTCCTGTTGGACGCCGTCTTGGACGATGTCGCTAGAGACGAGTTCAGCGGCCTTTACAGCCCAAAGAAGACAAAGATCAACCCCGAAATCAGCCTCTTCCAGGCATATGGCGTTGCCGTGCTCCATGGCTGGGTCATTGACCCTGTAGTTGATGCAGAGGAGTACCCAATTGTCAGCCACCTTGTCGACTTTGAGACCTGCCAGAACTTTTTGATTTACGCCAACGATCTCCGGGACAAGTCTAGTGGAAAGGGCAAGGAGGCTTTGCGGCACGACGAAGATGGCTCGGACCGTGTGAACCCGTTTGACTCGGAGAATTTGTCCGCCGACCAGATGGAAAAGCTCCAGGCTTACTCTGAGGTGGTCACTACGTGGCTCAACAAGTCCCTGGCGCAACTCACGGAAGTCGGGTTACAGAAACTCAAGCTCCTGATTGAGCCCAACCGGTTTACGATCTTGTTCCGCAACAACCACTTCAGCACCCTTATTAAACGGGTGGTGTATAACCAGAACAACGAGGAGGAATACGAGCTTTATGCGCTTGTCAGCGACGCAGGTCTTTCTAGCCACCAGAATATCGTTTGGCAGAGTATTAGCGTCGACGGTGTAGATGAGTTCTATGATGAGAACTTCATTCCGGTGGAGATGCCTGGAAACCCGTCGTACTCCAAGGACTTGTACAAGTCGAATGAGTTCTATGAGCCATACAATGACGCTTCGGATCAGGAGGATTTTCGTTTAGCCAAGCAGTTGCAGGAAAAGGAAGATGCTCTTGTTGCAAAGACAATGCAGCTGAACTATGAAAGAAAGGCTACAAAAGACAAGGAGAAGGCAAAGGAGAAGGAGAAGAAAAAAAAGAAGGAGTGTTGTATCCAGTAGGATATTACCTGGTTTTTATTTTTGCCTGTTTTCTACTCTTTTTTTCTTGCTGTTGACTGCTTTGGCAGTTTTTTGGTTCCATTTACTTGCGTTTTCGAGATTTCATCTTCTACTATCATCCCTGCCCTTTTAAGTTTTGTTTTTGTTTGTTTTTTGTTTGTTTCTATTGCTTGTTCTATTTGTTTCTCTGTCTCTATATTTCTTCCTCTACCTTTCTTCTTCTACCTTTCTTCTTCTACCTTTCTTCTTCTACCTTTCTTCTTCTACCTTTCTTCTTCTACCTTTCTTCTTCTACCTTCCTTTCTCTTCTCCTTATCACAGTCGCCTTATCTTGTTGCCCTACTTCCCGTCAACTCTTCTCATTACCCTTGAATACATGCCTAATACCTTTGTAGATGCATGTTGATTGCACACGTGATCTCATCTATAAAATTTAGCAGAAAAATTTTTTTATCAAACATGGCACCAGCTAAAAAGAGCGCGAAGCGGAAAGTTGAAGAGGAGTCTGACATTGAAAACGAAGTTTCAAGCAGCGGAGATGAGGCATTGGACTCGAAAATCTCGGAAGATTCTGAGGATGAATTAGACGATTTGGATGACGAAGAAGAAGACCAGGACGAGGAAGACCAAGAAGAAGGCAAAGAACCGGAAAATAAAAAAAGAAAGACCGAGGAAGGATCCAACTCACGGGAACAGCATGCCGAGCAGCGAAAGTTGCTCAAGGAAAGAAAACTCAAACGGCATGCTGGAGTAGAGATTGAGCGCATCAAGTCCTTGTGGGAGAAACTCCGAGTGCGGAATCCGCCAATTGCCAAGCCAGTGAGAGATAAATTGTGCGACGAAATCTGGGAACTCAGTCAGAACTGTATCAAGGACTTGGTTTTGAAGCACGATTCGTCACGGGTGGTGCAGACTCTTGTGAAGTACTCGAGCAAGAAGCGACGGGAAATGATCACGCGTGAGTTGAAGGACTATTATTATGAGTTGGCGCGGTCTGCCTACGGAAAATACCTTCTTATCAAGCTATTGCATTATGGGACCAAGGAGTCACGTGCACTTATAGTCCAGGAGCTACATGGCAAGTTGAAGAAGTTGTTGAAGCACAGAGAAGGAGCCTATGTTGTGGAGGATTTGTTTGTGTTGTACTCGTCTGCCCAGCAGAAGAAGCAGATGCTTCGGGAGTTCTGGGGCGCAAAATACGCGGTGTTTAAGGACGACTCAGGAAAGTCGATTGAGGAGGTGGTTGAAGGTAACGAGGATGCACGGAACTTGATTGCTGGGAACTTGAATCAGAGCATAACGTCGTCGGTGAGCAAAGGGTCTACTGGGTTTCAGATCTTGCACTCTGTGATGCGAGAGTATGTGCGGATAGCGAACGACGCTGAGTTTGAGGAGTTGATTGAGTTGTTGCAGGACCAGTTGGCGGAGTTGGTGCACACACCAGATGGGTGTGAGGTTGCATGTATTTTGATTGCCAAGTCGAGCGCAAAGCAGAGAAAGAACATCATCAAGGGCTTGAAGCAGCATACAAACAAGTTGGTGACGAACGAGCACGGGAACTTGGTGCTCTTGACGATTTTCTTGACGGTGGACGACACCAAAATGGTGCACAAGTCGTTTGCCGTTGATAGTGCCGAGGAGATGGCGGAGTACATGGGACACAAGTTTGCGCGGCGGCCGTTTTTGTACTTGTTGTGTGGGTTGGACGGCAAGTATTTCTCGCCGCTGGTGGTAAAGGCGTTGGACAGTTATGTTGAGTTGAGTAAGAAGACGTCCAAGAAGGACCAGAGTGCGCGAAAGCAGGAGTTGTTGGACAAGTATGCGCCGTCGTTCTACGAGGCATTGGCCAGCCACCACGTCACGATATTCCAGGAGAACATTGGGCTCCAATTTGCCTCTGAAGTGCTTGTCCATGCGCCAAGTTGCGGTGCACGGAAGCAGGTTGTGGACATTGTGTTTGGGTTGGTGTTTGACGACGAGTTTGTCGCGAAGCCGTTTGCAGGACGGTTCCTCAAGGTGTGTATCCAGGGAGGCCACTGGAATTTCAGTGACAAGACTGTGGTGAAGGACAATGACGAGTATCTTGGCGAGGAGTTTGCGTTGCGGATTGCTGGGGACATTGACGACTTGTCGCGGTGGATTGAGGACAAGGACCGGTCGTTTATTGTTGTTGCCTTGTATGAGACTTTGAAGGGGGGCAAGGGCGAATTTGTCAAGGCTGTGGCGAAGCACAAGAAGGTGTTGAAGAAGATGGGTGAGGAGAATAAAGGTGCGAAGTTGTTGCTCAAGTTGATTGAGTAAGGAGGGAGGTGGAGGGAGGTGGAAGGAGGTGGAATTGGATGTGGAATTAGAGGTCATTGAGTGTGGAGGATTGAAGGTGGAATTAGAGGTCATTGAGTAGCGGATTACATAGTGGCTAATGAGAGTGAATATTAATATTGGGCTGTAGCGATGATCCAGAAAATTGGTTCCTGGCACATGTGCACATGGAAAGTGACGGAGCCAATGGTATGAAAGGTATAGTTAACAGAATAGCAACCCCGGATTATGTAGATAGGAAACGGGTGCAGACCGGGGGAGAGGAAGGGCGGGGGAGGGAAAAAGACGAGAAAACGACGAGAAAACGACGAGAAAACGACGAGAAAACGACGGGGAAAACGACAGAGGGCAGAAAAAGGCAAAGAACAACAATAAATCCAGCCATGGCGAAATATCAATACGGAGCGACACATGGTATCCCAAATGATACCCCGAGCGATGTGCACACGTGACGCGACTGGCTGCATAAGCTTAAGAACCACTGCCTGCATAGGTTGAGAATTTTTACACTGACTCATTACCATGTCCAACGATTCTTACGCTACACCACTCTCATCTCGGTATGCCTCCGAGGAAATGTCGCTGATATTCTCCTTGCGAAACCGTTTCTCCACCTGGAGAAAATTGTGGCTCACGCTTGCACAAGCTGAAAAAGCCGTGGGGCTTGAGATCATCACCGACGACGCGATCGCGCAGATGGAAAAGCACCTTGAGATCACCGACGAGGAGATCGAGGCGGCAAAGATCCAGGAAGCCATTGTCCGGCACGATGTCATGGCGCACGTGCACGTTTTCGGCGAGACATGTCCCAAGGCCGCTGGTATTATTCACTTGGGGGCCACCAGTTGTTATGTGACGGACAATGCCGACTTGATTTTCCTCAGAGACGCCTACGACGTGCTCATTCCAAAGTTGGTCAATGTCATTGACCGGTTGTCGCAGTTTGCCCTTGAGTACAAGGCGTTGCCGGTCTTGGGGTGGACCCATTTCCAGCCAGCGCAGTTGACCACCGTCGGCAAGAGAGCCACGTTGTGGTTGCAGGAGTTGTTGTGGGACTTGCGGAACATTGTCCGTGCCAGAAACGACTTGGGGCTCCGAGGCGCAAAGGGAACCACAGGAACCCAAGCGTCGTTCTTGTCATTGTTCCATGGTGATCACGACAAGGTCGAGAAGCTTGACGAGAAGATCGTCGAGTTGCTTGGATTCAAGTTCGCCTACCCTGTCACCGGGCAGACATACTCCCGGAAAATCGACATTGACGTCTTGGCCCCATTGGCCAGCTTGGGAGCAACTGCTCACAAGATGGCCACCGACATCCGGTTGTTGGCAAACCTCAAGGAGGTCGAGGAGCCGTTTGAAAAGTCCCAGATCGGATCCTCGGCCATGGCCTACAAGCGTAACCCAATGCGCAGCGAGCGGGTCTGCTCGTTGTCCCGTCACCTTGGCAGCTTATTCACCGACGCAGTCCAAACCGCATCGGTTCAGTGGTTCGAGCGTACCTTGGACGACTCCGCCATCCGCAGAGTCACGCTTCCATCCGCGTTCCTCACCGCCGACATCATCTTGTCCACGCTCTTGAACATCACATCGGGGCTCGTGGTCTATCCAAAGGTCATTGCCCGCCGTATCAGCTCAGAGTTGCCGTTCATGGCCACTGAGAACATCATCATGGCCATGGTCGAGGCCGGCGCATCCAGACAAGAGTGCCACGAAGAAATCCGTGTCTTGTCGCACCAGGCCAGTGCAGTCGTAAAGCAGCAGGGCGGTGACAACGACTTGATCGAGCGCATCAAGGCCACCGCGTACTTCAAGCCGGTCCACGACAAATTGGACGCGTTGTTGGACCCTTCTACGTTTGTGGGCCGTGCTCCAGAACAGACTGAAAAGTTTGTCAAGACCGACGTTGCCAAGGCCTTGGAACCATTCAAGCACTACATCACCAGCACCAACGTCAGCTTGAATGTCTAAGGCAGCGGTCGCCGCTAACTGTATGTTGTATTACATGTTTCTTAGCAATGTAGGGCACATTACCCGTGTCTAGAACAGTGGTTTGCTTCATTGGAATTCGTCAAGCGCGGTTAGCTTCACTTGAAATTGGTCATGCGGTCCGTCAAACAATATATTACCTGTGCCTCGTACTACTTGGCGCATTGGCAACGCGGTTCGTGTAATTTTATTATGGTTCTTCCTGTACCAGTCGCTTCAACTGCCTCTCTAAGGAAATAGACCAATTGCTTCCGTATCTTGACCCCTCGACCTCAAAGATACCCCATCTTGGCATTACCCTTACTATAAAACGATTTATCAACTTGGTTGGTGAGATTATCATGAACAATTAACAAATTGGGCAAAGTAGCTCGAGCAAACTCGATCCCCTCAACCTACATTAGTACTCAACTCCTCACCACCCCTTCTCGTGCCGAGAAAATTGCCAATTTAGTTTGACGTTAATTTTCTCCTTGGTTCCAAGGCTATTAATTGTGTCACTGTTCAGATTATGTGGGGTTTCATCATGTTATGCTCCTCCGCTTGCCCAACATCGTATATAAACTATACATAATCTGTCGTAGAATAAACCATGTCTGATGAAGAATTAAAGGCTCAGGCCATTGGCTTGGAACATCCAAGCGAAAAAAGTTCCGTCATAAAGCAAGAGATTGATGAAAAGTCTGGCAAGTACGATGAAGCCGCCAAATACGATGAGTCTGACATCGAGTACTCGCCACAGGAATTAAAGAAGATCATCCGCAAGGCTGATTGGGTCATCTTACCCTTGATCTGCGTCTCCTACATATTTTTCTACATTGACAAGACCACGCTCGCATATGCTGCCATCTTCGGTATCACCGAAGATTTGAACCTCAAAGGAGACCGTTACAATTGGCTCTCGTCGCTCTTTTACTTTGGATTCATGGCATGGGGTTTCCCAAACAATTTCTTTTTGATTAAATTACCTGTTGGCAAATTCTTGGCCTTTAACATCTTCTTGTGGGGTGTCTTGCTTATGATCCAGGCTGCTTGTCCCTCTTATGGCGCACTATTGGCTCTTCGGTTCCTTTGTGGAGCTTTTGAGTCAATTGCTGATCCAGCATTTCTCTTGATTACTTCCATGTGGTACACCAGAAGACAGCAACCAATGAGAATTGGTGTCTGGTTCTGTTGTAACGGGCTAGGCATTGCATTCGGAGGTCTTCTAGGTTACGGAATTGGTCACATCAAGGGCGCGCTTCCTTCATGGAAGTATGAGTTCCTTATAATTGGTGCATTATGTGCCTTTTGGGGTATAATGATTGCCATTTTTATGCCAGACAGTCCGCTTCATGCCAGATTCCTATCCGAAAGAGAGAAGAAGGTCTTGGTGCACAGTCTTCGTGAAAATCAGACGGGGATCGAAACCAAGGTATTTAAGGTGAATCAGATGATTGAAGCATTTAAAGATCCAAAAATGTACTTTCTTGCTGCCATTGCTGGGATAGGTAATGTTCAAAACGGGGCTATTACAAACTTTGGTACACTCATCACCATGGGCTTTGGGTACAGTACGTTGCTCACCACAGTGCTTCAGGTTCCATTTGGGATTTTTATTGTTGTGTGTATCATTGCCTGTATTTTCTTTCAGGATTATTTTATTATCAAGCTGAAGAAAAATTTGAGAATTGTCTTTGCCATTATTTTCAATCTCATCAACATTGCAGGCTGTTTTGGGTTGCGTTTCGTCCCCCAGGACAAAAAGGCTGGTAAGTTGATTTGCTACTATTTAACTGGTGCTGGTAATGCCGCATTTGTATTGGTATTGTCACTCAGTACTAGTAATGTTGCAGGATATACAAAGAAGATTGTCTTTAATATCTCCATGTTCATGGGGTACTGTATCGGGAATATCGTTGGGCCATTCTTATGCAAAACCAATCAGGCCCCTACGTATCCTTTGGGCTTTGGAGCAATGATCTTTTGTAACATTTTAGATATTGTTGTCGTTTTTGTAATGTTACTATACCTTAGGTGGGAAAACGCAAGAAGAGATAAAGAACAAGGAATAAGACATGGTGATGTGATTGAAAATACCTATGTTTTTGACGATCAGACTGATTTTGAAAACAGGAATTTTAGATATGTATACTGAGCTTTAGGTCGTGAAGTAGAAAAATAATACCTTTGCGGTGTTATTTCACATCCTAAAATTTTGTGTTGTGATAGTTGGATGCCTACAAATGTTTGTATAGGCACAATTACTTCATAGGTCTCTGTATGTCGTGATAAATAATTGTCACTAGTATTAGAGAAGGAAGAAGGCTTTGTGTTTAATTGAGGTGGTATATAATTGTGTTTTGTTATTCCTTTAGAATTGAATGACTGGTTGTTATATGTGTTCAGTGTGTATCCAATATGTGTGTTATTCAGCTAAGTTGATGAACGACTTAGCTTCTATTTTTATTGTAGTAATTTCAACGCCCATTTAAAATAAATGATATACGAGTGTGAAATACACCGTGTATGTACTACTGGCTCACATGTATTCATGACCAAACAAATGTGAATCACCTATAAAGGTCTGATGATCTCGATGATTTTATACATACGTAATAATACTAAATATAAAAAGCATGTTATCATGATACCATGTATATGGGATAAGTTTGTTTATCACAATAAAAGGAGAAATGAGTTTTACAATTTTGAACCAACTTCCAATCAACATAAGTCGGTTCAAGCGCCCTCTAACTTGATAGTTTAATTGTTTCCGTGCATTAACCCTCATATTTAAAAAAACCATCTTGGCATTACCCCTATTATAGAACTATTTATTAAGTTGGCGTAGAAATTAATATGAACAATTGACAAATCGGGACAAGTAGCTTGAGCAAACTTGATCCCCTCAACCTATATTAGTGCACAATTCCTCATCACCCCTTCTCGTGCCGAGAAAATTGCCAATTTAGTTTGGCATTTCCTCTTGGCTGTAAAGCCGTTTTGTCATTACGTAAATAATGTGGGGTTTCATTATTATAATATCTTCCACTTGCCCAATATCCTATATAAGTAAGAGGTAATCTGTCCTATATTATAACATGTCCGAAGAAGAATTAAAGGCTCAGGCAATTGGTTTGGAGCCTCCAAGCGAAAATAGTTCAGTAATAAAGCAAGAAATTGACGAAAAAACTGTTAATTACGATGAAGCCGCTAAATACGATGAAGCTGATATTGAGTACTCGCCACAGGAGCTAAAGAAGATCATCCGCAAGGCTGATTGGGTCATCTTACCCTTGATCTGCGTCTCCTACATATTTTTCTACGTTGACAAGACCACACTTGGGTATGCTGCCATTTTTGGCATCACCGAAGATTTGAAACTCAAAGGAGATCGCTACAATTGGCTCTCGTCGCTCTTTTATTTTGGATTCATGGCATGGGGCTTTCCAAGTAATTACTTTCTAATTAAATTACCTGTTGGCAAATTCTTGGCCTTTTACATATTTTTGTGGGGTGTCTTGCTTATGATCCAGGCTGCTTGTCCCTCTTATGGCGCACTATTGGCTCTTCGGTTCCTTTGTGGAGCTTTTGAGTCAATTGCTGATCCAGCATTTCTCTTGATTACTTCCATGTGGTACACCAGAAGACAGCAACCAATGAGAATTGGTATCTGGTACTCCTTCATTGGTGTTGGTATTGCATTCGGAGGCCTTTTAGGTTACGGAATTGGTCACATCAAGGGCGCACTTACCTCATGGAAGTATGAGTTCCTTATCATTGGTGCATTATGTTCTGCATGGGGTATAGTACTTGCTATTTTTTTGCCAGACAGTCCACTTCGTGCCAGATTCCTATCCGAAAGAGAGAAGAAGGTCTTGGTGCATAGTCTTCGTGAAAATCAGACGGGAATCGAAACCAAGGTATTTAAGGTGAATCAGATGATTGAAGCATTCCAAGACCCAAAATTATACTTTCTTGCTGGTGTTACAATGCTAGGTAATGTTCAAAATGGAGCTATTACAAACTTTGGTACACTCATCACCAAGGGTTTTGGGTACAGTACGTTGCTCACCACAGTTCTCCAAATCCCGTATGGTGCTTTCAATGTTCTTTGTATTGTTGCCGGTATCTTCATACAGGATTATTTCATCACCAGACTGAAGAAGAAATTGAGAATTGTCTTTGCCATTCTTTTCGATCTTGTCAACATTGCGGGCTGTTTTGGATTGCGTTTCGTCCCCCAGGACAAAAAGGCTGGTAAGTTGATTTGCTACTATCTAACTGGTGCTGGTAATGCCGCATTTGTGTTGTTATTGTCTCTCAGTACTAGTAATGTTGCAGGATATACAAAGAAGATTGTCTTTAACTGCACCATGTTCATGGGGTACTGTATTGGGAATATTATTGGGCCATTCTTATGCAAAACCAATCAGGCCCCTACGTATCCTTTGGGCTTTGGAGCAATGATATTTTGTAATGTTTTAGGAGTTGTCATTCTTTTTTTTATGATATTATACTTCAGATGGGAAAACGCAAAAAGAGATAAAGAGCAAGGAATAGCACATGGTGATGTGGTTGAAAATACCTATGTATTTGAGGACCAGACTGATTTTGAAAATAGGAACTTCAGATATATATACTAAACATTGGGTCACAGTAAAACATTGATACCTTTGAAGTATTATTTCATGCCCTAAAATTTTGAAGTGCCGATAAGTCATTAAATGTGTTTTATTATGATTGTTATAGTTTTTTTTAAATTTGTGATAATAAGTATGGGTTTTGTACTTGTTCTGTGATATTTTGTAGTGAGGAGGGGCGGCTAAAGATGAAGAGTAAGGCAGTGACTCAGTCATGTCGGTTGTGTTAACTTAAATTATTGTAACACTTGGACGGATTCTCAAAAGCGGTAATAATTTCCAGAATAAACCATTATTTCATAGTAATTTTCCTACTTGTGCTTTTTAACATAAAGCCCTGTAAGTGTGTAAGTGGGGTGGTTAATATATTTATCAAATGTCCGAGATTCTAAAGATCTAATACCAGTGACAATTACCATTGCTCTCTATATTTAGCAATATAACGACTGAATGGTATTTGGGTTATTTTATACAAATTATTCGATTAGCCTCCACCATGACAGTCCAAGAGCTTCTATTGTGCTGGAATCTCTGTACTGACTTTCATCTTTGCTAGGAAATGATACTATTAAATATTGTGTAAGAATGACCTTTTTTTGGTCTTTTCTACTTTCCATTTGTAAATCTACTACCTTGACGGACTGGAGTACGGATCGACGAGTTCTTCAAACATTACATACGTGAACCTAAAACCGCTCATGAGACATTGGTACTCTAGTAGCCATGCTACCTGCGGTATATATAGGCATTCTTCTCTCTCAATTCAGAAGCGAATATATTTTAAGTATATTACATACTGAGTCTTTTGGCTATTCATGAGACCAAAATATAAAGATTGTGGTTGGCCCGTAAGTAGTGGGTATGTACACCAAGTATTATAATTGGTGACAATAAAAAAATTTTCGTATCGAGAAATTAAAAACTACTTGAAATGGTTAACGATCATTAACAATAATTCAAGTTAGATCAAAAAATGAAGCCCACGAGGGGACTCGAACCCCCAATCCCCTGATATCCACCGAGAGAATAAACTCTCATATGCCAAACACTGTTTAGTATTCGAAGTCAGATGCCTTAACCATTGGGCCACGCGAGCTCTCATTGGCAGAAAAAATTTTTAGATAGTCTAGACTGTTAAAAAGGAATCACAAAGGGTAAAGTGATAAATAATGTAATGACAAAGGTAGAATATGACAAATGGCATCATACATGGTATTGTGGAGGGTGGGCCATCTCTTATCAATGCAGTGCTGGTTCAAAGAAGTGAATAAAAGCCGTTTTGAGCACAAGAGTATATGTAAGTAATAGCTAAATCGCTGGGTATTGTTAGTAACGTAAAGTACTACTGATTATATGCAACGCTACAGATTGATGTGTAACTTGGTTTTCTTTCTGCCATGAATGTCAAGCCGAGGTGATCTAGATTTCAGGATTATACATACTGGTTGAACAATGTATCATATTGGTGCCTTACCGATCATTCCATAGATTCTCTCCACGGCTCTATTTTTAATTATCCTAATTTTCATGCCGTGTTGCCTAAGAGGGTTTAGACTGAACCATGATAATCATTGAGATAGGTATTGGAAATGCACGCATTGCACCAAACTACGTTGGAATTTCTAGTATATATTGTAATTAAGCGTATATCATATTGAGGCAGAGTTTCGTAAATCTCTATACAGTTGACAGGTCAGGCACTGCGAGGCAATTGAATTAATATTGGATCGCACTTTTGGGTGTATGTCATGAATTTTCAGCAGAACCCATACAAACACAACGGGTCATTGTTTCTGATGTACGTTAGTGAATGTGCTTAATCCATTACAAGTCCATTTGTCAGTTTCAATGTAAAACTTGCAATGGCGACGACTGATTTCCCGACAATGTGGGAACAGTTGGGTCTAGTATACCGATGTTATTCCAGTCATATCAATTAACATATACCAATCCGATTATATAATACAGTAAACCAAGGCCACGCCGACGAAAGCCGTCAACCACGGTTTCCCAGTAAGGATGTGAGCGGCTGAGCGTTTTCCAGCTTTTCCCGAGGTGGTGTTCCCCGTGGACTGTTCCCCGTTGGTGATACCGGTCAAGGTGAAGTTAATGCCAGGTTCTGCATTGGTGGTGGACCCGTCCCAACAGTAACGGGAGAAGCACTGCTGGCACTGTTGTGACTGGGTCTGGTTCAAGCGTTCCTGGGAGCGTCTGATGATTGCGCAAGCGACACAGGTTTTCCATTCGTTGTCCAAGGTCAAGTTGAGTCTGGATGCGACTTCGAATCCGTTTTGGACCATGCTCTTTTTCTCAGAGTCTGTGTAGGTCATTTTGAACGTGGAAGTGTTGGAGAAGTAGCTGAAAGGTCTGTTTGCGGTGAAGACGACCAAAGGCGGGATTTTGTCGCCCGGCAAGGAGGTCAAGTTGCGGCTATCGCAGCCAAAAAACGTAGGCTTTGCCGTCAAGTTCAAAGCGCGGAAGGTGTTGCTGTCTGGCACGTAAGGGAATGCCGATCCGTTGTTTGAGAACTGGCGGTCATAAGTCCATGCGAGGGACAGGCCGTTTGGCCAGGAGAGGTCAGTGTCTGCGCTGTTGTCGTAGGCGAAGATGACATCGACGTTTCTGTGGGGCGTGATCAACGGGCTGAGGGGCACGTTCTGTAAGTCTTCACCGCCGTCGACGAGGTACAAGTGGTCTGAGCTAGCGAGGGACTCTGAGGAGCCCCAAGTGGTGTCCTTGAACGGGTTTGGGGTGTAGTCTGCGATGTCGTTGTTGTCCAGACTGATGGTGGTGAGGATTTTCTGGGCGAGTTTGAGCAAGCTGCCCTCAAGCCCTGTGCTGTTGAGACGGAGCAAGAACTGGTTGAACAACGAGGAGGACGTGCCCATGACGAACCCTGCGTTGTCGAAGCCGTTGATGCACAGGTTGGACGCCGGCTTGCCGTTGGAGAAGTTTGTGCCAATGTACTTGATGTCGGCGAACGCGTTCAAGAAGTTGTCCCAGGAGCCCATTTCAAAGGGCGTGAACTCAAACACGGTGGAGTTTGAGCTGATGACCGTGGTTCCCGGGTACCGACCGTCGGCGACCGAGATTGGAAGCGGCATCTGGCCGCTGGAAAACACGTCGGCGTCGCGAAGGGTATCTACGGTGAGGGCAGCTCCATGGAGGGAGTCGTTGAAGAACTGGCGGGAGAGCGAGCGAGCCCAGATGTCGGTGATGGAGGCGTTGAAACCCGCGTCTTCCTTTCCCTGGATGTCGTTGTCGATGGAGTCGAACACCGAAGCGGACTTGAAGACGTTGACGCCGCCCGGGCTGAAGATCGAGGTGGTCAAGTCCCAGAGAGACTCGCCTTGGATGATGTCCTGCACCGAGGTGAAGTTGTTGTACGACGTGGTGCCGGTCAACCAGTTTCCCCCACTGAGCCCGGCTAGGTAGGTAGCTGCCTGGAGCAAGCCGCCCAAGCCGGACGCGAACGCGGCGTCTGTGCGGTTGTCCAACGCAGAGAGCTGCCCCGCGCCGCAGAGCATGGCCCGGTAGCCACCGCCCGAAAAGGCAAGGCCGATTGTCACTGGGCGGTCGAGGCTGTTGAAAAACAGGTCGACGTCGAAGTCGGTGAGGGTGATGTTGTCTGTGAGGAACTGGCGCAATGCGACGTCTGTGACCTTGTGGCGGGTCTGGAGCCAGTCCTGTTCGGCCTGGCTGAGGCCCGAGGCCTCACGGGTGAAGTTGTGGTCGATCGGGCACGAGACGTTTCCCGGGGTGTAGCTGTTTGTCGGCGACCAACCGCGTACGAGCGGTGCGAGTGCGAGTAATTGTAGAAGTTGCATGGGGAAATGGGGAACTGGACGTGTTTTATAGACGGCTGGAGTGCTTCGGAACACGCATGCATGGGTAAGCATGAGCTACGGGTACCAAGGAAGTGCATTTTGGGCAGGATAATTTAGACGTGGGTGGGGTGGGAGGATGGAAAATGGATGGATGAGGGATGGATGAGCAATGGATGAGGGATGGATGAGCAATGGAAAATGAGCAATGGATGATGGATTGTTTGTATTGTATGGAATATGAATTGTATGTACTGCATGGAACATGAATTGCCCGTGTATTGAATATGAATCGCCTGTAGTTATGAATCGCCTGTGTATTGAATTGCCCATGTGTGACAATCCATCGACCAACAGTGCCCGATTCAGGGGCATTCGTGACTTCCATCGTATTACTACGCCTAGTTTTCCATGGCACTGTCAATGCCAAGACGTCCGGACCGCATATCCGTTCCGCGCTGTGCATGGACCTGGTGAGATCTGTTACATGCCCTGGCCCAATCTGTTACATGTCTGACTCAATCTGTTACATGCCTGGTTAATCTGCTACACCCGCTTACATAAGCGGTATACGGATGGGCACCAACTATTGCCATGCATTGTGGACAAATTGCCACGGACCTATATATCCTTGTAATCGGGGGAACCGCACTCGGATGATGTACATGATGGCCATGATCCAGGCCAATTCTCGGTTGGCCATTGGCCCTCACCGCTTGCTACCACTAATTCTTCCAACTGCCCAGAAACATGTGCTTCACGTAAGCCATCTCGTCCTGCTCGTCCTTGGCTCCCATTTGGCCCACGCCAGGACTAAAGGACGTGATTGGAAGCACCAACACGTCGTCAATAAGAATCGGTGACTCCATGCCGGTGAAAAATCGCCAGCTGATCTTCTTCTTCTTGTCCTCCTCAGTGTACGGCGTCGACACCTCCACCTCCGGGTTCGTGTTCACCACCGCAACCTGGTTGTGCTCCACCACATTGTTGAAGTACTCAAAGATCGCGTCGCTGTAGATTCCCGGCCCAGTCCAGTCCATAATGTCTGCGCCATAGTCCTTGCCATCTGGCAACTCAAGGGTGCCCTGTTCGTGGCGGAACAACGTCTGGTTGGTGATCTTGACAATCAAGTTGGCCAACAACGGGTGGCCCCGCTTGCCCTGGATGGTCCACTGGCAAAACTGGAGTCTGCGGGCGTACCAGTCGCTCCAATCAGGCCGGTCTGGGTCGGCCTCAATGCCGACAACAAGTCCGCTTGGGTTGTCGTCGCGCCCCAAGATCTTCTCCTGGCTGCTGATCCACCTGTCGATCTTCTTCAAGCCAAACGTGTCCATGTCGCTGTACGTTCCGCCACGGGCAAACACCACAAGGTACCGGAAAAAGTCCGCCTTGAGAATCGGGTGCGGCATGAGCTCGTACGCCCGAAGCACGTCAGGAACCGTGCGGAACATCGTGCGGACCAACTCGTGGCACGCGTCGTCAGAGAGAACCTTGTGCACGTAGTTTGGGTTCTTACGGACCCATCGTCGCATGTACTGGCGGAACATGCTGGGAAAGTTCTCCAAGTCCTCCGGCCCCACCTTCCAGGTCTGCCAAATGAACTTGGGAATCGGCTTCCAGGGCTCGTACGGGAACTGGAACGCCAACTGCTCGCGCACACTCGCTCCATCATGCAAGCTGTTGTGCTCAATCGTCGGTTGCCCATGGGTCTTGAGGTTTAAGTCCAGGGCCTCGTGCTGGAGAGTGCTCGACAACCCGTCGCTGCGTCCTGGAAGAAAGTGGTACACTGTCATGACAAACACCACGAGCGCCACCGTCGCCTTGATGCGTTTCGAGTATCCTGGTGCCATGTCGCTCGTTTGCTGTGACGTTACAAATGTCACTCTTCCATGGGAGAGAGGGGGGTGGGTGCCCAAAACGGTGCCGGGTAACACCCGCGTCCCACGACGTGAAATTTCTCGCCCATTGTTTTATACCCCCATGGACAGACGTAGAGTGAATGGGCCTGAGACCGCACAGCCGTTGGCGTTTGAGTCGTCAGACAGCACCACCGCATCCAGCGACCAGTTCTTTGTGAAGTCCAGCGTGACCAACAGCAACGGCTCATGCTACTTGGAAAAAGGCTCCACCACCGTCATCGTCTCAGTGTACGGCGCAAAGCCCATCCGCTCCAACTCGCTAAACACCCTGGCGACGTTCACAGTGTCTGCGAAAATCTCCCCCTCCGTGCAGACCGACCTGGACGTCGTCACCAACACCATTCTCAAGACCCAGTTCACCTCGTTGGAAAACCGCTTGGCAGGATACATCCAGGCCGCGTTTCTCCCGTCAATCATGCTCGCAAAGTACCCGAAATCCGCCATCGAGGTGTTTGTAAACGTGCTCACCAGCGAAGACGTCGGCTTGATGAACTTGGTCACCTGGAGCTCCAATTGTACCGCACTCGCATTGGTCGACTCGGGCATCGAGTTGAAGGACATGGTTTCCACCGGGACCTGTGGCTTGGTCGACGGCAAGATCGTAAGGGACAATCTGTCGGGAGCCCGGGTCTTGGTCAGCACCATGTGCAGCACCAATAAGATTGTAGGCTTGTTGACCGAGGGCACCTTTGACGAGGACCAGTTGAAGTTGTTGATTGAGGGGGGGCTGGAGTATGCGCGCGAGGTGCGGCTGAATTTCAACGGGTACTTGATGGCCCAGGTGAAGTAATGGTATGAGACTAAGAGTGTTGCAGTGGGACATGTGTATGGATTGCATTGTATGGATTGCACTGTATGGATGTATGGATTGCATGTATGGATTGCATTGTATGGATTGTATGGATTGCATTGTGTATGGATTGTATGTATTTATATGTGTATAGATTTGTATTATGTTGATATTAAAACATACATGGGCACCATGTCAATTCATTAATACCCATCTGCGTATCACGATGCATGCTACTGCAAATCACAACTGTAATATAAAGGTACGAGTTGAAAATAGCTAAAATATATTCGCTCAACTATTCCAAAGTCCAACTATGAATTCTTCCAGAGACTCATTCTCCCTGTAAAGAATGGACTTGGCTAGACCATTATCTTTGACAGAGACTTGAATCGGCCAGCATAGTCGACAAGTGAATTCTCCATTTATACATCCTTTCAGTTATGCCAATGATTTCCTTCAGACGTGTATCCAGAAAATCATTCCTTCAGAAGTGTATCCAGAAAGTCATTCCTCGGACGTGTACCCAGAAAATCAATTGCTCGTTGAATACTGAAATTTCACTACAAACGTCAAATCCTCAACGTGGATACAGCCGTTGCCATACTCTAGTAAATCTAAATATTCATTGGAACTTGCAATTGGGCACCAACAAACACGTTGCCAGTGACTATACTTCCAACAGCCCCAAGTTGGTAATTACTCCTACAATCTTTCACAATTCTCGAGATTCGCACCGTAAGCATCTTGCTCACTAGGAGCACTTTACCTACAGTCAAGTACAAGATTATCGCAAATATCACAACTTTCATCTGAATTGACTACACATTGTAGTGGATTCAGCAACATTTCAAATACAGATGCATCCATTTGTTTCCTGGTTGAATATACTTGTTGAATCACCATGTTTCAGAGACAAGGTACAGTTGAATGCAAAAATAAATATTATTCATTTTTAATGTGTAAAATACCCGACATTATCAAAAGTCACAAGACAGTTTTCAATAAAATACAATTACATTGACAAAAGTCGCGATACAGTTTTCAATAAAACACAATTACATTGACAAAAATCGCAAGTTTTCGACACAATCATCGACATTATTCAAGTACATCAACATACTGAATCACCAAAGACCAGCCCCAATACATCACTCACAAGTGCCATCAGAATCCCTTTCCATCGTACTGCAATACATCAAAATGCACACCTACATCGGTCAAATCCAGTCTACTTGTTCATACTTGTTTATCATGCATTAACAGAAACCGTGTTAAATAATCTACATGGATACTCTGGCCCGTAGATACCGTTCTTGGCCTCTGGCACAATCACCCATTTCTTACCTCTGGCCAAGCTAGGAGCAACAACACCACCCTCCAAGATCTCTTTCTTGATGATCTCGTCAGGCGTCTCAGCCAATGTCTTGGACAACAACACCTCGCTGTTGAAAGCCGCCAATTCCTGCTGGCCCTTGTTCCCCACTGAGATCCGTGGGTTCGCTTTCGACCCGAGAGTAAGCAACCCCGAGATTTTGGTTTGGTCAAACGAGCTTACCTGGGGATAGTTTCGGCGGTGGTCTCTTTTGTTGAATGGATTCTTGATTATATCACCGGCTGGAAGCGAAAATGGGTCTGTGTAATCCTTGGCAAGAGGCTGAGACCCTGGTGGTGGGACCCGGTAGAGAGGAACGATTGGGTTACCGCTGGATCTGTTTGGAACAAGCGTGAGCCATTGTCTGAGGAATTCCCAGACCCCCTTGGATCCCGTTGTGTATTTTTTGTAAATAGGCACTGGTCCTCCGCTCATGTTTGTTGAACAGCCAATAAATTTCCAGGAAATACACATGTTACCCGGACATATCCACCGGGTGGGGAGACCTGCGCTTTTTACAGGCGGCTCATGTCGCCAAGCGGCTTACGTTTCTAGGCGGCTCTCCAGGCGGGTTAGGACACACAGTATATTAACCAAATAAGAAACGGCCAATCTTGCCGTAGATCAACAAGGAGATGAAGAAGAAGCTACTTATAAACAAAAACTGCACGAAATAATCAGAAGCAGTCTCTTTGAAGATAAACAACGAGTATAGTACTGCCACGGAGGAGCAGCCAATGAACCCGGAAATTGTACTATCCAAGAGTAACCAGACGCAGGGATTGACAAAACTAAACGCCAAAGCAGCCTGGAGTGGCGACTCCCAGTCAATTCGGCGGAGCCCGAACGATATTCCCAAAAGCGCAATGGCCGAGCGGACAATGGAGTTGAAATCCGCGGCAATGTGGTTGCTGGTGTTTGTGGTGAAAAGTCGCCGACTAAAAGACTTTGGGAACACCGAATCCAACGTAGGCTGAATAAGCGCGAATAGAATGCCCCAGGCAAAGTCGACAAACTCCCTAGGGATTTCGCGTGCAAATACCGTGCGACTCAAGGTGTAGGAGAACTCAAACGGCTTGTTGAAAATGTGTGACGAGCCAATCAAGACGTTCTCGTGAGCATATTCAGTGACCCGCGAGAACACGATGCCGCTGATTCCGACAAGAATCAACCGCAAAATCACCGAAAAAGTGGAAGGAGGGTCGCGCTTGGCGACGGGAATGTCCTTTTGTGATTTGCTGGCAGCGAGATCTTCTGAAAGATGCGAGTACACATCGTTTGAGTCGTTGTTCTCGTCGAGCAAATCAGACGAGTTGTAGATCGAGTTCAAGGTCGGCTTGGTTAAATTGACTGTAGAATCGTTCATTACACATTTGGTCCGCCCTGTAGGTCAACTATACGAATAGATCACGTGATATGCTATATAATATTGCAACTGCAATGTACCGGAAATACGTTGCAACTTACTCATGTGGCTTACTTATCCCCCCCACAGCCATATATTAGACTCCTAAATTACATCATATATCCTCTGACCCCACCTCAGTCTCCAAGCTGGACTTGGTATTGATCCCCTTGATCTCCTTATTGGTGATGCTGATAACCGACCCATTGCGGGTAATCGACTTCTTCTTTTGCAAGTCTTGGAATTTCTGCAAGTTCGGCAACGGCAAGTAATTACTATCGTCCACACTACTCGTGATAAAATCGTCCTCAGGAATCTTCTGCGGTGATCCGCTCACCTGCGAAATGTGGTGCACACTTGTAGGCAGACCACTAGGCAGTGGCGAACTTTGTGTCTCGGCTGGAGGCTGGAGACGAGTATCTAGCTTCTCCTGCTGCTGTTGGGTGCGCAATTTGTTCAACGCATAGTCGCCTGAGTCGAAGTATTTGCGGTCTTTTAACTTATTGGTGAGAATATCGTTTCGACTAGGAAGCTTGCCATACAACTTGTAGATTCGGAGCTCCTGTGCGGATAGACTCAGAACATCGATTCCCGCACTGTTCACTGGTGGGGCTGTAGGAGAAATTGACCGTTCTCTATTACTCATTGTAGCGAAAAAAAAAAAAATTATTTGTGGTGCTGTCACCAGGGATGTAACAAAATTAGCATGACAATAAGCCCAAGATCATCTGATATTACCCGGACAATGTCGATTGCTAAGCTAAAAAAGAAGAGGATTCAGTTGTCACTAACGATGCAGACCCCGACTATCCAGCGAGATGCGGTCTGGTAAGCCTCACTCATGGGTGAAGAGCTGTGCTGAATTAAACTTCCCTCCAGCGATACCTTCACTTCTTTGCAGAACCTAAGAGCCTTGACTTCTCAAAGGCCCAGAGATTCCAACCACGAGGATCGAACCACAATAGACATACTCAACTGAGAAATACCCGGACGTCTGCGCCAGGTGTTAGCGCTTCCGACAAATGCCATTACAGCGAAAGTGAAAATTTACGTTGCGTACAAGTGTGACAAAATAAATGAAAATTATAAAGTAAAGACGATTACTCGTCAAACAACGGCACACTATAACTACACGTGTATTACCCATTTATTACTTGTCATTAATTATCTATAAAAGACTCAATTTCGTCTTTATTCTCGAACTAAGGCTTCGTCGCAACTTTTCCTTGACACGACCACCCAGCAAATGTGAATCGGCGCTCATTTGAGGAGTAATTCTGTCACTGCTATTACTTCTAAGCGATCTCATGGGCTCAAAACTGCGAAATGGAACAAGCCCGTTTGATGATACTGGGCTGAGTGCTCTGGGCACAGACAGACTTCTAGACGATGAAGTAGAGCGAGAAGGGTCTGGTAAAGGATGCGAGTTTAGCAAATCTTTAAAGTAATTTTGATTGAAATTCTGAGGGGTCTCTTTTTGCGTGTATGAGTGTATGTAATTGTCTGAATAGATGACGATGGGGAGACTGAGTTTAGTAGTGCAATAGCTTGTGATTGAGTTTGAGCTTGCAATCTTCTGGATAAACTTTGGTTTTCTAGAGTCGCGGGCATCATTGTGGGTGCTGAGTACCACGAGGGCTGGGCTAAAGTCGAGAATGGTGTTCTCGATGGAAAGCACGACTTTCTGGTCAAAAAGGATGTTTATGCTGATGTTAAGGGGTTTATCCAAGTGGGGGAATACCTTTTTCTCGTACTGGGGCAACACGGAGTCCTTGACGAATGCTTTCAAGGAGTTCACTCCGCTGAGGTAGTAGTGGCTGTCTCTGTAGTCCAAGTCGAACTTTGTCACGACAGAGAGGATGTAGACCTCGTCATTTTCACGGCAGATGTTCTGCATTGTGTGGATGATCGACTGGATAGCCAAGTTATCGATCTGGCCGTCACGAAGCTTGACAAGCACGAGGAGCAATTTGCTGTCCAGGGACTTTTTGTAGCCCTTTGTGTGGAAGTCGTAGCTGACGAGCGGCTTGTTGAACGACGGAGCAATGTAGTATGGGTTAGTCATGCGATTGTAGGCATTGATATCTCGTTGTCTGGTGTTGTTGATGAAGTTTCTGTACTTTTCAGAGATGGGGGTGCAGGCCATTGTCTCGAAGGACACCGACTGGGTGACGGGCAACGCGGAAATCATGACGGAGAAATAGATGTGATGATGAGAACAAGAAGATTAAGAGGATGGTGAAAGAAAATTGGGAAACGGTGGATAGTGCAGATATATGTAGAGGCCGCTAAAATTTCTCGCTGCTCGGGGAACCGAGTGCGTGACTAGGAGTGGGGGGGGGGGGGGGGGGGGGGGTGCTCGTGGTGAGTGGATTGTGAGGTAGTGTGGATTATGAATGGATTGTGAGGTAGTGTGTATTGTAAAATGTAATTGCCAATTGCAATTCAATGTAAACGGCCGGACTGGTTTATATGATGCATTTCTGTAATTGGTATGCGATGCTGGATTCTGCCAAGACCCTCTGGACAAATGTCTAAATGTACATTACGCTCGGTGATCCATGCTACGATTTGCGCGACGAATCTCGACACGGGTGCCGCCCAATTTCCTCAGCTATAAAATTGGCAGGATAGTGGAAGTCAGGGAGCACCCTGATGCAGACAGTTTATATGTATCTAGAATCACGCTTGGGCCCAACGAAGTGACGGTGTGCAGCGGGCTTCGGAGGTTCCTTGGGCTTGGCGAGTTGGAAAACCGGGCAGTGGTGGTTGTGGATAACTTAAAGGCCAGCAAGATGCGCGGGGTCCGATCGGAGGCCATGCTTTTGGCTGCGGAAAAGGACGGGTGTGTTGAGTTGGTGGATCCTCCACTGGGTACTGAGGGCGAGCCGTTGGTGTTTAAAGCAAAGGAGGATGTGTTTGCGGTTGGTGAGTTTTCGCGGGTGAAAAATGCCAAGAAGTTGGTTGAGTATTTGGACGGAGTAAGTACAAATGATACGCGGGAGGTTGTGTATGAGGACATGTATTTGATGAGTGAGGCTGGGGAGGTGTGTACAGTGGAGAGTATTACTGGTGGGAAGGTCAAGTAGAGGATATACGACGATGTACTGTGAGATATATGACGAAACACTGTGATTAGTAGAATCGCTGACCAGCCGACTTGGTGTAGATTGTGCCCTTGAGGATATTGTAATAAAGTCCAATTGCTTCCTACAACGGTTGTCTTTGTTGTCTTTTATTTCCTGTTTTTTTCAAGTACAAATAGTCAGGCTTTTTGTTGAATTGTGAAGCGAATATATTTTAGCCATTTCCCAACTTGTATCCTAGTTGCTATATTACAGGCATGGTGCTATAGGAAATACGCTGGATTTCTAGGGTCCACCCCAAATGGGTCAGTCAGTGATTTCCATGTACGTGGGACACATGGAGGTCTACTGTGATGGTGGATTTCGTCAGGTGTGACGATTAGTTTTTATAAATGTATATTTCCAGGAGACACGACGGACTGGATTCTAGCTGATTCTCCTTATAAAGATTGATTTCACGACACTTGGCGAGGCGAAATGTGCCATTTGGGATTCCTGGAAAGGCAGAGACTATGACCAGTGTAGCAAAAAAGGTATCACTGTTTTTGGAGCTACAGTAATTCGTTTCACACCTTTTCTTGGCGATAATTTTTGTATCATTCGATTGTGGTCTTTTGACTTTTGGCAATTGAGCTTTGAATAGTCCAGCAAATGGTTGACCATTTCACCAACACATTTCCAGTGATGACGTCCAAAACCATGTTGTACATGGAATGAATCATGAACACTGGCATATAGAATTTGACCATATAAATAATACAGTGATTAAATAATACAATGATTAAATAATACAATGATTAAATAATACAATGATTAAATAATACAATGATTAAATAATACAATGATTAAATAATAAAATACAGTGATTAAACAATACAGTGATTAAACAATACAGTGATTAAACAATACAATACAGTGATTAAATAATACAAATTTTACAGAGATTAAATAATACAATGATTAAATAATACAAATTCTACAGCGATTAAATAATACAGTGATTAAATAATACAGAATAAATACAGGTTATCTGAGCATCCTTCAACAGTCTATCAGCAGATGCAATTTCCAGCGTCGACATGTGCAATTCATTTCCAGCCGTCCATTTTGTAGTAGTTTAGTATATTGTAGTATAAAAATACAGTGTATGATGGCGATGTGAGTCTATGGCACCACCTCACTCTCCTTCCACTGGTCAAAGTTGACTCTTTCATACAAGAGCCGCTTGCTGTTGCCGTAGCTATCCTTAAAGTAGTCAACCTTGTTGATCAACAACACCACAACAGCAAAGTGCTTCAAGCCCTCGTTGACGTTCTGCCCGTCAACCCCCCTATCTATGCGGTCCAACAACTTGCGTTTGTCCTCGTCCATAAGCTGGCGGGGATCTGGCTTCTTGTAGGAGGACTTGCTCTTGGAGGAGTTCAAGTTCCAGCAGCGGGAGAATTCGGCCTGGTAGTCCTCCTTGGTTGGCGCAGTGATCACATGCGGATGCGTGGAAACCAACTCAGTGAGCAGCTGGTTCGTTGACTGGTGGTGAGCAAGAGCCAGCGGAGAGAACAACGGGTAGTCGTTGGAGGCACGTGCGGACTTGTTGATGAGGAATATCGACGAGGTGGAGTGCGATTTGTGCAACACGGGCACACCGAGATCGTCGTTGTCGTCGTCATCTTCCTCATAAGGCTTGTTGACCAAGTCCGGAAGCGTAATGTCGGGGTATTGGTCCAAGGTAATCACCTTTGCCTGGCCCGAAAAACGAAACTGTTTTGACGAGCCTGGGAAGTAGTAGCAGGCCTCGAAGTTGTTGTTGCTACGGAGCTCGCTGAACTTGCTGGAGCGCAAGTCTGTGGTGAAGATGAGCGCATTGGTCGACTCGTCGTCAAAGAGAAACCCGCGGTGGACACACGTACGGGTGTGGGGAACCAACTTGGCAATGTCGATAGTGGCAAACGAAAAGGCAACAAAGGGCCCTGCTTCCTGGCTGAGCCCGCTCTTGAAAGCCGGGATCCAAGGAGCTATACACTGCATTTTGCCATCCAAGTTTTTGCCACGGGGAAATTTTCACGAAAAAGCACTCACCTGAAAACTGCGGGTATGCTGGAACAGGTCTACAGGTGGGAAACTCGCGGGTGCAGAATATATATACCGGTTTATTATTATCTTCGCTACACGTGTGCCCCAGGCAAACGGCTTTGTCTTGCCTATTTCATCGACGCTGGAAATCCGTCGTACTCAGATGAAGAATTTTCATCTCCAAACGCAAACTGAATACATGTCACATACTGTCACCCTGGCCTTGCTTGGCTGCTTCTCCCGTTCCTTTTCGCTCCCATCTCCCACAGCCCTGGCCCGTTGGCTTTTTGTCTTCCTTCCCCTCCTCTTTTGCTCCTTCCCGCGGCTTCTTTGCCCCTTTCCCGGGCTTCTCTTGTCATGCACTTCCCTTCAAGTCACCCCAATATGAAACAGTGCCTTGTGCTTTTGCCTAGAAATTTCCTAGTCCACTGCCCATCATACCAATCTAGCACTACGTGGTACATATGATTAGCACGTTTTACGTTCCAATTGACGCTTCTCCGATCTGCCTTGACCTATGGCACCACATTTGCAGTGATGTTTTCACGGCTATTCGTAGCTGTCCTATTTTTACCTCTGACTTTTGGCCTGGCCGACGTATGCACTATGTTATTCGTTGGTACTATGTTATTCGTTGGTACTATGTTATTCGTTGGTACTATGTTATTCGTTGGTACTACGTTATTCTTTAGTACTACTTTATTCTTTAGTACTACTTTATTCTTTAGTACTACTTTATTCTTTAGTACTACTTTATTCTTTAGTACTACTTTATTCTTTAGTACTACTTTATTCTTTAGTACTACTTTATTCTTTAGTACTACTTTATTCTTTGACATTTGTTTTCATGTTTTCCACAACGTTTTCCACCGCATTTTCACAACGTTTTCGCTACAGCGCGCATCCTTTTCTTCTACATTTTCTCAGTAATGCTAAAAATATTCATATAAAGGCCATCTACTTACCAACAGCAAACATATCATCCTGATATGCCAGCTACTATTTGTGACAATTACATGGTAAATTTTATATTTATTTTCCCACATTTTTTTACATTTTACTTTTCCACTTTCTCAGCAACTGCGTATATACACATTGCTAATTACTATACTAATTGCCATACTAATTACCATACTAATTGCCATACTAATTACCATACTAATTGCCATACTGATCGCCATACTAATCGCCATACTGATTATCCATAGCCACTCTCTGCAATTCCGTATCGCCATCTCATTACTCACATTTACATGCATCTACCTTTACCATCTATTCTGCTATTCACTTTGCCTCCAAATATTCACATCTGGACCCTACAGACTTGCTCTGGATTTCACCAGTTCTCGCCCTAGATTTCACCACTTCCTCGCTAAAAACTTCCCTATCCACCTCCCCTCACCGTCTCTTTCTTTTTGCCTTGTCCCACGCACCACTGGCCTTCCGCTTTCCCCCACCATACTCCCGACTATTACCAAATATCCCCCAGTCTTCTCCTCCAAACACATTTTCCTGCTCACGCTTCTTCTCCTTGGCAGACTTCTTCGTCATCGTCCGTGGCAATCTCGTGAAATTCTCCTCCTCGTACCTCGTAATCTCCTCTTCCTTTGCTAATTCCTGCTTCGTCTTGATTCCCCCTCGTCCATGGTCTACAATATTAGACCCAATCGAATACTCGGTTCGTGGCGCATCGCCTCGCTCCTCAATGTACTCCTCCATCGCTTGCAACTTCCGTCCAGGCTTGGAAGACGCTCCAGCCGCACTTGGCGGCGCCACAGCCACAATCTTTGGCGGCTTGTACTTCTTGTCACGCTTCTCGCTGGTCTCGGGCTGCACAATGGCACGTGCATTGGGCTTGAAGTTCAAGTCGTCGTCCAGATCTTCCGAATCTTCTTCTTCTTCCACCAACTCTTCTGGCGCCTTCTTTTGATTCTCCTTTTCCCGGTTATAGCTCCGGACCATCTTGTCCAACTGATAGCTGATTTTCTTTTCCAATCCCTTTACCCCTCGCTCAAGCACAACTCGCTGCACAACACTGTTTTCCACTGCTTTTTCCACTGCTTTTTCCGCACCGGCTTCCTCGCCCTTTAGATCCTCCACTCGGCTCAACAAAACAAGTGCCAAACTGTTGAGATACAGCAACAAAGACTCGTGCTTCAATGCCAACAACGACACGCCATGAGTGCCCGAGTCCTGCTCCAAAAATTCAGGAACCTCCTCGGCATCGATCTTGGCAATAATTTTCCGCACAACTTCCTCTGAAGCCTCACTGGAACTCCGGATCGTCTTTAATAGTGCATTCATGCTACTTACTACAGATGTGCAGGGCGAAAATTTATTTTGCGTGCCGGGTAAACGAAGAGCAAATTTTTTTTATCTCATCTGTCTAGGAGCACTTAGTTACATTATACCATGCCACAGAACGAATATATTGAACAGCATATCAAGCAGCATGGTCGGAGATTAGACCACGAGGAGCGGAAGCGGAAGCGGGAAGCCCGTGAGGGACACAGAATTGCCAAGGACGCAAAGAGATTGACAGGGTGGAGAGGTAAGCAGTTTGCAAAGAAACGTCACCAGGAGAAGGTTGAAATGAAGAAGAAGATCAAGGCGCACGAGGAAAGCAAGGTCAAGGGTCCTGCAAAGAAGAACGATCCAGAAGAGGCGTTGCCTACTTATTTGTTGGACCGTGAGAAGCAGACCACTGCCAAGGCGATTTCCAGTTCGATCAAGCAGAAGCGGTTGGAAAAGGCTGATAAATTCTCTGTGCCGTTGCCAAAGGTGCGGGGAATCAGCGAGGAGGAGATGTTCAAGGTGATCAAGACCGGTAAAAAGTCCAAGAAGAAGGCATGGAAGCGTATGATCACCAAGCACACGTTTGTGGGCGAGAACTTCACCCGGAAACCGGCCAAGTTGGAGCGGATTATCCGACCTACGGCCCTTAGACAGAAGAAGGCCAATGTGACACACCCTGAATTGGGTGTCACTGTGTTTTTGCCGATTTTGGGGGTCAAGAAGAACCCCCAAAGTCCAATGTACACCCAGTTGGGGGTGTTGACCAAGGGTACGATAATTGAGGTGAATGTGAGTGAGTTGGGGCTCGTGACTCCAGGAGGTAAGGTTGTCTGGGGAAAATACGCGCAGGTGACCAACGAGCCTGACCGGGACGGATGTGTGAATGCAGTTTTGCTTGTGTAGGGTGTGAGATGGAGAGTGGTTGAGTAATGTGTAGCACTAAATACAGGGACTAGTACTGGGTGTAGTTGTAGAGTGAGATGGCATTGCAATTGAGGAGGGTGGCATTGCAATTAAAAGAGGAGGTGTGGCATTTTAATTGGAGGTGGTGGTGTGGCATTGGAATTAGGATAAGGAATTTAGTGCTGTAAGGAATCTAGTGCTTGTAGAAACCATGTTAGTGGTAGTATACTGTTTAATCATATTTGGCACCTCACATAAACGCTCCCGTGAATGTTTAATACTGTTTTAAAATATTAACCAAGGTTTTGTTAACTTGTTTTAGGATTTCCAAGGCTGCTTGGGATTTTGTTAAACAGTAGTTTTAGGGTCCAAGTGAAATTGTCAAATCACTTTGCTTGTAGAGACGAGTTGATATACAATAACATTCTTGAAGATTAGGATATGGGTTGTGAATGGTTATAATACGAGTTGTAAATGGTTATAATACGAGTTATGATGGCTAAATATTGCTCAACTATTCGTCAGACCAAGACTATTGTTATGGACCTGGCTAGACCATACCATGAGACACGATGGAGTCAAGAGAGCTCTAGACTACGAGTGAGATGAGTGAGCCAAGATATATTCTCTTGTTACGTGACCACTGGCATTTTATGTTGCAAGCAAGTACTTGCTGTGAGGGTTGGCAGAGAGTAGAATATAGTGATTTAGTAATGATGCGATACCAATTAATCTGCGATACCAATTAATCTGCGATACCAATTAATCTGCAATACCAATTAATCTGCGATACCAATTAAATAACCTAATACCAATTATATAACCTAATACCAATCTAAACCTATAACTAATCTGGACCAGCAAGCGTAGTGCGGATAGCCCCATGAAAACGCACAACCACCCGAGGCAGCCACACGACGGGAATATCCGGCCAATGAGCAAATTAAAATATAAACAACCCCGCCAGCAATGGCAGCCACAGGCTACATTTAAATTCTACGCGTCGGCCGCCAGCCGGAGCCCGGTGTTGAGCTGTGATAGGCACACTACACTCGTGCATGAAAAATTTCCTGGACAAAACAAACGACATGAACAGCAAGGAAATCAAAACTGCAGTCACAAACCTCGACAAGGCAAAGGACGACGCGACGATACTTGAGATTCTCACTGTTCTCGAGCGAGATGTCCGGGCCACGGAGTCGCTTTTACGGGTAAGTTGCTTGATTGCGAGGACGCACTAACAGTAGGAAACCAAGGTTGGGGTGGCCGTGAACAAGTTCCGGGCGCTGAAGAACGGCGAGATTGCGGATTTGGTCAAGAAGATGATCAAGAAATGGAAGGACGAGGTGAAACGCGCAAAGACCAAGGCGGAGCCGAAGAAGACGCCGTCGACGGTTGCTGTCCCAGTAAAGTACAGCGACAATCGGAACTACAAGACAGATGGGGTGGATACCGCGATCTACGACGACAAGACGCGGAACGGGTCGTTGCAGGCTCTTTATAACGCGTTGGCAAAGGACAACAAGACGCTGAGCAGCAAGGAGATTTTTGCAATTGCCAAGGAGATTGAGTTGGCAGTGCTAGACTTGGCGAAGCAGGAGACTGGCGACGTGTACCGGTCGAAGCTCCGGTCGTTGGTGATGAACATCAAGTCGGCAAACAACCCAGAGCTCCGGCACAAGATCTTGGGCCGGGAGGTGGTTGCCAGCAAGTTGGTGGTGATGAGTCCGCAGGAGATGGTGTTTAACGAGAAGTTGAAGACCGAGCGCGAGCAGATTGAGAAGGAGAACTTGTTCAAGGCCAAGTCTGCAGTGGAGAAGCGGGCGGTCACTGACAGTTTCCAGTGTGGAAAGTGCAAGCAACGGAAGGTGACGTACTACCAGATGCAGACCCGGTCTGCCGATGAGCCGTTGACGACGTTTTGCACCTGTGTGAATTGCGGGAACCACTGGACGTTTTCGTAGGAGGCATTGATTGGTGATTGGTTGATTGGTGATTGATGATTGATTGATGATTGATTGATGATTGATTGATAACTGATAATTGATAATTGATAATTGATTGATGATTGATAATTGATTGATGATTGATTGATGATTGATTGGTGATTGATTGATAATTGTTTGTTTGTTTGGATTGATTCAATTGATTCAATTTATTGGATTGATTGGAATATTGGATTGGACCTATAAGTGGTAACATCCATTGTAGTTAATGGCAAGTGATTCTTGGAAATATTGCCATCTACTGTACATCACTATAGTATAATACACCAGCCTTGTTCCCATTTCTTGGTACCTTGCCCAACCGGGTAATACGTATATAAGCACGCATCTTTTTTCTCCTAGCCAAAATGGCCTCCGACTCCCAAGTGATATACCTAGGCAACATACCCTACCACTGGAATGATGAGAACCTCAAGAGCGTTCTCAAGGGCAGCGGCAGAATCACAGACTTCCGCATCCGCTACGAGGCCCCAGGAAGAAACAAGGGCTTCTGTTTCGTCGAGTATCTCACCAGCCAGGAAGCAATCACGGCAATCGAGCTTCTCCGGCAGGTGAGCGTCAACGGCAGAAAGCGGTTCCGCGTCGAATTGTCCAAGGAGGGTCTCCGTGCCGTCCACCAGACAGGCGGCTCCAAGAATATCTTGAACTTCTCCAGAGACGCGTTCCCGCCAGAAGTGGTTTTGCCGCCAGAGATGCTCTCCGCCGACGAAGCAGGTCAGTACCTGGACCCAGCACAGCTGCCCAGCCAGCCGCAAATGCCCGACCGCTTGCTCAATGCCCCTGACAATTTGCCGCCATTGAACCTGGACTTGTTCCTGGCCGACAACAAGGTCGCAGAGAACTTGCTGAAGATCCCGCCGGCAAAGGTCATCCAGTTGATTGCCACATTGAAGAACTTGCTTCTCCAGGGCGACATTGCCAACGCCACGAATATCTTGAAGTACAACAACCAAATCACCGTGGCAATCGCCCAGGCGTTGCTTCTCATGGGGTTTGTGAACAACGACGTCATTACCCAGGCAGCTAGCAACGTTGCGAGCGGCAGTGGTGTCCAAAATCGTCAAAATGGACACAACAATAACAATAACAACAATAACGGTTATACCAATAGCAATAACAACAATAACGGGTATAACAATAACAATAACAACAATTTTAACAACGGTTATAACAACAACAATAACAACGGTTTTAATAACAACAACGGTTATAACAATAACAACAATAACTTCAACAATAACAATAATAATAACCAAGGCAACTTCAATAATAACCAAGGAAACTTCAATAACAATCAGGGCCAGAGCTTCAATGAGAGTTTCAACCGGCCTCCTCCTTCCGGCCCTACCCCAATGAACCAACCTTCCTTCCCACCAGAATGGCAACCACTCCCTCCTCAGACAATTGCAAAACTTCTCCAGCTTCCTGACCAGAATCAGGCAAAAGTCATTGGCCAGGTCTTGTTACTCTCCCCTGAGCAGGTGTCTCAATTACCAGTAGAACAGAAATCGGCAGTCGACCAAATCAGACTGCAGTATCTATAACAGTACCAGCTGTCGCCAATGATATAGAAATTATACAATGACATGAAATTGTAGTCGGCCTATCAATCTGTAGAATGATCCAAAATACGGGAAAATGAACTTAAAGATAATGGATGTCGTATAAAATACTGGCAAAAATAATTTAAAGTATTTGTGAAAAATATATTGGTAATGACGAGGTTCGAACTCGCGCACCCGTAGGTACCTGCCAGATTAATCAAACGATTCCTAACGCAGGCGCCTTAACCACTCGGCCACATTACCTTAGTTGGCATTGAATTGGTGTAGTGTGCAATATAACGTGGGTTTACACCTGAAATCAGTTGTGGCGGATTTCCAACTGATGAGGGATTCCAAATGAGAAGATAGTACTTTTGGATGGATCTATTGAGCATGAAGATCACGTTACAGTAAATAAATCATACTGCAAATGATGCTAGATTACTAATTAGCGAGTATCCTTGCAATAGGGATATACCACCATACATCATTCAAATTGTACAATATGATAAATGGACAAGATATTCCATGTAATTTAAATTATTACACAATATGATGTACTAACAAAAAACCTTAGACTGTGATCAATGATAAGGAAAAACTTAATACGTAAATACGGCCCACAATATTAAATAAATAATATTGTAGGTTCGGAGCACAGAACTATCAGTAGCTACTATAACAATTATACATTGTTCCAATCGATACCGTAATATACATTCTGTATATAAAATCCTGAACTAAATTACTTGGAGGCAGTAAAGCCCTTTTATAAGGTATTATAGGTAGGGTAATACTGCTCCATCCGGTTGTAACCACATCATCAATAATCGTGGTTACGAGACCAAGAACTCTGATAGGATAAGTACATTTCACTAATGTACGTCACAATAGGACGGTATGATTAGAGAGCAATGGGCGTGGCTATACATCTACAAAGATTACTGCACATTTGCATGTATTCTAACCATGGAAAATGTCAATATTTTTTGATATACAATGATATTTGACAAATTATATTATTCAAATATGTGAATATTCTTTTTTACAATAGCAGTCTGTCAGAATTGCTATCATATACGCTCATAAACTCACGACAACTATTACTTTGTTACCTAAGCCAATCCTACACAATAGGAGACGGTTTACGGTACAGCATACCACCTGGATTTCTTGTAGCTATGATTTACAATTATAAAAATCAACGGGGCTATTGTTTCAATGGTGCTTCAACTGAGACTGCTCATTGTATATACTCTGGTACATGCTCATGTACTTTATAAGAGTGTACAGTCTTTGCTAGTGGAAATACAAGTACGATTGTCTCGTGACATGAAAAACAACCATGCATTTAGTCGTAGATGGTAAAGCATCACAACCAGTCAGAATAAGCACACTCTATTTTAATACAAGTCGTCGCCGACGACCCTGGACATGCCAAACCACGTGACAAATCTTTGAACACACGTGACAAATGTTTATAAACCAACTTGGCGCATTTCGAGTCAACAATGTCGCACCGGGTTCCATTGGCGGCGCAAAATGTCAACGTGAATCAGCCCAACACTGCGGGCAAGATTATGCGCTGGCAGAAGTATCTCCGGTCGTGCACCATATATATTGACCAGACCTACCTTGAGACTGGTCCCGAGTCGTACAAGACCCGCAACTTGAAGCTGGTGTTTAAAAAAGCAGGAGCGAAGATTGCGAGTTTTTTCAGCGAGGACGTGGATATTATTGTGTCCAAGCGGCCGTTTGAGGCCGGTACACTTTATCCTAAGAGCGACATGTTCTCGAAAGTGGACGGGGTCACCACGAGGGTGTGGAATTATACCAAGAGCGTGAGCATTCTCAAGCAGATTGGCGTCACGGTGGAGATGGCACGCGCCCCTTCGCTCCAGGGATTGCTTGCCGGGGAAAAGAGTCGTCCGACGAAGTACCATTTCTTTGCCTACAACTTCTTGTACGTGTACGACTTGGACAAAAAGTACCGGCCGATTGTCGCCAAGGAGTGGCAGACGCGCAACAGCTGGCCCTGTTGGCAGCACTGTACCGGGGGGAAGTCGCTTTTCCTTGGAAGCAGCGGGTCTGGGTCCGAGTCGCGCCGAGCAAAGTTGAAGATCAAGTTTGAGAAATCGCAGAGGCAGCGGGACCAGCTCCGGCAGCACTATGGGGATAAAAGCACGTCTGAGGATGCGCCTGGAAACGAGCTAGTGGACGAGGTGAGTTACGAACCGGCACAGGTTGAATCTGGAGTCGGCACGGTGGTCGAGCCGTCGACGATTGTGCCCTTGGTGCCACAGGTGCGTATTCCAGGCCCATTGAAGCGACGACTTGTTGTGGAGGACGAGGTGAGGCCGCGGGAGAGAAGCCGGGTGCCGCCTCCGCCTCCAGTGAGTGGGGTAAAGCTCCGGTGTGAAAACTGCAGCAACTACTTCTACGACATGGACCAGCATCTCAAGACGGCGGCACATCGCGAGTATGCTGCCAACGACGGCAACTTTGCCAAGATTGATGCGTTTATCCAGCTTCTCCATCAATAGCATACATTTACTTACAGTCTGACTGTATTACAGTATACGCATTTATACGTGAGTTGCATCCCAGTCTTGTCACTCTATTCCTAACTCGTGTCTAATTATATCACTCATCTATTACATTCTATACTTCCTGATTATATACTACACCTCTAGTCTAATTATATCACACTTTACCTAATTAGATCTTATACATTCATGTAATGTAGTAACTAAGATACGAGTTGATAAGATAGTTGGAATATATTCGCTTGACCTATTTGGGAGATTAGCTATATAAGTGGTGACGGAGTCAGGAAAGGAGAGACGTGAACGTACGGCACGGCTGCCTTAGTATTACCTCAACTGGTCAAAGGGATGTGTTTAAGGTAAATGTCTGAGCGTGATTAGAGGAGATCGAGTCTTGTAACAGGAAGCATTAAGATAAGTAAGAACTTATTACAATTCGCATAATTACATTTCACTCTTTACCTATTATATCCCATACTTCACCTATATCCCATACTTCACCTATATCCCATACTTCACCTATATCCCATACTTACAGTCTAATTACATCCCACCCACTTCCACTCTGCATATTTATTCTTGTATTTAGCTACATGGTCTCCGGCATACGGTTGTTGGACAAATATTTCTTTACTCAGGAACATCAGGTACCATTACCGTTGAAGAAAAACCAGTCAGCCCTCATTCGATTGGAATTAAAAGCTTCAATGTGAGCAGTCGTACCGTCGCTACTTATTGCTTGTCCACTCTACAGACATCCCACACTTCCAGTACATTGTATTATTTACACCAGGGAAAACTCCACATCCCCAATCGCAGAATAGTATCCCCCACGCATCGTCTGGGCAACACGCCGTGCAAACGACTGCTTGTTCTTGTACAACAACTCGGCCGCGTCCTTGTTGAGCGGGTCGTTTGGGTTTGGGTCCGAAAACAAGAACGAGACCCCGAGAATCACACGGAAAAGGTCCAATGCCGGCGACCACGACTCGCGAAGAATGTTCAAGCAGATGTTGCCTTGATAGTCAATGTTCGGGTGGTAAATCACCTGGGTGCACTTTACCTTGGGCGGGTCGATTGGGTAGTTGTCGTTCACTGCCACTGTGAAGTTGAACTTCCCACCCTTGTAGTACCCGCTCTCTGGTGCGAGCAGCAACTCGAAAAACATCTTGTTGTTCTTGTCAGGGAAGCTGATTTTGAAGTTTGCCGGTAGGCTCTGGAGCGCCTCAAAGTCCTTCTCCATCCGCACCTGTCCCGGGGATTTCGTCGACACCGTCTGGCTGTTTGTGTCGCCTTGCCGGAGCTTCTCTAGCCGTTTTTTTTCCTGAAGCTGTTTGAGTTTGAGCTGGCGTTAGTGTGGTCGAATCATGTGAGTACTTACCATTTGCCCATGCTCATTCCATGATGGAAATTTATAGTGCTTACTAAGCGGCACGAGACTATGCGCATAGAGTGGTGAAATACAAGATTGAAGAAGATATGAAGAAGATATGAAGAAGATATGAAGAAGATATGAAGAAGATGATTATATTGAATAGTAATTGAGCTAGCCAAGTACATTCCCTAAATAATGCCATACCCAGACCGTATCTGGTAAAATAAAGAGCATCTGTGCGTGTCTCATTAGAAATCACCTACTTCATGGGAATCATTCTTAAACCAAGACCAGATGCATTTTACATCAAGACATTACTGCGGTCCTGCTTTATACATCAACATGCACAGGTCAAATCATACAACAATCATAATTAGGCACTCGTCAATCCAATGGCCTCCACAACCAATCTTTACGTCAATGATAGCAAAAATCATCCATAGTCCCTTGTACACCCCAAAATTTCGTTCAACCACCTACATCAACCCAGAAGACAATTTACAGGCATCTTTATGTAAAATTAGCCCACTTTACAATCCACACAAGGTCCCCAAGACAGCTAAAAACTCCCAAGTGCAAATCCATCAAACCGTAAAAAATCAAACCGTAAAATGGCTTGAAAGCCACATTGCTCTGAAAACTTGCAATTTTTTACGACACATGGCTCACATTTAATGTCATGAATCACATCCAGTCTCAATTCTACATCACCCAGTCAAATTCTACATCACCCAGCCAAATTCTACATCATCCAATCAGCATCCATTATCGAGCAAACAAATAGCCAATACGCATCCTTCACTTGCTCACCTTTTGCTTCTTCCGTTTCACCGACAACACTGTAATTGGCGCTGCTGCTGAAACTCGCGTATGTTGCCTATGCTGCGACTTCCCTACAACAGTCTTAAACCCACATTGCCCTTCTTGTACCGGCAAATTCAAGTAGTTGCAATTGTTGTTCAACAAGTACTGCAAGTTTCTGAAACCGTTGCGCGCACTTTCCACAGAATTATACAGCTCACCAGTGAGATAGCTTTTCAAGAACTTGACCTTCTGCCGCGTCAAGATCACCAACTCCAGACTGAAATTGTTGATGACAATGCCGTGACGAGCAAAGTCGTCCACACACACACTCGTCTCTGAGTATACCACTGCGGTTCCTTCTCCCAGAACCGTCTTCGAAGCCTCGATAATACCCACCACACTCGTCAAGCGAAACTCCTGGCGACCCGCAAGTTCGCTCCAAAACTGTTCAGTTGATATGCTCTCTAGTCTGTCCTCGACGACCAAGTGCTCAAGGAACCTGCCCTTGGGATCATCCGGGAACAAGGGAACGGTGTTCATGGCAAGCATATCCTTTTTGCAAGTCTTTACCTCCCACCTATCGCTGAGCTTCGCTAGAAACTGCTCAATAGTGTGGCTGTCCTCACCCGGAATCGCCAAGGTACCTTTGAAGCCGGAGATCGAGTCAAGAAGCTTCAACCACCAGGCCAACAAGCCTCGGTCGGAAAGAAGATGTTTTCCCCGGTTCTCGTACGAAAGCGGAAACAAGTACTGTTTTTCCGCGCGTGTAAACAACTGGATCTTGATGAGAGTCGGTTTGTCAGTGGTGATGGTGCCGAACCGCACAGGGTGCTTTTTGGAGGCAAAGTGCCGGTTCAATAACTCCTTGGTGGATAGCTGCTTATGGGGTTCTTGCGAAATTATAAACCGCGAAAGATAATGCGAGACCGGAAGGTCCACCAAGTACTGTAGTACCTCTTTGACTATGGCAGTGGACCTAATCTTTTTCAACCCGGTGGTGTCGACCTTTGACACGTAGATGATTTTTTGAACTGGTCTGTCGTTGTCGAAGCCGTGTGACTTGTCTATTATCACATATACAATGATTTCCAACCCCAATTGGATGATTTCGTCCTGGGCCACCATAATGAGGTGCTGTGCTTTGACTGTTATGGAGTCATGTGTTGGTGGGTCGATGAGGATATTTGGCGACTTTCGAGGAAACGACTGGAGGTGGAGAAGCTGAAAGGTTTCATTTTCCGGTAGCACTGATGCGATGGAGGTGTGGAGAGACATGAAAAACTGCAATGCGTTACCCAGTAAATATGTGATGGATAAATGTTAGCTGAATTGGATGAAGCGGAATGGGCGAATAATTTGGCGAATAATTTAAGCTGAGTTGGATGAATTTAAGCTGAATTGAACGAATTTAAGCCGAATTGGATGATTAAACTATATATCCAATGATAAATTCCAGGTTAAATATATGTAAGTGACTGGGGCAGTTCCTGGACTGATATTTTCCATGGACAATTTTATATATTCCCCAGCCAAGTAGTATATCACATTTACATCTCTTCAACACCCTCATCTTACTAGGATCCCATTGTACGTACTGTGCTAGTATATTTTCTGTAACCCAGTTTACAATTTCTGGCATACACTTTTCACTGAAATGTCACTCGAGTCCCAGAAAACAGTCTACATAATACCCAAGAAACGAGACCAAAGAAGCCCCGTGTTCCCCAAAATACACCCCACGGATGACCAGAATGCCCGGTATCATTCATACCGCAAACTCTGGAACAAATACCAGCAGCTAATCGAAGATGTGATCACCACCAAGCGGTCGCCGGTTATTGCACAAATCTTGCAAAAAATAAACGCCGAGAGACCGCAGCAAGACGACGAACAGTACAAAATCCCCAGCTTATTGCTTGTGTCTGGCACAAATATCATCAACCATAACCAGTTGATCACCGGCCTCACCCAGGCATTGGCTTCCCAAAGCAGGTCCCGGTTGGTGATTCTCGACAATTGCCACGATATAAAAGGCGCAATCCGACTGATCTTGCTTAGTTTGCACGAGTTCAAGGTCGGGTCCGTGGATGTGAGCGAAATCCATCGATATTGCTTGGACAACCACATTGACCGGCTAGTACTATTGGTGAAAAACCTCAACACATTCAACTCCAACGTGTTGCACAGACTTCTATTGATCATCTCCAAGTCCCCTGAAATCCCATTCCGTGTTCTCTTCAACACCTCGTCGTTTTCCTCCTTCCCCTTGGCTATCAGCCGGCTAGTTCTGTGCCTGAAGCTTGTCATCACCAACGACACCGCCGACGTGCTCAACGAGCTATCAGACAAGCTAATTTACCAGAACCGCGACTTTGTGTTTGGGCCTCGCTTGGTGAAGGACTTGTACGATAATAATCTCACCGTGGACAATTTTGTCGCCAACATCCAGTACGCCCTAATGCTGCACTATTTCAACCACAACATGGCCAAATTGGAGCATCATCTGGATATTGTCGGTAATTTCGCCGCCTCAAAAGATAATCTTTGCAGTTTCTTGGACGTCCTCATGACCGTTCAGCAGACTTTGAACGTCACAGTGTCCAAGGTCGATCTCTACTGTATGATTCTTAGCGACTTGGACAAGTTCAATCACTATACTAGCAATTTGTTGCTCAAGATGGCCAAAATCAGCCGTCTGCAGTTTGAAACCTTGCTCCAAGACCTTGGAAAATTGAATAGTAGCTATTTGACCAGGCTCCTTGAACCTTCCGATACTGCCCAAGACCCACATGCTAACACCATTGAGCTCAATGTGAGGCACGAAAAGAGGCTCTACAAATTTATTGATGATTTTAATCAGACTTTTTTCCAGCATGGTAATACCGCAGTCGACTCGCCAATAGAAATGGGATTTTCACAACTACTTAATTTCCCCATGAAGGAATTGCTTGTCATTGACACGGACATTTTGTTTGCCACACGGTTTCCAAATACCCGAAAGACATTGGAAACAAGATTGAGTGAGGGCGACGGTTTTCTTGTTCAGATGTTCAAGTTGTATAAAGAAGCACCGTTGAACATTAACTTGTATGACTACTATCTCTCGTTCAAGTCTGGGTTGGATAGGCACAAGTACCTGGCGGTATGCGGCGATGCTGACTGGGATAAATTGGTGTTGGCGTGGTTTTTGAGCAACTTGCTTGATCTTCAGTTTATTGGGGTCTTGAGATCTGGCAAGAGACGGATTGAAAGTTTGCAAAAGGTGATTTGGACATCAAAATAGTGTGCAGGCAGCATGTCACAAGGGTGATGTTGATTGACTGTTTATAATATACGTGATAACCGCTGTGATGATAGTAGTCGCCTGGAGTTTAAAGTGTAGATTCAAGGTCTATTGTGGCCAATGTGGGTTCCGATAAAGAGTATACTTATTGGATAAAGAGCATTTTACTGGATAAAGATCAGCATATATTAAAACGGCTACAAACAAAAATTAACAAAATATTCTCACCTACCCAACGACTGGAAGCTTGTCTGACAAGCTAGCAGTTGCTTATGCATAAACTGATTTGTGTGTTGCAAATTAACAAAAAAATCTATAATATACACCACGATATACTATAGTCCTCCACTGGGCCAGGCCAAGTCATCTATGAGTGATGCGACAGCTTTTAATTATGAAATTGTACACCTTTGTTCATGAATTGTACTCCACCTTTCATGAATTGTACTCCACCTTTCATGAATTGTACTCCACCTTTCATGAATTGTACTCCACCTTTCATGAATTGTACTCCACCTTTCATGAATTGTACTCCACCTTTCATGAATTGTACTCCACCTTTCATGAATTGTACTCAGCTAGGCAAAGTTCTGGCGGTGTCTCAAAAAGTCATCAAAGCTCAACTTCTTGACCCTCTTGTTCTCGTCAGTCTTTTCCTTGCCAGTCTTTATCGCCACTGGAACCGATAGACAGTTTGCAATAATTGCACGTGCTAGCTGAGCACGACTGTTGGCGATGGAATGGTCGATTTTGCGCAGCAACATTCGCTTTGGATGCACAAGAACCAAGTGCTCCTGTTGCTGGCTAGGGGATTCCTCGGGCTTGGTTTCTGGGGACTTTTGAAGGTCCAACACCCTGTCACGGCGAATTAGCCGAGGAATCATGAGCTCGTCACCACGGTCTGTATCGTCGCTGTCCTGCTTTGTGAGCTTCGATCCCTTTCTGGAGGAGCGGTAAAAGTAGCTGCCCATTTTCTTTACCTTGAGAAGCTTGCAGCGGGAGTTGTTTGCTGGGACCGAGTAGCAGCCGCATTTGTACTGGCCAAGAATGAACTCGACCTGGTTGATGAGCTTGACTTTTTCCGCGTGGGTCAACTTTGAGTTGAAGTTGCTCTTGAGGGTGTCATCGTCGTCGTTTTCGGCGCACAATTTGCGCCACAAGTCGTTGAACTCGAATTCCCAGCCGACGGTGATCTCGCTGTCCTTTTCGATGTCGCTTGTGGCCTTGAGAAAAAAGCGCATCGTGCCGTTGACGACAACCGGCTCGATGGTGCAGTTTGGGAAGCACGACTTGCGCATGAACCTGGCGGTGTTGCCTGAGTTTTTGCAATTGAGATAGAGGGGTATCATGTCGCTCGAGCCAAAGTAGGGTGCTCCTGGCAGATATGTGACGAAGAAGTAGTAGTTCTTGGGCACCCCCCAGTGGCGGAACTGGTTGATGGGGTTGCGCAAGTAGCTTTCCTGGAAGTCGACCTCGCCTAGCATCTCTTGGAGATATGTGTGGTGCAGGCAGGAGTCTGTAGTAAAGAGGCCCAAGTTGGACAAGCCGGAGAACTTGTAGAGCAGCGATGAGTGGGAGTCTGGGGCAAGGATGTTCCTGACATAGGTGCCGTTTTGCGGCACGCTGATCTCGGGAAGCACCACTCTGGAGTATTTTGTCGGGAGCACTTTGCGGACGTAGTGTTCCACCTGACGGTTCGCGTACTCCAACAGGGACAAGTTGTCATAGACGACGTAGTAGTACTGATCCTTTGCCGACTCGATCCGCTCGATCAATTCCTCATTGGTATGATCGTCAAACTCCTCCTTCTTGCGCTTGGCCCGCGGCTTGTCCTTCTTCTCTTCGGGCTTGGGCTCCTCGGACTCCGGCTGGCCGTTGGTGCGCCGCCGCTTCCTCTCATCCTCGGACTCCTCATCGGCACGCGGCTTGTCGTCGTGCATCAGATTCCACTGCCGCTCACGTGCGTCCTTGGCGTTGATCCGCCGCAGCTTGAACGTCTTGGGGTCGCACCGCTCACAGTAGTAAATGTCGGGAACAGACTCCTTCAGGATATTGAAGCACTGTGCGTGCTGCCAGCGAAAACACCGCTCACATTGGATCGTAAACCCATCGTCCTCGTTCAACTGGCATATGCAGTCAATGATACCCGCATCGGGGTCGATTGCGTACTCGGGCGGCGACCCGGCCGGCTCCTGGGCGGGATGCGGGTTTTGGGGCGCATCTCCGGGCGGGTTTTCAGGCGGGTTTCCAGGCGCATCTCCAGGCGCATCTGCCTTGGGCTCTTTCTTGGCACGACGCTCGAGCCGTCGTTTCTTCTCCTGGTTAAGTGGCAACGGCTTCGATGCGGCCGCTGCCAATGCCGCTGCCGCGACAATCGCCTTCATCCCCTGTTTCTCATTGCCCTCGCTCGATAATGCTGCCACGGCCGGTCCGGGGTTGTCATTGGGGGAAACTGGTGGAGACTCGCTTTTCGGCGTGGGAGACTTTTTATCCTGGGTGCTGCTCAACATTAAAAGCGCAGAAGCGTCCTCAAGAGTCTTGGAATCAGTGGACTCTGGCATGGCCAAACTCCTCGTATATCGCGAAATATACGTGCTCGGTTACCCGGTGTGCATGTCGCAGGCTGACCAAGGCTAGATTAACTAGCAAGACGGATTAACTAGCAAGACAGATTAACTAGCAAGACAGATTAACTAGCAAGACAGATTAACTAGCAAGACGGATTTGACTAGCAAGACGGAATTTCAGCCAGAACAAGCCTGAGGTTTGGCATAAGCAACCTGAATTTGACTAGCAAGACTCGGCCGTATAATTTCAAACAGTCTCGCCAATGGAACAATCTGTGGAGGTGCCTGGCCTGGGCTCGTGACGCGCGGGGGGCATGTGTTTTCACATGCAATGGGCTTCAAATGGTGTGGAAAATTCTCCATGAAATCTGGTACTTATCTTGGTATTAACTTCCACTTCCAGGGAGTCACCCAGGGTCGTGTGGCGGCATTATCTTGCATGTGGCAGCATCGTAGATCATGGCCGAAACTTTAACGGAAATTGCGCTAATACGCTAGTTTAAAGATGACGTTAAGCTGTCATGTAACTGTCGTTGGTGCTTCTGTTATTGCTATCCATGACATATCCAGCATCGTCGACGACTACATAGCCGTTCTTAGCCAGACGGCAAAGTATAAATCACCTTTGGAGCCTAGTATAGCTATAGCCTTTAATATTATTAATATAGCATTGCATAAATATTATTATTATTATTCTAACATCATATGAATTATCCCATGACATTCCCATGGCTTGTACAAATTGCTCGTAGTACGAATAACTAGGTTGTACTAATTGAGAATATTTAAAATCACTAAACATTGGGCACTACACTGTACACTGAAATATGATATCATTGATGGTGTTTGAATTTTGGACCATATACTGGATTTTTCTGCTCGCTGATGCTCACTGACCTTACTCACTGACCTTACTCACTACACATTCACTACACATTCACATCTCACCACATTTCACCTCACCTCACCACCTACATCCATCTCTATAACATTCAATTGCACCTCACTTACAACTACTTCAACTTCCCAAACTTCACCTTCCTGCCCTCCTCCTCAATCCGCTTCTTCTTCTTCCGGTTCACCAACTTCTTCCGCTTCTCCTTGTTCTGCGTCTTGTCGCTCTCCTTCTCAAACCACGTACGCTTTGGCCGCGACAAGATATCCTGCTTGTACTTGATGAAATTCTCGCCCTTTTTAATCTCACGCTCGGCAATCTCAATCTCCTTCTGCTGCTTCTCCTGCTCCACCAAGCTCTCAATCTCGCTCTGCTTCTCGCCAATCCGCTTCTGCACCTCCTCAACCTCCAGCCACTCCACCTTGCGACTCACTGCACTCCGCTCATCCTCAAGGTTCTTCAAGGCCTGCTTCACAATAGCCCGGTCGCTGTTCTTTTCTCCCACAAACGAAATCGACCGTCCCTCGCGGTTCGCACGCGCAGTTCGCCCAACACGATGCACATAGATCTCATGCGACTTTGGCATGTCAAAGTTGACGACAAACTCAATCTTGGGGATATCCAATCCTCGCGCCGCCAAATCCGTGCAGATCAACACCGGAACACTCAACGTCTTGAAGTTCGTCACCGAGACAAGTCGCTGCTCCTGGGAAAGCGCACCATGCAATTCGCCGGCATTGACCCCCAATACCTGCAAAACAAGCTTCAACTTGTGCGCCATTTCCTTCCGGCTCACAAACACCACGACCCGGCGCTGCTGCTTGGCGTCAATAGCCCGCAATATCGTATAAAGGAGAGCCGGCTTCAAGGAGTCACGGGCCCGGACCCGCACAAACTCCTGGGTGAGTCTTGTTGCGGCTTTTGTAGGGGAGTTCACCATGATCCGCACCGGTTTGTTCAAGCCCAACTGGATAAGCGTCTTGATTTTCGAGTTCATGGTGGCCGAGAAAAGAAGCGTCTGTCTCTTTTGTGGAATCAACGACAAGATCTCAGTCAACTCCTGCTGGAACCCTTCCTCGAGCATACGATCAGCCTCGTCAATCACCAAAACCTCCAAACTGTCCACATTGAATGACGGCGAGTTCCGGATGTGGTCAATAAACCGTCCAGGCGTCGCAATCACCACGTCGGGCTTGCTCTTCAACTCCTGCTCCTGTTTCCGAAGATTCAACCCACCAACTGCCAATCCGTAGGTCACGTTTTCCACATACTTCCCGAGCTTCTTGCCCACGTCAAAAACCTGGATCGACAACTCACGTGTCGGCGTCAACACCACGACCCGTGTCTTGTTGATCTTGCTGGGTTTGAAAAGCAACCGTTCGAGGATCGGAATCATGTAAGCCGCAGTCTTTCCGGACCCGGTCTCGGCACCAGCGACAATGTCCTTTCCTAGCAATGCAACTGGGATGGATTCTTTTTGGATCGGGGTTGGACTGAGGTAGTTTAGTTCTCCGAGGGATTTTAATATTGGCCGTGAGAGCTGGAGTTTGGTGAAACTGAGGTTGGTTTTCGCAGTCGAGACCGATTTGTCTTCGTCAAAGAATTCTGCAATTGCTTGGGCAGAGTCTTCGTCTGATATTTCGTCATCGGCAGTCGATTTCTCGGTTTTCTTTTTGTCTTGTTTGTCGTGCTTATTTTGCTTGCTCTGTTTGTCTTTCTCTTTCTCTTTGTCCTCTTCTTCTTCTTCGTCCTCTTCCTCTTCTTCTTCTTCGTCCTCCTCCTCTTCTTCTTCTTCTTCTTCCCCCTCCTCCTCCTCCTCTCCTCATCCTCCTCCTCCTCCTCCTTTGACTCCCTCTTCTTCACCTTCTTCTTCAGATCCTCATCCAATATAAAATTCCAATCATTCACTACACTCTGCTCCTCCACATCAAACTTAAACCCCTTGTCCATCTTGGCCATCTCATCGTCCTTCGCCTCACTTACATCCTTCACCTTCTTCTTGCTCTTTGGCTTCTTCACAACCACCTCCTCATCTCCCGAGTCAAACTCAGGCGCCTCCAAAGTATCCAAGTACCGCTGCATTATTGCAAATTTCTAGCCAAAATTTTTTTTGGCTGGCATCACCCCGGGTAACTCCGCGTATATCGAGCCGGATCGTTTACTTGACGACATGTCAGCACAGTACAAGAACCTCTCCACCAAGGTTCGCAACTCGAGTATTTTCAACGACACATTGTCGCCCAGCCGGATATTTGCGCAAATCGTGCTTCTCCAATGCACTTACTACATAATTGCCACCCTCCTCTTCTCCTTCACCGCGTCTCTCTTTGGGTACGACTTCTCCTTTAGCTGGGTGTTTTCGTGGCACTTGGTGGATATCACAAACAGCTTGGGGCTTGTCTTGTTTGCGCTTTGGTTGCTAGACACGTTGCTCTGCGTGTTGTTTATGACGTTGATCGTCGGCCGGTCCAAATTGGCTTGGGACTTTGCGCTCACAATCCACATGATCAATGTCGCAGTGGTGTGGTTGTACTCCAAAGAGTTCCCCAAGACCTTCTGGTGGTGGGTATTGCAAGTCTTGAGCTCGGTTATTTTAGTCATGTTAGGCACGTATACTACCCGGTGGAGAGAATTGCGGACGACTTTTTTTGACGGGTTGGTTGACGGTGACCTGAACAACATGGAGTTGGACAATATCCAGACGAGAATATGATAGTTTAGTGGTTACTATGTCCGTGACGAGACTCGACCATTGATGAAGACTCTGTCCGTGACGGGACTAAAGAATGAATGGGTGCCGTGGGAGATGTGAATAATATACGTGTGGGCATTTCCAAATGGTGGAAGTTGTTGCTATGCGTTGACATATTTTCCTTGTGCAATTGAATTTAACGTGGTTGGATTGTGGCTGGATTACTTTAATGCGACAGTGTGCTGTTGCGGCTTTATGTTTGCTTGTACATCTTTGGACATGTTACGGGCTATAGTCACTGTATTATACAACGACACTTGTCTCCTAATATATACTTATATAATGGTGTATGTAATAAAGAGAAAGATTTTACTTCTTGGCTTTGTTTGGCAGCATATTCCTGATTCATGCTTTTGGCACAATAGTAATGGCCTATTCATTCATTTTATAATATAGTAACTAAGATACGTGTTGATAAGATAGTTAGAATATATTCGCTTGACCTATTTGGGGGGCGAGATTAGCTATATAAGTGGTGACGGAGTCAGGAAAGGAGAGACGTGAACGTACGGCACGGCTGCCTTAGTATTACCTCAACTGGTCAAAGGGATGTGTTTAGGGTAATTATCTAATACTTATCACGGAAGTTCGAGTCTTGTATCAGAAAGAATTAAGGTAGGTACGGACTTTATTACACATTTCATGACACCATGGTCTTTTTAAACCTCCTCGTGTAGCTTGTTTCTGACCAATCTGTCAGACAATGGTCCAGTCAATCCATTTCTTTTCCACAACAACATAGTCTTTTCCATAATTTCTTGTCCTTTTTAGAGAATTTCTTGCCTTTCAGAACCTCTTTCTTCTCAAAACTCCTCGTCTCAGCTACTACACTATTACCCATGCACCATTGTCACCGTCTACATCACCTTCACGTTATCCATTTGTCTATGCTATATCACTAATCCATCAACAACAACGCCACCCGCCTTCCACATATTTCCGCGACCGTCGGTCAATCAAACTAATCGTCGTTGGTTTCTTATTAAGAACAGGGTACGTCCCACTGTACTGGTCCCACTTGGACATGTCCCCATACTGCACGCCGCAGAGGGGATCTTCGGGGTCTAGCACCCCCATTTCCACCTTGGCCAACACCATGTTGGCAAGCTTGTTGAAAATTGCGTCAATGTTCTCGGCATTGAGAGCACTGCTCTTGATGAACGGGATCTCAAACCCAAACTCCTGTGAGTAGTGTTCGCAGAACAGCAACGCCTCCTCGTCAGAGACTACTAGTGTGGGGTCCTGGGCCTTATTCACCAAGTCGGACTTGTTTCCAACAACAACTACTGAAATCGTATCGTTTGTTAAGCTCTGGATGTCTCGGATAAACTCATGCAACTGCTGGAACGTCTTCCTGCTCGTCACATCGTACACAAGTACCACTCCAGCACTCCCTCGATAATAACTTCGAGTAAGACTCCGGAACCGCTCCTGGCCCGCGGTATCCCACAATTGCATCTTCATCCTGATCCGTGCAGCGCTGTGGCCTACAGTGACAATCTTGGAGCTGAACTCCACTCCGATTGTCTGCGAAGTTAAAATGTTCCAGTCGCCCTTGATGAACCGGTGGAGAACACTCGATTTCCCGACACCAGACGGACCGATAATAATCACTTTGGAAAGATAGTCGTACTCCTGTGCAGAGAAATCAGACGCTGTCACATTACTTCCATCCTCTGACGTGAACGAAACGTCCTGTTGGGTTATTGAGAGGCTCATGCCAGGTCAATGGGAGATTGCAAATAAATCTCTGCGTTACCCGGGGTGTGTGCTCCAACCCTCCGGGCTCTAGCGCAGTTTTTTTTTGTATATTTATTGGAATATCTTGGCTAATTGTATATATTTACCTATAATATTTGTCCAGGTCCATTTACATCACATTCCTACTTTGCTAGCTACACCCTTCAATACTCTCTGCTTCACACTTTGCTTTTTTTTTTCTTTTTTTTTTTTGTCCATATGGAAATTTCACTTCGCCTGGCATCATTTCGTTCCGCCTCCAATCACTTGTCTCAGATTTATTATATACTATTTTTATTTTATTTTATCACGCTCATTCGTTTCATGTCAAGACCCCTGTGCTAATTGACTCTTTTTTTCTCATAGTCTCACACTGTGGTATTCACTTGCTGCGACTACATGCAGGCACTGACCGCAAGAAATTTAATACCCCCCCCCACTACGCAAACACACGACACTTTACCGTATTAGTACCTGTATCCTAAACAAAGCATGTCCTACAACCAGTGCCCATGGAATATAATGATAGTTTAGTAAATCACAATAATCACAGTCAGCAGTTTTGTGGATCTCCATAACCTGACTTGCAACTTTTGTAATTCATGGCATTCCTAGACGCAAAACTGTACTACTGCGACACATCAAAAGTTTATCTAGTTTTTAGTATTCATAACAATCGCTCCATGTCCTCACAATCTTGTTCTGCAATAGGTATTTAATTTATAAAACTCTATATTAAACCAACAGCTGTGAATAAACACCGCAACAGTCTGGACGTATTCAAGGTATTTCCTAGTACTCGAGCACGAAAATCTAAATCAGCCAGTTGTCAAATTGCCAGGCTTTGGTATGCCCAGACACAGTTTTATACTCCAGTCGCCATAATTATATTTATTAATATGTTATTTGAGCTAATGCAAAAGTTTTGGCAAGTTCAAGGGGTCTAATTCTTTACTCCAAAGGCTACACAGTTGGATCATTCACTATACATACAAAACAATAGTATGTTACGGGACGTACTGTAAAACGGAATGTAGCTATATCTGGTCGACTATAATAAAATACAAATTATTAGCTCTAGTTCAGCATTCGATGTATATTAGATTACAACAAAAGTAGTTCTATAGCACTGGAAAAAATCTTAAACTACCCCCTAATACATTTCGGATTAAGTTTATGGTTGATACAATGCACTCAATTACCTAGAATAACCCCACGTACATATATCATTGTCTAACCTTGTCTTATTTTGTTGTAAACACATGACGTAGCTCGTTCCTATTGCGTGTGATATATGGTTTATAGATCACGTGTCACATTAATCAGTTTTTCTACACTCCTAGAATTACGAATCAGTATTTCGAACAGGACGTGTGGCCGAGTGGTCTAAGGCGCCCGACTCAAGAGTGTATTCTCTTCGGCTGTTTCAGCTGAGTATTCGGGTCTCGTAAGAGGCAAGAGTTCGAATCTCTTCGCGTTCACCATTTGTTCATTGCCGGGCTAGCCTAATTGGTTAGGGCGTCTGACTTCTAATCAGGAGACTCTGGGTTCGAGTCCCAGGTCCGGTGTTCCTTTTTTTGCCAGTTTTTGGCCCATTATATTGTAATCCAGCATGTACAGCTTCCATGCCTTGTGTAGATTATTCAATTCTTGTTGCACTACTTTTGGGAAATGAGTATGTCAGTCAATGGCGCATGATTACCAATACAAGATATACTTTGAGATGCCATGAGTTTTAATTGGAGAAATGAGGACTGAGGCGATGAATATTGCAATCAATTTTTCAAAAGACTGATCTTCAATGGTACTATTACTACAAATAGGTTGAATTGGCCATTTTAGTTGTGTAGATGACTATCTGTTAGCACTACAGTGATAAACAAGTGCACCGGACTACATTATTCCCATTATTTATTTCGTATGCTTTACTTCAGCCAAACAGTCTAGGTACTGCCTCATGGAAAGTTACTTCTCAAAATCCTTCTTTACCAAGTACGTCTCCTCGGGGTAAAATATCAACCGCTCAATGCCATCCTTTGTCAAGTTAATCATGCGGATTACACCACCGGAGCTACCGTCCCATTTTATTGCCTGAGACAACGACTTGCGCACAAAGTTCACGGTTTCATCCCTTGTCATGCCTTTTCTGAAGTTCTCGTTACAGTATCCGTAAATGTATCCCGAGCCGGATCCGGCAATGGCGAAATCCTGCTTGTGGACAGACCCGCCAATGGGTATGGAATATACCTCGCCGACTTGTTTCTCCTCGTCATATCCTGCACAGATGATTCCTGCGGTCAAGTTGTCCTTGTTATTATAGCACAATTCCTGAAAGATGGAGGCAGCCAATTTCACGTCTGGGGCAGACTCGTAGTTATTCTCTGCGACTTGAACCTCGAGATAGTAGCGAACAATGTCGGTAATTGCCTGAGTGTCAGCGGCGGACCCCGAACGACAGCACCAGATCTTGTCGTAGACCTGGGTTAACTTATCGGTGACACGATTGGCAATGTAGGAGCCTGTGGTGGTTCTACTGTCGGCACCAAGGATGACGCCGTCCTTGTATGTCACAGCCATAATGGATGTTCCGAGATTGACCTCGCCCTTTTTCAAGTGGTTGATATCAACAGAGATGCCGTTCATGTTAGATGTTAATTGAAATGTTGCCACTTTGAAAAGTGCCTGTGTTACCCGGCGATGCATAGAAAAAGTTTTTGGACAATTGACTTTTGTCATGTCCAAATCATTATTTGATCTTAGTTTTTTAGGCTCGCCAACTGATCCGTTGGGGCCACCGAAGGAGGTGCCTGTTTCCTTGCGATTCCACGACATTCCATACGCGCCATTTTCCAAGTCAGATAAGCTTGGGAAGGCGTCGGACTGGTTCAGCAACGAGACCACCAGTCTGTACCAACAGCAGGCAAAGAACCAAAAGGTGCGAGATCCATTTCACGCTTACGGAGCATCTGCGGCGTCGAAGTTTGCTGCTGACGAAACGTCGGAGGTGAACGACTTTGAAATTGTCGACAGCAAAGCCAACAATGCTTCACCAGCTGCGCAGAACCAGCAGCACCGGACGGTTTTGAAGGGCCGAGGGGTGAACAAGCGCGGGTCACAGAACCAGCAGCGGCAGCCAGCGGCACGGAGCGGCAATTCGAACTCGAACAAGACCCCAGCGCAACAGGCGCAGCAACAGCGGGCGAACTTCTGGAACACCCAGAACCAGAATCAGATTGATGACTCGACCAAGCGGCGGAAGGTTGCGGTGCAGATCCGCGGGAACCATGCGAAGATCACCGACATTGAGTTCAACAAGTTGGCGAAGTTGAACCTTGACATTGGCACCCAAGGCGAGACGTTGGAGGTGCGGAGCAACGCGGTGAAGGCGTACAACAAGGCATTTGACAAGTTCTCGTCGTCGTCGAACCTCAACAAGAAGACTGTGCCGTTGAAAGTGTTCAGCAAGACCCCAAGCCAGACATATGTTGACACCGATGCCGACACAGTGTTGCAACAATACGCAGCCGATGGCAAAGCCGATGTGTTGATCACTGACAAGGTGTTGGCGACGATCATGGCTGCGCCAAAGAGTAACTACCCATGGAACATTCGGGTAGTGAAGAACGTCAAGACGGGCAAGTTGCTGTTCAGCGAGGCTGAGCCGCTGCTCGAGACGATTGTCGACGAGAACGACTCGGAGTTGTTTACCAAGTCGTTCCATCTCGACGACAATAACATCAACTCGTACGGCAAGTTGAGCAAGGAGTTTTTGACTGCCACTGACAACTTTGAGAAGTTTGTGTCACAGGCCGCCGACAAGGTCGATGCTCTTGCCGACGGCGCAGCAGTGTCGCAGTCGCCAGACGTCTCCAGCGGGAAATTGTACCGCTACAAGTTGTTCAAGGTGCCAGAAGTCACCCACGTCGAAGAGACGGTCAAGAAGACAAAGTTGACCTTGGCCAAGTCCGACGAGGAGGAGACGCGGTACATCAACATTGTGGTGCGCAGCGAGGCAGATTTGGTGCAAAAAAACCCTGCTGGCAAGCTTGAGACCATTGCGGTGCATGCGTTGAACCAGTACCGACCAACGCAATTGGACTGGAAGTCGAAGTTGATTTCACAGCGGGGAGCAATTATCTCGACGGAGTTGCGTAAGAACAATAACTTGTTCTCGAAATGGATCATTGCCGCACTTCTTGGCGACATCAACTTCATCAAGTTGGGCTTTGTGGCACGTGACTCGTTTACCCACAATGACAAGCACTCGGTGTTGGGGATCTTCAACTACCGTCCGCAGGACTTGGCGAACCAGTCGAACTTGAGTATTGGCAATGGCTGGGCGATTTTCAAGAGTGTGATTGATATTGTGAACCACGAGGCTTCGCAAGCTGGCCGTGATACGGTTGAGTTTATGTTGTTGAAGGACCCTTCGCTTCCAAAGTTGAGTATTTACCGTGTGGATTAGTTGTGGATGCGGATAGCATAGTTCATATACGACTTTAGAAAGTGTAGAATGGATTGGAAGATAGTAGAAGTAATATAGTAGGTACTATATTACAGTAGAATAACATGGAAGTTGGTAGAATAACTTGGAAAGGTAGTAGAATAACCTAGGAAGGTAGTAGAATAGCTCAGAAAGGTAGTAGATTAACCTAGGAAGTTGGTAGAATAACTTGGAAAGCTGATAGAATAACTTGGAAAGCTGATAGAATAACTTGGGAATTTAGAATATTGCAACTTAGAACTTGTAAAAGTACACCTAGTACACCTCAGTACTACTTACGCTGTATGCAAATCGTGCTCCAGAAACCAACAAGACTCTTGTTTTATCAATCCATTGGCAGATCTCACATTTAATCACTATGTAAATCTCAATAGTAGGTGCAATAAACTTTGCCTAGGCCATTGGAGGTGACTTGAGCCATACTGGGCTGCAGTTGGATTATGTCTACCATATGCCATATACCTAGGTATACCATATCAAATGTATTATTTAAAATGAAAATGGCCTTGTATCAACCAGTGATGACCAACCTTGTAATTGTCGTTGGTATGATATTTCACTTTCACAGTACGCTACACTATAACCATGGCACACTACACATTACACCATATACATTATACACTACACATTACACCATATACATTACACATTATACACTACAAAATATACACTACAAAATATACACTACAAAATATACACTACAAAATATACACCACACCATATACACCCCACCACACCCATCAATCCACACCTTCCCACACCTGCCCACACCTCCCACCCACCAGGGCTCAAACCAGCTATATTTTCACCGTTCAGTTGGCTGTGCAACATGTTTCGAAGTATTGCGTGGAAGAGCACGTCTGTTGTTGCCCGGTACAATTCTGGGTTTGCCGCTGCCGTCAATGCGGGCGAGAAACTTGTTTCCCCGAAGCAGCGCTTGAACGATCCGATTTCCATCGTTAGCCATGAGATGAGTGGGTTGGCCAAAAACATTGCCTCGCTCATTGGCCTGGGCCACCCAACGTTGAATCGGGCCGCAGCGTACTACTTTGAGTCCGACAGCAAGAAGCTCCGGCCGTTGTTGGTGTTGTTGCTTCTGAAATCGCTCAGCGAGATTCCACCCGAGCACCGGACCCGGCTCAAGCCGGACCATTTTGACACCACCGATCAGCCGGAATATCGCGGGGTGACCAGCAGTGTGGTCCAGGGCGGACCTAACGACCCATTGTCGCCATTGGGCATTCTCCAGGGCATCAATCCGGGCTTGATCTTGGCTCCGTTGTCGGCTCCATTTGGCACGCTTCCCGAGCAGCAGCAAGGAAACTCGGGCATTCTTCCGAAGCAGCGCCGCCTTGCCGAGATCGTCGAGCTCATCCACACTGCCAGCTTGTTGCACGACGACGTGATCGACTTTGCCGACACTCGACGAGGACGGGCCAGTGGGAACGCGGCGTTCACAAACAAGATGGCTGTGTTGGCCGGGGACTTTCTTCTCGGCCGGGCGTCGGTGGCAATTGCGCGGCTCCGCAACCCCGAGGTCATTGAGCTCATTTCCACTGCAATTGCCAACCTCGTGGAGGGCGAGTTCATGCAGCTCAAAAACACGGTCTTGAACCGCGACTTGGACACCCTTGACGACGGGAAGCGGCTCCCACAGCCCACAGGCCAGGTCCCCGTGGCTCTGACGGCTCCAGACGTCTCACACGACCAGCAATGGGACGCTGCGTTCCAGTACTACCTCCACAAGACGTATTTGAAGACCGCAGCGCTCATGTCAAAGTCCGCTCGTGCCGCAGCAGTGCTTTCCGGCGCCGATGAGTCCGTGATTGAAAGCTGCTACCAGTTTGGCCGCAACTTGGGCATCTGCTTCCAGTTGGTGGACGACATTCTCGACTATACCCGGACCTCTGACGAGTTGGGCAAGCCGGCAAAGGCTGACTTGAAGTTGGGCTTGGCCACCGGGCCAGTGCTCTATGCCTGGAAGCACAATGCCGCGTTGGGACCGGTGATTGCCCGCAAGTTTTGCGGCCCAGGTGACATTGAGTATGCTGTGGCTGAGGTGGAGAAGTATGGGGGGTTGCAGAAGACGAAGGAGTTGGCGGAGGAGTACCGAAATAAGGCATTGGAGAATCTCCAGAGCTTGCCTGCGAGCGACTCGCGTGCGGCGTTGGAGTTTTTGACAAATACTGTTACTACTAGAGGGAAATAGATGTGATAGACAGGTTGTAGGGTAGAGTGGTGTAGAGTGGTGTAGAGTGGGTGTAGAGTGGAGTGTATATATTGGGGTGTATATAGTGTAGGTAGTTTATAGTGTAGGTAGTTTATAGTGTAGGTAGTTTATAGTGTAGGTAGTTTATAGTGTAGGTAGTTTATAGTGTGTATAACAATCGCTAATTTTCAGTGCAATACCATTACTGATTTTCAATCTGCAATGTTATCGCTGACTAATACATTATGCACTCACTTATCCCTGTGAAAAAATCATGTCTTCCATACCATGAAGTTGACGCGATTCCTCATGAAGCTTTCGCTTGAAAGCGTCCAAGTTGAGTTAAAAAACGGCACCATTGTCAGTGGATCTTTGCTAAACGTCTCGCTGTCAATGAATGTCTCGTTAAAAAACGTCAAAATGACAGTCAAGGACCGAGACCCTCAAATGTTGGACTTTTTGAATATCCGTGGTAGCAACATAAGGATGATCATCTTGCCGGACTCATTAAACTTGGACACGTTGCTTGTGGACGACACTCCAAAGACAAAGTCTGTCATGAAGGCCACCGGTGCAAACAAGGGCAAGGGTTTGAAGCCAGGTGCCCGACCTCGTCGTTGATACGAGTGGAATAGCCATAGAAGTGAGATAAGTGGTAATGAAAGTGAATAGGATAGGAATGGGAGGAACCAGTTGAGTGAGAATAGAATGAGGATAGGAATGAAAATAGGAATGAGAATAGGAATGAGGATAGGAATGAGAATAGGAATGAGGATAGGAATGAGAATAGGATGAAAATAGGAATGAGAATAGGATGAAAATAGGAATGAGAATAGGAATGAGAAGAACCAGTGGATAGAACAAATTGACATAAACCCAAGTCAACAATTCCATCACTAAATACAGATGCTCAAGCAATCACCAAAAGACAACCTCCACCTGTATTTTACAACCCCACCTGGAATTTACAACCCCACCTGGCTTTACTCGTCCTTGGATGGTCAGAATTTACAACGTACATCAAGCCAACTTGTAAGTTATATACTGCAATACACCAATATACTAATCTAGTCACACAATTCAGAGATTGTCAAACCATACCCAGCAAAATCTCAACACCGTAGTCTTCACCCCGCTAATTCCCCACAAACATCATGGCGTCCTCCTTGGAAATCTCCTCAATCCGCGAAATCTTGTTACTGTATTCAATACCATAATACTTTTCAGCCACCTCCAAGACCTCGGGTTTGAAGGAAGTACATATAAACTGCGACTGCTCTGACATTTCGGCAATCAATCCAGCCACAGCAGTCCGATACTGGGCATCCAAGTTGGCGTCGACCTCGTCAAACAAATAAAACGGACCCGGGTCGATTTTCTGGATCGCGAGGATCAAGGCAATGGCACAGAGAGACTTCTGCCCACCAGACAACTGCTCAATCTTCTGCTGCTCGTCGGACTTTGAGTTGAAGGACACCTCGATCGAGATCCCCGTGTAGCTGTCAATCAGACTGTCCTCCAATTGGGTCAACGTTTGTGAGGCAAACGTCGTGGCCTGCTGCATGGCCAACTGTCCCTTTCCAGCGGGAACTAGCTTCTCGAATATCTCGCTGAACCGTCTGGATAACTCGTCAAACGTGCGGTTGATTGCATCGCCCTTGCGCTCCTGCAACACCTCAATCAACTTCTCAATCGACTCCTTGGACTTGTCCAACTCCTTGCGCCGCTCAATGAGATCGCCATGCTGCTTGGTGAAGCTCATGTACTGCTCCATGGCCTTCTTGTTGACATGGCTGTAGTTGAGCAACCGCTGGTTCACCTGGCCCAACTTCTTGACCAAAACGTTTGCGTCGCTGCTGACATTGTCTTCGAACGCCTCACCAGGAAGAATGCCCAAGTCACGGATTTTCTTGTGCATGTCGTTACGCCGGGCCATGAGCATTGCCCTTTTCGTGACGTTCTTCTCGAGCAACTTGCTGTTGCCCTGCAACTTGCGGAGCAACGTCTGCTTGATATCCCGGATGCCGTCATACACTTTCTGCTTCTCCTCGATCTCCTTGCTCAACGACTCGTGCTCACGGGCATTGTCGGCGATTCTGGCATTGAGCTCCTCAATCGAGCCACGCAATTGGTCCAACTTCTCCTGCTCAATGTTCTGCAACTCCAACTGGGCAATCTCGTCGATTAATTCCTGTTTACGCAGCAGCAACTTGCTCAACTCGCCGTCGAGTGAAATCATCTGCATCTTCTCGCTGTTCAACCGCAAAATCACCTGCTCGAGCTCCTTCTCAAGAGCACCCAACTCCTGCTTGAGATCGCCCAACAACCCCCGGTCAATCTCGGTGTCAAAGTCCTCGCTGATTTCCGCCTGGTAATTGTCGCGCTGTTGTCGATATTGAGTGATGATACGGCTCGTCGACTCAAGCGACAACTCCAAGTTTGCAAGTTCGTGTTGCAACCCCAACCGTGAGTTCTCAAGAGCCTCCAACTGAGAGCCGAGACCCTGCGGCTCGGGCCGCACGTGCTTCATCTCCGAGCTGAGAGCTGTGATTTCCCCATTGACATGCTCGATTTTCCGCACAATCTCATGCAACTGCTGCCGGGCCTCCTTCAACTCCTGCTTCCGACGCTGCTGGATGACCAACGTATCGATGCGGAGCCGCTTGTGCTCTCGGTACCCGCCAAAAAACACCCCTCTGGAGTCGATCTTGTCTCCATCCAAGGTGATGGCTGACAACTTGTGCTCCTTGGCGACACTGGAGCCGACCTCCAACGACGCAGCGACAACGACATTTCCGTAGATTTGACGGATAATCGGCGCAAACGTGTCGTCGTACGAGATTTTCTTGATCAACGGGATACAGTCGCTCCGCTCAGGATACTGATACTCGCGCGGCTCCAACCGGTTGAGAGGAACAAACGTCACACGGCCGGACTTTTCGCGGATCAACTCCTCCATAATCACCGAGGCAGTCTTGTCGTTATCCACCACCACGTTGAAGAGCGAATTCCCGGCAATCACCTCGGCTGCAATCTTGTACTTGGGATTCACTTCAATCAACTCGCCCAATGGTCCATACACTCCCACCAACCCGAGCTTATCGGCAATTCGCTTCACCGCCTCCAATCCCTGGCTCTGTTGTCGGTCCATTGCCTCGCTCACATGCCCGTCGGCCTTTTTCAACTCCTCCTCGGCCTTGTCGATTATGCTTCGTTGTCGCGCCTCGTCACGCCACAAGCTCTTGCGGGTGTCAATCAACTCCCCATACCGCGCCTTCTGAGCAGAAATCTCCCCATTAATAGCCGCTCGTCGCTTCTCCTGCTCCACAGCCTGTTCCCGAACCCCAGCAATGTCCTGGGTCACGCGTTCAAGCCGCGACTCAAGTCCCTGCTTCTCGGCCGTGCTCCGGCCCAACTCGCGCTCGTGCTGCCCAATCTTCTCCTCCATCACACTCACACTGCCCCGCAACCACTCGTCCCGCTGCGCCTTGTTCTGGAACCGCAACGTCCGCCCTTGCTTGAGGTACACCTCCTTCTGCCGCACAGCCAACGCAGCAATCTGGTCCAGAATCCGCTTACGCTCGGCCTCCAGACTCTCAATGCTGGCCCGCGTGTCGTCAATCTGCCGCCGCGTGGCCCTGATGTCTTCCTCAATGGCCTCCAAAGCATCTCGCTGGTCCTGTACCCGCTTTTGGTCCGTCACCACCGCCTGCTGTTCCGCCAATCGCTGTAACTTGTCGCGCAAATCCACGTCCATTTGCTGCCGGTCAACAGCCAACACGTTCAACCGGCCACCCAACTCCACCAACAACTCCTCCAACTGCATCGCAGTGTCGTCGCTCCGATTGTACTCGCTGCTATACTCATGGCCCCCACCCACCTCCTCCAGATGCTGCACATCGAGACTCTCGAGCTGCTCCTGCAACCCGGCAATCTCCCTGCTGTACAAGGCATACTCATACACCTTCTTGTCCCGCTCAAGCGCAAGGTACTCTGTCAAATGCTCCCGCTCGACACTCAAGTCCTCCAACCGCTCGTCGATAAACAACAACATCTCGTCGATCTTCTCGCGCTGCACATCCGACTGCGCCATCTCTTTCAACGACTGCCGGTGCTTCTCCTCAAACACCACTGCCCCAGCAACCTGCTTGAGAAGCTCCAACCTCTCGCGGTCTTTTGCGTTCGTGAGCGCAGTCACGCGGCCCTGTGGTACAATGTAGTACGGGTTGCTCCGCGAGAACCCAGCACTCTCCAACAAATTCATGATATCCTGTCGCTGTGCCGACTTGTGGTCCACTGAATAGTCGTCCTTCTTGAGCCCAATTGTCCGCCGGATCGACACCTCGTCGCTCTCAATCGGAAACCGCCGGTCCACATTATCAAACACAATCTCCACATACGCCAGCATGATCGTCCCCGACCCTTCGTGGATAAGCCCTTGCCGTTCCTCCCTCGACATGTGTGTGTACGCGTCCGACAAGACAAACCGGATCGCAGCAAAGAAGTTCGACTTCCCAGACCCGTTTTTCCCGACAATGGCATTGCTCCGAGGCGAAAGACCCTCGATCACCGTCCGGTCCTTGTAGGTCTTGAACCCTTGGATGATAATGCTCTTGATGTACATGGGTATGACGCGAAAATTAATTTCTAATTTTCGGTGTTGATATGCGCCTCGCTGCGCCATGCATGTCACCCACAACATGGGAAGGCTCGAATGGTCTATATGAATTTGGTAATGGTGGAGTTGGCCAAGAATAGGTTGCTTGATCAATCAAATACTTAGCACGTATTGGCTACACCAACTGAAAGACTAAGCTAACCAACTGAAAGACTAAGCTAACCAACTGAAAGACTAAGCCAAAAATCTCCAATAGTACCATTTGCAAAACCATGTCCGACTATTTCGTCAATACCTCTTTCAAGTTCCTTTTAAACAATCTACCCTAAAAACTATGCACCACTTTTATCAATTATAGCACAAGTCCATTTTCATGCTATCACTTATATCTCTTTTTCATACTCAAACAATAAGCAACATCTTGCAATTCTGCAGCATTATAAAGCACACAACAATGGGTTAATCGCAGACACAAGGATAAATGCATTGCAATAAATTGAAATGGAATCCTACACATTAATTACACACAAAACACTGAATATTCACTATGGACTCTGACTCTGACTATGGACTCTGACTCTCTATGGAAGGGCTTAGTGATTGAACATCTATCTCCAAATCAGTCTCACTAAAATGCCTCTCAAACTGCTGCCGGTACTCCTTGCCAAACTTAAACAAATCTTCAGGCAGAGTTTCCCGCGAAAACAACGCAAAATAAATATCCTCAATCGTGCGCTTCGCCTCCGACAACTCGGGAACATGCAAATACCGTTTACTCAAGTCAAATGGATTCGGCCTTCCCACTACTGCTAGCGCATGCAATGTGTCAATGAAGTTTTGCTTGATTTTGAAAAACACAAGACTGGTTGCTGCTGGATTATCAAGCCAGCTTCTTTGTTCCTCTTTCGAAGGAAGCTCCGTAAACCCGCCCCAGACTCCAGCCAATGCTGCTGCCTGGGTCTCTACACGGTTGAAGAAGTATGCTGCAAATGTGTTCCCAACCAATGCCAAGGTGGGGTCAGATAACGAGAATGTAAACAAGTAAAAATCTTTTGCGTCCGAGTGCCTCTTGAAGTACTTTTCATCAATAAATGGATAGTGCATGTGGTACCCGGTTGCAAATAAAATCAAGTCAAAGTCTGCCTCAAACGATCCATCTTCAAAGATTATGCCATTTTTCTCAGGCACAAATTGCCGGATAACCGGCTTATTGATTATCCCCGGAGAGTAACATGCAAAGTCTATCCAGTCTGATCGTCCTCCGTACTCTCGACGGCGTGAAATGTAGATTTCCGGTCCTTGGAGATTTACAGGGAATGCATACTGAATGAGATCAGCAGCACTCACTGAACTCCCCACGAAAAGCACTTTTTTGCACGTTTTTAGAATTTCAGGGTGGTGAAATGACTTTGTGTGTTTGATGATTGCACGTTGCTCTGGAGGTTTCTTGGCATTGGCGTCCACAAACTCTTTTAAATTTTCAAACTGGGGCAAGTTTGGAATGGTCTTGCCATTGGCAATGACAACTGCGTCATACGTTTCCCGGTACCATTTAAAAATCGGTCTACCGTTTTCAACAATAGTTTCCCGCACAGTGACTTGCCATTCACCGTTGATTTTGTCCACATGCTCGACATTGCTGTTGAATCTAATATTCCGCGTGAGATGATTTCGTTCAGCAACTTCCTTCAAGTACGACCCAACGTCAACAGCTGGTTGAAGGCACCGTAAAGCAGGGTACTTTTTCCTGCTCAACTCAAAGTCGACCTCGTCAAAGGAAAACGACATGTACTTTGCAGGGATGTTGGTGAACAACCCGTTGTATGCACCAGAACCGTGCCACTGATGTCTCAAAAGCTCGTAATCTGGTGGGTTGCTGATGATTATGGGATTATCGTAGCTTGATAACAGAATATCTTTGGGGATTTTCCCCTTGACGTAGACATTTTCTGGCCTATCGTAGCCTGGTTGGTCTAATAGTGGGAGGTCTGGATCAGTCTCTTTACCTGCCACAGAGTCCAGCCATACACCGCCGACGGACGAGTTTCTTTCAAAGAGAACAACCTTGTCAAATGCCAAATCCTTCAAGTGATTTGTATCAATGTTTCCAAACAAGGAAACACCCAGTCTTGTGACCCGGGTGAGTTCATACAAACTGGCAATACCAGAAGGGCCTCCACCAATGATGGCAACTTTTTTTACCATGGTAGTCTCGTGGAAATGCCGGAAATACTTTTTTAAACAGTTTTGGAATTCCCAGGCAGATCCATAGTGGTGACGATAAGACACGCAATCGGAGCTGTCATTATGTATTAAAAGTCCGCCACAGTTTCTTGGCGAGGAGTTTAACAGAACTGTGAGGGGATACACAGAAGCAGAAGGATGTTTCAATTAATCAGAATAAAATATAGTCAAGCATTTTCCGAGGAAAAATTAATAGATAGCCAGTAGTCAGTGTGCTAGTATAATTGCAATACTGCAGCATGATAACATAAGCCACAGCGGAGACATTAGTAATGGGAAACATGCTAAACTGTATAAATATCCCCAAAGTTTGATATAATTCAACAACATCAGTCATTAAACTCATAGGAGCCATGGATGATGAAGACCTTGACATTCGGATTAGGCAGTTGGTTGTACAAGATGCAAATGATGCCGAGTCACAAGTCTCCGGATCAAATCCCACCGGCTTGGATATCTTGCCGACAACAACCAGAAAGCGGTTTGAGGATTCCGGAGTTGATATTTCCAAAGGATACCCCGCACGGCCGGAGATTTCTCTGATCCCTGTATACCTCGATGAGGCACTTGCCATCCGAAATGAGGATTTCCCGTATGATGACCGGGGCAGGTATGCTGATCCAGAGAAGAAGGCATTGTTTGGTGCTGCTTACGAGGTGAAGAATTTGACGAACCACATTGGCACCGAGATTGTCGGGTTGCAGCTTGCGGATTTGACCGATGATCAAAAGGACGAGCTAGCACTTCTTGTCGCTGAGAGGGTGGTGGTATTCTTTAGAGACCAGAAATTAAGTCCCCAGCAACAGCTTGCCCTTGGTGAATACTGGGGCAGGGTGGAAAGACACCCACAAGCACCACAGGTGCCTGGATTACCTGGTATCAGTACGATCTGGTCGGATTATTCGAACCAGTACGGCAAGGCGCCAAAGTTGACATTTAAAAATAATAATTACGGTAACTGGAGAAAGACCTATGGTGTTCGAGGCACGCAGATCTGGCACTCGGACTTGGTACACGAACATCAGCCGGCAGGACTCACCCATTTGCACAACGACGCTATTCCCGACGTGGGTGGTGACACATTCTGGGTATCTGGATATGGTGCGTACGATAAGTTATCGCCTGAATTTCAGAAATTCCTCGAGGGCAAACAGGCGGTGTTTGTATCACTTCACGGGTACTTGGACCGAAACGACCCGTTTACAGGCCCTCAGAAAGTCGAGCGGATCCATCCCTTGGTGCGTACTCATCCGACGACGAGGTGGAAGTCGCTCTTTGTGAATCGGGCCATGACAAAATGCATTGTTGGCATGAACCCTCTTGAGAGTGACTTGCTTTTGAACTACTTGTTTGACGTCTACGAAAAGAACGCCGACATACAGGTACGTTTCAACTGGAAGCCCACGGTTCCTGGATTGGGAACATCGGCCATCTGGGACAACCGAGTGTCACAGCACCGATCTGTGTGGGACCATGAGGGGAAGCAGCCACGGCACGGTACTAGGGTGACGACGTTGGCTGAGAAGCCATTTTTTGATTTGAAATCCAAGTCTCAAAGGGAGGCCTTGGGTTTGGACTAGGTAATGATGGTAGTAGTGGGTAGTGTTGAATTACAGCTTGCAGCCACGCAGAGACCAAACCAAAGTGGTACATTGGTTATAATCTATCCCTTGTTATTTAGTTGATTTTATTTATATTCAGTGACGATATGATGAAATGTGATGATTGTTTGACTGTTGTATTGCATAGCCTCATTTGGTATATTCCATGGACAATCTCTTGACCATACATCTGGCATGTCACTAGTGAATACCATACATTCCAATTACTCTTGGTCATACATTCCAATTACTCTTGGTCATACATTCCAATTACTCATGTCATCTGTACAAGTCGATATTATCCATGTATCAATGTTATTATATATCTAGTACACAGTACCAAACCTATCGATATTAATCAATTTATACATCCAATCCTCTGGCATTCCAGTACATGATACTCAACCACTCGACTCTCCTCTGGCATTCCACTCCACGCTTCACCACTTCTATTATTCCGCACACTGCTTCTCTAAAACGTATCAATCATAACCGGCTCAGTCTCCTTGATACCTTCAACCCGTGGCTTTCCAGCAAGCAACTCACGGCGGATTTCCGGCCCAATGGAAGGATGGAACCGTTGCCGGATGGTCTCGAGCAAAAAGTCGCGCTGGTCGTCGGTGATATCGTTCTTGTACCGCTGGGCAAACGCCAAAAACGCTTTATACCACACCACAGGAAGTACGCTGTCTCTTTGTGGCTCGTCTATTGCCATGTCCTCGACGTTCCGGAACTTCATAAAGTAGAACACCACATCGTCGACAATCTGATACGGGAGCGCATATTTTTTCTCCAACAACACCCGGATGAAAAACGTAGTGGCCGGATTCACGTCGAGCTTGAGCAAGTGGCTCAATGCCACTGACGAATGCAAAACTGGGATCGAGACCTTGGCGAGAACCGAGCCTGTGATCATTGCTTCACGGTTGGTGCACCCAGACTCGGCCAATGGGAACAAGAACCCCTTGAAAAACGCACCTGGCTTATAGAGCGACTTCTTCAACGCACGGTACAAGTGGTAGTTGAGATGGTGGCTCTCATCCTGCTCAATGTCGTCACGGAATCGGGGCAAAAGCACCATGGAAATGAACTTCTCGGCCTCACGGGAACCCAAATTGGACACAAAGAGCCGGGTTGCCACGTAGCAGGCGCTCGGCGACCATTTTTCAGGGTTCGTCACATACAACACATCTTCCCAGTTGGTCAACGAAGGAATGATCTTGAACAATTTCGGAAGCTTCCCGTGAGTCCATGTCGAGAGAACAGTTCCCACCTGTGTGTACGCGGCAATCACCTTTGGAGGAAGCATCACACCTTCCTGGCTCCGCTCCACTTTCTCCTCGCCCTCGGCCTGTTTAGCTTCAATCAGCGCCATGATTTTGTCCGCCAAATTGAAGCTCAGCAACCCGTCAAACTTTCCCTGCGACGTCAAGTACTGCAGAAACAACCGCGAGTCCTCCTCGTCCACATGCTCATCGGCAAAATCCTCATAGTCCTCCATCTCTTGGTACTCCTCTTCGCTTTCCTCCTCTTCTTCTTCGGAGTCGGCCTCAAACCGAAACTTGCCGGTGATTGGAGCCTGCGAGTTTTCCTCCTGCTCAATTTCCTCCTGCTGCTCCTTGGCCAACTGCAAGATCTTCCGCGAACTGGCTGCATCTATATACTCCTCATCCTCCTGATGATGCTTCTTCTTCTCGCGCTTCAGAACAGCCCGGAGCTTTCCGCCGGTATCGGTGATGTCTCGGTATAACGGATTGTGCTTCTGCTTACTAGCCACCGGAGCTTTGCCCATTTGGATTGAGGTTTACAAAGTGTATAAATTTTTTTCACCTCATCGGGAGTTACCCGGGGTATATGTATGACAGATGAGTTGGACTGATGAGTGATTATGAATGATTATGAGTGATTATGAGTGATTATGAATGATTATGAATGACTATATGAATGGTTCATAACTAATAACTAATAACCCATAATTAATATCCCATAATTAATATCCCATAATTAATATCCCATAATTAATCCATCCGTTACTCACTGTTCTTGTGATTATATTCCATCTAATAAATTCAGACAAACACAACTGCTAATAATCTTTGGTAGCCTAACCAACCACTTGAGTTTTGAGCCAAGACTTCTTATACCAACAGCTTGCATTGGTCAGATTAATGCTCCAAGCCCACTTGCCATTGTATCAATTTGCCGACCTGGCTAATAACCTCACCATGATTACTAAAAGTCGCTCTACAGGCAATGTCAAGGTAAAGATATTGCTTCTCTAGTATTTGGCTTCTCTTAGCAAGACATTGGCTATATAGGTATGGTTTACAAAGACATGAGTATAAACCCAAGAGTAGACTCTGACATTTGTAATGACAAAGTAAACCAAGCCTATACTGCAATTAAAACAATAGATCTACACACCTTTTGCCAATCAAACTGGAAACCTGTGGGGTGCTCAATATGAACATACCATGTTGGACATGCATGGCTAATCAAATACCAACAGAGAATCATGAACATACATGATGCAAATATTGATGTAAAATCAATCCGTAGCAGTCAAGAATACTCCATTGGTAAGTTTACCGACCAGAGACCAGCCCATAGACTTGTATCGTTGTATCAGAACGTGTTGGAACACGATTCCCCACATGAGATTTAGCAGTCACACTTGGCAACAAGGGCAACCAGACTTTTTACACAACCACTACAGGCACTACATATCAACAATAATATGTTTATTTACATCTATAGCAATACAACTGCTCGAATCAAAGTTTTTAGTCCCCAGCCGTTCAAGGGCAGGCCAAGGGGTTTCTTCAACAAGTGCCCCAGGATTTTCCTGAGCGAAAATATATTCAACAAATAGCCGTGGTCTCTGAGACAATATAGCCAAACAATAAATATTATACCAATACCCACTAGACGTTGCTCCACGTGATCGAGGTATGTGAAATTTCATTTTCAACACAAGAGCAACATGCCACCAAAACGTAGCCGAAGTTCAAGCACCGAGGGAGCGAGCAAAAAGGCCAAGACGGCATTGAAGGCCAACGGAAAGCATTCTGGCAACGGACTGCGCAGGCTGAAGGCCACGCTTAACGAGATCCCGCACACCAAGACCCAGGCATTGGATCTTTTTGTCTGGGGCTCGGGCTCAATGTGTGAGTTGGGGTTGGGGCCTGCAGCCAAGACAAAGGAGGTGAAACGGCCGCGGTTGAACCCATTAATTGAGCAGGAGAGCATTGTCGATATTGCCGTTGGCGGGATGCACACGCTTGTGTTGGACAAGGAGAATCGGGTGTGGTCGTGGGGTGTGAACGATGTGTATGTGTTGGGCCGGAACACTGCCGGGAAGGAGAAGTTGAAGGAGATGGATGCGGATGACGACGAGGACGGCGATTTGAATGAGGCCGAGTCGACTCCCGGGCTTGTGGAGGACTTGCCGACGGATTTGGAGAACAACCGGATCGTGCAGCTTGCTGCGACCGACAATTTGTCTGCGGTCTTGTACGAGAATGGCGATGTGTATGCATGGGGCACGTTTCGGTGCAACGAGGGATTGCTTGGCTTCAGCACCGATGTCAAGGTGCAAAAGACCCCAAAGAAGATTGCCGGGTTCCGCAACATTGTGCAGTTGGCTCCAGGCAAAGACCACATCTTGGCCTTGGACGTGTATGGGAACGTGTTTGGCTGGGGTGACGGGCAGCAGTACCAGTTGGGCCGGAAAATCATGGAACGGACCCGGCTCCAGACCCTCAAACCGTTGCCGGTGGCCTTGAAGAACATCACCTACATCACGTGTGGAGACTACCACTCGTTTGCCATCAACGCCAAGGGCGACGTGTATGCGTGGGGATTGAACCAGTATGGCCAGTGCGGCATCAAGGAGCAGCTTGTGGACGGAGATATCATCACCAGACCGACGTTGGTGCCTCGGCTCAAGGGCATTGTCAGCATTGCAGGTGGTGAGCACCACACAGTGGCCCTCAATAGCGACGGTGAGGTGCTCACGTTTGGCCGGGTCGATATGAAGGAGGTTGGCATTGCCAAGGACAACTTTCCGGAGTATAGCTACAAGGATCAGCATGGTACGGTGCGTGCGGTTCCGTTTCCTACGGTGTTGAAGAACGTGCCAAAGTTCCGGGCAATTGCCGCAGGGTCGCACCATTCGTTGGCGATTTCCGATGTTGGCGTAGTGTACTCGTGGGGTTATGGTGACACTTATGCCGTGGGACAAGGTCCTGATGGCGACGACATTGAGGTTCCAACGAGAATTAAAAACACGGCCACACAAGCCGAGGATATGATTTTGATTGGGTGCGGCGGACAGTTTTCTGTAGCCGCAGGCAAGAAGATGACGGAGGACGAGGCTGAGGATCGGGAGGACAAGCTTGAGTGAGGTGGCTTGAGTAAATTAGTAGAATATAGTAAATTTTTGTTTTTCCTGTAGTCTTGTGTGTAGTTTTACTGTTCCTTAGTCTTGTTGTTGATTTACTATTCTGTAGTATTGTTGTTTATTATTTTACTATTTCGTAGTCTTGTTGTTGTTTTACTATTCTGTAGTATTGTTGTTTATTATTTTACTATTCCGTAGTATTGTTGTTTGTTATTTTACTATTCCCTAGCCCTGCTCTGTAGTCTTGTTGTGCTACAATATATGGACAAGAAACATCCACTAGTCTCATGGAATCATGCCGAATAGCGACTTTGGCAATTGCTGAACATAATCAATAATTCTTGTAGGTCAAACTAGCCGACTAGTCTTCTGAACACCCAGCAGCAGTCTTGCGTTATGCCTTAGTAACTGTTTATATAAAAATACCAGTATAGAGTCCTTGGTACAGTCAATGCTTTGACCAAAAATTTCTAGAAATAAATAACCATTCTTTTCATCCAAAAACACTCCATACTAGCTTTGTTCTTCCTCACATGAATCATAACAATAATACGTTTATTTACTTCTATAGCTATACTAGGCTCCTCCGAGGATGTTAAAATTGATATTTCACGTCTAAAAAACCAAGGACAGCACCGCTAATTTTGAGTCGAGAAAACCCTTTGAATGGGAATGAAAGCTTTCGACTTGATCTTTAAGGAAATGTCAAGAGAGGTGACTCAGAAGGAGCTGTGAAGTACATGAATTATCTCTTACTACAGGTTGGATATCCTGGGCCATTCTTCTAGTTCTTAATCAAATATATCTACAATTCAATTAGCTTATTTTAATTCTGAAAAATCACGTTATTTTGTCATAATTGTGAGAAATCCATCAGTATACGTGGTAAGCCATTTACTATAAACTACATATCAAGACCCCTTAGTCGATTAAACTTTTCAAATAAAATTCTCTCGAATTCACATCAACCCCATTTAATAAAAACCATCCCCCAACTCACAAACATTCTTCGCTCCATGGAATTTCCTTTGATATTATTCAATCGCACCGTTGCATTCCACATATTTTGACCTGCATGTTTTGATCACCATGACCCATCCCATATGACCCATTCAAACACGCCATGCAAACCAAATCACGAACCAATATACATTAGCGATAGAGACGAGCATTCCAGCTCTATAGTGATCATCAATAGCCTGAGTCCCAGCAAGATCGAGATATTGGACACCGAAGAAGAGTCCACGCCAGTTATTCACAGGACCAGGGAAAAGGATAAGCTAATCAATTTCTTGGACGTGCTAATCGAGTCCAGTCCTACCACGTCTCAAACTCCAAGCAAAAACCCCGTGTTTTCCAGCTCTTTGCCCGACGCGCTTCCCAGTCTTTATCCCAAACCAGATCTCAAGCCAGAGAATGAGCTACATCCTTTGCTGGATAACTCCAATGACCTAGCTCATATACTAGCTAACAACCATGAACTGCCTCCTTTACTGGATAACAATGATCTAGCGCATATACTAGACCACAACAATGATCTGGATAACAATGACCTACATCATTTACTAGACAACACCAATGACATACCTCCGCTAGAAAACACCAATGGCCCACATCTCTCATCGCCAGTAAACCAGCCGTCTCCAGTTGATCGATCATCTTCGCCTTTATTTGTTAACAACTCCGTCAGCTTTGACGAGCCAATGCCTGCATCCGATGAGATGCTCTCCAAACTTGACCCACGAGACGACGTACTCGCTAAATATGACGAGTCAGACGAAATAATAGACTCCAGCTCGCAGCTAATATCCAAGCCAGTGGCCTCTGGCGATTATCTTTTACAGTTTGACAAAAAGGCCATGGCAAAATGCAACCTTGTCAGGCGTGACAAGAGATTGATCCAGCAAGAAATGCTCATCAACGTCAACGAGGATATCATCAAACAGTGCGGAATGACAGAAGGATTGTTTTCAAAATTCTTTGAGCCGAGCACCGCGAGAATTATTGGTCTTGACGCGGTTTTTAAGGAAAATAACCATGCCAGACAATGCATCAACAGCTACAAACTCCAAGGGGTCCCTATCCTAGAAACGGCACAGCTGTTTTCTACAAAGCTCAGTCTAATATCATGGAGCAGAGAAACTGATAAGATGTTCAGTTATTCGCACAAGTGCTTTCTTCCATTGCAAAAGTCCGTTCATGTCTTGGAACGGACAGTGGCTATATACTACAGCACCAGCGACTTGGTATCGGACTTTAATGACGGATCATTTCTAAAGGAGCTACAAAAGCTTCAAGCAGTTCCTTTCTGGAGCCAGTTTATTATCATTCTCACAGGCTACGAAGGATATATTGGCAAGCTACGAAGAAAGATCAACCGTGAATACACAGAATCCGTCCGAGGCGTCATGGAATCACAAGAAATCCCAACTGGGAAGCCAACAAGAAACACAAAAGATTTGGAAGAGTCAATCAAACTGGTGGAGTCCCTCATATTGAACCTCCAGCTCACTCACCGTGTACCAGTGTTTAAAATTGAAACCACTGCTACATTCTCAAAGTGGTTGAAATCCTTTACATACTCAATCGGAAACACATTCTACGATAACAATAGCCTCACATATCAACTAGGAACAGTAAAATCAGGGACCACCCCGAATGAGATTTACAAAATGGCGTTACAGCAGTTGACATTTGTATCACCGAGTGTGGCTGAGAAAATTACTGCCAAATACCCAAGTTTTATGAGACTTTACTCGCGGATTCTGACAAAGAAAAGCCTTGGATCATCACGCGACGGAAAGAGTTTAACATCCGACAAGATTGAGAAAACCCTTGTGCGGTTTATGGCTAGTAATGATCCCGATGAGATTCTTGGGTAAACAGGGCTTGTGTATGCACGTGTATATCACATGCACACAAACACAAGTCACACGCAAGCAAAATGCCCAATGAGCAGTCAACGCCTTGTACGGGGAAGGGTGTCACATGACCGAGCGAAAAATTTCCGATTGTCAAACGGTACTGAATAATTTCTATAGGAACAGTTTTCATTACCTAGGCATAATAATATAAAAATGGCTAAAACAACTGCAAAACAGTAAGTGATATTGAAAAGACGATATAATAGCAATGGCGAATATAATAAGAACGAGGGATATATGAATCGGCAATTTGATATGGAGCATTAGAAATGGACTATTATTTGTCAATACAAGGAGAAACAGTACTAACATTATAGACCAGTCATTAAAGCTGATGCTATCCTTCCACCAGAGACTTTGTTGAAGAGAAGCAAAGCCTTGGCCAAGAACTCCAAGGATTTGGCTGCCAACAAGAAGAAGAGAGCTGCTGTAAGTAAAATACTGTCGAGACATTATTTCGATTCTTGTGATGAAGACTACCATTCTTTTATGGCTAGCGTTGCAATGTTGTCATAAGTTAACCATCTTTCGGGACTGAAAATCGAGTAATGTCTGTTACTTAAGAATTTTACTAACCTATAGGCCAACAAGACCAAGAGAGAGGCTATTGCCAAGAGAACTGCTGGTTACGAGGCTGAATACGCTGCTGCTTTGAAGAAGGATGCCGATGCCAAGAAGGAGGCTTTGGCCAACGGATCTTTCTTTGTTCCAGGTGAGCCAAACTTGATTTTCGTTGTGAGAATCAAGGGTATTATGAAGATTCCACCAAAGCCAAGAAAGGTTTTGCAATTGTTGAGATTGTTGCAAATCAATGCCGGTGTCTTTGTCAAGGTTACCAAGGCTACCAAGGAGTTGTTGAAGTTGGTTGAGCCATATGTTGCTTACGGCTACCCTTCATTGGCCACCATCAGAAAGTTGGTGTACAAGAGAGGACACGGAAAGGTCAACAAGCAAAGAATTGCTTTGAGTGACAATGCTATTATCGAGAAGGCTTTGGGACAATACGGAATTGTTTCTGTTGAGGACTTGATCCACGAGATTTACACTGTTGGACCAAACTTCAAGCAAGCCAACAACTTTTTGTGGCCATTCAAGTTGTCGAATCCAAACGGTGGCTGGGGTGTCGACAGAAAGTTTCAACATTTTATCCAAGGTGGATCCTTCGGTAACCGCGAGGAGTTCATTAACCAATTGGTTAAGGCTATGAATTAGATATAGTTTTAATTAGTGATGTAATTTTGTCTGTAGCGATGTTTGTAGGATGAGATGTTTTGGGTGATGCCGGTACAATTGTTGTCATGATCTGAGGTTGGATGTTTTGATATTACAATTGTGTTTGGTATAGTTGTAGTGAATAAAATACATTGTGCCCTTGGTGTATCAAGCTAAAATACACATGCATACGATCATTATAAACCAGTTGTAATTCATCTTCCTCATTAGTCATGATTAACACAGACGCATCAATATCCTGCCGATGACTGCCCACCTATATAAAACCCAGTTTATTCAGTGGCTTATATTCACTTGTCATTTTACCCGACGCACTTGCATCCCAACCCATGCCGACTTGATCGGCGGTTCGTTTGGAGCCCGCGCCCCGACTTGAGCCCCGCTCTGCCAACCTGTCATTTTATCTACTCACCAGGCTTGTTCAGCAAATGAAAGGGTACAAACTTGCAATTGTTTCCTTGGTAGCCGGGGTTTTGGCCTCGGAGATCAGAGGAGTGCCTTCGAACCGGGTGGCCGAGTATAAGAAGCTCAATAGTAATGGGAAGTGGTCGTGTCTTTCGAATCCTGAGATTGAGATCGATGCCGACAAGATCAATGACGATTTCTGTGACTGTCCGGATGGATCTGACGAGCCAGGGACATCGGCATGTGCCAATGGGCGGTTTTTCTGTGAGAATAAGGGGTTCAAGTCGAGTTATATCCCGTCGTTTAAGGTGAATGACGGGGTATGCGACTATGAATTGTGTTGCGATGGTTCTGACGAATGGGGCACTGATGCAAACTGCCAGAACCGGTGTGCCGAGTTCAACAAGGCGTACTTGGCGGCAAAAGCAGTCAATGACAAGAAATTGGCAGCGGGAATGGCGGCGAAAGCGAAGTTATTGGCCAGTGTGCGGAAAGCCAATGCCGACAAGGAAAAGGAGATTGAGCGGGTTTCCAAGGAGGTTGCGCAGTTGAACGAGGAGATTTACGGGCTTCAGAAGGAGTTGGACCAATCGAATTCGGAGCACAACCATGAAGCGGTGGAGTTTTTGCAGGATCTCCAGGAGAAGCAGAATCTCACGCGGGTTGATGTGTTCATGGAGGAAATCAAGCAGAACATCCGACTTGTATGGATTGGTGCGAATGCGAACCACGAGAAGATCGAGTTGGCCCAGGGATTATTAAGAGAGTTGGCAGCTGGGTTTGACGCTTCAATCAACGACGTGACCGTGAAGGAGAATATCCAGCGGTTTGAGGAGTTGGAGAAGGACGAGAAGCACAAGGACTACTTCAAGCTCCAGGAAAAGTACTTTGACGAGTACAATGCCACGATGCGGGACCTTGGATTGTACACTGTGAACTTTTGGCTCAAGGCAAACGAAATGCACTTTGCAAAGTGGAAGGACTTTGTGTGGACCCGGAAGTCGCTTTTGCACGAAAAGCTTCTTGCGTTTTTGTTGGTGCAGGATGACTTGACTCAGAAGCTCGAGGCGATTATGGACGACGTCAAGACAAACTACAATCCAAACTTTAACAATGACGTGGTGAAGCGGGCGTTGAAGCAGATCTCTGAGTACGACGAGATCAAAAAGAAGCACCAGGACGAGATCTTGTCGAAGATCGATTACGGGAAGCAGTATGAAGAAGGTGTCAAGACGTTCCTCGAGTTGATTGAGAACATCCAGCGTGAAATCAACCGCATCCCTTACCCTATTAACGTGTTGCAAATCAGCGACTCCACTGAGGCCGAGTTGGAAAAACTCCGGGCAGATCACGACGCAGAACGTCTTGAAAAGGAGCGTGCTGCCAACCAGACCCAGGCCGGGTTCTTTGCCGGGATCCACAGCTACTACATGCGGGCTATCGAGGACTTTTTGGGAGTCCATGATAACGTACGTGCCGCTGTGAACCCGTACTATGCCAAAACCGGGTATGACTACTTGATGGTGCGAATGGACGAAATTAACGACTACTCCAACGGGAACGCAGAGGTGTCGGAGTCATTGAAGCTGCTCCGTAACTCCATCAAGGAGAAGCAAGACCGTGTACAAGAATTGAACCAACAAGTCGCTGAGGACGTTGAAGAGTTGGGCAATGTCTCAAAGTACGGGCCTGAGCGGATCCTCAAGGCGGTTGAAGACGAGGTGTACAAGCGGACAATTGGTGAGTACGAGTACAGTATCAACTTAATGGGAGACCTCCGCCAGATTGGCAATGGAAATGATGTTTTGATTGGCAGATACAATGGCGAGTTCCGTACCAAAGACACGAAAACTGGGAAGCATGTTGAGTTGGCGTTTGACAACGGACAACGGTGCTGGTCGGGACCTGTTCGGAACGCGAGATTGAACATTGTCTGTGGCGACAAGGTAGACATTATCAAGGTCACCGAGCCAGAGGTGTGTCTGTACTACATTGACTTGATGTCTCCAATTGCGTGTTTTGGCGAGGAAAGCAAGAGTGGGTATGTCCATGATGAATTGTGAAGGGTCCACGATGACTTGTGAAGGGGTTGTGAATTTGTATAGTAACTGGTAGTGACCTGTATTGTGTACAACTATCATGAACTGATTGGGTATAACTATCATGAACTGATTGTGTACAAGTATCACGAGCTGATTGGGTGCAAGTATCATGAACTGATTGTGAGCAAGTATCACGGACTGATTGTGTACAACTATTCACGAACTGATTGTGATTTGTAGATGAGTAAGGATTGTAAGTGTTTGAAATTGCAGTAAGCTTTGAAATTGCAAAAGCATTGGAAATTGCAAAAGCATTGGAAATTGCAAAAGCATTGGAAATTACAGTAAGCTTTGAAATTCCATTGAAACATTTGAAATTCCATTGAAAAGATCCTTTTAGAATTCCCATTGTTTACAGCCTGGCACGGTGGACCTAATTTGGCAACTGGGATTATAATTCTGGTATCAAATATCTTGTATATTGACGCAATTTCGTGACAGGTGCACCATTACAACAACGTGGCCACCGACTTTTCCTCTTGTAACCCAGCACAAAAGCGTCATAATCCCACTCATTCTACACTTGGATCATTCTACACTGCTCATTCTAGTCTCGAACCTCTCCATCAAGCCATGTCACCTGCCATTCCACGTCATGTGACATGTGCATACATAAGCCCCTGCGACATCACCGTTAACTTTATGATTTCTCTTCCTCCGGAAATCCTTCTTTCAATCATCAAATATCTATCTTATGAGGACTTGGACACCCTTGTTTCCAGCTCCGGGTACTTTTCCCGGCTAGTTGCCACAAATGAGAAATTCCTCCTTCATCTCCGGATCAAGCACTATGCAAGGCCTCAGCTCTGCAAACGGCTTAATTTATATGACAGAGAGCAGCAGTTTCGGGAAAACGAGGCACTCCAGCGGCTTGTGATGACGAAGCTCTCGTATATTTACGTTGATGCGGTGTTCAACCGCAACGTGGCGCAGCAGTTGGTGTTGTTGCGGCATATACAGCTCCGGCAGATTAAGCTCGATCTAGGTCATTTTCTACGGACCCGGCCGCAAAAAAAGCAGCTTGTCGACAATGGGATTCTCAAGAATGTGGGCCGGATCACGTGCTGCATCCTGGTTCTTCGGCGCAACTTGCTTGAGGATGTGTTGAAGACGTTTATCAAGAGTTATAAGTATAATCGAAGACCGCAAAAGCGGCAGGTGCAGGATATGATTCGGCGGCTTGAGAATCCGGTGGGTGAGAAGGGGAATCGGTGTAGTGTAGAGGTTCTGATGAGGGTTGAGTGGGGGTATTCGTATGAGCAAATGGTGTAGGGTGATTGGATGATTGGGTTGGGTGATTGGATGATTGGATGATTGGATGATTGGATGATTGGATGATTGGATGATTGGATGATATGAATGATTGTGTGATTGGATGGTTGGGTTGGGTAGTGTGGATGATATGGATGATTATGAATGATTATGGGTGATTATGGATGGATATGGATGGATATGGATGATTATGGATGGATATGGATGATTATGGATGGATATGGATGATTATTTAGATTGGTGTTTATTGATTATTTAGATTAACGTTTATTGATGATTTAGTGAGACAAGGCAGGAAGTGTCAATCCTAGATTTAGCATGAACAACCTTGAAAATGCGTACAATGGAGAATACAGGTGACAGGGATAATATGGAACATGAATTGTCAAGGTTGATTGAGAACCGGTTGTAGATTAGGAATAGGATATATATAATATACTGACATTAACAGGCTGACGACTATAACAGGCTAACATCTATAACAGACTAATATCTAAAATAGGCAAATATCTAAAAGAGGTAACTTATATAACATGCTACAATTTTATAACAAATTAGCAGATTAACATATTAGCATCTATACAAGCAAATACCTATACAAGCTGGCATCTATACAAGCAAACTTTGATAACAAGCAACTTTAACAGACATTCTACAACAGGCTAACATCTACAACAGACTAACATATATAACACACTATAATTTATACAACAGGTAAACATCTACAACAAGCAGCTTTAATAACAAGCTGACAACTACAACAGACCATCTACAGCAGACGATAAGACCATTTATACAGACCTACAACAGACTACAACAAACTATAACTTATATAACAGGTAAACATCTACAATAAGCAACTTTAATAGAAGCCAACTATTACAACATACCATCTACAACAGACCATATGACCATCTATTAGACCATCTATTAGACCTTCTATAAGACCTACAGGCAACTTCTATTAGAGACCATCTCAACCAGCTAGATCTGAAACAAGCCATTCAGTGCAACTCACAACCTACAAGACATGAATCAACCAATTGAGAATGACGACACCACAACCAAAGTCCAAGGCCCGGTAATGTATAATCCAAGTCATGTCCATCACACCATCGCTTTCCATTACTTCACCTCACTTCCATACTTCCACACTTCCATACTTCCACACTTCCATACTTCCACACTTCCACACTTCCACACTTCCACACTTCCACACTTCCATAGCCTCACCTCACCTACCTTAGACCATGCCTTTTCAACGCATCAATGCGCCAGCGTTCTCCATACCTGACCAAAATAATCGCAGCCAACCCCCCAGACATGGTGACAAATCCGCCAATGGAACAAGTCCAGCCAACACCAATGGTGTTAATAGCCGGCAAACAGCTGGCTGTACTGGCAATGGCAAGGCAATAGCGGATGAAATAGTTGCCTCCAATGGCGTCGCCGCCCAATTCGGGCATGGAATCGACGCAATAGGTGTTAATCAGCGGAAACGCGACGGTTTGCGCCACGGCGTAGACGAAAAGCGCAATGATCGGGACGGCATAGCCACCCTTTTCATACTGCAAGGACCAGCCGTAGACAAACACTGCTGCTGGCATGACGATGCCTAGAGGGATGATGCAGGTGCGGACCCTGTCCTCAGAGACCCTGGAGCCCTTGATGCGGATGTACTTTTTCACAATGTAATCGGCATATCTGCCACCAAGATAGGGACCGGCAAGGAAGCCGATGCCTGGGGCAAGGTAGAAGAGCGATCCGAGGATGGGGGACGTCAAGTGGAACCGTGGGTCGACGACATATCTGATGGGGGTGAGGATGTTGTACATCAGATACAACATCAGGCAGCTGACAGCGCCGGCCAAGATCAAGTTTGGGTATACAAACGAGTGGAGGAGTCTGAATGGGTTGAAGGGCACCCAGATGAATTTCTTGGAGGACCCTGTTTCGCGGAGGATCTGCTGCATCTTGGTTTCTCTGCAGGTTTCCGGCACGACAAAGTACACGCCGACGAGGTTGAAAGCACCAATGGCGGCCATGACAAAGAAGATGATTCGCCACGAGGCCTTGGTGACGATTGCGCCGCCCATGACCGGGCCAATGGCCGGGCCGAGCTGCGAGCCGAGCACGTTAAGGCCGATTGCGGTGCCACGTTCCACCGGAAGATAAATGTCGCCAATGACGTGGGCTCCGACGGAGAAGAACGCGGTGCCAAAGATGGCTGTGGTGCAGCGGAAGACAAAGAACATGGCCAAGTCCTGGGACACTCCGACAAGCACCGAGGAGATGATGTAGCAGGCCAAACAGGCGAGAAACGTGGGTCTTCTGCCGTAGATGTCGCTGAGCGGCGAGAAGATGCACGGCAGCACCATCATGAACACCATATACACAGCGTTGGAGATGTTGATGATGGTTCCAGTGGTGTGGAACCGGTCTGCAATGATCGGCACGGCTGGTAGAAATGCAAGTCCCGACATGGGCGAAAGAAACCCACTGAGTGCGGAAAACATGACAATCAAGAGCTTGTGCCGCTCAGATAGATCAAGGTTGGGGTTATAATTCTTGGGGATCAGTTTCACCTTGGTAGCCGTGGGGAGTTCCTTCGAGCTGAGTGTCAACTGGCGTGACACTGCGTCTTGCACCACTCCAGAAAGGTCCAAGGCAACGTGTTCGCCAGCAAGCTTGGACATTTCGCGGTGGAGTGGACCTGGTTCGGACGTGCTCGAAGCATCGGATTCAAGACTGAGCGAGGACATGTGGATGTCGGGCGGACGAGCTGCATTTAAAGGAAAGGCACTGCAATGTGAGCACCGGCGCATGACATTTACTGATGTCAGGCAATTGCCAAGGACGTATGCTGGGACGTTGGAAGAGGCAATTGGCTGGCAAGGGAAATTGGTCGAGTAGCATGGTGCCAAGGTTTGCCCTAGATTTGTGTGATTAATTATTGTACGTTGGCCAGGATGGATGTGTGTTGCTGTGGTCGGATATCTGTGCGAATATCCGAATGGTGTAGATTAGTCACTTTACAGTGGACATGCATTGGTATACAGAGATGGAGGAGGATGGATGGATGGAGGATAGGAGAGAGGATAGGAGAGAGGATAGGAGAGAGGATAGGAGAGAGGATAGGAGAGAGGATAGGAGAGAGGATAGGAGAGAGGATAGGAGAGAGGATAGGAGAGAGGATAGGAGAGAGGATAGGAGAGAGGATATGATGTAGGATGTAGGATGGTGGATGGTGGATATGATGGAGGGTAGAGAATATTAAATATAAAGTGTCACTCAGTCGCATTCACTTGGCACAAGAGAAACTACTACACTCACCTTCAAAAAAACACGCTCCCAATAATACCCTACACACTAGAAATCATCCACTTCAACCTCAACAAGAGCCAGAGGAAAGATATAAATACATTACACCGCTACGACTGGCCTCGGGCATGCTAAAACCAACTACAATTGGCATACTCATCATTGAGTCAGGCTCTCTCCCATCACTTCTACTCAAACGGATTGCCATTGACAAGTGCACCAGATGGTGGAACAACTAATTCAAGATCAGACTAAACTGGATACTGCCAAACTACAAACGGCTCCGCTGAGCAATGAATATCTCTGTCCTAAAAGAAACTACACAGAAAACGTAACCAAGAATGGCAAGAGCTCATTGACTCAATGGGATCCGGTTTCCGACTCATAACACGACGCTACACCAAGACTCAATTCATGTGACTAACAAGTCAAGACTACTTTCCCTAGTCGGACCTAAGCAAACACTCGGCAAGATCAGCCAACTACATAACGGACAATGCCTAGTTTTACATAGAAAGACTTTATTCAACGTAGAGGCTACCCCATCATACAACAGATGAGGATGCCGAGCCATCTATCTCCACGACTTTACCAAGCCAATGCTCCTGGGCTCGAGAGGTCAAGAACAGATACAGAGGAATTGCCAATGCTGCTCAATCCCGCATATTCAGATAAGGTGAAGCTTGACAATCTTGTAGGATTCTAGGAGGGCTACCGTGTTAGTACCTTGGGGAGGTCACCATTAATCTAGGCAAAAGCTGATTGCTCCTCCAATTCCCATTAATTACATGTTTACAAGCTGTAGTCAAAGTTTATCTCTGATGTAGAGTTTTCTTGCGACGATTACATAGCCGTCCTTGGTCGTAGACGGCAGAGTATAATCTCCTCTGGGAGCCTAGTATAGCTAAAGCCTTGTATAATATTATTATATAGAGGAGTATTGGAATATAGAGACTATATCGAGGATTGAATTACATAGGATTATTGAAATACAGAGGACATACATTGGCAGGCAGGGACTATTGAAATACAGAAGATTTTGAAATACAGTCTACAGACTATTGAAATACAGACTACAGACTATTGAAATACAGACTACAGACTATTGAAATACAGACTACAGACTATTGAAATACAGACTACAGACTATTGAAACACAGCATTAATACAGTCTACAGAGCATTAATACAGTCTACAGAACATCAATACAGCATTGAAATCAAGTAAATTAGTAATCAATAGAAAAACAGTGGGTCAGAAACAGTCAAGCACTATTCAACTTACAGTACCTACACCTCGCCATAATTCATTCTCATTGAGGATTCCCGCAACCACTCTCTGGAAATTCTCAAACAGTGAGGATTCTCAAAGTGTTGGTGTGGCCCAATCCCTTGGTCCAGCCCTGCACCGCAATAACCGAGTCGCCCTCTTCCACAAAGTTCAACTTCTTGGCCTCCTCAATTGCAGTCTTCAATCTAATCTCCACGTCGCCTTGCCAGTCCTCCAACAGAGCCTTGTTATACACAAACGGATACACGCCCCGGTACAAGTGCGAGTATCTCGCGGCATGTTGGTTCCGCGTGATCATGATAATCGGACAGTTTGGCCGGTACTTGGAACACAATCGCGCAGAGGTTCCCGACGTCGACAAGACGATAATAGCCTTGGCATTTTGCTCGTACGAAGCCGACACCGCTGCCATTGCAATCGTCTCGACTGTCTCAGTAGGACGTGGCGTCAAGTGCTTGATGTCGTTATACAACGCAGCATATGGCAAGGCCTTTTCAGCCAACAACGCCGTGTGGTGCATCATGGTGACAGCCTCGATTGGATACGAGCCCTTGGCGGTCTCTCCGCTCAACATGACACAGTCGGCCCCGTCCAAAATCGCATTTCCGACGTCGGAGACCTCGGCACGTGTTGGCCGTGGGTTATACGTCATGGACTCGAGCATCTGGGTCGCACAGATACATGGCTTGCCGGCCAAGTTACACTTGGCAATCAACTTCTTCTGGGCAATAAACACCTGTGGCGCTGGAATCTCAATGCCCAAGTCTCCACGAGCAACCATCACTCCGTCGGTCTCCTTCAAGATCGCATCAAAGTTGTTGACTCCCTGCTGGTTCTCAATCTTACTGATGATCTGAATGTCCTTTCCGTCCTCGCCAAGCACCTTTCGGATCTCCACCACGTCGTTAGCCGTCCGGATAAACGACGCAAACACCATGTGCACCCGGTTCTTGACTCCAAACCGGAGATCCGCCTTGTCCTTCTCGGACAACGCAGGAAGATCGACGTCGGTGCCCGGCAAGTTCACACCCTTGTGCGACGAGATCTTCCCGGCATTCAACGACTTCACCTTCATGGTGCTGTCGTCGACAATCTCAGTGACCTCAAACGACAATACCCCGTCGTCAATGTAAATGATCCGCCCGACCTTGATCACCTTGGTAATGTTCTTGTAGTCAAGGTAGTACACCTTGTCGTCACACGCAGTCTTGTACTTGTCGTCCGTCGTGAAAATCATCTCGTGGTTTGGAGGAATTGGATAGTCCTTGTCTCCAACCGTGGTACCAGTACGAATCTCAGGACCCTTGGTGTCCAAAGCAATCGCCAATGGACGACCTGGAAACTCCTTCTCAGAGGCACGAGCATTGTCAATGACACTCTGATGGTACTCATACGAACCGTGCGAAAAGTTCATTCTCACAATGTTCAACCCAGACTTGCGGAGCTTGGTAAGCGTCTCGACATTGTTGGTCTTTGGACCAATAGTCCCGATGATCGAAGAACGACGGTACTGCTTGTCTGGTGTCTCAGTGACATTAAGATTGGTTAACCATTGGAGTTGCGAGTTTGACATTTTGGAAAGAATGCGTGCCAAAAAAAAGGCGCGAGCCATCGATTAAGTAGCCCAGGAGTGCATCAGATGATGAACTGGGTGTATTCGCCTATTCGGGTGGGGGTGTGCAGCCACGCTGCTTCCGTTCCAGTAGCTCCGTAACAAATACACCACCAACCACTCGCCGGAAAAGATTGACTGCCGTCCTGATAAACCTTTCATTAGCCGACAGTGCATGCATACTGCCTCTGGCAACAATCCCAATCCCACGTACACCGTTCTCCCTGGTTTCCTACCTTGATTATTTGCTGAAAAATTTTCCTTCTCCACAAACCATGTCTGGCAATTGCTTGCCATTCTGTGTGGATACACTGGCCCGAGACTACATATTTGGATTCATGCTTGTATTGCCTGATGGAGGATCCCGCAACCCCTCAAAGTTTTTTCCTACACCTAGGCAATACCTCATGACCGAAATATATTGCTTACGTTGGTAATACTACTGATTGCCGCTTTATTTTATCTGGCTATTTTATATCTGGTTACTTTATATCTGGCTACTTTATATTTTCCCACTATTCTTCCGTCTAACATCTCCATTGATAAGCGTGTCCTCACCAAAATTTTTCAGCCACCACCCGACTCCACCATGTACTTGGATATGCCTGGCAAAACCCTCTAACCAGTTGTGCATATTTCTTATCTGTACGAGTGTAGTTGCTTCAGACACGTTTAGTGAAATTTGCAACAATTTGCATCCCAGATATTACAAATATTCTATAAAACAGCCGGCAGAATTGTAAATGGCAAAACAGCCCATGTCAACTTCAAATATATATTCATCAGGGGTTATACCTCAGCGAAATGTCAATCAAGCAATGCACACATCAGCAAATAGATATTATCTCCTCACGTGAGGTGCAACACTATCTCGCCTTTTATCTTATGATGTCATGGGCACCGTTGCAACATATTTCCCACACATGACGTCCATTGACTTAATGCTTCTAGTGCCGTATATCGGCACATTGTAATCCATATACACTGCTATTTTGCCCCAAGGTGCAAACGGTCCAATGAAGCGAACCATTATCATGGTACTTGTAGACTTTAGGCATGGGTCCATTAGATGCAACTATTGTCAACCATCAGTTGGTTCTAAATATCCAACATCTAAATCCTCTTGCCGCCACACCTTGTGAGGTGTCTGATTTATGCTTGTCCAAAAAACTGCCCTGGTAAGAGTACAAAGTTTTCCGTAATGAGCTACAGTCTGGTCTTGAGACCGGTAATCCAATCTCTTACAGCACATGATTACACGGATTGGAGAAATGATCGGAGGAAACAAAAAATAGGGATAGATGACCATTGTAAATCTCTACGGAGATGCGTTTGATCGGTTCAAAAAGAGCCATACGGCGAAAATAGTAAACTTGCCAGTGCCGTGATTTGTGAATTTAATATATACTATTTGGGAAATTTCCAGCAAATATCGGAGTTTCCCCAAAAACTAGTCTACGAGGTTACGTTTCAAGTGGATGCCAATGTTGATCATTTAATGGTGCACTCATGAGAAAACAGTCTCGAGTAGCCCAGCCTTTAATCTACAAAATGAATCTAATAAAAACATTATTTACAAAACTATACATAAATTACCACGGCCATAAACAAAAATATCAACACATGACTGATCCCCATGTGTGTGGCTCCGCTGGTGGTATCACCCAGTCCCTTGGTGCCGTTAGCATTAAAGAAAACCTTGGACAACCCAGACTTCAAAGTGTCCTTTGTAAATTGAATATAACTCTTTGATCCTATCATGTTTGCGCCAGAACTGGATGCGTCCCAGAGCATGACTCCACCAAAACTGGCATTGGCCGATGCCAACTTGATTTTGGACTTGAGGAGCGCCTGGTTATCAATATATCCTGACGAAGCCGCCAGTGGCGATCCTGGAAGCCCCATGAAGAGCTTAATGTCCTTGTTGACAGATACATCTGCTGCGTAGTTTGCCCACTGGGCCCAGTTGAATTTGGCAGTGTTAGCATCACAGTTGAACTGGTTGTTGTAGAACTGGATAAAGGCAAAGTCCAAGAACGTACCATTGAGTGTCAGGCCAAGAGCCTGGTCAGGAAATGGACATTGTGGTGCGGCACTCAAGTAGTACTGCTTAGAAGCACCGTTGAACTTGCTGCGAAGCGAGTTGGCAAGAGCAAGATACCCAATCGACGAGTTTGTTTCAATGTCCAAGTCGAACCCGTCGACCTTCACTTCGCCAAACGGCCGTACTTGCTTGGTGGAGTTTGCGTCCCCAAACATTTGCCAGAGCGTCGAGGCAAACTGGTCGGCATCGTTGTCGTCTTGGAACCCATACTGGTCGGACTGGCCGCCCAATGAAAGAAGCACGATCTTGCCCTTGTTTTGACACGTCTGGATATCCGAAGCAATGTCTGTGAGGATATGCTGGAACTCATCGGAGTACTGTTCGCCGTGTATGGTTAGCGTAGGAATGCTGTTGTTCCCCGGGAATATATCCAAAAATGAGAGGAGAACAATGTCGACAGTGTTGTCGGAGCAGTAGTCGGACAAGTTTTTCTCGGTTACCAGGCCGTTTGTCGCAATGGACACTGAGTTTTGGCCCCAGTACACTGCTACATTTTCTCTGCTGTCAATGTTGAAGCAGGCGATTCTTTGCAAAAGGCAAAGCAAGAACAAGCTGGCACAGAATAACATGATGGGCTTTCAATGGGCATTTTCCTATTTATATCAATAACGACCAGTGCCGTGTGGTGACCATATTAGAATGGGTGCATCGTACAAAAGGCGGATGGAATCAAGGCACTGCAGTATAAAGGCACTGCGAAAGCAAATTAGCACATCTGAGATCTACACGTCAACCTAAATATCATCTGTACCAAGAAACAGTCAGGCCCTCAGCCACCCATGAGTGTCAAGCCTCGGAGTCAACCAAGGAACCAAGTATGAGAATGAGGTCCAATGTTATGGTAGATGATACCAAAGCCATTTGGTACCGTGGTGGCTTAACACCGAGGTTCAAAAGAAGAAACAACTGGAGCCGTTTGGTCCAAGCATCTACTAATACGGACTTGCAGGCAAAGAAATTCAGAACCATATATACAAATTTATATACCTATTCAATTCCCAAATTCTCACCACGGCTGAGCTTCTGCTTGATAGTCTGCTCATTGCCCCAATATTTCCCATTGATAAAAATAGAAGGTACCCATTTTTTACCTGCAATCTCCGTGAATGCACGTTCGATCTTCGACGCCTCGTCCTGGTTCTTAATCAAGTCCAAGTTGTACACCTCAAACTTGTCCAACAACCCCTGATCCTGCAACTTAGCCAAGGCATACTTCACATCAGGACACCATGTCTTCCCAAGGAGAAAATATCGGTGTTGCGCAAGCAACGCCTTTGCCTGTTTCAAGTACTGGTCCTCGCTCATGTACGTTGCGATTTACTGTACCCTGGGAATATGTCTGTGCACGTGCCACGGTTTACCCTCCTGTTGGATCATAACAAACAGTGTAAACATAAACATCAGAGCATGTCGTTTTGGATACTTGATGCTCCGAAAAATTCCAAGCCGTTGTTGGTGCCCGGGACATCGAAATGGATTGCCTCGGAGATGCTAGAGTTTTCGTCTCTCGTCTGTTCTGAGGTTCGTGATTTCGAGCAGTCGGTGAATCTGAACATGGCCTGGTTGAACGACCAGATCAACGAGATTGTGTATTTGGAAGAGGACCCGTCAATCGAAAATAAAATCACCTTGTTGCTCAAGTCCCCGCGCAAGTCCCCGATCAAGTTAGATACCAAGGATCAGCAAGTTGACTTGGAACCATTGCATTTGGACTTTGATAAGCGGCCCGAGTTGGGTTGCCAAGTGCCAAAGATAGACCTGAGAGGGAAGATGGATGTGAAGAAAAAGTCGTCGATTCTTATAAATCCCATGTATTTGGAGCACGATGAGAGCAGAGAAATGGCGAGTGGTAAGCTAGGTGACGATGTAAATGTTGTTGACATGAGTCAGCTTGATGAAGATGTCGATAGGAAAGCGAGGGATTTTGAAAAGATGAGTGAAGAGATAAAAAGTTATGAAAGAAAGGAAAGTAGAAGGATAAAGGGTAATGGCAAGACGGTTATTGAGAAGAAGGCTAATGAGAAGGCTAATGAGAAGGCTAATGAGAAAGTAAACGAAAAGAAAGTAAACGAAAAGAAAGTAAACGAAAAGAAAACCATTGAAAAGAAGATTATTGAAAATAAAACCATTGAAAAAAAAGTCATTGAAAAAAAGGCCAATGAAAAGCTCAAAGGGTACGAAATCAAAGAGTATGAAAAAATCGAAAAGATAGAAAAGGTTGAAATTGGCAAGGCAGAGAAGATTGAAAAACCCAAGGACATGATCAAAGTACACGAATCCCGTCAAGCAGAGTCTGAGACTATGCTCTTCAAGGACAGTACCCGAAGCAAACAGAAGTTACACTACTCCGCATTACCTACAAGAACCCCACTCAGTACGCGAAGCACCAAGCGGAAAGCCCTTGAGAAGTCGCCGCTCAAGACCATGTTAGAGCTGGAAAAGTCTCCTGAAGGAGCTGGGCTCGGGCATATTTTCTCCAACGCGTTGAGCCGGGCAAAGAGTATTTTCAAGCACTCGCCAACCAAAATCCATGACAGCAACTCACTTGTCTCGCGGCTTATGGCTCCTACTGAAGCCTCTGCTGCCAAATCGGTGAAAAAGGTTCTCGAGCAGTTCCCACACCCGGAAGAAGATAGTCCTACTAAACATAGAAGACGGGTGGTTTCGCCCGTCAGCAAGGCACGGATTATTGACGCGGTAAAGCCTAGCAGCCCGCTCCGGAACTTGGCAGAGAAACGCAAAATGTCAGACGACGCTGAGCAGGCACTCAAAAAGCGCAAGACAAACGAATTAAAAAAGATCAATATCGACAACTTCAAGACGCCAATGGCAGATAAGTTGAGCCGGGAAAGCTCATTGTCGAATATCAAGAAGACCAGCGATATCACGAAGCTATCGCTCGAGAAAAAGCCCGAGAAGCCGCCAAACTCCGGGGAGTCGACGCCGAAGTTCAACGGGTCCCAGTTGATGAAGACGACGTTGATAAAAAATGCAAGCACAATGTTAGATACCAGCGAGAGGATAAACCCTCCGGTTATGATGACACCAAAGAACCCACAACAGCAGAAGAAGCCAAAGACGGTCTTGCCTGAGATATATTCGGATTCCGAGGATGATGATGACCCGTCGGTCTTGAAGAGCTGGGCGAATTCGCCGGAGTTGAAGTCGCTTCTCAAGAACCAGCAGCACGTAGACCCGGATAACTTGTTTGGGCCGATTGGCAGCTTGAATTTGCAGGAGATTTTTCAAGATTACCGGCATAGCAAGCAGATTGCCAGAAGCTCGTCGGCACGGTGGGATAAAGAGGATATATTGTCGAAGCAAGAGGTGGAGAAGTATAAGATTCAGATGGGATACAAGGAGTAGGTGAAGATTGGTAGAGTGGGTGAAGATTGGTAGAGTGGGTGAAGATTGGGTAGACTAGGGATACAAGGAGTGAGCCAGGGGTAGAGGATAGACTATTCCGGAGTAAAGTTAGATGGATAATAGATACCAGAATTGAGTAATGTGAACTCATATGTGTAGAGTGGAGCATGAAACATAAAGGCTACGAGACGTGTCAATGAGGGATGATAGCACACTAGTATCACTCTGAAAACCACGCAATAGTCAGGCCAAAGTTTATACAAACGACATTTCAATTCCAAAGTAGAATAATGCGTTTAAACTACAAAAGTCTGACTGAACGTCTCAGGTATGCAAACCTACAGGACCAATTCTCAACACTCACTTGTTATAATCACGTGACAATACATATTATGGATGAGGTAGCGAATAAGTGTACATTTTGGGGTTGCTATAATGTCATTCAAAGCCACTTGTGATATATATTGTAGAATGACGTGGATAAGCAAATAATCAATGACTGCATCTACAAGACTCAAGAGTCTGCTGCATACACACTGGCAAAAGCCAATGTTGCATTGGACTAAGCAAGACCAAAGTATTGATTAGACACGCATAACGTTGATTTGCGCGTAATATTGACTTGAGATGTGAAATCTGCTTACAATGCGTAGTGCTTATATATGGCGACATTTGAGACGTCTGCGACAAGTCACGTAGCATGATGGGCTAATTGATCACGTTCTGTTACTGGTGATGAAGTCCCGATTGGGCATAGTCCACGTTTCACAGCACTTGAGATGAACTTGAGACCGGAGGATATTTTCAGTTTATACACCGAGCACGACGAGGAGGACTACAAGAAGTATTTGGAGCTTCTTGCCGAAAAGAAGAAGGAAAAGAATTCGTCTGGTCGGTATACTCGACCATGGGACTTTGAGGTGGTGCCGGGTGTGTTTAAGCAGTCTGAGCCGGAGACCGACGAGATGAAGTTCGACTACATCAAGGAGGACTTTGGCATCATTGGATCTTGGCCTGATTTGGTGTCGCGGGTCGGAAAGCTTAATCAAGAAGCTGCGAGCAACGTGAGCTACAAAGTGTTGTTTCTTGCACGGCATGGCCAAGGATGGCACAATTTTGCCATTGTCAAGTACGGGCAAAAGGCCTGGGATGATTATTGGTCGCATTTGAACGGCGACGACGAGATCACATGGGGCCCGGATCCGTTCTTGACTCCATTGGGGAACCAACAGGCACGGGACAATAATCAGGCCTGGACCAAGCAATTGAAGCACGGGGCCCCTGTTCCAAGTGTATTCTACAGTTCTCCATTCACCCGGTCTTGCGAGACGTTGGTTGGGACATGGAAAGGAATTGTGGAGTACCAGGCACTTATAAAGGAAGATGTCCGGGAGACAATTGGCGTACACACCTGTGACAAGCGGTCGTCCAAGACTGTGATCAACGACCGGTTTGGCAAGTTGGGGTTTGGGTTTGAGTCTGGTTTTGCTGAGGAGGATATTTACTTCCAGGACGATTACCGTGAGAAGATCTACGAGCAGAGTCTCCGGATCAACAACTTTTTGAACTTTCTCTTTGAGTTGGACTTTGAGAGTGCCAAGAAGGACACCTTTGTCAGTGTCACGAGCCACTCGGGCACGATACGAAGCTTTATCATGGCGTTGGCGCACCGGAAATTTGCCATTGGCACTGGGGGAATGATTCCAATTATTGTCAAGGCCACTAGACGCACTGACGATTTGGGCCACTAGAGTATTGTAATAGAGCTGTATTTGCATGTGTAAGATGAAGCGTGGTGTCAAGTTTGGTTTTGATTTGCCAATGTTAGATTGTATGCCTTGTAGAGTAGGTAGGTTTGATTTAAAGGTGATGTGGTTGATGGTTGGATAGTGGAGTGCCAGCATGCAACTGGTGTTGTGTCGATGACTAATTTATCGTTTAGAGTGTGACATTGTTACAAAATTTGCTCAGATATTTAGTTGATTATAGATGAGTTTTGTTCCTTTGTAATTGAATGAGCGGAACAGTGATGATTGAATTGATATTTGATGATCTTTCAACTACGGAAATATCTATCCTTTAAAGGACAGATATTCCCTACAAGAGCCTCAATATGTTGTAATTGTTATAATTGACGTTGCTACAATTGACGTTGCTACAATTGACGATGCTACAATTGACGTTGCTACAATTGACATTGCTACAATTGACATTGCTACAATTGACATTGGTTATTAGTGATATTGGTTGTTAATTGGTTATGCTTGACATTGGTCATGTTTTACATTGTGTAATAAAGTCCGTACCTACCTTAATTCTTTCTGATACAAGACTCAAACTCCCACGATTAGTATTAGTTAATTACCCTAAACACATCCCTTTGACCAGTTGAGGCAATACTAAGGCAGCCGTACCGTACGCTTACGTCTCTGCTTTCCTGACTCCGTCACCACTTATATAGCTAATCTCGTCCCCCAAATAGGTCAAGCGAATATATTCTAACTATCTTATCAACATGTATCTTGGTTACTATATTACAAATCGGTTACAATTGACATGGTTACAATTGACATGGTTACAATTGACATGGTTACAATTGACATAGTTACAATTGACATTGGTTGTTATAATTGGCTACAATTAATGTTTGGTACTTCATGCTGCTCCTCATCTTGATTCATTGTCGTGTACCCAAGAACACTCATCTCACCAATGTACCAAAGCCTTGTATACTTTTCGCCAACCAATGAACATCAAATTGCCCAAGTAATCCATCCAGACGAATTTGGTACATCTTGAATCTTACACATCCACATTCCTAGATACATGTTCCATTACATACAGTGTTATTTGAGAATCTCCTTGACCAATCTGGCAACCTCGGTACCGACTTCGCTGGTGCTGCTGGTGCCGCCAATATCGCCAGTTTTGACCCCGTTTTCAATGCTCAACTTGACGGCCTTTTCCACCGCATCGGCCTCCTTGACCAAGCCCAAGGACAAGCGCAACATCATGGCAGCAGACAAGATCGTGGCCAATGGATTGACCTTGCCCTTTGGCAAGTCTGGAGCCGAGCCGTGGCAGGGCTCGTACAAGCCAAATGCGTTGTTCTTGTCTGGCAACGACGCCAAGGACGCAGATGGAAGCAATCCAAGTGACCCTGGGATGACGGAGGCCTCGTCGGAGATAATGTCGCCGAACATGTTGTTGGTCAACACCACGCCGTTCAACTGCGTTGGCTTCTTGATCAAGATCATGGCTGCCGAGTCGATCAACTGGTGCTCAAACTGCACCGTTGGGAACTCCTTCTCAAGAGTCTCGGTGACAACCCGCCGCCACAAGCGGGACGACGCCAACACATTTGCCTTGTCCAACGACCACACCTTGAGCGGCGGATTGTGCTGCAACGCCAAGAAACCCGCCATACGGGTGATCCGCTGCACCTCGGCGACAGAATACGCCTCGGTGTCGGACGCAAATCCCGACCCAGTGTCCTCGACCCGCTCGCCGAAATAAATGCCGCCGACCAACTCCCGCACCACCACAAAGTCGGTGTTGCGCGCAATCTCAGGCCGCAACGGCGACAAGTCCAAGAGACTGTCCGAGACGAAGTTGCAAGGCCGCAAGTTGGCGTACAAGTTGAGCTCCTTGCGGATCTTCAACAACCCCTGCTCGGGTCTCTCGCCGCCGCCAGAGCCCCACTTCCCGGCAGGTCCGCCGACGGCGCCAAGAAGAACCGCGTCGGACTTTTTGGCAATGGCAATTGTCTCATCAGAGAGGGCGGTTCCCTCGGCGTCAAGCGCGGCTCCGCCAATGAGCCGGCGCTCGATGGTGAATTTTGCACGTCCGGCCTGCTCAATGGCCTGCAAGACCTTGATGGCTTCTTCGACGATTTCGACTCCGGCGTAGTCGCCAGGCAATACAAGAATTTGTTTGCTCATGGAGATTGCAATGCGCGATGGAGTATTTATACGTGCGTGCGCCGGTACCGGAGAGTAGGGTAGCTTTAAGGGCATGGGAATGAGCAGATTAGTCACATGTCACGTGTTTCAGTGCCGAACAATGATGTTGATTCTGTATTTAGCTATATTGATTCTGTATTTAACTATATTTATTCCTCTATTTAGCTATATATAGTCCCAGAATTACGGTTGTTTGACAATTGTATTTTCACTCGGGAACTTCCTGAGCAGTGCTGAAGAAACCGTTTGTCATTCTCATTTCGCTGCTTGGGATTAAACTTCAATGTGAATGGTCGTATTGTTGATGCTTGGTGCTTGTATTGATTGTGTAATCCTAGTCACCCTTGTTGCCAATGTGTATAGCAAGAATTGCCATTGGTGGTGCCCTTTTCTATTGTAATGTCTGTAGAAATTTGACAGTTTGGTCGTCAGAGTAGGTATGTAACCAGAATGGGTCTTGGACAAGTGGCTGAAGCACATGGTTGAACTTGAAGCCAAGTTGATGGATTGGCGATATTTACAACTGTATGGGTATTTCTGGAGTGTAGTAGTCCATTGGAGTGTAGTAGTCCATTGGAGTGTAGTAGTCCATTGGAGTGTAGTATTTCATTATTTGCTATAGAAATGGGCCCTAAGAGCTCTGAATGGAAATCATAGTGAGCTCGCCCAATGGAGTTGTCCAGTGGATTGTCCAGTGGAAATTACAATTGAATGACAAGCAGGCAATGATACACCACGGATGAGGATACATTCTGCACTGATTATGAATATGAATTCGTCACGGTGCAATTCAAGCTTAGTGACACCTACGACAGCCTACCATGCTAGTACCGAGACAAAGCTCAGTCCACACAAACTACCAGAACTGCTCAATCCGCCTGGGGGCTTCCACCCATCCAAGGGTTATCTAAGCATACAGTCTAAGCATATAGCGAGACATTTCTAGTCTTGGACGGTACAGATCAGCCTCACCCTCTGGGAACCTAGAATAGCTATAGACGTAAATAAAAGAATACAATATGTAATATAGTAACTAGGATACGACGTTGGTAAAATAGCTAAAATACCTTTGCTTGACTATTATCTGGAGAAGATCAGACATTCTTTGATCAAGGGAATGGTCTAGTCAAGCCCATTCCCTTGACTGGAGACTGGGTCAAAAAGAAAGGAAAAAAGAAAACAACGTTTCAAGGAGAGCAATCAAGACCTTGGCAATAATCAGATGTCATGAGAAGGACGGAGTGTTGAGTGTAGAGGAAATGTACCTGGCTAGACCATTTCCTGGAGCCAGACGGTAAATAAATATTTAGGTAATCCTTTTATCTTCATTACACAATACAATGAATATGGATCAAAGGAAAGATGACGTAGATGGCGTAGGAAAGATGGTGTAGATGGTGTACGAAAGATGATATGGATAACAAATTAAACCCATCAGACGTTGGCTGCTGTCTAGTACCCTGGGTGGCTCGAGACACAATGGCCTAGACAAAAGCACATTGTTTCTCCAATGACTATTGATTTACATATTAAGCACAGCTGGTTTTTTATCTGACCAGTATATCTGAATCTTGACAGGGTTTCTTTGGCAATAACGCCTGATGTTCGTGAATGAAAATACATCTGTCAAACAACCGCAATGCCGGACTATCTAGCTAAATACAAACATAAATATATTATACGTCTTATTCCCAGATACAGCGAAGCTTAAAAATCTTATAGGATTCTACTCGTCGATGCTGGACCGGTAGTTTTCCCATTTTTGTTACAGCACGTTAGGAGAGCTACCGAGTTAGTATCTTGGATAGCGGGTGGCTAAATTCACCATTAATCTAGGCAAAAGCTGATTGTTCCTCCAATGCCCATTAATTACATATTCACTAGCTCTAGTCAAAAGTTTATATCTCTGTTGTAGAGTTTTCTTTCGACGACTACATAGCCATCCTTAGTCATAGACGGTGAAGGATAAATCTCCCCTGGAAGTCTAGTATAGCTATAGCCTTAGAATAAATATTATTATTATTATTAAAAATATAGTATAACCTAGATAGCTTGGCTATCCGTGTCCATGTCACGTGCAACATCACATGACCCCGACGAATGTGAAAAGAACAACAGACGACAAACTCGACAACATGACTATGGAATACAACCGAACCCAGAACATGCCGGCGTCGTCAGACAACATCGGGGAGATTCTCTACCCCTTGGCGCTTCTCATGGACGAGCTCAAACACGACGATATTGCAAACCGGGTGCTTGCTATGCAACGGCTCGACACGATTGCCATTGCCTTGGGCCCTGAGCGGGCGCGGAACGAGTTGCTTCCGTTTCTCTTTGAAGTGGCGCACGACGACGAGGATGAGGTGTTTGCTGTGTTGGCGGAGCAGTTGAACGGCGCGTTTATCTCGTTTATTGGCGGCGAGGAGTATGCCACGTACCTTCTCCCTACGCTTGAGTTTTTGGCGGCGATCGAGGAGCCGATTGTGCGAGACAAGGCGATTGCGTCGCTCAACGACGTCGCCGAGCACTTTAGCCTTGCGCAGTTGAACTCCGAGTTTCTTGTGGCGATCCACAATCTTGCCAACGCCGAATGGTTTTCGTCCCGAGTATCGTCGTGCGGCTTGTTCAAGAGCATCGTGGCACGGTGCGACGCGGCCACGCGCAAGGAGTTGCTCTATCTCTACTTGAAGCTCATCAAGGACGACGCTCCAATGGTGCGACGTGCGGCTGCCAGCGGACTTCCAAGCATAATCGAGGCCTTGGAGGAGCTTGAGCCAAACAGCCACCGGCACTTGGACCGGGAGAAGTACGCGTCAAGCGAGCCGTCGAGCAGTAGCGACTGGCAGTTGATTTTCCAGATGTTCAAGGCACTAGTGGCCGACGAGCAGGACAGCGTGAAGTTTCTCTCAGTGGACGTGTTGATTGCCATCATCGGGCTCTTCAATCGGGTGCGCAAAGATACGTCGCACAACGAGCAGTTGCTCGAGGATTTTGTCAAGCTTGCCAACGACGAGAGCTGGCGGGTGCGGTACATGATCTCCGAGAAGTTCTCGCTGATTGTCGAGTACTTCACCAAGCAGGACCTCAACAACAAGATCTTGACGATCTTCCTTGCGCTCCTCGAGGACAACGAGGCCGAGGTTCGCAAGCTGATATCCAAGCAGATCCCAGACTTTTCCCGGCTCATTGACCAGAAAAACATCATTGAGAAGATCATCCCCGAGGTCCAGGAGCTCGTCAACGATCAGGACAAACTCGTCCGCTCCGCACTCGCATCGAAGATATCCAGCTTGGCCCCAATCTTGGGCGAGAAACCCACCAGCGAGTACTTGTTGAACGTGTTCCTCGAGATGCTCAACGACGAGTTCCCAGAGGTCCGCCTCAACATCATCAGCAACCTCACCGTGGTCAATGACGTCATCGGCATCAACGTCTTGTCCAAGTCCCTTCTCCCAGCCATCACAGAGTTGGCCAAGGACAACCAATGGCGTGTCCGTTTGGCCATCATCGAGTACATCCCTCTCTTGTCCAAGCAGTTGGGCATCGACTTCTTCAACAAGGTCCTCAACAACTTGTGCATGTCCTGGCTATGGGACTCCGTCTACACCATTAGAGAAGCCGCAGTGACAAACTTGCAAAAGTTGTCCCAGATCTTCGGCGACGCCTGGGCAAAGACTGAGATCATCGACAAGATTTTGAACAACGAGATCCTCAACGACTACAAAAAGGAAAACCCAGAGTTGTTCAACGGCTCCCACCTCGACATTGCCGAGGACAGCCAGGTGCTAGAGGGCTCCAACATCGAAAACATCAACAATTCCATCATGAACAACTTCATCTACCGCATCACCTGTCTCTTCACCTTGATCGCCCTCTCTGACGTCTTGGAAAACCACGACCTCATCGTCAAGGACATCTTGTCCTTCTTGAACAAGCTTGCCTCAGACCCAGTGCCAAACATCCGTTTCAACGTCGCCAAGGGTTACCAGAAAATCGCCTTCAAGTTGTTGCAGTTGCAAAAGGCTGAGGACGCTCCTGCTGACGACCAGCAGGACGAATTGACCGACATTTCCCAGATGAAAAACGCAAAGTACACCTGCCACTTGAAGTCCGCCGACAGAGACAAGATCATAAAGGTAATAAAGGAGCAGATACTCGTTCCCTTGGGCGAGCTTACTAATGACAAGGACACCGACGTCCAGTTCTTTGCCAAGAAGGCGCTCAGCGAGATTAATTTTGGATTGGAAAAGGCCAGCATTGAGCAATAGACTTGTGCCGCGTGGGTTAGGTGTCTTATGACTAATAATATATCTGTTGTACTTGTAGTATGTAATGTAGTATGTAATGTAGTATGTAATGTAGTATGTAATGTAGTATGTAATGTAGTATGTATTCTATATGCTATTCTAACACACTACAATTGATAATATCAACTGTTTCTGGAATAGACGTTAATCGGATATACAAATGGCCACTAACTTGGGTCCCAAGGGCTTGACCTCACTTGAACCAAACAGTATCAGAACATGAATGTATAAAATGTGATTACTCTTTGACACCATTTTGCTGATTCAAACTTTGTCATTGATCATGGTCTAGCCCAGTCATCCTTTGCGACTTTGTCTGTCATAACTCTGGTCCAATCACCTGTACAAAGGCAATGTGACAACTATAAAGGGATCACTTTATCGTATAGAGGACAACTTGAACGGACGGATCATTTAATCATTAACCAATCATTCTATTCTAAAGGACCAAGAAAACATATATAGTAGTTTGTAATCAACGATGCCTGGCTACAACTCTAATTAATCAAGAGATAACCTGGCCAGCACTCTTGGCCTTTTGAGCCCAAACAGATAACAAAGGAATCACTGCCAATCAACCCGCTTCTCAGATAAGACGAAGCTTAAACTTATCAAATTCTACTCGTCTGTGCCGGAGTGGTGGTTCCTTTTTGCTACAGCACGTTAGGAGGGCTACTGTGTTAGTACAAGGTCCAGTCGAAAGTTTTCTATCTCTGTTGCAGAGTTTTCTTTCGACGACTACATAGCAGCACCGTCCTTAGTCCTAGACGGTGAAGTATAAATCTCCTCCTGGAGCCTAGTATAGCTATAGCCTTGAATAAATATTATTATTATACGTTAAGAGGTGTGGCCCAAGTCACATACGACCTAGAAAAACCCCACGCTCCTCCAATGTCCATTACTTTACATATTCATTAGCTTTGGTCGAAAGTTTCCCTCTATAGAGGTTCTTTTGACAACTACATAGCCGTCCTTTGTCGTTGACGGCAAAGTGTAAATCTCTCTGGAGGCTAGTGTAGATATTGCCTTTGTAAATATTATTATAATCAAGAGATGGAAGTATTTCTTGACAGGTAATGGTACCAAGGTTTTTTCTTTTACAAATAGAGAATTTGATAAGAGAATTTGCTAAACAGATTAACATGGAGCCAAAGAGAAATATTGATCAAAAATAATCATACTGTTGCCAAGCATTTATTCGTATGTCTACAGAATTTACTGAAATTAGACGGTAGACAGAATCCGTAGATACTAGACACACTGGATCAATGGTGACATGGGAATTATTAGTATACCTGGCAAGATAATTCCTAAAATATATCAAACAACTGCAATGCCGGAGACAATATATAGCTAACTACAAAAATAAATATTATTATAAGATAGTCCCTGCCGAGATGCATGAAGATCAACCATCTATAACGAAATCCGCCAGGTTAGGGGACAGTTATCGTTTAGCCATCCCACCCATTCGGTTATTCAATATAAAGGAACAAAGCAATTGTTCAACAAGGTTATACATGGTCTAATTAATCATGGCCAACCGAGCTGGTGAATCCAAGCTTTAATAGAAACAATACATGTAGCATTCTACATTCAGCCATATCCAGTGGATATCTGATCAATTCAGCCACGATGGATATCTGATCAATTCAGCCACGATGGATATCTGATCAATTCAGCCAAAGTGTATACCTACATTCATAGCAATTCATATACTCATAATCGTCTAGACATTCAACCACGGGTCGTCGCATATCTCCTGGATCGTGGGCCGCTTGGCAATGTCGCGCTGCAAAATCTTGCGGATCAAGGCGATACAGCCGTCGCTGATGATATAAGGAATGTGCAAGTCGCCCTCCATAATGTCGTCGATGTTATAAAACGGATTCTCGCTGTAAGCAATAGTGTATAGCAAGATGCCCAAGCTCCAGACGTCCTGGGGCATGCCCTTGTACCGTTCTCCCTTGAGGACCTCTGGTGGAGCGTAAGCCATGGTGCCGACAAAGACGTCAAACGGCCCGTTCTGGACGTATGCGGCAGCGCCAAAGTCGATCAACTTGATGACGGAGTTTTCGTCAATGATGATGTTGTCGTCCTTGATATCGCGGTGCACGATGCCGTTTTCGTGGAGCTCTCTGATGCTGCTGGCGACCTGGCGGAAGATGTACTGGATCTCCAACTCTGCGAAACGCTTGCGGAACTCGATAAAGTCAAACAAGTCAACTGCAGGTGGGCTGCCATGGATTGGGATTTCGACGTAGTAGTATTCGTCATCCTCAAAGAAGTCAATGAGCCGGAGGATGTTTGGGTGACGGTTGCGGTTCAAGCGGTTCATCACCTGGATCTCTGATGGGATGGTGCCCAACTCGCGATCACGCTGCCAAGCGTCGACCAAGATGCGCTCCTTGAAGATGCACTTGAGGATGATTTCGTAGTGCGGGTCGTCTGTTCTTGCGGCCAACAAGACCTTGCCGTATGTACCCTGGCCGACGGATTTCTTGATGGTGAACTCGGCAATGGTCTTTTTGCGGCGGAACTCGCCGACTTTCTGCGGGAAGTGCAGGCACTGGAGCTTCCAGTCGTGGAACTTTGCGTTTTCCGCCAGGGCCAACTCTGTTTCCAGAAGTATTGTGAGGCCCTCGTGGGTTGGAGCACTGGACGCGTCGGTTTGTTCCGAGAGAACGGTGCTGGCGGGCGAAGCAATGTGGTTGGAAGGCAGTGATGGGGCGCCCGAGAAGGTGGAAGCGGGCAAGTTCCAGTCTGCGTGATGGATGTCGTTGCTATAAGTGATCCAGAGCACCAAAGTGTCGATGGTGGAGACTCTGAGCTGGACGTCGACGACGAGATCGGAGCCGTCCGAGTGTTTTCCAAGGATGCCCTTTGAGTGGAGAAAGAGGTGTTCCTCGAGGTCGGGCTGGTGGGTTGCTGGGGCGATTTTGTGGGCCTGGAAGCGGGCCTGGATCTTGCGGAAAAAGTGTTCTGGAAGCACGAGGCCCGGAAGAAGGTACTTTGCCGAGTGCTCGACGTAGCGTTCTGGAGTTGCCTTTGCGGCCTCTGCGAGAAAGGACTCGAGCTCCTTGGTGTAGGAAGCAAACTCGAGGTACTCGCTAAAGTGTGGGATGATGGTGTCAATGGGCTGGTTGAGGAGGCTGTTGTGGCCAAACAAGTTCTTGGAGATGGAGCGGTTGTACGAGAGGATTCTGTAGCTGGATGCCAGCACGACAAAGATGCCGGCGATGTACGGCAAGGTGTGGATCTTGAGCACCAACTCCAGTGGAGATTCTGCCGGCTCTGCCAACACAGCACAGGGCACGTGCTGATCTTCAATGGCAAGGGTGTAGTAGCGACGGTCGTTGATCTTGGAGACGTTGTTTTCCTGGCTGGCAAGCGAGCGGGAGAGTTTTGCCAAGCTGCCTGAAGGGAGGGTGCGGAAGAGGTTTCCGGAGACGGAGTCGCAGTGGACAATGCGCCAACCCTCTGGGCGATCAGCGACGGTGAGGTCGAATGCGTTGCAGGTGACCTTGTCGAACATGAGCAAGATGAGGTTCAGCTGGCGCTTTGCCCAGAGCGAGCACCATGTGACATGGGAGTTGCAGTTGATGGCGACGATTTCGCCGGCAAAGAGGATGTCCTTGTTGCGGTACGACGAGCGTTTTGTCAAGCGGCGCACGAGCTTTGTCTGGACAAACTCAACCGAGTTGCTGGCAATCAAGTCGAGGAACGTCAATGTCGGGGTGCGCGACTGGTGGAAGCCAAAGAGGATCGTGGACAAGTCGTTGGCAGACTTGAGCCGCCAGGGACTCTCGAGCTCGCAGGTGAAGATCGCCTGTGGGTTGCGATTCTTCAGAGACTCGAGCTGGTGGAACGGACGCGCAGACTTGGTGCCGGTAATCAGCGAATCGTCCAACGAGCCGGGCCGTCCGAGCGTGCGGCTGAGATTGCCGGTGTTGTACGCGGAGATGCTCTCGTAAAACGGGGTTGCCAACGCGTACAAGAGCTGTTGCTGGAGCACGGTTTCGCTGGCGCGCAGGAGCGACAAGTTGTGCAAATTGAGAGCCAAGTCGCGTGGCTGGGAGCCCTCGAGCCACGCGTCGCTGTCGTCGAGCATCCGGAGCACCTTGCGGAGCCGGTCGCGGAGGGTTTCTGCCCGGGGAACAAGCGGTTCGACTGCGTGGCTGTTCATTAGTACCGGGGTCTGGAGCGACGCCAGACGCTTGCCGCTGGTGCGGAAAAACGCGGCGAGCGCTGCGCTGGAGGCGTTGGTCTCGATGGTGATCTCCGGGGTGTCTCTGGTCCTGCGGAACATGCCGCTGTTGGTGATGGGGGTGCTGGGGATGTCGATGCCAAGCGACTCTTCGGACTCTAGCAGCGTCATCAACTCCGGCCGGTCAATGAGGATCTCCAACGAGCGCTTGAGCACATTGAGCCGGAGCGCGAGCGAGTTTGGCAGGAGGTGTGCGTACGAGTACGCGGCGGTGGACTCGGTCGGGAAGTTGAGGATGTCGTTGGCGAGCGTCGTGTGTGTGGGGAGCGCGTTCATGAGCTTTGCGGGCTTCTCGGTGAAGTAGAATGCGCTCATGTCGGGGTCAGAGCCATGGTCTGGCTCGAGTGGCATATATATAGTTGGCTGGTTTTCTCGCTTTTCTTGCCGAGGCACGTGATGCCGTGGGGAGGAGGGAGGGAGAAGGAGGGAGAGTGAAGGAGGGAGAGGAGGGGCAGGTAGGAGGATATTTATTATTTATTATTATGATTTATTATTGATGATTTATTATTGATGATTTATTATTGATGATTTATTATTGATGATTTATTATTGATGATTTATTATTGATGATTTATTATTGATGATTTATTATTGATTGTTGATTGTAATTGATGGTGCAATAATATACAGTGGTTCGTAGGAGCTACGCTTGGCCGTCACTGGCTTACAATGTATACATGAAAATTCATTCTATTTTTCAATTCCTTATTTTCCGTACTTCAATTCCATATTTCACTCCGTACTTCAATTCCGTATTTCCCTATTTTCAATTCCTTATTCCTTTATTTTCTTTATTTTCTTCCTTATTTTCTTCCTTATTTTCTTCCTTATTTTCTTCCTTATTTTCTTCCTTTGGTCTCCTTTCGCTTCCTTCTTACCCCTTGCATATTACCCGGCTCGTCTGTCAAAACACACCACTCACATCCATCCGCATGCTTGCTCTCATCTTCCTTTCGTTTATCCTCTCAGTCACAGCCGACATCCTGATTGGCCTGCCAAACGCAGGACTGGCCTTTGCCGCATCCGGCGGCTCCGTCAACGTGAAAATCCTGTGGACAGACGACGGTTCCCTGCCATCCATCGACTCCCTCTCCGCCCTCACCGTCACATTGTGCACTGGCTCAAACGACAACGTCATCGCAGTGACAACCCTCCAGCAGACTGTCGCCCAGGCAGACCTCTCCAGCAAGTCGTACCAAGCAACAATCAAAGCAACAGAGGGCCTGTCAGGTGTGTATTTCGTCCAGCTCTACGCCGCATACAGCTCAGGAAACACCATCCACTACTCCCAGCGATTCCAGCTCTCGGGCATGACGGGCACAAAGCCGGCGTCCGGATCACTCAACATGCCGCCGCCACAAGCCCAGAAAAATATCGCCGTCGCCGGTGCCGTTGCTGGTGCCGGTGCCACACAGTCCCTCACGGTTCCTGCTGACGCGTCGCTCTCGTTCACCGTGCCCTACCAGCTCCAGAGCGGGATCATCAAGTTTGCCCCAATGCAGCAGCAGCCAGGAGCCACCGTCACCGCAACCACTTGGACCCGCAAGTTCCCCACCAGCTCCGTCAGCTACTACCAAACCATCCGCAACTCATTGGACTGTCTCAGCACCGTGACCCCAGGCTGGTCCTATACCCGCACCAGTCTTGTCAACTTTGCTTCGCCGGCCCCAAACCCAAACATTCTCTCGTGGTACGCTCCAAAGGCAAAGCTCAAGTCTCCGACGCTCATGAGCAAGCCTACGTCTACTGAGAAGCACAAGCGGTTTTTCTGAGGTGAGTGGTAGTGGTTGATTATATCTTGTGTTGATTTGTGTTGATTTGTGTTGATTTGTGTTGATTTGTGTTGAGTTGATTTGTGTTGAGTTGAGTTGTGTACTATGTCTTGTGTCTATCTGATATTATATCATGTGTATTCCATCTGATATTCACCTGATCATCTGATGTTCACCGTTGATATCCACCGTTGATGTTCACCGTTGATATCCACCGTTGATATTCATCGTTGATATTCATCGTTGATACCTACTGTTGTATCCACCGTTGATATCTGCTGTTGATATCCACTGTTGACATCTACTGCTGATTGTCTTGTTGATTATTTTATTAGTTGTCTTGATTGTCTTGATTGTCTTGATTGTCTTGATTGTCTTGATTATCTTATCGTCATGTTATCATCATCCATCATCATCCATCTTCATTCATCATCAAGTCACCTATATTTGGTTTAGTTCGCAAATTCCTTGGGAATTCTTTTGATTTACGTGTATTTTATACCTCGTAGCCTTAGCCCCGTCACTAGTACCAACTACTGATATCACGTGCTTCGCCCATCCTCATTACCCGGCCCATATAGGCACCAATTGTGTCGCTGAAAATTACATCTCCATCAAATGGTGAGTGGCCCTTTGGCTCGAAGCTCTACTAACAACAGTCTGGCGGTCATTATCCTTACCCAAAAGTACGTGTGAATCGGTCCCTTGAACCTCGGCTTTGTCTTCTCGGCTTTGTCTTCTCGGCTTTGTCTGCTCGTCTACTAACCCTTAGCACATCTGGACCCCTACTGGTGGCTGGTGGTTCACGCCAAAAAACTACAAGACAAATGGATTTATTTTCACGGGGCTCTTGGTCGGAGTGAGCTTGTTTTCCTACAGCGTCGCCAAGAGAATTCAGTATGACCCGCAATTGCAGCATTCGGAGGAGACTATCAAGAAATGGAACGATGCAGTGAAGAGTAGTTAGGTTGGCATAATATATGGTGCATATTCATGTAAGACGTTGGTAAATGGCAGTGAATTGGCGAGGTTGGATCTTCAGTGTATGTAGATGTGTATAAGTGATTGTATAATGGTGTGTATAAGTGATGTGTATAAGAGATGATATGGTGTGTGGCAATTATAAGAGTGTTGAACCAACAGTTGTTTATGATATGATTGTAGATGTGGAATGCAATTTGAAATCATATTAAATCATACCAAGTTCATGATATTATTGTAAATGTGGAAATGCAATATGCAATCAATACAAGCCATGAAATCGTGAAATGCCGAGTGGTGATATTCACCAATGGCATTTACTGGCGATATTCACCAATGGCATGGATTGGTGATTACCAGAATAATTCAGGCATCTTAATGCATTTCAACTTTTATAAATATCCACTGATTTAAAACCTTTTATACTATCCTCTGCCAGGCGTGCATTTACTTTTTCTCGGCATACATTGCTTCTCCACTATTCATTTATTCACCACATTTACATTTCCTTATCTTCTTTGCTTATCTTCTCTCCTCTCTTCTCTTCTCTCCTCTCTTCTCTTCTCTTCTCTCTTCTCTTCTCTCCTCTCTTCTCTTCTCTTCTCTTCTCTTCTCTTCTCTCTTCTCTTCTCTCCTCTCTTCTCTTCTCTTCCATGCTGGTCAATTCATTTCTTGCACAATTCAACACCTACAACCTAATTGACCTCGTCAACGTGCCAAACACCCAATCCGTCTCCCAGTCCATCGTCACCCATCCACTCGTCACTCACCATAAACTACTAAATACAGACACCCACTGTCATGTGCTCTACTCCAGCATCAACCACTGGCGCGAATTTCTCGCCAGCATCACTCAAAACCTCCACCTTGTGGTCATTGACTCCACCTACAACTTGAAACTCTTGCAACACGACATCTACATCAGCACAGACACGCTACAAGAACTTTTGGCTGCCGTTGCTTTGCTACCCGAGTCATTGGACCGCACAAACTGTGCAATTGTCATTGATAACCTCTCGATGTTCACCTTTGCCCCAGGCCAACGAGAGGTATTCCGCAGCCATCTTGACCGGATTGAAAAACTCCTCCGGCCGGCGATTCTACTAACTGGCAGTTTCCCACCGGGTCTAGAGACGAACGAAATTGATGTTACTTTGTTAAATAATATCATATACAAGAGCCACGCCCCGTCACACCTACCTGTGCACAGCAGCGATGTCAATCTTATTCAGCTATAACCGTCCATTTATCGCAATATGTTGTTTCCACAGCACCATTTATCACAATATATGTTACCGTCGGCCCAGCACATCCATTCATCACAATATATTATCTCGCTATTCTGTCACGTCAGTCGGCCCAGCACGTAATCCAGCAGTCTTACGACGTGTCGCCTCAGTTCCAACTGGTTCCACCCCCGAAGTCACATGCGACGAGGCCAATTTCTCACTGACACTCTCAGAAGGCGTCTCAGAAGGAACCAGAGGCCGTGCAACAGGCTCAGCATGCTTGGCCTTGGTGGTTTGCTTGACGTTTTCCGTGATCTTGATCGCCAATCTGACCAATTCCTCGCGGTTGTTTGAGCCGAGACTGATCCAGTTTGTGTCCAAGTCCTGCCCCACGACAATGCTGTCCTTGTCAAAGTTCTCGGCGACAAACTGCTTCTTCAAGTCAATGGACTTGCGCAAGTCCTCTTGTGCCTCACGCGTGTTTAGCTTATCAAACAACACGCGCAACACATAGCTGAGCACCAAGAACACGTGCTCGCTCGAGATGATGATGCTGAGCAACGACCAGGTCTCAATCGACACGCTCGACTGCAGGAACTTCTCATGGCGCAACGTCTCGGTGGAAACTGTGCCGAGGATATTGTGCGAGCCCCGATACATTCCGGTGATTGCCGGTGCAATGATGGTGGCAGTCCAGGTCAAAAGTCCCAAGAACTGGTTCCATGGGTAGATGGAGTTTGCACGCGTTGGAATTGGTCGCTTGCTCTCGACAAAGATCTTGGCAGCATCACCAAAGAACTGGGTCAAGTTGACCACAAGGCAAATGGCCGGAGCCACGGTCCAGCACTGGGAAAAGAACAACAAGTATCCAAACTGGACGACCATCTGGCGGAAATCGTCATTGACATCGTACTCCGATAGCTCATAGACCTGCTTGCGGACCTCTTGCAAGTACACTGCCTCTTGCTTGGTGTCGTTGTAGTCAAAAAACACATCCTTCTGGCGACCAGCCCAGAGTCTCTGGCCCAAGGGCATGACGTACTCCAAGACAAAACCGATAATCTGGTTGGTGACCATGGCAAAGTAAAACTGCCCAGTCATCCGCTTCGGGTTGATGACAAAATGGTCGAGTTTAAGCGGGAAGTCTGGGTGCACGTGGTGGAAAATGGACTCCAGAATCGTGCGCACATAGTCATTGACAAGGTGGCCAAACGGATAGTAGATAAACGTGGTGATGATCAACGCCAGGTAGCTCGTGAGGAAGCTGATGATGAACATCTTCTCGTTGACAGAATCCTGGAAACTCAAGATGGTGCGGTGGTTTTCACCCGTGACTGCCTTGTTGACAACAGCCTTGTAAACCATGGTCAAGATCGGTACAAACACTGAGAGCATGGCCATGGGAACCAAGGCGAGAATCGATTTGGCTGGACCGTCGTAGAACTCAGTGACAAAGATCTCAATGAAGAACACCACAAACTGCCAGGCAATCAAAATCACGGCAAACGTGAATGCAACTGGAATAAACGCAAGCTTGTGGAGCAACCGTTTGTACGATGCGTACTGCTTGTACGTCTTCTTGTTGGTGACGTAATCCTCGACTAGACCGTCACCCTTGAAGAAGATATTGCTTACCTGGAGCGTCGACGAGTTGATGTTCTTGACATTCCATCGAACAGCATAGTTCTTCTCCTTCTGCTGCCACGCCTGGATGAAAAACACCGCCCACACAAGGTTCAAGAAGGTGTAGGTCACAGAAAACTGCTGCTCAAAGAAAAAGAAGTTGACAAGCCCCAATGCCGCAGGGAAAAGCAACCACACAAGATAGAACTTGAGAAACGCAAAATACAACGCAACCTTGGTGCCGTACTCCCGTTTCAACGCGTCAATATCCCCATCCTGGATTCGATACGTCTTGGTCCACTTACTCACCAACAGCTTGCCGAATTTCACATCGTGAATCGGCTGGATAGACTCGACAAAGAGCCACGGCCCAAGCTTCGGAGTGACCCCGAGCTCGTCGACAAGCAAGTTGTACACAATGCGCAACTTGTCCGAGTCGTCCATCCGCTTCCCATCGTGGAATATGTCCTGATTGACATCAAACAAAAAGTCATTGACCTTGGACTTTTTAATCGCCTTCACCAAGGGACCCTCGGCCAACCGAATAAACACCAAGATCCGGTCGACGCCCTTCCCCGGCCGGATTTGCACAAGGAACCCATTGCTGATCAACACGTCAAGCAACCGGTCCAAATCGGCATTGGCAGCAGGTGTCGCTTGGTCGGATTTGTGACTGAAGGAGTACAAACACGACAACACGAGGTCTGGCTTCAACGAAGCAATGTCCGCTGCTTGAAATAACTTGTCTGGCTTCTCCATTACCGTCCTGAAACACGGAGCAGCAACATATTAAATAGAATGGGTCACGTGGATACACACGTGGATTGCGCAACTTTGGTCAGCGTGTTTCGGATTGATCATAATATAATATATAATAATATTTATTTAAGGATATAGATATACTAGGCTCCCAGAGGAGATTTATGCTTTGCCGTCTATGACAAAGGACGGTGCTGTTATGTAGTCGAAAGAAAATTCACCAACAGCGATGAAACTTCCCATTAGTGATGGTATTAATGTAGAGAAATAGGCATTGGATGGGCAGTGAGGTTTTCTTAGGTCTTAGATGACTTGAGCCACTGCCCCGGGTACTAGCACTGCATTTCTCGATTGATAATAATGATAATATTTATTTTTGTATTTAGCTGTATATTGTCCGACAATGCGGTTATTTAACAACTATAGTTTTACTTGAAAATCCTGGGTAGCAATCCTGAGGAAAATCCTTTGTCACCTTCATTTTGGGATTGATTGCCGTAATGTTGTAATGAAGCATGATATAAACTTGTTATTACCTTGACTGTAGTACGTTCAACTGTAGCACATTAACTGTGTCACTTTAATCGTAGTACGTTCAACTATATCACTTTAACTGTAGCACATTCAACTTTGTCAAATTCAACTTTAGCACTTCCAACTTACGTCCAACTGTTTATAAGATAATGAGACCATCAGAGAGTCTTGGAATGAGCTTTTCCTTTTCACATTTTGGCCTGCCCAGGTACTACCATGTTAACCCTTTGAACATTCTAAAGAGAATTACATTATTCCACCAATTAAACTCAGGTAATTTAATCCTCTTGTTTCACATAGTTAACTTGGAAATGACCTCATTGAGCCACATCTGGACTTCCGAGAGTAGCTCAGACCTTTCAGTGTCTCAATGAACAGAGCTACTAAAGTTAATGAGATCCTATCACTGTGTTGACATGCTTCTTGAGGCAGTATTTTCCAGCGCATGGTCATCTGGTTTCTGGTCACTGGTATAGCATCTTTTGGCTTTGGTTGACTCCAATGAAAGGCATCGAAATAAGGATTGACTATTATTGGGTATATGCTCTACATATTTCCAGAGGCCCGCTTCTCCACAGATGCAAAATTAGTTTATTCCCTTATAGAATTCTACACCTTAGTGCTGGATGGATAGATTCATTTTCAACAGTTTCTTACAGATCAAGTCAGAAGATTTTATCTCCATTTCAATGGTTTTCTAAAGATCAAGTAGAAAGCTTGGATCCCCATTCAAAGTGTTTTCTTTCGGCTCCGATTTTGCGGCACCGTGCTTAGTTCTTTTAGACAGTGAAATATCAATCTCACCCTCCGAAGGAGCCTAGTATAGCTATAGAAGAAATAAACAGATTATTATTAGATAAGGCGAAGCTTACACTTAACAGATTCTACTCGTCTGTGCTGGACTGGTGGTTTCCTTTTGGCTACAGCACATTAGAGCTGCCGTGCTAGTACCTTGAGAAGTGGCCCAAGTCACATACGACCTAGGAAACAGCACACGACCCTCTAATGTCCATTACTTTACATATTCATTAGCTTTGGTCAAAAGTTTTTCCCTCTACAGAGTTTCTTTCGACAACTACATAGCGACGCCGTCCATTGTCATAGACGGCAAAGTATCCATCTCCCCTGGAAACCTAATATAACTATAGTCTTGAATAAATATTATTATACTACATCTAGACATTTCGGACTAGTCATACTGACCCAACATGGTCACGTGGTCACGTGATTGCTCTCATTTAATCATTCAGAGCCATGTTGCCACTAATGAGCAACTTGTTGGCAAACTACGAGGCTGATTTCCAAGTCACATATAAAAACACTGAGCAGAAGTTGCAGCAGGTGACTCTGTTGGAGGGAGAGGCGCGACAGGCGACGTTGCGCGACGTTGAGAGTCTTTTAGATGAGCTAAAGGAGATTTTAGAGTCGATGAGCTCTGAAACTGGGGGATTGCCTAGCGACCAGCGGGCGAATTTCAATGGGAAGATCCGTGGATATAAGCAGCAGCTTTCGGTGCAAGAAAGTACCTTGAAGAAGTTGGAGGACGACGAGGACCGACGGGCGTTGTTTGGTACGAGAAGTACTGGAGATGGGTTTGACCAGCGCCAGTCGTTGTTGAAGAACCAGGCGTCGCTCAACAGGGCGTCTGACCGGTTACGTGAGTCGCAGCGGATTGCGAACGAGACTGAGGGAGTTGGTGCGAACATTCTTAACAATTTGCGGGGACAGCGGGAGCAGTTGGTGAATTCGCGGAATACTTTGATGGAGGCTGACGGATATGTGGACAAGAGTATTCGGACTCTTCGGACAATGAGCCGGCGGATGGCGGCGAACAAGTTGATAAGCTATTCGATTATAGCGGTGTTGATTATTTTGATATTTTTAGTGTTGGTGAGCAAGTTTAGATAGTACATGAGTCTTGTGACTGTAGACTAGGTAATGAGAGGTTAACAGTTGTATGAGATGAGTGAGGAGATGAGTGGAGGGGATAAGAAAATGGGATAAAGAGATGGTTAGATATATAATGATTGATGCAATATAATAACTAGAATACGAGTTGGTAAATAGCTAAAATATATTCGCTGGATAATTCAGAGAAAAGTCGGGCTATTTATTCTTGAAAATGAAATAACCGTTTGTCAAAGAACCAAGACCTCTTGGGATTTTTTATCTTCAGATGTAATTTCAGGAAGTACAGCACAATAGAAAAGGAAGAAGCGCAGTTACCAAGACGAGCACAATTGATAAAAGTTAGTGTAATTGCGGAAGGAAGTGGAAATGGTGCGTAGTCAAGTATTGAGAGACCAACGGATTAGTTTAGCTTCATAAAGAGTACCCTTACAATTGAGATGAAAGGTGAAGAAGAAATGATGAAGAAATGATTATAGAAAATATGATAAAGATGAAGATCTGATGATAGAGATGGATGCCTAGATGATGGACAATGGAATGGTGATGGACAATGGAATGGAGATGATAGATTGAGATAATATATGGTGGACAATTGGTAGATGGAATGATTTATGGTGATGAACAATGGCTAGTTGATGATAATAAATAATATGCTTATTTACTTCTATAGCTATACTAGGCTCCCCAGAAGGGTGTGATTGATATTTCACCGTCTAAAAAACCAAGGACGGCGCTGCTAATTTTGGAGTCGAGAGAAAACCCTTTGAATGGGGATAAAAACTTTCGACTTGATCTTTAAGGAACTGTTGGAGAGAGATGACTCAGAAAGAGCTATGGAATCTCACCCCCGGAGGGACTACCTTCCCGGCCACCCTTCTTGTGTACTGTAAAAGGAAAAGGAATCTACCCATCCAGAACTAACGTGTAGAAACCTACAAGAGAATGGACTGATTTTGCGTCTGTAAAGAGGCGGCGAATCTGCGCTCTGGTTGTGAGGCCTTTGCCGATTGTTTCCTGAGTTCGGAATACCTCTAAACATGGGCATGATAGGTCATGAAATATTGTTGGGGAGGGATTGTCGCACCTAGGGTAGTTGATGATGATTGATGGAAATGGACAATTGGTGAATGATGATAGATGGTGGAAAACTGCTAGATGATGATAAATGTAGACGGGGATTATCAGATTACATTTAGTGACTCAATACACAACGTCAAAGCACGAATAGCGACCATGTACCAGTATTAAACAATTACAACCAGTGAATATTTTAAATATTCACAATGCCAAAGTGGTCAATGCCAAACGGACTACGAATAAACAAATAACTACGCACGGTGCTATGTCAGTACAGAATCGCAAGTCAACAGTACTGTCTCGAGGGTATTAGAATCGTACGTCACTCTCTCAAATATCAGAATCGTACGTCACTCTCTCGAGTATCAGAATCGTACGTCACTCTCTCGAGTATCAGCAACCTCCACACCACGTGATCTTACCCGCCTGAACCTCATCTTAATTCGCACCAGTTTTCCAGTCTAGACATGTCTGAACAACCAGTGATGCCAAATCAACCGGCATTGGCAGGGTCATTTACGCGAATTCCCCCCCTTCAGGAGACTGTGCCGGGTCCCGAGGCTGGGCGCAGAAACTTTGATGGGTACCAATTACCGTCGATTGACCGGGGCTACGACCAGGTAAGTTGTTGGAGTGAAAGAGTGTACTAACGTTAGGAATATCGAAAGGAGGAGTACCGAAAGGAGGAATATCGAAAAGAAGAGTTCCGAGAAGAGTTTCGAGAAGAGTTTCGAA